>CM069443.1:26412948-26623889 GCA_035610835.1 Ophiura sarsii
TTTAATACAGCTCGTTAAAGCATAATTAGTCAGGGTGGTTGAGGAAGTTGAGGAGGATGAAGTGGAAGAGGAGGAAGAGATAATTGTCAAATATATGGGTTAAAATGAACTCTTGTCCTTTAATAGAACTGTCTAATTCTTAGTCTTATGTCAGTTTAGTTCTAAATGATGCAACAATGCCAAATATAATATGGTTTCATTCACTTTCGATGCAAACATGTTGATATATTCTACTGAAACTACGAAAGGAGATATTTCATGAAATGACCCATGTAACACAAATGTAGCCCAGGTTAAAAAACACGACCTTAATGAAACTGCTGATTTTACCCTTCAAATAGTAGGAAATTGAGAGCTTTTCGGTAGCAGCGTCTGTCATTTTAACGTATGGTTGCTTATTTTGAATACTATTCATACATCATAACAAACACTTTTTATGGCTAATATTATTTGCGCCATAATTTCAGTTTACCGTCTTTGAACCTCGTGGCGTATATGACACGCACGTTCTACGATTGCAATATTTGTGACCATAACATAGGATTCAACGTATCGAGAATAAATAGCAACATTAAATATGTTAAAATAATAAACAGCGCGTCCCAGAATGAATTATACCGGAACTAAGCATTTATTTGGCCATGAATACCACTATTATCGGTCTAATTACTAATATGATTGTACATCTACATACATTTAGCTTTCTGAGGAATTATGAATTTTAAAACTCGGACGTTTCTGACAGAAAATATGTAATCATTAGTAAAAATGGTAAATTCCAATTGGTGGCCACCTTGGTAATTGTTTTGACTATTTAGAGGTGTTTTTTTTAAACTATTTGGAGGTAATTTCATTGACTATTTGAAGGTTATTGTAAATAATTCATTACCTCATGAATAATCGCGATAGCTGCGTACCAAGTGCGTTCCAATCAAAATAATCGTTAGATGAGAACGCGCACGCCGAGCGCGGGTTACTAATAATTGCCCGAAAGAACTGCGCCAAAGTGTTCCATTGTTTTGCTCACTGACCGACCAATCAAATTAACGCCTCACGCCCCTAAACTGAATATTCAATGAGTTATGAGGAAACACGATTAAAGCTTATTTCTGATTGGTTGAATGATAAAAATGTTAATGAGGGGATGACCCGACTTGGACTGTTTCAATAACTAAGAAGGGGTGGACAAAATAAACAGAAAACTAATTAATTATTAGCAAGATTATATCGGTACAAATCAACGATTTGGATAAAATATGCATCTTTTTCAGTAATGAATGAGAATAATGACTGCTTAACAACTGTTTTCGTGAATTTGTTTTGAAATCCTCGGGTTTTGTTCTGGTCATTCGGAATTGTCCCTCGGGGGCTGCGCCCCTCGGGACAATTCCTCAGACCAGAACAAAAACCTCTGATTTTAAAACAGATTCACGAAAACAGTTGTTACGCAGTCATTATTCTCTAAATGGTCATTATAATGGCCATCTTAAAAATAACATTACATTGTCAAAATGGAGTCTACCATTCAATCATACCTTGTCACATACAAATACGTTTACTGGGTGGATTAAAAGCTATGGATATAATCATGATTATAATGTTGTCGGTCATAATGTAACACTAACAACAAAGTAATACTGCTTTTCAGTAATATCTTAACATTTTTCAGCCTTCTTGGATATTTTAAAATACTCAAACTAGATCTACAGGGTGTATCAAAAAAATTAGGACACTTTTTCATGACGGTGTAATACTTGTTATAATCATTGGACCATGACCAATTTAGTCTCAATGTAAAGCCCAATTAATTATTATGATATCCTGAAGATATGAGATCAATCCGATGAAAAATAAGAACACTAGCATAATTTGCGTAAACCATGTCATTTACTGGTTTGTACAATGGGATTTACATGTATAGTCCAGTAAATAACATGGTTTACGTTTCAATACGTTTCAATAATTATAAACATAAAATAATCTATCAGTCAATAGCAAAGATTAGTTTGGTAATCCATTTAATTCTGGCACAAATCAATACTGGCTAAATAGGCCTAATCCACAAATCAGATGCATGCATATTCTGTGCAAATTAAAAAAGTTCTCGAACCCACACTGTAGATGGTTCATTAGCATGATAAGAAGTAGAATTGGCATAAATAGTGTGCACGTTCCTCTACTGTTACTGTGTGAATGACCATTGTACATACTACAAAATAGATTGCCTTGCCTAATAGGTCACAATTTCCTTAATTAATAATGGATTTTTCTCATCTTTTCAGGATTTTATCTTTATCGGTTGTTCTTTACATTAAAATAAAAATTGGTCATGCTTCAGTGATTTAACAAGGATTTAAACCATCATCAAAAAGTGTCCTAATTTTTTTGATACACCCTGTACAGCCCCTTTTAGGCTTTATCATAGAAATGCAGTGAATGTTAACCCTTTAGATTTGGGGTATTGGCATTACATATTATGGTCATTTACAATACAATTGTTTTAGGTAATTTTTAACATCAACTTAACCATTCTGGCAGCCAGTGTGGAAAGTGATACATGGTCAAAATTGTCACAGAGGTGGGTCTTATATGTAAAAGCTATAACTTATATAGCAGTTTAGATTAGAACATACTAATTGGTGAATGTAATGCAATATACACTCTTGAAATATATATTTTGGATTATTGTACACTCTTGTAGACTATTTTATACATTTTCAACCGCCATTTTTGCGGCCATCTTGAAATTAATATTACAATGCAAAAATATTGGATATGAGTTACTAGTGGTCCAATACATACATCCCACTATAAACTATTACTTTGAAGTATTACTTCAAAGTATTACTTTGTTGTTAAAACTATACTTTCATAATTCATCATACATTTTGGTTGCTATTATCCCATTTTATGGAATTTGAAAAAATTACAGCCATTTTGGGACCCATTTTGAGGCCATTTTGGCAGCCATTTTAGATTTTTAGGTATTTTTAACAAAGCAAAAATACTGGATATGAGTTACTAGTGGTCTTATACACATATCCTATATTAGAACTATATTTTGATATTATGCCATTTTATGGATATTAGACTATTTTTGGCTATCATTTTGGCTGCCATTTTTGGTTTTAAAGTACGTTAAAACAAAAGTACTACATGTATATGAGTTTCTAGTGGTCTAACACATACATCCCATTGTTAAAACTAAAGACAGCAAAAAAAGTAACTCGGCTGTTGTAAAAGCACCTATAATTTTAAAATTGTTACTCATATTCTAAAAATACAAAAATACCAGGAGACGGAAAATTTAATTACGGTGATTTTGACGCCTTGTTTGTTAAAATCGATAAAGTATTGTTGTCGCGGTATGTGCTTACAGATGAAAAGTGCCCATTTCCATTGTTGCAGTAACACCTATTGATCTCTCTGATTCAGCGTGAAGATAATAGCGGGAATTTTGATTAGCTGTTCTTGTTGTGCTGGAAACTTGATTAGCATAATCCGGGACAAATTTAACGGGGATGACAGGCGTACTTCTTTACAATTAAAAAAGGATGAATTTAAAACTCCAAATGCTCAGAAGGTCCGAGAAGACAGACAGGACAGGTCATCGCCTAGGGCAATCTAATATCAAAATTCCCGCTATTATCTTCACGCTGAATTTGGTGGGAGTTCTGGGGTGCAAGGAAACCCCCGTATATTCACGACTACACGGCTCTCACCGCGCTTCCACGTTCCCAATACGTTTGCACAACGTTTTCTGCGTGTGCGCGGAGAGTACAGAGCGATTGCACGAAGTGTTTTAGATTCAAACATTGTAATAGTAGATACATAAGCTATAACAATGATCACTAATTAAAGCTCCAATCACATTGCATCTCTTTAACATTGATTGTTATTACATTGATTGTTATTTAAATCCTATTAGAGAGCATTATCCTTGCTTAGCGTTATGCGATAATGCCACTTTTGTATAGCCATTGAAATAGTAGCGTGTCTGTTGGCGGGAGTTTTGAACAGGTGTATCAATAACATTGTTGAATCTAAATACATTAAATTGATAGCGATATTATCATGATGTGTTTGTCCCTGCTCATATGGGTCCAATACGAACACCATATTGAATTATATGGACCACTTGATAGTTGTGGCAGAGTATGTTTGGCTTATGAAATCTAATTGTCTTTGTTGCATTATATGAGGCAAGAGCACTCATATTATGATAAATTTGATTCTGTGTTTTGTTAAACTAGCTATGATTTGCGAGCGATTTATTACCCGCGTGTAAACGGAATATTTAATATTATTAATTAATGACATTTTACCACATTTAATATGTCAGGCCAATATTATCGGTATTCTGTTATTCAAGGCACTATACTATATAACATTTAACAAATATACATTTCCAATTGCTATGTGTCGGCGCGTCTCTTACGATTTGAGTATTTTTGACGTATATGTATAAAGCAAAATTATGTACAATTTTCGAATTGCTTATAGTCGGCAATATGATTCAACACATAGGGTACGTAGCCATGTCCAATCCTTTGTAAAATTGAATTGATAGTCGGATTAGGTTATGTCGTTGTTATTCCTTCTCCCTATACTATTTCCATGATTCAAATCCTCACTCCAAGTACACAATACCGAACACCCGTTAAACTTAATAATCCAAGTGATTGGACTCCATCGATCATGTCCATGCATTTCTTTGTCTAAAGAATTATTCGAACGTGCCCTATCGCCCTATAAACATGATAAAGAAAGCCTCCTGCCTGTTCAGTCTGTTCTTGAGGTTTAACACGTGAACAACATATATAGAACGACAGGACAGGATAGCGGCGCTCTGAAGGCGCCGAACCTCCGAACTTGTTTTGTGCATGCACAAAACAAGCGCGGTGCACTGGCGCTCAAGGGCTACCATGGGACCCTCTAACGACTCTCCCAGTTCCCAGCTAGTTCCTACTGCGTCACCGAGGGGTTCGTCGAGATCTTGATGCGCTTTAACACTGTGTAGAATTACACAGCGCATTATTAACCCATGACCCCCCGCTGCATGTTCGCTGAATATTAATGAGGCAAATGTCCAATTAATAAAATAAGATATAAATAAAGTATTCGCAATTTAAAAAAAAACTTAGCACGGTTGGTGTAGTGGATGGAACGTTGACATGGGGAGCGAAGGGTTATGAGTTCGACTCGAGCCCCGTTATGATCATTTTGTTTTATATGCAGGGTCTTGCCGCTATGGATTTGTTTGGGCTGCCGGCATCATCTGTATGCGTGCCCGCTGCTGGCGTTGACCGTATGAATGACGCAATTTTTTGTGTTCGAAAATGTCAAAGTTTTTTACCGTTCTTTCAAAAAAAAGGAGTATAATCACATTACAAACACATTTTGTGCGAGAGAAACACACAACTTTGGCAAAAATGGCACAATAAAAATCCGTTCGTTATAAATAAATGGATATGGTTAAATAATAAAACTGTCACAATTATACACGTCGATCTCTGTGGCGTGCATATCCATTGAAAAATAATTTGGTGTCATTTTGACACTAAAACAAGTGTCAAAAAATGGGTCCTCAGTTGGCCACCTAAAGGTGTCAAATTGACACCATTATGGGTGTAAAATATGACACCTTTGGGTGTCATATTCATTTTGACACCTAGGGTGGTTACCTGAAGTGTCATATTGAGATATATACATTTACACCCATTTTTGGAAATGGGAAAATGAGTACTTGTCACCTCTAGCACATGTTTACGAGCCGGTAAGACTGGTAAGTACCGATCTGCTCCATTTCCAGACATTTTTGAAAATAATTATGATACAATTAGGGTAATGTAAGACGTCCGTATGAAAAAGACGACCACTTAGCCAGATGAATCGGGCTATATGTAATGTTGCACGTATCATCGTATGCATGCCGAACACACACATAGTCAGTACTAGTAGGTCCATGCACTGACACACAGTCCAAAATGAGTCCTGACACAACAGGCTAACAAAATGCTAGTCTCTGACTATGAAATTGTAATTTATTTCATCAGTTAGTTGGCGCAATATTAAACAACATGAACAAGGCTTACATTACGCTTATTGTATCATAATTATTATCAAAAATGTCTGGATATGGAGCAGATCGGTACTTACCAGTCTTACCGGCTCGTAACATGTGGACAAAATGGCGACGAGAACACTTTTGCCTGCCAAGGCGCATGCGTTGATATGTTGATTGACGCCCAATTTGGTGTCAGGATTACACCAATTGGTGTCATGCTGCTTCGACACCTCTAAAAACCGTGAGCTTTCCCGCCAACTATTGACGCCCTTGGAGTTATTTCAATAAATCTGAGACCACTTTTGGTGTAAATCACTAAATGATCACTGAAAGGTGTCCGTCGGACACTTAACGGTGTCACCGTAAATTATGTGCAAACCCATATCATTGACGATTACACCAATTTTGAAGTCAAAATAACACTTTTGTAAGTGTCATTTACAGTTGACTCCAAGAAGGTGTCGCTGTGACACCAATTTTTTTGTCAGTGTACGTTGGCCATATCGTTGGCAATCGGCAATCACGGGTTCGATTCCCATATATTCCTTATTCTATTTTTTAAACTTAATGGTGAATTAATGTAATATCATTGTTATGTCAATTTATATAAATTATAAAGGCCGCCCATGCGTTTAGTTTTCTTTTTATTTATTTATCTATCATTTATCTCTTGATTTATTACACCTCCCTGATTTAACTTTGTATCTAAACAATTAAAATGCGTAAACAATTATATTTTTTCTCGATAAATAAGTGATTTAACTTGAGTTCAGTTTGATAATGATAGCAAAACTTGTTGTAAAACCATTTTACCAGTGTGCCCAACAATTTCTCCTTTGCACAATGAGTGTTTATACATTCAAAGATGTCACTTTTAGCTTGTTATAGCTAGGCTAATAATATACAATTGTAAGCAAGTTTGCGACCTCTTTGATTTTAGGCTGATAACACAATCCCATAGTGCATTTCGTTAAAACGGTGTAAATTATTTTTTCAACGATACGTATCACGTGATAACCACGATTGTTTTCGCAAAATATCGCAAAATGGCGCGGTACCCCAACCCCCCTAACCGGAGACTGTAGATGTAGCTGATCCGTTTTATGCATAGCGCCACCATTGTGACCTTTGCATTGATTGATGTGTATTCTCGTGTAGCTTAATCGGAACGCAACATGAAACCCATCTCTCACGAAGCGGTATTTATCAAATAAGATGATGAGTCTTTTAGGCTAAAAGAAACTGCTATGTTGATATTTTTTTGCTGGTGACAGAGAATGCTGTAAACGCATGTAGTTTATACGAAGGCTGTTCTCGATCTCTAAATATCTTGTTGCCACTCTTATCAAACAAACAAATTACAACATTGGCGAAAAAGGGGCTTTGCTTTTTTGCCAGCGAAAAACCGGTATTTCAGGCCAACTATAAACATTAAATTATTTTGTTCTTCGAGTGCCGTATTCGTATGTAGACGTTGGTAACCATGATAACATTATGAGATTCACGTCTTTCAATTGAACACGTGGAAGGCAAATGGAGCTAGTGTTGCCGTGTCATTACCATGGAAACTGAATACACTTCGCCAAATTCCTCAGCTCCTTTATATTTCATTTAAGCCATCATTCATTCTTTTTGGGTCCACAAAGAATACAGTACATGTCTGTAGACTGCCATCCAACTGTAATAAGCGCTCGTTTCGTCATTACATGATTATTTCCATCATATTGTAAGAGCTCCATTCTTTCAATATAACGACGCTAGTAAAATAGATGGCGCTATGACCAATGACTGCCACGGAAGATTGTGGCTGATATGTGCATGGCATAGCGCCATCACAATACCTTTATTAGTGTAACGTCACCGTAAAGAGATGTAAATGTATAAATAGGGGATTCGAATGGGAGATTGGACAAACGCCATCTCTCGTTACGTGATACTTTAGGGCGGTAGAGTACGTGTAGTCGATACTAACGCAGTCTTCACAATAAGTACCGTATCTGACCATGTAATAATATGCTCTCAACTCCAAAACTATAGCTCCTACGTAAAAGTATTAAATTATGAAGTTGTAAGGAGATGTTTTTAATTTGAGATATTACACGTGAACAAATTAAATGAATATTACCTCAGTTATGTGCCCAAAACCAAAACAAAGTCGGTTTTTCATTTTAACATTTGTTCGGCTACACGCAGCCTTGATTGCCTCAGACTAGCAACAGGCAGGTTATAAGTAGCGACAACTCACGGGTGATCATTGATCAATGCAGCCCATACGCATACCTATCACACTGTCAACACTTTCAGTGTAGCAATTATTAACCGATCTTCGTGAACGATGTTTCATCAAATCCAAGAAAAGAAATTTCTTTATAGTTTAATATTTGTACGTAAAGGAGCTATAGTTTACATGTATATCATGACTGCCTGTAGTCTAATTCGATAGACCTTTTCCTTTT
This sequence comes from Ophiura sarsii, assembly GCA_035610835.1. Taxonomy (NCBI): domain Eukaryota; kingdom Metazoa; phylum Echinodermata; class Ophiuroidea; order Amphilepidida; family Ophiuridae; genus Ophiura; species Ophiura sarsii. Next base: position 26,421,472 of record CM069443.1, read on the forward strand.
CCAATATCACTCTATGAACAACTCTCTGACTGGCCTACCGACAGAGGGCTCACTTATTGTTACTGCTCCCTGTCCTATCAGACTGAAAAATGGTCTATTGGTTTGATTTGACCTTATGACCTCCGTATACTTCTACACGAGGGCTAATCTCAAAATTGAGATGAATGCGTAATGAGCAAATTGTTCGTGTTGGGGATCAAAATGGACCAATGGCAGACACGATAAATACGAAGTATATGAATATTTATATACCGTCATATAATATTCAAAATGGCAATTTTCTAGTAGCCCTACTGGATAGCCGCCGTTCGGATAGCCGCCGTTTGTAGCTTTATTAGGAGTAAGCCTTTACATTGGTCCTCACAGTATAGCTACATTTCCGCATAATGTGACCATATCCTATCTTTTCAAGATCGCATAATAAAAGCCTATAAACGTCTGACAATGGACAGATATTAATGTCATCGGGTTTTTTACGATACACTATTTAAACTCTTACACAACCCCTAAAAATATCACCTTCACGTGTTTTTAAATGTACATTGACTATGCTGACTGTGGACAGTCGAGAATGAGGAAAGTAAAATTAGCAGCTTCGTAACAAGACCGCAAAGCAAACATCATAATGCATCACTTTTTGGCGGGATTTTTAAAATTAATAATAACTAGCATTATTGGTTGACTACCTGGGTCTGTCAAACGATATTGAAGTGTCATGATGAGTTTATCCTCGCTCATAAGGAAAATATGAAACTACAAGCAGTGGTGGATCCAGGATTAACATTTACGGGGGGCTGACCAAGAATGGTTTTTTAATTGGTACCAAATCGTAAAATGTGCCAGCTCGTGAAATTCTGCTAAGAGGGGGGGGGGGGGGGGGGGGGGGGGGGGGGGGGGGGGGGCGAAAATATCGCATGGTAAAACTCGCAAATGTACAAACAGAACCACCTATGCCTCTAAAAAAAGGCACAGTGGTACACAAAAAAGGTATATTGTCAAATTTTACGGGGGCGCCCGCCTACTCCGCCCCCCCCCTGTATCCGCCACTGACAAGAGCCAATTGACAATTTTAAATTTTAGTTGAGTTTGATTGCATACAACCTGCATTTCTTGCATTATAGAAGGAACCACTTCTCCTTGGGCATTTGCGTTTGGACATTTGTGATTTCGTGATCGAAGTAAAAACCTACACCTTAGCGATCAATATGACTATGTAACCAGAACCGTGACACCGTGAGAATTAACATAATCAATGTATATAAATCCAATTGGTTTAATTTACAAAATTGATTAATATCATTCTGTAATATGTAATTTTACACAACGCCAATTAAAATATATATCCGGAATACACAGCAATGAGGTGGCATCTATCTACTAAGTATTCACCTTCTGTGGTCTGGCAGTCTCATCTCATAGCAGGCTTTACAGGTTTCGAAACACAATTTTAAGAGAGTGATTTTAGTGAGCTTTATACCACTTGTTTTCTCTTTACCTGTTTACGGCGACCCACTCTCGTTTACGACCGCGATGGCTCCATTGTTTGCCCCAAGTTTATCATTCCTCCAGTGATTACATTTCGACACGGATATTCATTTGAGATAAGAATCGTAATGTATTAATACAAGATTCTTCCAACGTTGTTGCAGCAAACACAGTGTTAGACTTAGGTTGAATTGAAATTGAGATTTTGCTTAAGATTACAATTGCATTGGGTATACCTCTTGCTTACTTTATTCCATAGTGTGCATGGAAATATAGATCTATTCTGAAACGTGTGTGGCGGCAAACGACCTCTGAGAAGCATTAATACGGTGTTATGAAAATCTTGTGAAATCAATCAATTTTTTTCAAGAACTCAGTTCAGTATTCGCAAGAGGTTTCATTTGTTTACATAGCTTTACATTAATGTCTTTTGCATACTTATGCTCTTCTCATGGATGTTATTAATGTTATTTTAATGTGTTTTATATTATGAGGATTTATAAAGAAGAACATTGGAATAATCAACGTGACTGTTCTTCACAGAACATCCATTTACATATTAATTGACATTTAACTGCAATTTTGAGACATTTATGTTGCCTAGGAAAGACGAGAAGGTTTCATCGGGTCGTATAGTTTTGAGGTGTGTTTAGCGCGTTTAAATTCTGGGCATGTGTGATATGAAAAACCATCAACCAGGGAGCCCAACGGTTACCTGAAGATAAGGAGGTTACACGTTTCTGACGTAGGGGAGAGCAGGGAGTGTACACCCTCGGGGCAGGTTTGCCCACCACATGATTCTCATCATTGCGGCCACTGGTTGTATTTGATGAACGCGCAAAATATTCCGCTGTTTATTGCGAGCTTCCCATGGTAACAATGGCAGATCTTCGTACAAAGTCAAATGATCATCTAAAAAATCACAAAAGTGAATTTTCTTCCATTTTTGACATTGATTTTTTTCTAAAGATATTCGTACAGACACTTTTAATGTAAATTATCATTAGGTAGGTATGGGATGGTTTATGGATTTGATGCAGTTATAATCCGTCATTGTATGTTGGATACCAAGTCAATGCACTAATTGCGCTAAGGGGCACATTCGCCCTTTCGTGACGGGGCATGTTCGCCCATGGGGACTTACATGATTAACATTTTGTATAATTTCAAAATTCTAATTACCCTCATGTAGCCTATTTGTATTATAAAAATAGCTATCTGGAATGGAGTAGTACTAACATTAGAAGATAATGTTGTAAAATGTGGTATTTATAATAATTTTTAAATTCTAAACGAGTGTATTCCGCAAAAATGACCACACCCTTACATTTTAGACTCCCAAAATTTAATTTTGGAAGAAAATCACATTGCATAACAATGTGTTTATCTATTTGATACACTTTATGAAGCCTAGTTATGAGCCAATGGCGAACTTGCCCTGGCCTATGGACGAACCTGTCTTTATCCTGTACTCATCCCTTTACAGTATCCGTACTGTAGGATACTGAAATTTTGGTCATATGTAGAGATGTAGCCAAGACATTATCTTTCATTTAATGTCAATATATATATATAGGTCCATTCAATCTTTAAAATTGACGTCCCCGCTCTCCCCTACATGTAAATATAAGCCGGCAAAATATCAATTTGTGTTTTATGAAATTTTAGTCATACGAATCTTCTTATGTCATATAATGTAAGGATCACATACGGAAGTAAGTATGCCTACAAATTAAATATTTCTATATATAATGCATTTTTTATATTAATTTCTCAACAGATGTGTGGCGATAGAGTACGTCGATGTTTATCTCAGGAAATTCAGCTAATGGTATGTAAATCATTTATATGTTTTATTAAAATATAAAAATGGCTACTTATAATGTCATTGATGTATATGCGCAACAAAAGTCCTCTTTATTGTTAACACTATCTACGCGAGAGTCGTATGCAGACGACAGATCCGAAATGTCACAAAATGTTTCAAAGACGTCAACATTTTTGATTTTCATCTCAATATTTGAAATTACCATGAGAATGCATTAGAATAAACACAAACATGCCTAGTATTGGTTGAGTAATCCTTGAGATAGACTTTGAAAGTTTGGAAAGGTTTCTTCAAAATCTCTTTTGTCTAAGGTAAAACTAATAGCCGCGTTGAAAGTGTAAAAGGAAAACAGTACTATTCATGAAAGCATTTATGGTATGAAATAATTATTTATGTATATTGACCATTTGTATTTAACATTAAACTATATATAATATTCAACGAATTTAAACTGCACATCCCAACCTGTGATTATTTTTTAATTCGCGCTCGGTGGTTTGTGTCGAAAATGCTGATGGGATAGCCATACACAATATTGTGATGTCATCGTTACTAGAACCGGACCGCCTCATCATCATCATGTTGTTTCAAAAAACCTTTAATGTAAAAACCAATCCGAAATGTCACATTTTATCATCCATGAATGAAAAAACAAAACATCCTCTCCAACCGTCTTTATTGTTGTCCTTAAGCTTTAAGTATCTGGTTAAAATAAGAACATAATTTGGCTTCTTGAAAACATCAAGCTCGTTCAGATGGGACAAAGAATCAAAGTCGTAAGAATTTGTTTTTAAATTGTTTTTTGATGCACCCGATAAACCGTAACCGAGTTATGACTGCTCCCTTCGTAAAGTACCTCTTCCTGTCTGTAAACATGGTAAAGTAACAGCAATTATTATATATATATTCGGGGCATTTACAAGAAATCCATGCCAAAAGCGAATGTCCTCGTCGGCAATGAAAGCTGAAACGTTTTTGAAACAGAAAATTATCACTATAATGTTTGTCTAGTATTCAACAAGGTGTATGTTTTCAGCCCGCTCGATTGAAATAACCCAATTAGTAACGATCTGTGAAGAATTATCGAAAGGTTTCTCATATGTAACCCAATACTTATGACGATATATCATTGGCAAACATCAGAGAGGTATTCGGCTGGTGTATTAATTATATAAACAAGAGTTGTGTCTTCTTTCGAACAGGATAGAACAAATGTTGATTTTAAAGTATTGAAGCCTTATCATTTAAATTTATGAATCCCAAATCCTGAGATGAAGAATACTATTAGGAACTAAAGCTCTTTACACGAGTGGGAATATAATAGCATGGTGTCTAATGTCTTAATTGTTCATTCAAATTTCAAATGAAAACTAGATTATGCTATATCATGATATCAGGTTATATCATGTAACACTGGTAACGTAGCACTATACTCATCAACATTGATATAATTGTTGTATTATGCACAGAGAAAACGATGTACAAAATATCGCTGTTCAATTTCGGTTGTACACTTTTTCAAACAACAGATGTGTAAAAGTTATACATCGTTGTTTAAAGAAGACAACATTTTTTTAAACAGGTGTTGTTTACAGATAAAGAACGCCGTTCACATCAATACAAAGTGATCTTGAACAACGTTGTTTACTTGTGACGTCACAAGTCACGTGTCACAATGATTCGTTTGCGATATGCTTCAAAATTAATGGCCGCCGTATTTCATTCGGTAAACAAATTTCGATTTTAAATCATAATTTTAAAGATTTTGCTGACAAGATGGGGAAATACAATCAAGAAAATAATGAAATATGATGACCAAAGAACCGATATAGTTTGATGATAGACGGCGAAGATGGATATTTTTTGCAAAAATATAATTTTAATTTCGCGATTTTACTCCACAGACAGAAGGCATCCGAATTCGACAGTTCTGCCGTTCTGTCTGTGTACTTCAACACAAGAAATTCAAGTCTTCAAATCGTGCTGGAATTTTAAACAACTACCAGTAAACAACCCTGTTTTTTTAACAACCATCATTTAAACAACCCTGCAGTTTTAAACAACCACCATTAAACAACCCTGGTTATTTAAACAGGCCAATTTCATCCATGAGGATTGAACAACTTTCTTTGAACAACCCAAGATGATTGAACAACTTTCTTTGAACAACCCAAGATGATTGAACAACTTTCTTTGAACAACCCAAGATGATTGAACAACTTTCTTTGAACAACCCATGAGGATTGAACAACTTTCTTTAAACAACCCTTGAAAATTGAACAACAATTTTTAAACAACACCAATGTGTAAAATCTGATTTTAAACATGTTGTTTAAAAAGTTAAACAACTAGGTGTTTAAAACTTTAAACAACCCCAGATGTTTAATATTTTGAGCAACAAGTTGCTCAGCTCACCCGTCAAACAGCAGTTGTTCAATTTTTTAAACATGTTGTTCACTTTTTTTTTTACTGTGTGTGATGGATCTCATTTCATTGGTAGATATCTTGCATATGAACAGAAAATATTTTCGAAAACCAATGAACAACATTGTTGTTGTCATCCCGACTTTACATGTGATACAGGTAATATCAATTTGATGTTGATCATTCTCATTCGTCTCCGCAACCTGTATATATTCCAGCTGCAGTTTGACGATCGTAGCCTATAAGACCGGGTAGTGTGATCCCAAATCTGATTGATGACAATTCCAGTCAAAAACATGATCAGCTCTATGAACATATCTACATCAAACATATCTTGTGGCCATTGCAATGCGTCAATAAAAGTTTGACAGGGCGTATAACATGTATAATGTAATGGCCATGTTTTCACCGGAATTGTAATAATTATCAATATTCTAGGACTATTCCGGATGCGAATACAACCTTTTATCATGTTTATGTTGTTTATGTAGTTTGTCTTTTTAACATTCAAGTAGTGTTGAAACTATGTTCTTCTCTTACTACTGGTTTAGATCACTCTTTCGCAAGAGTTGTATCATCAACACTTATGAGATTACTTAAACTACGTCTCCCTCCTGTGATAAATCACATATGATATATGAATACTACGCAATTGCTGTAAACAAAGAATGATTGAGATGAAGTTATAAAATAAACCGAGAACCTGTTTAGCTTCGTGTATTTGAAAAATCAAATATCAATCAATAATAAAATGGTTAAAAACCGTATCTAGAATACTTAGTATTCTAAATTGAATATTTTAATTCAACGTTTAAGTCTTTAAACAATTACATTGTATTATGTTCCACTATTGTCGTTGTCACGAGTATGAGCACAATAGAGCTTATCCGGGTCTTGGACTAGCTGCCCAAGGAACATCCCAGGTCAGTACCGTGGTAGTGTAGATTGCACAACGGACACTTCTGAAATGATAGAGCGAGTCACTATTTATGTTTTACATCGTGATTTGAAAATCGTCACCCGCATCACATTCTATTGTATCTCACATGTTTACTTTACACAACTAGCACAATACATTTTGCCATAATATATACAGTACATTATATCTTTAAACTGTTCTAAAAAGAATATTGTCTTACGGTTAATCACCTATATACCATTTGTTACAATGAAATTCGAAGTAATCGAATGAATAAAACTTTTGGAATGTTTATTGAAATTTGATCGAATGGCTCCAGGTAATCTGTACCCTGTACCATAAACGCACCAATAAGGCATAACTATGTTTTGCTCAGCGTAGCTTCATGCTCAGAGGGACGGGACAAGTCCGCAATGTCACCTCATTGAATTGATTACCTCAAACACTTTATGCTGGTTCGATGTCTGTTTAAATTAGGCTAAGCTCATGCAGCGTCGGACTACCCGATCTTGTTTCAGTTGACATACTTAAGCATTCAGTTGAATTGAAGTCACCAAGTGTTACATGAGTATGTTCCCAGGTTATAAAGTTGCCATGATTCCGTCGGCAAACTGACGTTTAACCGATTCATATGAACGATACGCGTTTAGCGTTACAGAAGAATTAGCATCTTATAGATACGAGTAATGACGAGATTGGACGCATTACGTTCCAGTTACCTGTATAGTTTGAGCACAAGTTTGAGATTTTTTTCTGACAGGTTGAACTGGCCATGACACTATAGATGACACTATATATATGTGTAAATAGTGTAAACACCCTGGACCAACTGTCTGGATGACCCAAAAGACAGTCAACACTCCGGCGATGTGACTTGGCACATTGTGTTGATCTTTAGCCCCATTGGGCTAATGTTTAAACTAAAATCTGCTCTATATCGTAACTTCTCTCGAAATTTGAACTTTTGATTTGACAAAATCTGAAATAGCACTAGTTTTTTAAACAAATTGAAGTTCAAACATTGAATTTTTTAACACAAGAACTTTGTAAAGTTCCAACCAAGAATTAGTCAATCCAACACCCATTGACCGCATGCGGGGGGGGGGGGGGGGGGACCTTGAGGATAGCCAAGTCAGTATATATGCAATATTGCCAAATGACTTGGTACACATGGTGAAATTCAACCACATTTGGGCTAGTTTTAAAACTAAAATCTGCTCCAGGGATAATATATTGTGATTTTTTTCCCTTCGAATTTTGAACTTTTGATTTTACAAAATCTGAAATAGCACTAGTTTCTATGACAAATTGAAGTTAAACATTTGAATTTCTTAACACAACACCTTTCAAAAGTAAGACTTCGGCAAGGCTTCTAGTTCCACCCAGAAAATTATCCAATTGTAATTGAATCTAACTAAAAGAGTATGGGTAAATGTTAACATTTTTGTCCAGTTACTTTTAGCTAACTTCGTTAATATCCGATGGATTTCACTCGTTCAACCGGCAATCAATATAAACATTACTCATTTATGAACATTAAAACACGAAAATCAGCAAAAACTGTAATAATTATGTTTCTAAAGACTCCCACTAGTACCAAGTCCTTTCTACAAATGCCCAAACCAGGATTCCACCCTGGCGTCGCAGGGCCTTGGGTAGTGCTTGGCCAGCGATCCTAGTAGCCGCGCTAGGAAATACACAGGCGTGGTGCAATAAATCAAATAAATCGGCCAAAGAAAGTCAAGATATATTACCCCCGATAAAGCTTGGAATCGGGGGTAATGCGTAGGCTAAAAATATACAGGCAATGAAACCGTAATGGTATTTAAGATGAAACCCGATGATTGGTGGACTATAAATAAAACATCACAAGGAACATTTCCATATCGCGTCTTCTAAACAAAACAAATGAATAGAACATCTGTAACATATTATTTCACAAAGCGATCACTGTCATAAGGTCACCATCGATTTCCAATGTACCTTGCAATATCACGTTCCCAGATTTAGCTATGAATTCATATCAATAGATTGTAATTCAAGCATGAATTTGCAGTAAACAAGATATAACTCAGCACTGATAAAGAAGCTACTTGAAGCCGAATATAGTCACAAGAATATTATTGGCAGTGAAGACGCATGCCGAACAGAGAACGCGCTTACTGTAGTATTAAGGAGATTAGGATGACATGTTTCGGCATCGGTAGAATTGACGAACACCAATCGAATGTAAACACTAAATAAGGCAGTAACCATGTTACTCACACTGCCTTTCGAATGATCAATAACCAGTAACATGCCATATATACATGGTCTGTCGATTTCTTTTCCTTTTTTGATACAATGTAATATGAAAGATTTTACATTTTCAATTTTCTTTAGAAAACTGACCTAGAATCAATATATATCGTATTATAATGGCTATATAAAAGTAATTGAATGAAGCTTCGGGAGTGTTTACTGAAAATTGATCGAGACATTACCTCTTACCAAAACGCACCAAACAGAAGCAGAGGCTAGAGGGTAAACCTATGCCTATCTCCGAGGCGCAGCATAATACTGTAAGGCTCATCTTATCAATTTTATTAGCCCAAACTATTTATGATATTTATGATGATTCTATGTCTTTTTGAATTAGGTTAAACTCTTGCCTGTTGTTTGTTCGCAGGTTATAAAGTTGCCATGATTGCGTCGGCAAACTTACGTTTATCCGATTCATCTTAAAGACATGTATTTTACGTTACAGAAGAATGACATCTTATAGATGAAGATAAGCGACAATATTGGATATATTCAAGATAAAATACGATGACTGATGGACTATAAAAATAAACCTTTCAATATCGTAAGATGCTTCGACATATTTTTGCAAATTTCAATTTCAGTTAGTCAAAGCTTAATCGGGAGCTTAATAATAAGAGTAATGACTCTCTCCCCTGTTTCCGTTCAAACTTCTAGGTAGCTAAAAGCTTATTTGAACTACCATAGCCAATTGTGAGATAAAAAAATAAATAGAACATCTTGCAAACCTAACAGGAACAGATTTAACAAAACGCTCTTTTTGTCACGTAAGGTCACCATCGATTTCCAATACACTTAGCAAAATCACGTTTCCAGATTGAGCTATTCAATTTATATCCAAGCAGCTCATGATTTAAACATGACTTTACAGGAGCGTACTGTGCCGATAAAAAGGGCCACTTGAAGCTGAAAGTAGTAAATCGTTAACAAGAGGAGTGTTGCTCCAAGTTAAGACCCACACTGAATAGAGAAAGCATTAGTATATTGAGAGGTCCATATTTTGGCACAAGTAGAATTTCTTAAACACCTTTTATATTTTTACAGACGAAATCTGATTTTATAGTTGATCGTATATTTTCAATCGGATATATTTAGAAATAGAACGCGGCTGTGTTTCTCACGTAGACAGTGGGTGTGTTTCTCACTTACTGCTTCGTATGGACTGCTTTATCTTCGAAACAACATAACAACAAAACACTAATGATACTCATGATTATATGACATCTGTTAACGTGTCAATAGACGTTTGAAGATGTTCATCGGGACTGTTAGATTGATAGAAACGGAGAATGAACTGTCATATCTGGTCCTGCTTTACAGCATACCTTTAGCGGATGGTTCGAGATCATTGTTGTCTTTCCCAACCCTTATGATGATGGAGTGATGGTGTTGTGTTGAAAGCAATGCTTTCTGGTTAGAAACAGTAATTGTAACACATTATTATCAGCTATTATTGTGCGTTGTATTTGCTGTGAAGTTTGGCTTTAAAAGTACATCTTATGTTTTCCCCGATGATTTACGCATCTAATTTAGCGGCGCAACGCCTATACAATGTGAATGTATGTTATGTATGCAGATCACGTGCGAACATATAAAGCCGCGAAAAATCATCATTGTCATGCCATATAATTACGTTTTCTACCTCAAATTTATAAGACGTAGAAAATCGAGGTAGAGGTACGAGTTGTGATTTATTTTCCCACTTGATTTCTATTTTCTTTTAACTGTGAATTGCACGTAAAGAAATATTTCTATGGTCTGTGCTTTCTATACATGACCAAATATTCAACTCTACGCTTTTATAGCTGATCACATCTCAGACATCTACAGAGATTCTAAATGTGTCACTCGCAGCTAAAAACGTGGAACGATTTGAAGATTCACAACACCTATGAACTTTGAAAGTGTGTATGTCATGTACCCAGTTGTGTTATTAAAGAATTCAGAATGTCGGGTTACATCACAGCGCTTACATGCTTTCACAGCCAAATACGTTTGAGCAGAAATTGAGAAATCAACCATATTACAGTTATTGCTAGCTAGTGGAGAATTATTTTTTGCTTGCAAGTTCATTCCAATCTATAATTATCAGTTCGTAAGAATTAACCAATTTGTGATCAGTTCATCACCGTCATCTACAAGATCGGTGGACAGTTCTTCAAAGGCCGATTGTCCTCTTACTTCACAGCTGAAGTGTCAGTGTTGGGAAATAAAATGTTTTGATATTTGATCGTAATGACGTGATCAGACATTTATTTGTAGGCATTACCCACAGATAACTGGTTTTGTATTTATTCTACTCACATTCACGCACATTCTAGTAGAGATGTTAAACTGAATATCTATATAAATAAGCGATTTTATTCTTATCTCGCCAAACCCTATATTCTAAACAAGCAGAGTAGATAATAGGTGCACGTTCTACAGTAAATTGTAACTAATTCAGTAGGAACTTTGTTTGGGCCTTCAAACACGTAATGCTGTTAAAGCTTTCTGAGAATTTGCCTTTTTATCGTACCCAGAGGCTTCTTTTTAAAAAAAAACCCGTAATTTAATTAGCACTCGAAACTCAATCGACCAGGACATTTTCATTTGTGTGTATGAGGCTATAAAGTGTTGAGTAAATTTTTACGCAGTAAAATATCAATCGGCTGGTATCGCATCAAATGTCAGCAGTCACAAAATACTTGTTTGTGTCCCACCTGTTGAAAAATTGTTCCATGGTTATTGCTTTATCACGTTCCCAGATTTAGCTATGAATTCATATCCATAGATTGTAATTCAAGCATGAATTTGCAGTACACAAGTCACAAGATATAACCATATAACTGAGCAGATAAAGAGGCTACTTGAAGCCTAATTTAGTCACAAGAATATTATTGGCAGTGAAGACGCATGCCGAACAGAGAACGCGCTTACTGTATTATTAGGGATATTAGGATGACATGTTTCGGCATCGGTAGAATTGACGAACACCATTCACAGTCGAAATCTGTATCGTGCATCTTATACTTGCAATCGAATGTAAACACTAAATTAGGCAGTAACCATGTTGCTCACACTGCGTTTCGAATGATCAATACCCAGTAACACGCCATATACATGGTTTTGATTTCCAGTTATCAGGTGTTGTTCGCCCTACGGAAGGTGACCGACATTCGGTGTATTTCTTCCGAGTACTGCTGTCGATTTCTTTTCCGTTTTTAAAGCAATGTAATATGAGGATTTTACATTTTCAATTTCTTTAGAAAAAAAATTGACTATGAATCAATATATCGTATTTTAATGGCTATAAAGGTAATTGAATGAAGCTGCGGGAGTATTTACTGAAACTTGATCGAGAAATAACCTCTTACCAAAACGCACCAAACAGAAGCAGAGGCTAGAGGGTAGACCTATGTCTATCTCCGAGGCGCAAGCACAATTCTAGAAGGCTCATCTTATCAATTTGATTAGCTCAAACTATTTATGATGATTCTATGTCTGTTTGAATTAGGTTAACCTCTTGCCGGTAGACTTACCCGGAATTTGGTTTCAATTGACATACTTATTTAGCATTCAGTTGAGCGACAATATTGGAAGTATTCACGATAAAAAACGATGACTGATGGACTATAAAAATAAACTTTTCAATATCGTAAGATGCTTCGACATATTTGTGCACATTTCAATTTCAGTTCGTCAAAGCTTTAATAACAAGAGTAATGACTATAGACTCTCGTCTGTTTCCGTTTAATATGTTTGTTCCCAGGTTATAAAGTTGCAATGATTTCGTCGGTAAACTTACGTGTATCCGATTCATCTTAAAGACATGTCTTTTGCGTTACAGAATGACATCTCTTAGATGACGATAAGCGATTGGACGTATTCAAGATAAAAAAAACGATGACTATGGACTATAAAAATAAACCTTTTAATATCGTATAAAGATGCTTCGACATATTTGTGCGAATTTCAATTTCAGTTCGTCAAAGCTTAATAACAAGAGTAATGACTATAATTGACTCTCGTATGTTTCCGTTCAAACTTCTAGGTAGCTAACAGCTATTTGAACTATCATAGCCAATTGTAAGACAAAAATTAATAAAACATCTTGCAAACCTAACAGGAACAGATTTAACAAAACGCTGATTTTGTCACGTAAGGTCAACATCGATTTCCAGTGCACCTATCAATATCAGGTTTCCAGATTTAGCTATTCAATTTATATCCTAGAAGCTTATGATTTAAACATGACTTTACAGTAACAAGATATTACGAGCGTACTGTGCCGATAAAAAGGGCCACTTGGAGCTGAAAGTAGTAAATCGTTAACAAGAAGAGTGTTGCTCTAAGTTAAGACGCAAACTGAATAGAGAAAGCATTAGTATATTGAGAGTTGCATATTTGGCACAAGTAGAATTTCTTTAACTCATTTTATATTTTACAGACGAAATCTGATATTATAGTTGATCGTATATTTTTAATCGGATATATTTAGAAATAGACAGCGGCTGTGTTTCTCACGTAAACTATGGGCGTGTTTCTCACTTTCCTTCTTATGGACTGCTTTATCTTCGAAACAACATAACAACAAAACACTAATGATACTCATGATTATATGACATCTTTTAACGTGTTAATATCCGTTGAAGATGTTCATCGGGACTGTTAGATTGATTGACACGGAGATTGGAATCATCATACTGGTCCTTCTCAGTTGCGGCGCCAGCATCATAATGTGGGGGGGGGGGGGGGGGGGGGGGGAGAAGGGGCAAGTTTTTTTTGTTTAGGGTGTATGAAGAAAGGAAATGTAAATGTTTTAGCCATTTTACCGCTAAAATTGTCAAATTTGGTATAATTCCTAACTGATTTGGTATGAAAATGCGCATGAAACGAGGACAAAAATTGGCCTTTTATAAAATTCTAAAATTGTCAAATTGTGTCTAATGTTAACCATTTTTTTTTGGGGGGGGGAAGGCAAAATGTTCAGAGGCAGAAAAAGGGGGGATATGCCCCCCCCCCTAATTTAGCAGCGCAACGCCTATACAATGTGATTGTGTGCCAATCACGTGCGAACTATAAAGCCGCCAGATGCTGATTGTCATGCCATACAATTACGTTTTTCTTCATCAAATTCATAAGACGTCGAAAATCGAGGTAGAGGTACGAGTTGTGTTTTATTTTCCCACTTAATTTCTATTTGCTTTTAACTGTGAATTGCACGTAAGAAATATGTCTATGGTCTGTGCTTTCTTAACATTACCAAATGTTCAACTCTACGCTTTGATAGCTGATAACACCTACAGAGATTCTAAATCTAAATGTGCCACTCGCAACTCAAACACGTGGCACGATTTGAAGATTCACAACCTATGAACTTTGAAGGTGTGGAGTTCATGTACCTAGTGGTGTTATCAAAGCATTCAAAATGTCAGGTTACATCACATCGCTTACATGCTTACAGTCAAATACGTTTAAGCAGCAATTGAGAAAATCAACAATATTAGAGTTATTGCTATAGCTGATGGAGAGAAAAGACTTTTTGCTTGCAAGTTCATTCCAATCTAATTAAATTATCAGTTCGCAAGAATTAACCAATGATCAGTTTATCACCGTCATCTGCACGATCGGTGGACAGTTCTTCAAAGGACGATTATCCTCTTACTTCACAGCTGAAGTGTCAGTGTTGGGAAATGAAATGTTGTGATCTTTGATCGTAATGACGGGATCAGACCATTATTTGTAGGCATTACCCACAGATAACTGGTTTCTGTATTTATTCTACTCACATTCACGCACGTTCTATAAGAGATGATAAACTGAATATCTAAATAGGCGATTTAAAGAACGAATGATTATTATTACGCCAAACCCTAAATTATAAATGAGTAGATGATAGGTGCACGTTCTACAGTAAGTTGTAACTAATTCAGTCGAAACTCACCTTGACCTTCAAACACGTAATGCTGTTAAAGCTTTCTGAGAATTGTTATCGTACCCAGAGGCTTCCTTTTAAAACAACCCCGTAATTTAGTTAGCACTCGAAACTCAATCGATCAGGACATTTCCATTTGTCTGTACGAGGCTGTACGAAGTGTTGAGTACGTTTATACGCAGTAAAATATCTATCAGCTGGTATCGCATCAAATGTCAGCAGTCACACAATACTTGTTTGCGTCATACCTGTTGAAATTGTTCCAGGGTTATTGCTTTGATTATAATAAAACAAGATATGAGTGCAGGATTCACGACACAAATTAACTTTGAAAGTATTACATGGCATGTGCGCAGTGGTTTAATGGAAGATGCACGATGTCAGAGATCAAAGTTTATACTCCGACGCCTCATTCCCGCACACATTTACTTTAATTTCTCTCTACTGAGAATAGTTTTGTTACCATCTTGCGTTCAAAAATGCTCAGCTCAAGTTGGTATCAAGTTACGATTGCTTCTGCGTGCCCTCTCGTTTACAAATGTCAGGGTTACATCATAGCGCTTATTACACTGAAATAAGTCCGACCAGTTATTTAGAAATTAACCATATTAGAGTTATGGCTGAAAGATGTGAAAGGCAAGCAAATCAGTTCGCAAGAATTAACACATTTCTGATCAGTTCATCACTGTCAGCTGCAAAATCGCTGGACTGTCCTTCCAACGACGATTGCAACGACGATTGCATCCTCTTATACTTCACAGCTGTAGCCTAAGGGACCGTTCATTTATTTCTACCGGAGGGTGGGGGCGGTAGCTGGAAGAAAGCAACAACCAAAAAAACCATAAGCACCCTTCCCTAGATACTAAAATGCTATGACCACACCCACCCCCACCGCCCACCCCCCCCCCCCCCCCCCCCCCCTCTCTGGAATAAAAAGTTAAGACCCCTCCTTTTTTTTTACACACACATAGGCCTACAAATACAATAAGCATACACTTAACGTATACAAATATACAACAATTATATTATTATACACACTTTTGATTTTTGTTGAGCAGTGTATAATTTCAGACAGTGTACGAGGGGTATCATACAGTTTTAGAAATCACCCAGAGGTGAAGGAGCCAGAAACTTTATTTTGATATGTGATCCTTCAAACATCTTTACAAAGTCCCTTTGCAAAGTTACACATTTCTCCCACTATTTATTAGCTGTTTACAGACCGCCATTGTAGAGATCCTCAGATTGACCGCCATTGGTTGATTCTCAGATTACCTCAGATTGTGTTATTCCCCAAACAGCAATAATTAGTTTAAAGTTTGGACATAAAGAGGTAAAGGTCATTACAAGCAAGCTTGGTGACAATAAAGTTATGGGTAACATGGGGTGTACACAGGTTGACCTCTAATGACCCCAACATTACCTTTGACCCTTTCTGTCAACACTTTAAACTATTTATTGCTGTTTTGGGAATAACATAATCTCAGGCAATCTGAGAATCAATCAATGGGCGGTCAATCTGAGGATCTCTACAATAGCGGTCTGTGGACAGGTAGTAAATAGTAGGAGAAATGTGTAACTTTGCACAGGGACTTTGTAAAGATGTCTGAAGGATAACATAACAAAATAAAGTTTCTGGCTCCTTCACTTTTGCGTGATTTCTAAAACTTGTTGATACCCCCTCGTATGCATGCAGCGTGGGCATGCTGTCATCTGGCATGGCATGGCATGCACGTGGGCATGCAGTGGCATAGCTAGATTTATCATTTTTGTTGGGCGAAAATTAAGAGTTAACCGACAATACTTTACAGACTAAAAAATTCGAGAGTATCGCGCGAAAATGTACTATTTGTCACCATATTTTCCTAAAATAGCCATACTTGTACTTTTGTCCGTCATGATTTCATGATTTCCCTTGACAAATAAACCGACAGAGCCAATCTCAACCGACACGACTCAAATGCTGTCAGCCTGGGCATGCCTAATACGGTATATGGGAAATGTGCCGCTCTAATGGATCGTTTTTTTGCAAAAAAATCCCTAAGCATGGGGTATGATTTGTGCTGGAAAATCCCTTAATAATGGGGTCACTTTTTTACAAAAGGGTCTATTTTCGAGAACATTTTGGCTATTTTGTCGAGAATTTGCAAAAATTGTGTCTATTATGAAGCAAAATCCTTAGAAATGGGTACCGATTTTTCCAAAATCACCATTAGAAATGGGTAGGGGTTTTGAATATCCAGCGGCACACCACCGACCAAACCAAATCCGAGGACCCCTCCCCCCCCCCCCTACCCGTGGGGGGGGGGGGGGGGGGGGGCATGCTGTCAGCCTGGGCATGCCGTCTTGTTGTTGAGTTCCAAGATGAGCAAAAGTCTACTGCAATCAAGTGCCTTAAAGAAGGGCAACACATTGAGCACTGTTGTCAGTTTTAAGAATTTTATCTTAAAGGGGACCATCCATATGGGTGTATAATAAAATTGCAATCAAAAAAATAGTTATGGTTTGACATTTTAGAACAAAAAAGTTATGACCCCCCCCACCTTTACTTTCCTAAAGAAAAAAATTATAACCCCCCTTTTGGTTTCTTTAAAAAAATATATGACCCACCCCTGTTTCGTGCCGCCCCCCCCCCCCCCCCCCCTCCGGTAGAAATAATGAACGGTCCCTAAGCATAATATTAGTGTAAGTGTTGGACAATAAAATGCTGAGATTTCTTTTCTTCTGTAATGACGTGATCCGAATTGTATTTGTAGGCATTGCCCATATAACTGGTTTTGTTTTTATTCTATTCACATTCACACACATTCTATTAGAGAAGATAAGCTGAATACTAAATGAGCGATTTAAAAAATCGAATGATTATTATCACGCCAAACCCTATTCAAAATTAACAGAGTAGATGATAGGCGCACGTTCTACAGTACTGTTGTTACGTCGCGTATATTGTAACTAATTCAGTCGAAACTTGCCTTGGGCTTCATACACGTAATTATTTTAAAGTTTACTGAGAAGTCACAGTTTTATTGTACCCAGAGGTTAAAACACCAATCCCGTAATACGTGTCTATAATACCTAAAATATGTGTTCCCGGGTGTATTGGTTTGATTAGAATTAAAACGTCTTTAAAATTTAGATATGACTCGAATAAATTCTTTAATTGGACGCGTATAGATGAGGTGACATTTGTTGACATTTAGGACGCCCTCTGTTGGTTTGAGACAAAACACACCGGGCAAGAGTTCCTATAGTTTACATAGGCCAGATCAGGTTTTCTAACTAGATTGTGGTGTCACAGCAAATTGTTATCAAAACTGTCTTTAAACTTGCTTAGGAATGCTATAAGCTATCGCATTTCACAAAAAAATTTAAAACTAAATGAGTTTTACAATTCATTAGAAAGAAATTTCATTGTTGTCTTCATTAACTTTACTGTATATTCTGCCTGGAGGGAAACAACAGAGGGTGTCCCATTTGTAAATACTTGACATCATAGGTCACCTCATCTATACTGAACGCTTATAGCGATTTGAAGAACGGGTGATAATATTTGTCAACCTCTACATTCATGACATTTCAACGCAGATTCTGTCGACACTTACCTCATGCCTACAAACATGTAGTTCTGTTAAGGTTTTCTGAGAATTTAATTCACAGTCTTATCTATCGTGGCTAGGTTATTTGTTTAGCACTAGTTAAACTTACATTTCTATTTATTTGTTTCAAGCTAGGGAATGTTGAACATAGGCATTGAGATATCCACTAGTCACTGGGTTCTACAATAGACATGTAAAGTGGATGCTTCATAAACGATTTGAAGAACAGGTTTTACATTGCTTCTACCCTACATTTCAATGCAGAAGATGAACGCATGTGGTGTATATAAAGCTATTGTTAACGTCAGTTACGTCACGTAATTCGATTCGTAACCAATTCAGTCGACACTAATACCTCAGGCCTACCAACATGTAATTCGTTAAATTTAGTTGTTGTTTTTTTCCGTTTTTTGGAATTCGCCGTTTTACCGTACCTAGACCGAGGTCAATATTTAAAAACAACCCCATAATTTGTTTAGCAGTTATAACTAAATTGATCAAGACACTTCCATTTGTTGGTTTGAAGCTAAGGAGTGCTGAGGTCTTTAGGCAGTGAAATATTGATCAATCACTAGATTCGCTTCAAATGTCAGCAGTCACAAAATATATATGTTTTTGTCATACTTGTCATGCCTGTTGAATTTTCTATGGGTTATTGCTTTGATTTATTTTAAACGTCTAAGAATGTTGGGTTAGGGTTAGGGTTAGGGTTAGGATTAGTTGGTATGATGTAAATGTGGTCTGTCTTGAGATGCACTCAGCATGCATTTGAAACTATTCTGTGTAAATGACTATACAATATTAAACTCTAGGAACTATCACCATGTCAAGTCATCAAAATGATTGATACAGGTGTCCCAGTAAGATCTTCACCGTGTTTAAACAAACGGGTGATAATATTTTCTATCAACCCCTACAATCATGACATTTCAACGCAGATTGTGTCGACACTTACCTCATGCCTACAAACATGTAGTTCTGTTAAGGTTTTCTGAGAATTTATTTAACCGTCTTATCTATCGTGGCTAGGTTATTTGTTTAGCACTGGTAAAACTGACAATTCTATTTAGTTGTTTCAAGCTCGGGAAACAACATTGCAGTTCAAGTATAATGCCTGCGATATAATGGGGAACATGTTTCCTATACTTACTCTGTTAGTTTATCAAAATATTTATCCGTTCCGATATGGCATGACATTATAGAAAATCGGTGAAAACTTGTGTTTCACTTTCAGCGTATTTCAATTGATAAAAGCTCACACCAAACTTCAAAACGGCTGCTTAAGAAAGTATTATATAAATCACTCAAGCAGAACAATTCCTTCGCCCCATTCAAATATTGCTTCATAAAACATCACCAACAGTTGATATCTATTAATTTTGTAGTGGAAATCAAAAGAGGACAGAGACAATTACCTGTTTATCATTTAGATTGAGCTGTGTGCCGAACATGGTCAATTATGTTATGAGTTTAAAAAAGGTAACTTTGGTCGGTCAAACTTGGAATTTATCATTTTTATTACAGAGTATATTATTTTCTGTCAGAAACCTCCGATTCTTAAAATTCAAAATTCCTCAGATGTAGATGTTAAAATCATAAGCATCTTTGACCGATAACAATGGTATTCATGGCTAAATAAATGTACCTTTCCCGGTATAAATCATTCTGGGACACTCAATAGTTGGTCAAGATGGACATGATGACATTTCAATCTTTCATGTCTATAGCAAGGAGGTTAATATGTATGGTTATTCACGTAGTTAATGGTCAAAGGTGTCTTTGAGTAGTCCATTCTATAAAGAATGAATTTCCTATAAGTGTATTTGTTGGGTTAGTGTCTGATTTACAAACGATTTCATTGCTGGAATGCGATAGATAGCTACAGGTTGCTCGGCGACAGGCGTCAGAAGAATATTCCCGGCGTTGGCAGGGATGACACAGAAACAAGTGACTGATCTCCTCATTCTCCTGTACAAGACACTGTTGTCTCAGTGCCTGCCTGCCCTCTAATGTTAAAGGTAGATGTTCCGATTTTCAACTTGAAGTTTTCTATTCTACATGAAAGGTCATCCTTAAAAAAGTCGTGTTCCAAAGTTTGAGTTGCATAGCTCTAATCATTGCTAATGGTTCTTATTTTAGACGCACAAGATGCTGTGAACTGTACCCATTGAGCATGTTGAGTAGTACACAAACTATATCGGTGGTTACCACCATTCGCGGTAATTCGACGTTATTTCATCGATTTCTCCGTAATTATACCGATTTAGGCCGTCAAATTTCAGTATGATGATGAGAAAAATACAAGCTTTCATATGATATGAAAATCTCCGTATGTTTGAAATAATTTTGTGTTATTAAGTTGTTTAAGGCGTTGTACACAAACATTTGGATCTTAGACACACTATGCTATGTATGCGCAAATGATTAGCTGACACAGTTTATAATGATCAGCACCAGTCTTTCATTGACAGCTAATATATACTAGATTCTCGGCACCGCTGAGAAGAAGGCGATCTGAGAAATAGCTGTAAATTATTATTCGTAGGAGGAAGCCCTAAAAATAGTCCGTATGACTCCTACGTATAGTCGCCAAAGTAATATATTATCCATACATAACAAGCACCAATGAATATTGCATATACTGAGAGACCAATACAAATATTTCCATAATATAATATTATTTGAATTGGTATCAGTTCAATTGTATGCGTGTTCGTAACTATGCACACTAAAAACGACGGGGTCAAAATATTGACCCTCTTACGGGGTCAGTTTTATTTAACCCGATTCGTGGTTAAATCAACCACTGTCGGGGTCATTTGGCATCATATTGAAATGACCCCTAAAAGGGTTATATTTAAATGACCCTAAATATAGTCATGAATGACCTAGTCATTAAAGACCCTAAATATATATGACCCTAAATATAGTCATTTTCAACCACGTTCCGGGGTCATTCGCTAATCGGGATATACCGTTATCAAAATGACCCCTGAATATGGTCATTTTTTGACCCTAATATAGTCAGAGAGAAAAAGAGAAATATAGTCATTTGACCCCAAGGATAGTCATTTTTAACCACAATTTGGGTGAAGTTTTTGACTAGATCACCGGGGTCAAATTTGACCCTTTTTTAGTCGGTGCATAGTTGACTCCGTAAGCGGGGTTAAAAATGACCCTTTTATGGTTGAATTTTGACCACGCATTTTTAAGATTTTTTAGTGTGTGGTGACACAAAATATTACTTTGGCGACTATCGTACAAGTCTTACGTACAAGTCACTTATACGTATGAGCCTTACGTACTATAGTTTTGCATTGCGGCCTTGGCATACAGCTGGATGCAAAGTGCAGTTGGCAAGTCAAGGTTATAGTAAAAAGTGCTCTTCCGGCGCTCCACATTCTTCATGTTCTTTATATGGAAAAAGGTGTTTTTCGCAATGTGTTAATGTAAGCAGTGAGCGATAGTTTAAGAGTCCAGCAAACAACCGAGTTTCCGGCTTAGAGTGAATAGTATAGAGGTTGTGCGATCTTTGTCTCTCTCGAGCTGCTTAATTAATCATGAAACAGGCGCGGTTAATCTAGGGAATTTGTATTGAATATGTTTTGCATTCGTAATTCGGTTAACACTTTTTATTATGTATACATTAGAGCTACCTGATTTAATAATGAATTACGAAACGCTCTGAGCACGTTCAGAAAAAGTAAGACACTACGGTATATAGGCTACATATCATGTTATTGTTCGTGAAATCCTCGCACCTGGGACCGATGTTCTTTGCTAACATGAGCTTCGTTCCATAAAGTCATACCTCCTTTCTCGTAACTACGCTAAGTAATATAAGCCAGCCGTTAGAGAAAAAATGATTGTAGCTCCGAAATCCAGCTGTACATTAACCCTAACCCTACTATACCACACTGCAACAACACGGCTAGCCTGTTTTTATAACCCCGCGTACACGTTTTTGGGCTACAAAATGGACCCAGACTATATAACGACGCGAATATACTGAGCCGAGGTGTAGTGGAGCCGTGGTGCAGTGGATTGGAAGCTTGGCTTTGGTGCAGAAGATGACTCATTAGAGTTAGTCAATGTCACTAGACCCAGTTGGAAGAGTCAGTTAACTCGGATTTGGTTTTCAGTGTTGTATTTTTTTGTGAGCGCTTCGTCACCGTGTGTATCACATCATACATAACTCACAGTATTGATTATTTAACATGTAGACCTAGATTATGTTCCTTTTTGGTAGCGCTGTATTGAATAATTCTATTAGTGCACCATATAAATATTGAAAGCTGCCAATTTCTTAATAATATGCTAATATTTGAACGCAATCCGTAGGGTTCACAGGATTTTCAAGATCATTGACGAGTTTCGGGATCAAAGGCAATACATCAGAGAATGAAAGGTTGCAAAAAAGAGTCGCTACGAAAACGTGCTCTGCATAATTTATGTATCAAAACAAGACTACATGCATCCATTATTAGTGGAGGTTGTCGATCTTATCCGGCCTTAGCTATCTTATGGAGTGCTCTATAACACAGGGTTCACCGAAGGAGTTATGCACGTGACATCGGTTAATCGATTCATCAGGTTTGGGGATTTTCATATACAAGCAAACAACACGTTTGTCGAAACCAAAAGAAATGCATAATCACACATTTCAACGTCAACGCTGGATGAGTCGAGGATTTGATCAGAATAATGATCCAATTTAATGCAAAGAAGCATCATCTTCAGAGTTGTCATACCCTATTAGTGGTGGACCAAATGTTACTTGGCAAAAACAGTGAGGGGTGGCAGCATAATTAACCCCTGAGCACTACCTATACACATCTAACACAAGTATTTTATATAATCGTTAACTATACCTAATTGAATAACTAATCAAAATACAGCTTTCAAATATTACACTCAAACCTTTATTAGCGAATTTGTTTGTTTCTTGTTTAGTGCAAGAAATGATAATCCAAATGCTTCACATTTCACATGCTTTCATTAGACCAATCCGTTTGTCGCAATAGAATTGTTGATGATTGTCGACAAATTCTACCTCTGTTTGAATATTTAACCTTGACTTGGCGAATCATTTGACATTAAATTGCGCCCGTCATTTGGCAAAACACTGTAACCATGGTAACTCGAAAATTGTAAGTTGGAAATATTTAGCTTTACAATTTCACATTAATGTATTTGTCTGTAAATAATTAATTAAATAAATAACATGAAATCAAATATATAGACGAATACATAAATAAAT
The DNA here is from genome assembly GCA_035610835.1 of Ophiura sarsii. Taxonomy (NCBI): domain Eukaryota; kingdom Metazoa; phylum Echinodermata; class Ophiuroidea; order Amphilepidida; family Ophiuridae; genus Ophiura; species Ophiura sarsii. Next base: position 26,445,202 of record CM069443.1, read on the forward strand.
AAATACATAGGCCTATGCTTATTTATATAATTGAATGAATGAATAATTAAATTCTATAAATAAAATAATAAATACATTAAGTAATTAAAAAAGATGAATACAAAATAATAATTACTTACAAATTAATCAATCAATTGATTAATAATAAATAAATACTAAAGTTTGTCAATACCTGGGCCATCATACTGTAATTAATTGACATGAATGATTTCATTAAAGTCACCATGATGTTTTGAAGAAAAAAAGGGAACCATGGGAATCGAACCCGTGTTTTACGATTATAAACGCCAGGATCACAGTAGCACGCCACAGAGGTTGGACGGTAGAAGTGACATCATGTTATTATTAAACCATTGAACTATTTAATTACAAAGAACGGCCTTTTATCATGAAAATTGTTACTTTTTAAGTGCAATATTTGTATGTGCCTCTCGAATAGAAAATGTTTGTAATGTAATGATGGTCCCTTTTTCAGAGAATTGTAAAAAAACTTTAACATCTTCGGACTCAAAATTTCGTCAGTTTATCTGTATCCCCAGGTCCCCAGGAAAGGTGAGAAGAGATTCTCACCTTTCCAGGTCTCCCAGACCAGCTCGACGTGGTTAATTAGTTAAATTAACCGTGTTAACACTTTGATTCCGGGGATGACGTAGTTAACTGATGACACATTTTTTTATTCTACCGTCGGAAAACCAATAAGGTCATTATTTTTCTCTCTGATATATGGTAAACATTTGCGACAAATATTGTGCAAATGGGATGATGTGGTTTTTTTATGGATATTAACATCACTAGTTACTATTCTATAGTCTTACTCTCCAATTTTGCTCTCAAAATTACATTGCTAGTAATTTACGCTGCAGATGGAGCATAAGTACTTAGCGAGGTAGCTTACCTCTCTAAGTTACGCCAAATTGGTGCACTCGTCAGATAATGAAATATTGCCCTTCAAATTTAATTGATGGGATGATTTTGGCATCCTAATGTATGCCTTATGAGACTTAAACCCCGATCGAAGGGGTTCGAGCATGGTTCATGGTGAGTGATTGATTGATTGGGACTGACGGACCATATAAATTGCTCTGTTGTCAAAGAGTAACTTTTGGAATTAGTCATTCGTATGCCTATCATGGTCAGTCCCTAAAAAGCACACAATAGAAGTGACCATGGCATCACGGAACCACTGTTTACAATCAATATTGGCAATGTGTTTTTGTCCAGAGGTGGAACATACGTACGTAAACATCTGGACATTGTAAAGCGTGATTTGAGTTGAAAACTTAAAATGCAAATCCATTTTAATGCAATTTTTACCATACGGCAATTTTTGCCATACAGCAATGGTCAATTAAGTTTAGCTGTGTAGATTTCCCTTTCCCCGCATTTATTCAACTATACGTACTGTTATGGTTATATTAGTATCACTGCCTTCTATTAACAAACGTTAGATGTAAATTATACACCGCTGTAGGCAACGGATACAAGCACGATATGAATATATCATACGCCGTTGCAATAAACGGATACAAATATAATAGGAATAATATCCTTTGACGGAATCCATCTAGGAAACTTTATATGGAAAATGAGACGGTTATCTATTGCTTAACAGGTAAAAATACCTCTAGGCTCATGATACCAACGAATGTTATAAAAGCATGAAGTATATTCGCAGCGTACAATGTTCTTCTGTGACATCATAGACGTGGTCATTCAATCGTGCAGATTTTATGGGAACAGGGATATTTGGTGTTAATCAACCAGAAATTTAATTTCGAGTTACAGATGTCACGTAGCACGGATTCCAATATCCCTTTTTAACGGTGTGAATCTCATCGAATGTGCCCAACTGAGGTAAATCACGGGAAACTAGATTTTTCAACACGAATGAATAAAACCTAGCGAGGACAAAATAGTTCATAGACACATCTATCAATATGCGTTACGCAAGTATCTTTTGATTTTTTTTGATTTAAACAAAGCTCAACCAAACTAGTGCCAAAATGGCTTCATTTCACCTTTTATACACCTACAGCGAGTCAATATTCGACCTTTGTCAAGGATGAACGCGCCCAACCTACTCACAGTACACACAGTCACTGGGATTGTATCCAAACTTGGTATTACACTGTATCGATTAATATCGATTGGGTCACCGGAAGTTCATTTTCAGTAAAAAGACGCATGATTTTGATGACCGAATGGCAAGCTTTTCCCATGAACCAATCATATCAAGTCTTATATCATTTTGTTGCTAAACACTTGAATATTGAATATCCATCCGAGACAGATAAAAATAGCACAAAGTTTACCGACGGGGTTAATTCTAGTGTTGACCTCCGTAGAAAATAGTGCTGACCTACATTGAAAAAGCGATATTTTGATTGATTTACCACATTTTCAACTCAAAATGGCAAGCTTTTCCAGTTATGGGATTTATAAAATGAAATATTTATTAAAAAGAGGGAAACCATGTGTATATTTAAAATCCGTCCGAGACAGTAGGTTTGATTGTTATAGGTTCCAGTGGGGTGGCCTGGAGTGTTGTTTTGGCTAAAAGTGGTAGTTGATTTCCCGTGTTAAATGCAGGGTCATGTGCTGTGTGGAGCAGATGTCCGCTAGTTGTTCATAATATATGAGGAAATTATTATTATTTTAAATAAAAAGAGAACACATAGCTCGATTTTGATGATTTTTTAATTACAAATTGTGATATTTCAATCTTTAACTAAAAATAACAAGAATATATAAGTACGGGTCTGACTTATATGCAAAAGCGCCTTGATGTGTTTCAAAACATTATCGGCTTGTATCTCAAAACAGCGAAAAGGCGTAACTAGTAATACGGGAACACAGATAACTCAAAAACGCAAAATAATGAAGAGGTTTTTTTATTTATTTCTTAAAGCCCCCCTTCCTTGTTATGTAATCCATTTTCCGTGACGCAGGAGTCGCGTAAGCGACGAGAGTATTTTCTAGCATGTTTGGATGGTATTATATGTTATCAAGAAACCATTTGAATCTAAATAACTGGCAATATCCATTACTTCTTGGGCATCTAGTGTGCAAAATATACCTCCGTAATTAAAAGTGGACTATCCCTAAAAGTAAGTTGGAGCATAACATTTTAAGTAGTTGGTCACGTGACCGATAACATGACCTATATATCCTCCAAATCTGATCAAGAAACCCTTTATTGAATCAAAAGTTGTGTCTAAAACCGGAAAACAGGTGATGCAATCGTTTAAAACACCCACCGCTGTAAATTAGATACTTTGAAATTATGACGCTTCATCAAAATAAAGGTTATTTATGTATTTTATTAAATCTGTATACGTAATTAGACTATGAAGTTCAACTAATGTTACAGAAGCAATGTTCTTCATTTCTTAAAAAGAATTGTTAAAATCAAAGCTACCGTTTTCGAGATATAGCGATTTTTGTATTATTTATAGCTCACTTTTCCACTCCCTTAATACAATCATGTTCAAAACTGTTGGGACACTTCCTGCATGTCCTGTGGAACGGTGGTCCCTCCCCCTAAACTCAATGTTGGTCCATATAAAAGCATCGTCCAGCAATGGGCTGTGTTATATATATCAGCCCCAACATTGATTGGGGGGGGGGGGGGGGGGTGGGGGGGGGGGGGGTGGCAGCTTTACATAAACTAGTTTTGACTATCATACTTTCAACTGACAGCTTTTTACTCATTTTGGAAGATATTTCATGCGCACGTGTATAGTGTCCCAACAGGTTTTGAACAAGATTGTGGGTAGATCGGTGACTGGGGTAGTAGATTAGTAATATGGCTCAACAGTGGCTAGGGTCAATGGTGTGACCTTATATTTAAGGACATTATTGTAAAGTGTCATGACTGGCATACTAAAAGGTAATTAGCAAAAATAAGATGGAAGATGGAAATGACTAACAAGAGAGACTTGAAGCAAGTCTAACATGGACCACGGACATGGACACACTTGATCTTTATTGGTAGTATGCACATGAAGAAATACCTCTGAAACCTTGGGACGAATATCACCTAAATTTATTATCGCATTGATTATCGCATATCTATGTCCCCTCCCTGTCATAAGGCCTGCCCCCTCCCATGCCCTGACAAACTCTATGTATAAACACTTATAAATAGTCGGTTATGCCCACTGGTCGCAGGTTTTGTCCACCTCGTGCCCACCCACGCCCCCCCCCCCCCCCCCCCCTCATAAATAAAAGAAATAATAATAAAATAAATAAAAACTAAACAAACAAACATTGAAGCCCCCACACACCACTGCAGTATTATAGTCATAATCAGAATTCCAAACAAGAGACCACATACATAATAAAAGACTCAGACTATCTATTTCCACGACTCAATAGATCATTTGGCGCCTACACGATTCATCTAGCAACATTGCAAATTTCAAGCGACAGTGTACCTTGTATTCACGATTTACACCAGCTTAGGAGTGCTAAACGTGATCGATAGTTATTGATCGAAAAGTAGGTACGAAGTCGCTTCAACTTACCCAGCGCCACCGGAAACGCTACAGTTAGCATGAATGATGAGTGCGTCCAACGGTTATTGTCATTATGAAATAAACCCCTATACAATGCGTTCGGGATACTGATGGTAAACGAAGTGTTATGCTAAAGGTTATTGCCCAGCAACTACGTCAAAGCACAGATAGTCGTCAAAGTTATTACTTTCCATTATAGTAAATACAGTCGTGGTATCTGATATCTAGCCACTACTATACTGGAAGCAAAAGATTAATCGAGAAATTATCCTTTATCAATGTTGAAATGATCTCTCTTTGATTATAAATTCCACGTCAAGATGAGAACAATGTTCATGAATCGCAAGTATGTGTGGTCCAATAGCCTTTTTGGAAACACCTGAAGTCTCCTAGCATTAGCATAGAGATCGTTAAAGTCGGTCTGAAAACTTATTGACGTAAATAAGGCCTCTTCTGAAAATGAAAGTCGGAACTAAATCATGAATATAATGAAATAAAAGAAAGTAGGCTACGACAATCAGCTGCAACAAGTTGATGACTACATGTATAGCCTCTGGGCCCGAGAGACAGAAATAATGAATCTCGTCTCGACGGGTAAAATCCCCGAATATTTGGATGCATAGGTTATTGTTCCTTTTTGTCAAACGAAGCCGGGATAATCAGTCGGATGCTTCGAGAGTTCACTCAAAACCTTAAAATGTCCCGTGAAATGTACTCGAAACGTAGAGTACATCCATCCTGATAGTGATACGTGACATTATACAAGTGTGTCAGTTCAATATGTTGAAATATTATATTTATATTATGTTTATCTAGCTATTCCATGTATTCATATATAATTGTTAACCTGCTAAAAATTGGTACTCGAGAATGTAAATTTCGTAACATGTTTGTTAACCAAGGAGTTATATTAACCAAGCAAATCTGTAACACTCGTATATCATAGGTGAGACCAATGATTGCTTCTTTTGTTCCTCATCTTCAATATTGATCGGCTATGATAAATCAATGTGACTTGCGAAGTCAATGGGATTACACTTGTTGAGGAACTTGATACTGCCTTTGAATTATGTAATCCAGAAGAGGAAAGGGTAGCTGCGATGTTTTGGATCAAGTAGACGCATTCATCCAACACCAAGGGATCAGTGATTCACGCTACTTACCGGATACTAGTATCTGTAACCAGGGAGGTGTAATAGTATTAACATCTCTCTGCTGTAACTATACCTCATAAAATATTGTAGGCCTTACATAGGTGCAATCACAGATGAAAAGGATTCACAGAGTTTGTTTCGCATCCTTTTCATCCCAAACAGGAAAGTAGTGCAAACTACTGGTCCCGCGGTGTTGGATGACGGTGATTACCTCCCGACGCGAAGTGGAGGGAGGTAGTCACCAGTCATCCAACACAAGGGCCAGTAGTTTGCACTACTTTCCCGAAAGAAACCATGTTGTATTTGTTAACTATCGCATGAAACTTGACTATAGCGTCTACGATCAAAACGATAAGGTTAAAGACTTAGAGGAATAAAATCAGACCATTAAACATGGTGTTAACAGAAACTCGACGTGATTGGAAAGTAAAGAAGAAGGTAAAGAGCATTAGAGCAACCAACTGTCGTCATACCAGCGGTAGCGGTCGAATATAGCGAATGTTTATTATAAAGCGCGTAGAAAAAACACGACCTAAACAAAATGTTCTAGGTGTCCCGATTAAAACCATTCATTGGCTTGTTGTGATCTTTTTGTGCCTCTATCTGCTGCTTGGGCGTAGTATGCTTTCGAAGATAACCAAGAGCATATAATACGCCAAGCCTCCCTATTTAAGGCTATATCTGTGTATGGAGCCATGCCGACTACTATTATACCAATGAGTTCTACATATCATTGTGTCTCGCCAGTGTATACATAATACATTAAGAAGGGGAGGTCATACATGTTGATATCTTTGAGTGCAGTATACTAATTGTATTAAGGTTAGATAAAATCTCGAGGGTGAATATCGAGGGAGTACTAATTGAATTTGTGTGGCTATTGGAAAGTGTGGCTCATGCCCGCCAGACACAATGCTGTGGATCGTATGTCATTTCTTGACTAGCTCAGAAAAGAGCGTAGAGAAGGAGCCCCAGTTATTACATGAATCGTCTGTAGTTGCTTTCAGGCACAATGCTACAAGGGCGTGACTTAGTGATTCTAACCCGAATTCACTTTTTTTTGTCGAATATGTTTTAGAAGTGGAGGCAAATCCTCGAGGTTATCCTATAGGCATGATAGGATAAAGAAATCATACTGGGTTTTCATTTCCATGTAATATTAGCACACGGGGTGTAGACATCGGATATACTGTAGATTCGCGATGTATGACACTATTGCTAACGAATACAACGTATGCCAAATATGTCACGGACGAATAACAACTTCCAATTTCCACATCGTCGGGCACACGTACGTATGACAACGATTAAATTAACACACAAAAATGATCCTCAACCAAATGTGTCGCGAAATCTTAGAATTCTCAGGGACCACGTACGAACATCATGACCACGATCTCAAATGCATAGATTGTCTATAATACCGTGACAGGATTTGTGAAGAAGAAAAAAACGTATTTCAATCGAACACAACGCACACCAAATTTGTTCAAGATGTATAATTTAAATTATCTGATGTCTTAACCCATATTTCAGAATGGTGTCAATATTACATGGAAATGAAAGCCTAGAGATAATTTCTTTGCACAACGCGTTTCTGTGCTATGTTCACCTTTATAGCAGATACTTGAATGTATTTAAACTGACAATTCCAAACATTACCACAAGGCATCTTTACACATCCTACATATCGATACCTGAGGGATTGCAACTCCCGATGTTTGTATTACACGCAATATTTCACGGTTATGATACAACCCCGGGGCACTTTTCCTCAACTGCTTATAAAACATATTTGACGACAAAGTTAATTCGGGTCAGAATCATTCACTTGTAGCATTGTGCCTGAAGGCAAATACAGACGGTAGTATCACAGGGCCTCTTTTTCTTCGACATTTTCTGAGTCAAGAAATGACAGACGATCCACAGCATTGTGTCTGGCGGGCATGAGCCACACTTTTTACTAGCCACACAAATTCAATTAGTACCCCCTCGATATCCACCCACGAGATTCAATCTAACCTTAACGCAATTAGTATGCTGCACTCAAAGATATCAACATGTAGAACCTTTCCTTCATGATGTATAATGTACATTTGTTGGCATGACATAACATTGACATGTAGAACTCTCTCCTTTTTTCTCTCGCTGCAGTTCGAATTGTTGCCTTAAAGTGTAATGATTCTTGCTCAACTTATAAGCTACAATATCAGGGGCATAAATAGAACTATTAAAGGCCCACGGTCTTGTCAAAGTACTGCAATGAATACAAAGTTATATCCATCGGTCAATTTCACTGTCATGGCCTTTTAGCTATCTATCCAGGCTACTCGGGCGTAAATATGAAACGAGTGATTATCCTTTAACAATGTTGACATGGTCTCTGCTTTGATTATAAATTGCATGTATCGATGAGAACAATGTATGCCTCGCAAGTCTGTTTCGTCTATTGGAAAACACCCGAATTCTTGACTGGGCCAAGCCTTACGTTGGCAATACAGATTGTCAAAGTCGGTCTGAAAAGTTATTGATGTAAATAAGGCCTCTTCTAAAATGAAAGTCGGAACCAAATCATATAATATAATGAAATAAAAGAAAGTAGGCTAACGGCAATCAGCATGATCAGCGGTAACAAGTTGATGACTATATAGCCTTTGGGCCCGAGATACAGACATAATGAATTTCGTCTCAACATTCACTCACCCGCCGGAATAACTTGATGCATAAAGGTTTTCCTTTTTTTCTGAAATGGAGCCTGAGATATTCAGTCAAATGCTTATAGGGGTTCACTCGAAACCTTTAAATTAAAGGGGCACAGAGAGATTTCTATTCAACATTTTTACCTTGTTTAGATCGATGATATACATAGAAACTCTCTCATGTAAGATTTCTTCAAAATAAATCAGTAAAAATGAAAAATAAAGACATTCTCTCATCATTTCCGAAGGTATTAGTGCTGTTCACTTTTTTTGTATTTTGGTTAAAAATCACCCCCAATTGAATCAGGGAGGTCATGACTATGGATCACGCAACAATCCATGGGTTGTCTTCAAGGTTATTTTGAATAAACATGAAACAAATAAGTATATAAGAAGCCATCTGTGGCCTTTTACATGAATTTGGGTAGTTTCGATGTGATCTCATCGAAACTCAAAATGCTATTATATTAAATCCATGAATTTCACATGAACTACTGCAAATTAAGCTCTATAATTCTAGGTGGTAGTGATGATGATAACATAGAAATGTGTACCAGCTAAATAGTTGTATGTCTTCAATCAATATTGTGTATGTAGTATGTATTTGGTCATTCATAACTTATTGCGGAAAGCGAGCATGAGAATCGCTTTAGACTTGTTAGATAACATTTATTTTCTTGACTGAGATAATTAATAACAACTAAAGCAAATATATAATGAGCATGTAGTATAGATGAGACTGGTAAACATAAGGATAGAGTGGGAGTTAAGATTCCCGTAAATTAATTACCGTATATCATTATTCATTGTACCGCCTTTCAATAATTTCATCCGAAAACGGTGGAAGAAATAGCGAAGCAGAGGGCATGCATTTTAAATCAAGTTGACTGATTGTATTCAGTTCACGATTAAAACAATTGCCTTCTCTACCCCTTGACTGCACCTCTGGGCATAGTATTAGGCCTAAAAAAAAAAGAAGTTTGATTGGCGTAACCCGACCGACCCTAAATACATCGCCGACCCTGAATATTTTTTATTATTTTGAGGGGAAAAAAATAAAATAAAATAAAAATATATATATATATTTATAAAAATTGAACAAGGTATTAAAGTTTTTGACTGTTTGCTTTCATTTTCGGCTATTTTAAGTCTGTTGGTTTCTATAAATTAAAAGAAAAATGTTTAAAGAAAAAGGAATTTTTGCCGTCTCTTCATTTGTGTGTACTGCTGTCTTTTAAGTGTTCAAAAGTAGGTGATTTAAAAAAAAATAAAAAATAAAAAATAAAAAAATCCCGACCGACCTACCCTATTTGTTTTAGTCATGTTACGCCAATCAAATCAAACCTTCTTTTTTTTAGGCCTTATTGTGGTGATTGACGCGGGCATATAGTCCCTGGTCGTAGTCTGTATAGAGGCTATTATACATGTTACGTATTAGCTGCCATCTTGTTAATGATAATAACTGTGTTTAAGGGCGCACAGCACTAAATCACTCCTCGTTTTGTGTAATGGTAGTAAGTTCCGCCAAAAACAAAAAACGATATTGTGATTAATGGGGTCCTTTGGGAATCAGTTTGGCGTGAGGGTAGCATTTCATATTTAAAATGAAAGATAATCTCTTGTACTTTGATCAGGATATTGCAAAATATTGGTTTTCGATTGTATCGAAAATTTATCACGTGGATGAACACACGCGATTGGAGGCGGTTAGAAGGCGAGCGTCCGGTCTGAAAATAGGGGTGGCGCTGTTTAAATGATCGTATCGTAAAATCTAATTGGAAGGTGTAACACTTCTTGACGATTTTATGAAATTCTAATGTTGTTTTATTAGAATAAAGCATTCGAGACATTCCAAAAATGGTTACTAAGGTAAGGGCCCAAAATAGCGACTCTTTTAGCCCTAATTTACATGTAATCCAATGGGTGGTTTATTTAGTGCTGTGCCCCCTTTAAGAAGAAGACACACCTGTTTCATACATATATAAGCTGGGATAGGCCAATCTGGTAAAACATGTTTCATGTAATGAATTGGGCGTCATATGCATGCACCGATCCAATTGAATGTAGAATAATGATGCCATACCATCAGTTTGTATACATACGGTACTACATAGAAGGAGAGATTCTACATGTTGATATCAATAGGTGCAGCGTACTAATTGTTAGGTTACATTTTTTAAGAATACACACCACCTCTTTCATCATGTTCATGATAGGCCAATCTGGTAAAACACGTTTCATGCAAATGTATTATACCGATCCAATTGAATGTAAAATAGGCCGGGTGCGATTCCCACCAATATGTAGTTCGTTGCATTTGGCTACATGGATAACCTCTATTTAAACAGAATAATATTGCAATTCACTCACTGAGTCAAATCACAAAGAATACTACACGCAAGGAGTTCTACATATATCATTATGTCACACCAGAAGTTGACCAGTGCATACATAACACATTAAGAAGGCGAGATTCTACAAGTTGATATCTTAGGGTATAGCATACTAATTGTGTTAAGGTTACATTGAATCTCGGGGTGAATATCGGGGGAATACTAATCACGTGTATGTGGATAGTGGAAAGTGTGACACAATGATGGGTATCGTCTGTCATATTTTGACTAGAAAAGAACCCAGAGAGGGAGCCCCTGTTATATTTCTTGCATCGTGTGTATTTGCCTTCTACAAATCTACAAGTGGATGATTCTATCCCGAATTAACTTTTTGTCAAATATGTTTCATAAGCAGTTGAGGTGAAGTGCCCCGGGGTTATATAATAACCATGAAGTATTGCGTAAAGTGCAACTGTACAATCATTCTGATTTGCAATCCCGCGGGTATTTATCCTCATACGATGTGCAAAGATGCCATGTCAAATTTGATACATTGGTGACTCTGGTAGACGTTGTAGAAACGTGTTTGCCAATAAATCAAAGCTGTGCTTCTGTTCCCATGTAATATTGACATCATTTCGAGATTTAGGTTAAGACTTCGTTCATAAACTATACGGTATATACAGATACTATTATTTTATCCTTTGCAATGACCTCGAACGCGACTTAGTCTGTCTAAAAAATGTTCAATCTAAATGCATATTGTTTTGGAATTCTAGCTGTAAATCTCTACCCAATTCACGATCTATGCTTTCCAGATGTATGAATTCATTGCAGTACATTTTGAAAATGACCGTGGTCCTTTAACAGTTCTATATATGTACCTAATATTATAGCTTATAATTTGAACAGAAAATATTGCACTTTAAGGCAACGATTCGAATTGCAAGGATAAAAAGGAGGGAGTTCTACATGTTATTGTGTTATGTCATGCCAATGTGTACATTATACATTTTGAAGTAAAGGTTCTACATGTTGATATCTTTGAGTGCAGCGTACTAATTATGTTAATGTTAGATTGAATCCCGAGGGTGAATATCGAGGGGGTACTAATTTAATTTGTGTGCTAGTAAAATGTGTGGCTCATACCCGCCAGACACAATGCTGAGGATCGTCTGTCATTCTGTCATTTCGGGACTAGTTCAAAAAAGGACGTAGAAAGGGAGCCCCTGTGATATAACCATATGTATTTGCCTGAGGCACAATGCTAAAAGTGAATGATTCTGACCCGAATTAACTTTTTTCAAATATTTCTTATAAGCAGTTGAGGCGAAGTGCCCCGGGGTTATATCATAACCGTGAAATATTGCGTATAATACAAACATCGGGAGTTGCAATCCCTCAGGTATCGATATGCATAGGATGTGTAAAGATGCCGTGTGGTAATGTTTGGAAGTGTCAGTTTTAAGACATCCAAGTATCTGCTATAGGATAAAGGTGAACATAGCGTAGACACGCGTTGTGTAAAAAAAATCATCTCTAGGCTTTCATTTCCATGTAATTGACACCATTCTGATGGGTTCAGACATCGGATATACATCTTGAAACAAATTCCAATGTGCGTTGTGTTCGACTGAAATACGATTATTTTAAGAAATCCTGTCACGGCATATATGCATTTGAGATTGTGGTCATGATATTGGTACCTGGTCCCTGAGAATTTTAAGATTTCGCCACACATTTTGTTGAGGACCATTTGTGTGTGTTAATTTAAATGTTGGAAAGACCCTGTCACACTGTTGCATTTAGAGCTAATGTGTGCCCAACGTTTTGGAAATTTGGGTGTACGATCGTGTAAGTTGTCATTCGTTCGTGACATATTTGGCATACGTTGCACTCAGGGGTTTATAAACATTTTTGAGCATGTTCAAAATATTGAGCGGGTTACAACGAAGTGATCAATACGTTGAACATTCGCTGCGTGAACGCGCACGTTGGGATATTCGTCAGCTTTTCGGCCATATACGGCGCTTAAGAAGAAACCTACACCCATATTAACGTGCGACACGTTCACACGGCGAATGCTCAGCGTATACATAGCGTATTGATCACAACGCATGTCGCACGCTCAACATTTTTAACTTGTTAAAAAATCAAAACTTGTTTTTAGATCGAAGATACAAACAACGTGTATAAAGTATTATTTGTGAGTGATATGAATGAGTACTGACAACATGGTTAGGTAATATCTTTAGATTCTATAGTCCTACTACATTGGACATTTCAAATGAAATGTCTTAACGATATAGATTTGTTTTCTTACTTTTTTAATATTTGACTTAGGCCTATTCTTTCTGAAAATATTTAGACCTTTGTCATTTCATGCGTCTAGAATTAAGCATAACACTGTTAGGCATGCTTCCATTGAAACTCTATAGTGCATTTTACGTAAATATCTCAAAATAGCAATCATGATTTCAACTTCGAAAAAGTGGTGGACATGCTTTCGTCATTTCTTGAATTCAGATGTGTTACAAAAATAAGGTTTTAACCCCTTAAAGGTAGATGTTCCGATTTTCAACTTGATGTTTTCTATTCTACATGAAAGGTCATCCTTAAAAAAGTCGTGTTCCAAAGTTTGAGTTGCATAGCTCGAATGGTTCTTATTTTAGACGCACAAGATGCTGTGAACTGTACCCATTGAGTAGTACACAAACTATATCGGTGGTTACCACCATTCGCGGTAATTCGACGTTATTTCATCGATTTCTCCGTAATTATACCGATTTAGGCCGTCAAATTTCAGTATGATGATGAGAAAAATACGAGCTTTCATATGATATGAAAATCTCCGTATGTTTGAAATAATTCTGTGTTACGAAAATGTGATCGGGTCATCTACCTTTAACCAGCAATGAGCATGATGAGATATTGTAGGTGAATAAAAGCACTCTCGAAGCCCTAATTCTTATATTTTCAAAAACTAAATAGTCACTGAATATAAAACCATACGTGATTGTAGTTATCTGAAGAAAGAAATCTGGTCTTCATTTCTTGTGTCTAGATTTTATCAATTTTTATTGCGATTTCCAAATAATTTCTTATTAGTGTAATTGAATTGCAATTTACAATAATGCTTTAATGCCAGTTTGTTTGGAAAATGGATTTCATGAGCTGTTGCCATCCACTTGACCGACTAACAGCTAAAGCACTTTACAATGACATCCCACATGTCCAATACGGATAACCAAGGAAATATTATTTGTCAATACCGTGCATCAAAAAGAAGTGTTTCCATACTTAATATTCATATAAAACATATAAAAAAATGTTCCTTCCGTTGTCACGATATTTGATGCATGAAACGGAAGTATTCGAATTTGCAACAATTAAATATAAATGAGTTCAAACAAGTGTCATGAATGCGCGAATATGGACAGAATTGTGTTGTTGTAGGATCGATGGTTAATTATTTCCTTAGTTTAAAAACGCACGATAGAGTGCGCGTATCAATATATTTATGCGCAGGTAGAGCACACACTTGATGATCCTTATATCCTCGCCAGCACTATTACTGTGTTTGCTCGTAAGTGTGGGTAGAGGAGTTCGTAGTCTCGTCAACATCACGGTGTTACTTTGAGGTATTATCAGTGGCCTTACTGTGAATATTCTTACAAAAGATGTTCAGACAATCTCTTTGGATAATACAATTCCTGTGCTTTTTACCATCACTTGATCTTAGTGGATATTAACTTAAATCCTACGTAAGGAGCTGCTGTATAAGGTAGGCATTACAAATTCCATGAAATACCATATAATGTTGAGGCTTTTATTGTCCTGAGCTATTGTGTATTCATTGTACGAAGTCGACATTCGTTGGGCGAACCAGTTTCCGAAGGTCGAACATTACCATTTGTATGATGCTTTCGTTCGTCAACTCATGGACTTTATGGGGTTTTAAAAAATAAATAAATGTATTTTAGTCGTAAAAATCAAACATTCTAAGAAATTTATCCAGAGGAAGTAAGTTTCCTGAATCTCGTTTAGTAGATCATAATTTGTTTTTCAAATACAGTTATATATTTTCATCACAATGGCAGTGTGTGTGATACGTCGTTTTTTCGTAAATGCAATGGGCTATTCCAGATAAATCATGCCCTCCCCCCATAGAGGATCGCGGATTTCCGAACTTTTCCAACATAATTTTGGTCAGGATTTCCGGAAAATTCTCACCAGGGACAGGATTTCCGGTAAAAATTCATAGAGGAATATCAGGAAATCCATGTTGTTTTTCCCAACGTAGACAGGATTTACGGGAAAAAATTCAGTCAATTTTACAATAACCAACCATTGACCCCATAGAGGAATCAGGAAATCCAGGTTTTTTTTATCACCGGGGACAGGATTTCCGATTTTTTCATTGAAGAATCAGGAAATCCATGTGTTTTTTTTCCACCGGAGACAGGATTTCTGGAAAAATTGTATCACCGGGGAACAGGATTTCTGATTTTTTTCATAGAGGAATCAGGAAATCCATGTTTTTTTCTCCACCGGAGACAGGATTTCCGGAAACATTTTCAGTCACTTACAATTAAAAAAGTGGGGTGACGGGGATGAGACGCAACCTGAAATCTAATATCCAGAATTCATGAGATACTAAGAGATATTACTAACACAACAATCAGTTGTTGAAAGATATCAACGTGTCATAGACGGGAGCCACTGTAACAACTATCAATATTGTTCAGTTAATATAAAAGTATAGAGTGTCATGCTGGGGTTGAGTAAGGGACTACAATGGGCTATTCCAGATAAAATCCGCACCCCCCTATAGAGGAATAATATTTTGTTTCAAAAAACCGTCTGGAATTCCAAGCGTTAATAGTATTGGAAAGTGGTATAGAGGAATAGTGATAATGAAAAGTTGTCTAAATTTCCAGGGCCTGACTATTAAAAAATGTCTGGAATTCCAAGCGTTAATAGTATGGGAAATGGGTATAGAGGAATAGTGATAATGAAAAGTTGTCTGAATTTCCAGGGCCTTGACTATGGAAAAATGTTTGAAATTCCAAAAACATCTGTAATTCCAAGCGTTAATAGTATGGGAAATGGGTATAGAGGAATAGTGATAACTAAAATTTGTCTGGATTTCCAAGGCCTTGACTATGAAAAAATGTTTGGAATTCCAAAAAATATGTTTGGAATATCAAAAAACGTCTGGAATTCCAAAAGTTATGCTACCGATCCAAAACCGAACCATAGTTGGGAAATTCCTATTTCATGGGCAGCGCCGTATTGACGCGTGGTGTCTTGGCTGAATTAATCAAACTTTCAGTCGGGTTTCACCCAAATCTATGCGTAGGTTTCAGATCTGTAGTTTATTTTTTCGCAATAGGCACAAATTGTCGGTTTTACAAAGAAATGGGGGGGGGGGGGGGGGGTAAAGTGATATGTTGCGGACAGTTTATACTTGACTCCTATATGTAAAAAGGAATTGCCTCCTTTTGGTTGGTCCAGAATTGAGCAAACTGCGCATTACGGTTCAAATTTTGCAATAAGTCCAAATTGTCGGGTTTTACTAAGACCGGAAGGGGGGGGGGGGGGGGGGGGGGGGTGGTATAGTGATCTGTTGCGGATATTTTATTCTTGACTCTGGAAACTCTCAGAGGACACCGCCTGTTGACTTATTTAATTTATGCTAGTTCAATATTATGACTTATCAAAATCAGTTAAATCAGCCGAAACACTTTCCAAATTTACGCTTTAGATCTAATAATATCACGTATCCAAGTTTTATATGATGAGGTTCAATAGTGTTTTATTATCTTCAATAGATATGATTTGCCAAACGAACCAAAACCGAACCATAGTTGGGAAATTCTTTTTTCATGGGCAGCGCCGTTTTGACGCGTGGTGTCTTTGGGTGAATTAGTCAAACTTTCAGTCGGGTTTCCCCCAAATCTATGCGTAGGTTTCTGATCTGTAGTTTATTTTTTCGCAATAGGCCCAAATTGTCGGGTTTTACAAAGACATGGGAGGGGTGTATATAGTTATCTGTTGCGGACAGTTGGCTGAATTTATCAAACTTCCATGGCGAATCAAATCGTGTCAAGTAACCACAAATTGGACACTCGTCACATGCCACATGCTCATCTTTACCTCCACAGACAAAATGAGTGTAATTCAACATATTTCACTTATGTTAGTTCAACATTATCATGATTATCAGTGACTGGTCAAAATCGGTTCGATTTGACTCCAACAAAGTTGAATTTACTTGGGTGTAAATGTCGGGTTTCACCCAAATCTATGCGTAGGTTTCAGAGTGTAGTTTATTTTTTGCAATAGGCCCATATTGTCGGGTTTTACTAAGACCGGGGTGGGGGGATGGGGGGAGGTATAGTGATATGTTGCGGACATTTTATACTTGACCGGAAACTCTCAGAGGATCAGCCGACGCAATTTCCAAATTTATGCTACCGATCCAAAACCGAACAAAACCGAACCATAGTTGGGAAATTCCTTTTCATGGGCAGCGCCGTATTGACGTGTGGTGTCTTTGGCTGAATTAGTCAAACTTTCAGCCGGGTTTCACCCACATCTATGCGTAGGTTTCAGATCTGTAGTTTAGTTTTTCGCAATAGGCCCAAATTGTCGGGTTTTACAAAGACAGAGGGGGGTATAGTGATTTGTTGCGGACATTTTATACTTGACTGGAAACTCTCAGAGAGGATCAGCCGATCCGACGCAATTTCCAAATTTATGCTATCGATCTAAAACCGAACCATAGTTGGGAAATTCCTTTTTCATGGGCAGCGCCGTATTGACGCGTGGTGTCTTTGGCTGAATTAGTCAAATTTTCAGTCGGGTTTCACCCAAATCTATGCGTATCAGATCTGTAGTTTATTTTTTCGCAATAGGCCCAAATTGTCGGTTTTACAAAGAAATGGGGGTGGGGGTAAAGTGATATGTTGCGGACAGTTTATACTTGACTCATATATGTAAAAAGGAATTGTCTCCATTTGGTTGGTCCAGAATTGAGCAAATTGCGCATGTTCAAATTTTGCAATAGGTCCAAATTGTCGGGTTTTACTAAGACCGGGGGGGGGGGGGGTATAGTGATCTGTTGCGGACATTTTATACTTGACTCTGGAAACTCTCAGAGGACACCGCCTGTTGACTTATTTAATTTATGCTAGTTCAATATTATCAATGACTGATCAAAATCGCTTGGATTTGCGTAGGTTTCAGATCTGTAGTTTATTTTTTGCAATAGGCCCAAATTGTCGGGTTTTACAAAGACCGGGGTATAGTGATCTGTTGCGGACATTTTACTTTTAGGCTAATGAAAGTTGATCTGCAAAATTGGCATTTGTAACACTTAAATGGTCCAGTATGACTCCTTTTCTCTTCCTTTTTTAAAACTCTTTTGTTAAAACTGTTTGCCAATGGGGGTGGTCATCTCCTCCGCCCACCCCGCCCCCATGGATAAGCCACTGCGACTTGTGATCTTTGGCGCTGAGTCCGCATCGTTTTACACCCGCGTCGGTTTACGCACGAGTCCGCATCGGTTTACACAGTGTTCGCATCGGTTTACACTGGTCCGCATCGGTTTTTAGAGGCACGCATCGATGTTTACTGACACGCAGTGGCCATATCTCAAATTTCGCAACGGGTGTTTGGACACCATTGACTGCACTAATATTATGTTCATTTGCACTAGCCTCCACCCGGAGCAGGTAGAATATAAGCCGTAGATCCATTAATAGAATACGCAGTTACGTCACTGTCTCTTGATGGCGAAATAGACTATAGAGGTACAGTGTCATCGCTGAGCGCCAATTTTAAAAGCACCTACCCTTATGGTGCGTACGCATGCAATCGTACGCACGCCTCCGGGCAACCATATTTAGTACTTTGCATCTCATTGTGCTTAGAAATGCAGACAATGACTAATGCACGTGCTACACCATAAATAATGATCAATCAAGTGTGATTTATTTTACAATGAAAAAGAAGTTTGGAATTCCATAGACATGTTGGTACAATGTAAATATGACATGTTAGTAAAACTATATAACTCGCCGCACAGACATGTTGGTAACTTTCTCGCCGCAGATACATGTTGGTAAATCTATAACTCGCTGCATATAGAAATGGTGGAAAAACTATAACTCGCTGCACATAGACATTTTGGTAAAACTATAACTCGCTGCACTTCAACATTTTTGTAAAACTATAACTCACTGCACCTAGACATATTGGTAACTATAACTCGCTGCACATAAACATGTTAATAAAACTACAGCTCGTCGCACAGACATGTTAGTAAAACTATAACTCGCCGCACAACCATGTTGGTAAATCTATAACTCACTGCACCTGGATATGTTGGTAAATCTATAACTCGCTGCACCTATAGACATGCTGGTAAAAGTTTAACTCGCTGCATCTGACATGCTGGTAAAACTAACTCGCTGCACCAAGACATGTTAGTAAAACTATAACTCGCCGCACAGACAAGTTTGTAACTTATCTCGTAGCACCTATACACGTTGGTAACACTGTAACTCGTTGCACATAGACATGTTGGAAAAACTATAACTCGCTGCACATAAACATGTTGGTAAAACTACAGCTCGTCGCACAGACATGTTGGTAAATCTATAACTCACTGCACCTAGACATGTTGGTAAATCTATAATTCGCTGCACCTAGACATCTTGAAAAACTCGATGCACATGTTGGTAGGCCTAACTATAACTCGCTGCAAATAAACATGTTGGTAAAACTACAGCTCGTCACACAGACATGTTAGTAAACTATAACTCACCGCACAGACATGTTGGTAAGTCTATATTTCGCTGTAGCTAGACATGTTAGTAAAACTTGAACTCGCTGCACATACATGTTGGTAAAATATCTCGCCGCACAGACATGTTGGTAAAACTCGCCGCACAGACATGTTGGTGGAACTAAAACTCACTGCACATAGACATGTTGGTAAAACTCACTGCACCCCCAAGATATGATGGTTAAACTTTAACTCGCTGCACCAAGACATGTTGGTAAAACTATAACTCGCTGCACATATACATGTTGGTAAAATATCTCGTCGCACAGACATGTTGGTAAAACTCGCCGCACAGACATGTTGGTGGAACTAAAACTCACTGCACATAGACATGTTGTTAAAGCTATAACTCGCCGCCAAACATGTTGGTATAACTTTAACTTGCTGCACATAGACATAGACATGTTGGTAACATATCTCGTCACACAGACATGTTGGCAAAACTATTATATACCACACAAAGTATGTTAGAAAAATATAACTTGCGGCATGGACATGTTGGACAAATTTATCTTGCCTGTTTCCGAACTCTCCTATTTTAAAACTCACAATTTATCAGAGGCGTAGCATAGGGGGTCAAGGGAAGTGCGCCCCTCTGACAATAAATTGAACGAAATAATCGGAAGGCAAAGAAAGGGAAAGGGGAAGAAAACGGAGAAAATAGAAGAAAAATGGAAAGGAGGAAGAGGAAAATGAAAAAACCGAAAAGGAAGTGAGGAAAATGAAAATGAAAATACACAAAATAGCCATAGAAACATGTTTACCGGGCAGAAAGAAAGCAGTTTCACAGGGAAAAAGTAGAAATGTTTTTTTTGACCAACATTTTATCAAAGACAAACGAAAAATGCGATCAACTTCAATTTTTCACACAAAATTAGGAATAAATACATAATTCTTGCAACGTTTAAAAAGTTTTAAATTTCATTTTGGTTTCGAAAACAAAATGGCTTCTTTCCACTATTGCAGTCTTTTTGACTCACCCTGTATACTGATATATATATATATCATGGTTTAAGTGTAGATGGTTTAAAAGGTCGAACAGGGGGAGTCTGAGGGGGGATGTGCCCCCTGAGAAGTAGAATTTTTTTCAATTTTCGAACTAATTTGGTGCGATTTGGTGTATACTTTTGACCCAAATGTTATCGAAAAGCCACCTCTTAATTTCCAATAAATATTTTGGTTTTTATCAATGCACGAAAGAAGTTGAGCATATACTGATATATTTCATGGTTTAAGCATGGTTTAAAAGGTCGAACAGGGGGAGTCTGAGGAGGGATGTGCCCCCTCAGAAGTAGATTTGTTTTAAATTTTCGAACTCATTTGGTGCGATTTGATGTATACTTTTGACCAAAATGTTATCGAAAAGCCACCACTTCATTTCCAATAAATATTTTGGTTTTTATCAAAGCACGAAAGAAGTTGAGCATACTGATATATTTCATGGTTTAAGTGTAGATGGTTTAAAAGGTCGAACAGGGGGGAGTCTGAGGGGGGATGTGCCCCCCTCATAAGTAGAATCTTTTTCAATTTTCGAACTCATTTGGTGCGATTTGGTATGTAGGCCTACTTTTGAGCAATATTTTATTTTAAAGCAATCACTTTATTTTCTATCAATATTGGCTTTTTATCATGTTTATATGGCCTATACCTTTTGTATCCCGACCAACTTCCAATAAACTTCAAACATTATTATGTTCCTCGTATGCCTACCCTCCCGCCTTGTTGTACTCCCCTCACTCCTCCCCGCCCTTGTCTTTTTGTTTGTCCCCTCTTCTTCCTCTCTCTTCACCTTTTTCCATCCCCCCCCCCTTTTTTCTTCATTTTCCCCCTTTTTTGGTGGAGGTGGGGGGCGGGCCCGTCGAGCCCCCCCCCCCCCCCACCCCCTGTATCCGCGCCTACTGGGCCCCACACGCCCTTAACAATCGACAATGCTGACTTCCCCACTCCCTTAACAATCGACAATCTACAATGCTGTCAAAATTACATCCAAGTTAACTTAAAATAGGTCAATTTAAGCTATTTTTAAGCAATTGTGAAATTAAAAGCCAAAGGTTTCAAACCCGGGTCAAATATTTTATTCTGACGCCCCCCCCCCCCCCCCTTCCACCCCTTTATCAACTCGTTCAGGCCTACGGACTCATCCAGCGAGAGATTTATAATAATTACTTTTTGAAAATAGATAGGGTCCCAACCTGATTCTTATCATGAACATAAATTATATTTAGTTTTGTTGTTTTTAAATCTACAACCTTTCATATTAGAGTTTTAGATCATGGACATCGAACCTGTCAAACTGAAGATACATCCATTGTGTAAAAATGGTGATTTCACCCTTTCGGCAAAGTGCAACAAAATGTGTGTTTTATAATTGTTTAAAAATAAACAAGATAATCTCTCCGTCCACTAAAAGCTAACCTTTTGTTCCCTTAATAGTTAGGCCTATCATTTTTATTTTTATTATTTTACTATTTTTATTTGGCTAGTTTTGAGGATTATTTGAGGGATATATATATAAACAGGTAAGAAGTGGTCTTAGGTGAGCAGTGGCTTAGATTTTTTTAAATTCATATATCTGGGATGCAGTTCCTGACATGGACAACATTGGTAAGCATTAGATATTCCATTATATTTTGAACTCGCAAAGTCATCAAATACCATTTCATTAGCTATTTAAAAGTGCCTAAACACTGATAAAATAGAACAATGCTTCACGATCTGAAACAGAGTATGAAATCACTCAAGCATGACGAACACTGTTTACCCTAAAATTGAATTAATATACAGAATAACTAGTTATAATATGAAAAACCCTAACTTATGACAGGTATAGACAGAGAAAGGAACAAAGGCTACATTAGGTAGACGAGGGGATATCTTTGTTTATTTTAAACAATTTTTATATCTTTTTTGTAATTTGACGAAATGGTGAAATCACCATCCCTACACAATGGGATAAATCGCACCAAATGGGTTCGAAAATTGAAGGAAAAAAATTCAATTCCTATGGGGGCACATCCCCCTCAGACTCCCCTGTCCGCGTTACCGATTAGTCAATCATGCATGCTCAATGAAATTTATTTGCACGCTTAGGATTACTTTTTGCACAAACAAATCTTTAATTTACATAGGCCATAACCAAACCCAGCATGTAATAACCTATCCCAACTGGACGGTGGCAGTGTGTTACGTGCGCTGTACTCCACGTGGTCCAGTTCAGCGCACGCTCTGTGCCTATACATTTCAACAGACATGACAGAGCCGTAACTTTTGTTATGATTTGGAGACATTCTGGATTTGTTTGAATTACCGTGTGATTGATGTGAATAAAATATGGATTTGTTCGCCTCTTTATTGGATAATTTTATGACATGCAGTGATGGCTGAGATGACAAGAAAATGGTAAAAAATAAATCGCCCGATGATGTTTAGTTTAATTGATTGAAAATAACTTTTACAAAACGTATCATGATAATGCAATACAGACAATAAATGTGCAATATCCTACAGGTATAGGTTACTTTATCGTCTTAAGCGAAACGAGTGAGAAGAGAGACGCCTAGGCCTAATATTATTTTTCCATCTTTTTTCTTAAAATATCTGGAGACGACTAAGGCCAACTACAGAATTTTATCTACCGTTGAAACGTTTTTACAGCCTTATAAAGTTTGTATTCGCGGACTGGAAGTGGTTTTCCCGGGGGTTGTTGTAACCAGAGGAGGATTATCGTCATTAAATTACACCATCATAGGCCTACTTTGGAAGCATTTTATGATTTTATAATTTTTATTGAATCCATTCAGAGCTCTGCAATTCATCGAAGATCGTGAAATTTATAGTACGCCTGGCAAATTTTGAACCAAAGTATGCGATGCAGTTCGAGCTACGAACACGACGAAGCAAGAAGACGGGGCGGGATTGCGAGAAACCATGCTTAGGCCTATATGCAATACATTATCCGAGTCAAAGGGCCGGGTATTTAGCCCACGAAAACCCAAGAAAACCCCGGGGGTTATCAATGCCCGTCCCATAGGGGACCGGGACTTGTCCAGGGATTACTCAATAATTTGCCCCGGCTGTCGGGGACTTTGTCGGGACTTTGCCGGGGAATTTAATTTTTTTTTAAAGTACACCTCCGGCACAAGTCCCGGCCATCCCCGGGTACCCAAGGGCCGGGTTGCAATTGATAAGTGCATTACAATTAATATAACTGATATAAACAGTCATCCCTAAAATGTTCCCAGCACTAGCAATTAAAGTTTGAGGGGAATAGTGTAAAGCTTGAAACTCCCTTGAAAGGGTCATGAAATGTTCACGGCAATACAATTTCACGAATCACTGACTTTTGCCTTTTTTCGCGGCATTCAAATGTCGCGAATACCTGTATTGGTACAGGCAGATAAAGCAAAACATGATATTTCGCTGCACTCGCGAAATGCTGATGCACGCGATACTTTCATGCTAAAACTGCATGGCAACATAATTCGCTAATACAAACCATGGACAAACCCAATGTTCTTCTGGGTAAACCGATCGTTCAGTAGTAGTGTCTTTGAGTCGGTAAGTCATGTGTGGTGGTGGGTGTTTTTTAGGTGGGGGGGGGGGGGGGGGGTGGAGGGGCATGAATGTGTAACCCTTTTTTTAATTTTCAAAAAGTTCAACAACAACAACAACAAAAACAAAAACAAAAACAAAAACTGCTAAAAAAACCCCAAACATTTAAAACAAATTGTTCATAGGGCCTATTTTTGTCGTTGAAAATTTGAATAAATGGGTTGGTCAGCCCAAGAGAACAGGCTGGTGTTGTTGCTGCCTAATATAGTCATTAAGGAACGCACCATTAGATTTTCAGGGGTACGAAGTTGGGTTCGGGGGGGAATTCTTTTTTTGGCCGTTGTATAGGGGGGATTTAAAATAAAAAAAATTATTCATTCATATTGAGTTGGGTGGGGTAGAATTTTTTTTTTCATCAGGGGGGAGGGGGGGGGGGGTTGTGGCCTGCATAGAGGGGGAATTGTTTTTTCTTCCGAACTTTTTTTACTCTCAAATTAAATAGACATATTAACAGCACTCTAGTTTGCACATTTTATATTATTTTTTTCAATACAGATCATTTAAAAATATGGTTTTAATTTTCGATTTAGCAGTAGGCCTACATAACTATTGAGTGGATAAACCATTTGCGTTGCATACGTTGCTTTCACTTTTCAGGCAACTTGTTTTGTATAAACATTGGTACTTTTTGATGTTCCATTATATTAATTAAATTACAATATCATTAGTTTGTTTATTAACGAGACTCTTTTTTGGGTATGAGTGAGCACTTTATTTAATCACATTTTTCTTTTTTTGATTCGGCTGTTGTGTTGTGTTGTGAATGTGATGTTCGTGATTTATTTTTACATAACGATTGACTATTTATAATTATAGTATTAATAACAATTATCCTGGCGCCCCGGGAAAACCAAGTTATTTTGTTGCACTTTTGAATTTGTCATAAATTACGTTTTTCTCGTAATTAATAAACATTGGAATTTAAATTAAATTTTAAATTATGATATTTGTTTCTTCTTTTTTTCCCCATAGTAAACTTTACCACATATATCGCTCACATAACGTCTCGGTGATTTTCTTCCAGAAACAACACACTAGTGATCCTCTTGCCGACTTCCACAAAAGTCAACAAAACCAATTATCAAGTCTTCTCATCCTTTTGACACTTGTCCACCCAGTTTTTTAGAAGACCTTGTTATTTATACATTCAATTATAATAATATTAAATGGTACATTTTCCATACATCCATCAGCTGAAAAAAAGAAGGTTTAAGTATAGTTTTACCAGGGAGGTGTTAACCTCGCTGGTTTTACTGACAAATAATCAGAACGCAAGCAAATAATTAGAGACATACATGCTTGGACGTTCTAACAGAGTATGGTTTTCCTTTATTCGCGAACCTAATATTTCCCTTTTGATTTAATTATATTATTTTTTTAATGTTGTCCATCCATTTATTATATAATTGAGATATATTCACAATAATACTCTAGTACAGAACATACGTAAAATACGCTTAAACAACGTTGTTGAGATATATAAACTTCAATGTGAATTATTTTAAACATCAAAATAGCAGGCGATAATAATCCCAAAATTGCAATAAGGTATCATCATTTTAACAGCCACTACTGCATGCTGCACCCCACACACAGATGAATGAATACGTGCATACGTTGACACGGTTGGTGTGTGTTTGTTTTATAGTATAC
Organism: Ophiura sarsii; assembly: GCA_035610835.1. Lineage (NCBI taxonomy): Eukaryota > Metazoa > Echinodermata > Ophiuroidea > Amphilepidida > Ophiuridae > Ophiura > Ophiura sarsii. The sequence continues at coordinate 26,471,023 of CM069443.1, forward strand.
AGTGAATAGCAGCAGTATGTGTATACTCAGAGATATTGTTATGTAATAACTTCCTGCCTGTTGTACACAGTTGGAATACATGTAGGGTTGAATTTATTTTTAAACTTGTGGTGTGATTTGTATTCTTTTATAACTCCTTTAATTCCTATACATAATGATATCGAGAAGAATTTCACCCCTCCTATTTGGGGGTTATAGTTATAATAATAATAATAATAATAATAATAATAATAATGGCATATACCATCCTTTGAAAAAAGTCTGGAATTCCTCTACATTCCTCTGAGTTCATTCTACTCAGCATTGTTCAGCTGTAGTAGAGGTCTAATTAAATGGGGTCACACACACCAGGGAGGTGTTTGCATACATGTGTATGTATGGGAGGGGGGGGGGGGAGGTGGGGGCGGGGGGGGGGGGGAGAAGATATATTGTAAACAAGGCAAAGGTTGGTTTATTCCGTATTATAGAACAAACGGGATATATTTAAAAAGTGGGGTGACGGGAATGAGACGCAGCATGTGGAGGGCGGGAGGGGTGGGGGCGGGAAAAGATATATTGTAAACAAGACAAATGTTGGTTTATTCCGTATTATAGAACAAACGGGATATATATTTAAAAAGTGGGGTGACGGGAATGAGACGCAGCATGTTGGGGTAGAGGGGGGGGTGGGAAAAGATATATTGTAAACAAGACAAATGTTGGTTTATTCAGTATTAGGCCTATAGAACAAACGGGATATATTTTTAAAAAAAGGTGGGGTGACGGGGATGAGACGCAGAATGTGGGGAGAGGAGTGGAGGCTGGAAAAGATATCTTGTAAACAAGACAAATGTTGGTTTATTCCGTATTATCTGATAGAACAAACGGGATATATTTAGAAAGTGGGGTGACGGTGATGAGATGCAGCATGTGTGTGTGTGTGGGGGGGGGGGGGCGGGGGAGAAGATATATTGTTAACAAGACAAATGTTGGTTTATTCCATATTAAAAATTAAGACATACTCCAATTTCAACCGGACTTGTTTTATCGTAAGTGGATTGATGAGCAAAGAAAAAAAGTCAATCACTCTGGCAATGTCAGAGGACAAGGGGTCACTAGAGGTCAATGAACTTTACAAGGCAAAACATTAAGACATACTCCAATTTCAACCGGATTTGTTTTATCTTAAGTGGATTGATGAGCAAAGAAAAAAAGTCAATCACGCTTGGAAGGTCAGAGGTCAAGAAGGAGTCACTAGAGGTCAATGAACTTTATAGGGCAGCCACTTGACCCCATAGAGGAATCAGGAAATCCGGGTTTTTTTTCCACCAGAGACAGGATTTCCGAGAAAAAAATTGGTCACCTATACAATTGATGAATTTTGACCCCATAGAGGAATCAGGAAATCCGGGGGTTTTTTTCCACCAGAGACAGGATTTCCGAGTTTTTTTTGGTCACTTATACAATTGATCAATTTTGACCCCATAGAGGAATCAGGAAATCCGGCTTTTTTTCCCTACTGAAGACAGGATTTCCAGGAAATTTCAGTGCATATCAGGAAATCCGGGTTTTTTTCTGATGAAAATGTTATTCCTCAGTCCTCCTTCACGCAATTGTTGCCTGGATTTCCGGACTTTTCATGTTGTCAATATGTGGATTTCCGGGTTTTTAAAGCAATACGTCTTCATATCCTCTATGGGGGGAGGGCATAGTTTATCTGGAATAGCCCAATATGTGATTTTGGCGCTTTTGTGAGGTAGAACCATGACCCTGGTACAACATTTAATGTATCTAAACAACGGGACCCAAATCGTGTTGAATATGAAAGAAGAAAAACTTTCATTCCATTTCAATTTATACTCCCAGCAAAAAAGGACGTCGTTAAAAGTGTTGAAGGAAATATGTTTCTACATGCATTAGGGGTTCAATATTCTTTGCAGTGATTTAACTAAATAATTGCCCTTATGGAAATGTAGCGTTGAAGATCTATTTAGACATGTACAAATACAGCGGCGTGTTTCAATACATCCGTTCTGATGTTATTTGCGGGCAGTATTATAGTTTTGACAATGTTGATGAATAGTGTTCACCAATGGTTCATATGTCACTGACAGGCGGCCACTAACTCTGATCACCTATTGGCATTAAACTTGTCGAATAAGTACATTGTAATTACACGTTGGAGGTTTTGATAACATCCTTCGTTAAGGCTGTGTCACACCATAACGTATCGCCTCAACGTATGCCAACGTATGCGAAATATCGAAAAATACGTTGGTGTACGCTGATATAAGTTAGGGGTACGTTGGGGATACGTCGTTTACGTTAAGACCACGCTGTGATACGCTGTGACAATTTGGAACACGTCGAGCCCGCGAAAAAATATTGAGCATGCTCAAAATTTCTCGACGTACTCAACGTGTGCTTAATACGTTCTGCATAAGTTCCCGGTAAGTTTGTGGTACGTTAAATATACGTTGACATACGCTGACATACGTTAGTGGTACGTTACTCGTACGTTACTCGTAAGTTGGTATACGTTGATGAACGTAGGCTGTCGGGGAAACGTACAGCCAACGTAGTGATAACGAGTTGATAACATATATGTGCCGTATGTCTAACGTATGCCTGACGTATTTCCAACGAGTTTCGACGTATTCTCACGTATTCACCTTATGCCGGGCGATCGTGTAAGGCACTGTCACGTATCCATAGCGTATTAAACGTATACATAGCGTATGACTAACGCTGATACAAGTTAGGGGTAAGTTGGGGATACGTCGTTTACGTTAAGAGCACGCTGTGATACGTTGTAAAAATTTGGAACACGTCGAGCCCGCGAAAAATTATTGAGCATGTTCAAAATTTCTCGACGTACTCAACGTGTGCTTAACAATACGGTCTGCATAAGTTCCCGATAGGTTCGTGGTACGTTAGACATACGTTTACAAACGCGGACATACGTTAGACATACGCTGACATACGTTAGAGGTACGTTACTCGTCGTAAGTTATAGGTTGGACCTATAGATTTACCCTTCTAGATATTTTAATAGTTATCATCTAGGCTGCGTTTACTTGAACTGGCAACACTTGTCCCGCCGTGTACGAAACTCAATTTCTGCAGCGGCATAAGTCCCGTGTTCGTTGTACGCCGAGGATACGCTGAGGATACGTCGAACACGGCAGACATACGCTTCGAATACGTTAAGCATACGTATACGCTCGCCGATCGCATACGCTGTGATACGCTGTCATAAGTTTGTTATAAGTTAGTGATACGCTATCAATACATTAGTCATACGCTATGTATACGTTTAATACGCTATGGATACGCTATGGATACGCTATGGATACGTCCATTCCATCACCGATGTCGACTTTTCCTACGCAATTCGTTGGGAAGTTGGACGTTCTTGGACTCTAACAATTTTCGAGCTATTTTTTGAATACGTCGGCATACGTTCAGGCCACGTTCAGGCCATACGCTATGGTGCGACAGGGCCTTTACATATGATTTCCCTATAGGGGATGCTAGGTACTACTAGTTATAATTCCGCCTTTTGCATGGGCCAGGCATGGGCTTCTTCTCAGGTATCTAACCTTTTTGTGAGGTATTCACGTAGTCTACAGTTCACTTTACGCCTTTACATTTAGTTTATTCAAAAGTCTACACATAGGCCTACAGCTCGCTGAAGTTTTCACATTCAATTTCGTCAAATCTAAGTTAGTTTCCGGAGGGATGACACTTGTTTCTATCTCTGTCTGTCACCATTTGACTTACACGACTTTATGACGTTTGAACGTATATATTTTACACTTTTTAGATACGTAGGCCTATGTTATACCTGGATAACTGGTGATATTCCTATACCATTAGGACCTTTTTTCGTATTCCTTGTTTGAGTATTATATTACGCCATTTGAGTAGTAGCGTTTCTATCTATCGATACCAACTGTTACTTTTCATTAGTTCGTATATAGATCTGATGAATGCTATATTAATTTTAAAGCGCGAAGCATAGACAAAATCAGCGGTGTGTCCGTTTCATGGATGTTCTGCTTTTATTTGCGGGTATTATACAATGTACAACTTTATTCAATAAATATAGTTTTCGAAAATGGAACACCCAGTATCGTTCGATACTGGTACAAAGTCAGTGTTCCAGTTGTACATAGGTGATACTGGAACACAATTATGTACCAGTATCGTTCAATATTGGGACAAATCACTACTGGTAGCATGTGTACCAGTATCACCCGATATTGGAACATAAAACAGTTCAGTATCGCTCATACTGGAACACACTTTGGTGTTTTAGTAACGCTCGATACCTGAACAGTAAGATCGTATACCAGTATCGAGCGATACAGATAACCTTTTTGTTCCAGTATCGTGCAATACTGGTAGGCCTATACCTATATCTGGGACCTAAAGTACATCTGTTCACATCTTTCGTTACACTATAATAAGGGGGATGCTAGGTACTATCTATAGTTCTAATTCAGCCTTTTGCATAGGCCAGTATTATAGGGGCTCCGTCTCAGGCATCTAATCATTTTGCTAAATAGTCACATACAGTTCGTTCCTGTCGGCTACACATCCTTTATATTCGGTTACGTCGACAGTCTTCACCCGCAGCTCCATGAAGTCTTCACATTCAATTTCGTCAAATCTTGTTTCGTTTCCGGAGGGATGACACTTCTTACTATTTCTGTCCTTCACCAATTAACTTTTTCTTGAATTTTGACCTTTGACATCAATGGATAAAAAGTGTATTTTTAGGTGCGTACATGTATACCTGATGGATAACTCGGAGATATTATAGTCCTACCTCAAGGATTTTTTTTCTCGTGTTCCTACACCTTATTTTGGGTATTATACTACACCATTTGAGTAGTAGTGTTTATATCGATTGATACCCAACTGCTGCTTTTAATTAATAAATTTGGAGATCTGATGGATGCTCTATTAAAACAAAGACAAAAGCAGCGATATGTACGTGTATCACAGCCGTTCTGATTTTATTTGCGGGTATTTATGCAATTAATACTGTTCACTGGTGGATTTTCTTGACAGGCGGCCACCAACTCTGATCCTCCCCTGTTGACATTTTACATGTCGAATTAGTGCATTATTATGACATGACCAGCTTCTGATGACATCCTTTGTAACATACATATGATTTCCCTAGCGACTGCGTGGCACTAGTTCTAATTCACGCTTTTGCATGGGCCAGTATCACGATTCCTTCTCAGGCATTCATTCTGTTCATCTAGTTAAGCATATCAACATGATCAAGTGTTCACACAACAATCGCAGTTCGCTATTTCGCTAAGATTTCACATTCAAAGTGAATAGAGAAACGGTAAAACATCTTATGTGGGAGTGTAATATAACAAAAGATTTTTGGAACAATCTTAGTGCATGGATGAATACTGGGCTAAATATCTTTTTCAATGTGAACTATCAGAATATATGTCTTGGCTTATTTAATGAAGATTTCGACTTTTTCAAAAATATTATTATTCTTTTGGCAAAACGTTATATTTATAGATGCAGAGTTGAAGAAAAGAAACTTAGTATTTATGTCTTTAAAGCATTGGTGAAAATAACTGAAAAATCCGAGAAAGTGCATGATTGCAGAACGGAATGATAAAATGGCATCCCATAACAAAAGATGGGAGATTTTGACATTGTTTTCATAATATTGTTTTCATAATATTGTTTTCATAATATTGTTTTCATAATGTTTTCTTAAAAAAATAGCATTATGTGCCTATAGTAAAACTTTGTCTGGCACTTGTGGCGTCTGAATGTTGATGCCTTGTCTGTATTTGATGTATTTCTTGTAGTGTTATTTTTGTATTTTGTTAATTTATTGTTGTATGTTATAAAATAAAAAAGTCCCTATAAACGGGCTGGAAAGAGAAAAAAGATTTCACATTCGGTTTGCATCAAAAGCCGCAAAATACAAATCGTTTCCTATAAGGGTGACATTATTTTGACCTTTCTCTATCCTTCACAGTCGTGTTTTGTTTGATCGATATAACGGGTGTGTCTCATCAATGGCGAACAAATACATCCCCTCCTATATTATATTCTGGTTTTATGTAAAGAGTTTGTTATTTAACATTTACCTGTAATAAACACGATGTGTGGCGCGACGCCGGCGTGGTATATATACTATGCTTTAAAGCTTAACTAATCCAGCATAGACATGAAAAACGACTCAACTTCATCTTACCTATTCTGACAAGGGTTTCACGGCAGACAACTTTACTTATGTTACAAGGCATGGTATTTGATTATGATATTGAATTCGAATCTCTTACATAGTATACGCAATATGATCATAGTGAAGTGTTGCTAGCGACAATCAGTTGAAATATAGTAGCTTTAGATGTAATGTATTTGCGTATTTCTATGAGGATTGCATTTTACAGAAACATGTCATTGTCAAAAAAATATTTCATATCAGATTGTTACGCGCCCACTAATGGTAAAAACCCGAATATTGGTCAACTCAATTTACCACTTATACATATACATTTTGTACACCATTAACGGTAACATTATAACATCGATTGATGTGGGAGATGCACATAAGCTATGTCACTGTATTAAATTTTCATTTTGAAGATATCGCACGTGATCCTTTGTGCCACGTTTTTGTCAATGTTTAATCATGGATTTAATAATGACTTAAGTTTACCTTTCTTTATGAACGCGTATGAATTTCTGGTGTCTACTTTTTCAGAACTAAGCTTGAAGGAACACGATGAGAGCCTCAAAACCCTGAAAATGACGTTTTTAACTATTTTGATCATATTTTCGAACCGGTTTTTTTATAACATATTCAGAAAATTGAAATTAATTGCCGTTTTATAATATTTCTGACACTTTTGCGTGTCTCAAAGTGCAGTCAAAGCTTTTTAAAATGCGAACTTTTCCTGGTATTCCTGCGGCCAATCGATTTTGAGCTGGCGCTTTTCGGCTTTGTCGTCTGGCTATGATTAGTCCCCTTTAACAACCGCCAGCTACAATTTTCACCAATGACCAGCATTTGACTCTACACGAGTTCTGTGATATTCGAATCAATATTCCCCCCACGTGGTACAGGAAAGGTAGCTCATTAACATAATTTCAATGACCCCAATCGTGTTAAAGCATGCGATTCATGTAGTCGTGTAGTATTTGTTCTTCCCGATAGGAATACCGCTGTTGGCAAATTAAAAACATGTGCTAAGTACCCCCCAATTAAAGGGGCACTAAGAGATGTGTTGGAGGATGCGCCCTCAATTATGATAAAAACTGGGATTAGTATATTTTATAATTGTATTACATGTATGAACTTACACCTATAAGGATTAAGAAAAATCAGCCCTCTATGTACAAGAAAACGTCGATTTAGAAAATGCTCGTCCCGCGGGACGAGCATTTTACGTCCGACAGTACCCCCCTGCAGTACGCGTGATACATAACGCGAACCATATTTGCATAGAGGGCGTTTTTCAATAAATAGCGATGATATTGTTTTAATCAAGTTTTGCTGTGTTTTTGCTAGTAGAAACAACAGTAATGGCCATTTTTAATGTTCATCTTGAATTCTGAAGTAAATTTTTAAACATTTAAAATTTTCAACACCACTTAATGTGCCTTTAAGCAAAACAAAACAGAATTACCTAAAATTAGTAATAGCGTATGTCAATGTAGCATCACTGTCCATTCAAATAACCGTCATATGAGAATCGATTGCTTTATTTGTTGTCTATTGAATGGAAAGACGCTATTGAATGGGCTGATGGGTTGCCCTTTCATAGCTTTGGAATCACGGGAATTGGCAGAACGCGTATTCAAGGAAATCGATTTAATACCTGCGATCATTACAATGACGCCTAATATGTCAACAGTATCGTTACCCAAAGGAAATTAAATAGGGGTGTTGCTGTTTGAATCCATAAATTATAGTTCTGATGAAGAATAACAAAAATCTCTGAATTTTGTTTTTTGCATGTAGGCCTTAGTGTAAATAAAGCTAGGTGAGTAGTGCAATTCGCGAATAAACAAACAAACAAACATACACACCGTTACAACGTTAACGCGGATGTCTGCTATCTACAGTAGATAGCACTGCACTATTCACTTATAGATATAACCCAATATTATATTGGTTTTTTTGTGTAGATAACACCCATATTACATCTTCTGTAGATAGTACCCATATAAAGGGGTCAAAAAAAGTAAGTCCCCTCTAAAATTAGATTACCTTTGTTTACATAACTTCACACACAATTAGACGTTTTGAAAAATTCAAACGATTATGAAAAGAAAAAACGCTTGGCTACCAATAGAAAGTTTTTCGTTTTCGATATTATGTTTACTTTTCCCAAAACAGTGACATTTCCTCGAAAAGATGTTTTCAGAAAAAGTGGCACTTGCTTGTATTGGATTTTGGCAAATGTCGTGTTAACGAAAACATCATTTAGGGGATATTTGACTTTTTTGGGAAAAGTAAAGATGGTATTGAAAAGGGGAAACTGTGTACGGAAAGCTAAGCGTTTTTCCTTTTCAGAAACGTTTCAATTTTTTAAAACGTCTAATTGTGTGGAGGTGTTACGCAAACAAAATTGTATATAACTTTGAAAATTGCCACTGTTTCTGAGAACATCGTTTTGGGAAAATGAGACTGTTTTAGGAAAAGTAAACATGATATTGATATTGAACAGGAGAAACTTTTAATAAAAACCCAAGCGCTTTCTCTTTTCACAAGTCTTTAAATTTCTGAAAATGATTAATCCTGAGCGGAGTTACGCAAACTAACTTAGTCTAATTTGGGTACAAAAAAATCACGAGAGAGAGTTTTTAAATTGGCTGGTATAGGACCAAGTGCCACTTTTTCTGAAAACATGATTTTGGGGAAATATGACTGTCTTGGGAAAAGTTAACATGATATCGAAAATAAAAAAAGTCCATTGGTCGCCATGCGTTTTATCTTTTCATAATCGTTTCAATTTTTCAAAACGTCTAATTGTGTGTGAAGTTCTGTAAACAAAGGTAATCTTATTTTAGAGGGGGACTTACTTTTTTGACCCCTTTATTACATTGCTATCTTCAGTAGATAACCATATGTTATATTGCTATCTTTAGTAGATAGTATACCAATATATTACATTGCTATCAACGGATAACATATGGTATATTGTTATCTTCAGTATAGATAGCATTCATGTATACTTTGATATCACCTGAACATGATATCCATATAGACAGCAAATACCTCCACCGTAAGCACCAATTATTAGTGTTATTGGTGCGCAACTGTTTCTAAACTTAAGGACCAGTCGGAATATGAACGTGAACGACACAGTCCTATTTACAGAAAATTAAAATAACTAATGTATATTTTTCAACATTCCTAATGTACGCCTTTTTAAGGATATATACATTATATATATAGACCAACCCGCTCGACCCCTGGTTATCGTTATTGTTATAAATTGCATGGGCGGGCCTCTAACTGGAGCTAGAGTAATTCGTCTATACTGTATCATGTGTATCATGTGTATGAAGACTGCCTTATGCACTCGTAAAAAATAACCCAATTTCATGATAGTCAACTATACACCAACTAACATTTGAATAAAGTTAAATTCCATGTTTTTAGTCACCCATTTTTGTATCAAATGACCACGAAAGTGACACAAAAAGCGTAAACTGACTAGAAATAAGTAGAAATTTAACCCACTTTTCAGTTGGTGTTTTTGACATTGGAAAGAGACTTTATTTTTAAGTGTTAGGTGTTGTTTATTTTAATCAAATGCAGAGTGATTGATTGATAATAATACATCCAACGTTTATTGATCCCAGTCCAATATTGTTTTAAGTGTATGGTGGCAATTGAAATGGAAAGGCATTTATGTAGCTTGTTTTAGGGGGAATCTTGGTTCTTTCGTATAAAAGTGACCTGGATACTGCCATATATTGTGACATTATGCCGTTGTAATTCTAGCACTAGGGATATGCCACGAGTCATTTGTATTGACGGTGAATTAATTGCAACACATTTGTTTAAATATCTTAAAGACAAGTCAACCAGTCTTTCAAAATAAGGCCATCTAGATCTTGGCATAAACTAATTTCACAGCTGTAGCACTAACGTGGATTTTCCTCCGGATCCTCAACTGAGATAACAACCTGAAAGCACAAACAAATTAAACGCCGCTAAAAAGATTGCTAAAAATCTTGGTGGCTTACAGGATAGGCATAAGTCTGTAATTCCCTGCACACCAACATCGCTAGTATGCGTCGTTCTTTAAAATCACGCACTATAGTGATGAATACCTCTGTCAAATAATTGTATACTAAAACGATGTCGTATCTCTTTACAAGCATAAATGAGCCTACACAAATTTCAAATTAAAATCCATCGACATGAGTGTTGGTCACATGTTTAGATATAAATTATGTGGTGTTGGTCTTTATAAATACGGAAACAGACTTAAGCTCCCGCAAATATGGCCGATACATGGATGGCCTCTATTATGTAGCTCAAAAGTGCAAATCCCAACATTGTCCCTAATGGTCAGATCTACTGCTTCCAAATGAATCTTTGGTATTATGGAATACCTAATTGCATCTCCAGGAACCCATGTCAATAGAAGTAAATGTTTAATCCGCTAAAAAGATCGTAATGCATTTAAGATTTGATTTCATACCAGTGGTGACCACTAGCCTGACCATACGGGACCCGCATAATGACTGAGCCGTAAGCATAAAACAACACTGGCGACTACCGGGAAACGCATAATTGCACAGCTTACACAATTTATCAATTCACAAAACGCTGAATCTTTAATTCCTTACGTTCTATGCTCTGCCAACCCGATACGTGATGTACACACTCTCTTGATTGGTCGATGTTTATTATCGTTGCCAGGTTACGTTAGAATTCCACACTAATTTCAATCACGACCTGCCTGCCATTCATTATACATTGCCATGTTCAAATATTAACTGTTGTAAAGGAAATCGAACGATTAAGTGAAACCATGTTCATTATGCTGAAGATTCTTGCCTGGGTCTATAGATAAATGATATACCGGTCATATGTATTCCGGTTTCAGCTAGCTCTAGGCGTTATCAATGGTTATTTATTACCTGATATCTGAAAATGAAAACTGACATCTGAAAAGTATGTTATGTCATAATTTACTTAATAAAAAACCCTTTAAAAGGGAAGAGCTAGTACAAATGAAAGACTTTAATATTTTTTAGGAAAGCAGTTGGTAGAATAATGACATGTAATTGGGTAATCAGAGATTGGCACAAGAGCAGGCAGTGCACGTATTGGCAAATTTGGGCATGATATCAAGTAATGAATATGAAGACAAATTTGCAGTAGTTGTCCGTATATGTGACGAGGTCTACCGAAATCAGACACAATTAGGCAAGATATCAAAATTGAGTTTGTAATTGATTATTGTAGTAGAGATCTTCCGCTTAACAATGGTACTTTTTTTAATCGGACTTCCCAAAGCGGAGTTATCATGGTTATATCATTTTCAAGTTAGTCTTTATGAAAACTCCAAACTGAGATATCATCCTTTAAAGATGTACTTACAATGTACATAAATTATTATTATTATTTTTATTTTTTTATATATATTTTTTTGGTTTTATTTTTTAATCTGAAACTTTCACATTAATGTTATAAACACTCTGGAAATTTATTATTGACAAGAAATCACAAAAAATCACCTAAATTAGGTTTTGGGCTATTTCTCAGTTTGGAGCTCTGCCCAATTCATTTGGTTTCGGTAGAACAGATACATATGATGTAACCACAGGGTTGTCATAGAAACATGTAAATATCCTCTAGTTGTTATTATGGTGCAATTTCTAATTGAGACTCTAAGAGGATGTACACATTTACTGGCAATCAAAGAAATACAAAAACAAGTTACATAAGAAGCATAAAACGGTTTCTTTGTTTTGTAATTTTATTAGAAACAAATGTAATGTATGTACACGATGAGAAGTTATGTACAAATAAAAGTTCAGGAGGGACCATAATGTTGCGTACAATCAACTGAATCAATGTATGGTTACAAATATTTGCGTAGAATTGAGTTCGAAAACTGTCATTAATTCCTCTGTCAAACTTGACATTGTGTATAATATTACATGTATAATGATAGTTTATAACCCTTCACGAATGTAGTGATATCAAAGTTAAAGGCATTATTGAAATGGTCATACTCTTCATGCAGACAACAAACAGGTTTAGCCAGAGTCATCATTTTCTTGGTGAACGTGTAAGAATTACTTAGCATATCTGGAGTTCTTGACAAGTCAACAAGGTCTACTGCAGATATTGGTTATAAAGAAGAAGTGTCATTATCATGATTGACACTTTTATGCATACGCATGTAAACATTCACAATATTCAGTAATTGTGACCATTCTACATTGTTTATTGCTGACATAAGAAACGTTATGTCCTTCCGCCACCTACTGTCACTATTGTATAGCCGGCTTTGGTAATATACTGTAAATCAGTTAATGGAAGAGCTCTGTTACATCAGGGACTTTCAAAGTCCCTGTTACATGTTGCCGGAGAGATAGGCCCTACCGTTATCAGGGGGGCGGTAGGAAGTTGGGTTCGGTTTTTTTTTTTTGGGCCGGCGTAAGGTTTTATTTTATTTTAATGTATTCATTCATATTTTTATTTTTTTGGCCTGCATAGAGGGTGATTTTTTTCCCCAAATACTTCCTACCCCCACCCTGAAAATCTAATGGTGCGTCCCTTACCGTAAGGAAACAGCCATGGAAAAGACTTTTCTTCACCATAATTGCATGGTGCTTTTTAAATTCACAGGTCGCCCACTTGCATGTGATAATTTTTGTGTGGGAAGATAGTTTTATTTATGCAGGAAAGGTGAGACCTGTCCTGATTTATGGCATCTACTGATGTTGTAGTATTTTGGTTGTAGTCCATCATAATTCATATAATAAAGGATTTTTTTCAGGGGGGGGGGGGGGGGGCAAGATTTCTGAAATTTTCGTAAAGGTTGCCCCAATTTTTTTTTGCAGTCAGTCACCTCGTAAATTTCACGTAAGTGGGGGGGGGGGGGGGGATGGAGGTCAAAAAAAAATTCGCACGGTCAAAAAATTACGCACGGTCAAAAAGTCGCACAGTCCAAAAAAACAGCACATTCATTAAATAATGGCCAATCCTCCGGGTTTTAAACAGTTATCTCTATAACATTTTAATTTATTTATCAAAACAAGGCGAAAAATGGTAATTTTAGTAATAATCATAGTAATAATGTGGGGCGGGGCACAAAGGGGGGCGGGGGCACAAAAAAATCTGTCAGGGGGGGGGGGGGGGGAATTACCACTGACGGAGAAAACAACGGCTCACATAAATCCGCTTCAAAAGTTCACAAAAAGTACAATGACACAATTATTCAATGGCGATGATATCCAGGGGATATATGAATTATTAGAGTTATAGCTCAACTAGTCGTATACAAGAACTTTCAACTTTCAAAATTCACGCAAAAATATCCGATCTCTCAATATCACAGTAGGTCAGCCCCGGGGGGTCAGCCAGAGTTCAGATGAAGAATAAATGAATTATTAAAACCCAAGCGACAGCTCGCCCGGCTGCGAATTTATTCGTAACAAACATTTGGCCAAACACTGTATACATGTATTGCTGTACAATGTATGTGCATGTGTATACTATACGCCTTTACTCAGTCAAGATATCAAATGTTTGTTAACGGTAAATAACATCACCGCCCGGCCAGCATGGTTCTCGTCATCAAATCTTCGACACGGAGAGACTCCCCTTTGTAAACATATACAAACCCCTCACGTCCAATTAACGCCATCGACACGGATGGACTCGGAGGCGCTTGTACTTGATCCGTGATACAAATACACAACACAATGGTATCCAAGCGTCACACTTCTCGTCCAATCAATATACCCGTATGAAAGTGTCATTTGGCTGGACCCGTTTGACAATTATACCGATTTGGTCACGGTTTTCTGAGCCAAGTGACTCGAAGCCATTATAAATAACGCGTACTTGCTCTATCGATTGTCAAACTCGGGGATAAGAGCAAGCCCCCGTTGGGGCTAGCTCAAAAAGAGTTGTAAGCTTGTTGTGTAATTCCATTATCTAATGTACAGACGTGATGAATCGAGCAAGTTCGAACGACAGAAACGACAGGAATTGAAAAAGACAGAATTGACAGAAAAGTGAGGAAGCCCAGAGCGAGTTTATTATTGAAATGGAGTCATAGTCCAATATACAAATTGGACAATGGGATAGCCAAATGACCTAACAGAGCGATGCACTGTAGAGTTATTGGAGGTCATTCAAGGTCATCTGGGGTCAAATAGGATCCGTAAGGCCTATCTTGATGGGATTTGATTGAGGATTATAGGGTGGTGTGTTCATTTGCTGATTATTTGTTCAAGGTCATTGGAGGTCATTCAAGGTCATCTGGGGTCAAATAAGGGCATATCTTGATGGGACTTGGTGGAGAGAAGGGTGGTGGTGTGTTCTTTTGTTGATTACGTCATTTTGCTGAAGGTCATTGGAGGTCATTCAAGGTCATCGGGGGTCAAGCAGGATCCGTAAGGCCTATCTTGATGGGACTTTGTGGAGGGAAGGTGGGGGGGGGGGTGGTGTGTTATTTTGTTGATTACATTTTCAAGGTCATTGGAGGTCATCGGGGTCAAGTAGGATCCTTAAGGTCTATCTTGATGGGACTTGGTGGAGGGAAGGGAGTGGGTTTTTTTCTCTGTGATTAAATTGTCAAGGTCATTGGAGGTCATTCAAAAGATCGAACAAGAAGACGGTCACGAAAGCAGGCGAGACTACTGGTTCGAGAACCGCCTTGTTATGGTTTGCAGCTGTTTCTGTCGTTTCAGTCGATTCTGTCGTTTCAGCATTCTGTCTTTTATACCTGCCGGGTATAATACAAAGGAATATAAATATAATTGTTATAGACAATCATAACGCTTTCATGAAGGTGCAGGGATGGAATTTGGAACAACCTTTGTCTTCTCCTTCTTCTTCTTCTTCTTCTTAATCGATATTTGTAAATAAAGAAGCTTACAAAACCCGCATAAAAGTCCATATTTTAAACGCCCACTCGCCTACTACTAAAACTATACATTGTATATATAGATGCGACTGGTTTTTACCGGCTTAATTATGTTTTTCCGCCCAAATTTACGACTAAACACCAGATGGTAGAGTACGTCTTATGCTTATCCACCCATTTCGCGAACGGAACAACATGTGCTGTTATTGTTTTGTTTTAAGAATCACTATTAATGCATGTATCATATTATATTTTTCTTGTAAATATTCAATAGCTTCAATTATATGGTCGCCGTGTATTAGCTGGGGAGCGGAGGCCCATTTTTAGGGTTTTTTGGTCCCGGTCTGCTGGCACAGGGAGTTATATACCAAAATGTTCCTTGAAGTCTGTAGAATACAACCTAGGTGGACATCCTTGCCAACTCGGATATTAAAGTGACCTTTGACCTCGATTTAGGGTCAAAGGTCAAATCACTAAAAATGGCCATTATTGCACCGATTGGTAAATCAGGTATTTTTACCTTTATTCCTAATTCGCCCATATTCTTATACTTAAAACAGGTATCTGGTGAAAATATAGGGTCACTGTAAAGAGAATACTTGGGGGAACATTATAGGAAATTATTAGGTTAATCGGATTGCTATGGTAACCAGTATGAATACCATTTTTGAGAAAAAATAGACATAACTGATGCGCTTTAATGAACCGTTAATCAGTGTTTTTTGTGTCCATTTTGTTGTTCATCCTATTTTAATTTTGACTGAATGATATAAACCTGCTGGCACAGGGAGTTGTATACCAAAATGTTCCTTGGAGTGTGTAGAATACACCCTGGGTGGACATCCTTGCCAATGTGGATGTTAAATTGATAATTAACCTCGATTTAGGGTCAAAGGTCAAATCACTCAAAATGGCAGTTATTGCGCCCATTGAATGAAAAACAGGTATTTTTACCTTTATTCCTAATTCACCCATATTCTTATACTTATAACAGTTAACTGTTGAACATATGGTGTCAGTGTAAAGATAACACTTTGGGGAACATTAAAAAAAGGATTTGGTAATTCGGGTTACCATGGTTACCAGTATAAATACCATTTTGAGAAAAAAATAGCCATAACTGATGCACTTTAATGAACGGTTACTCAGTGTTTCGTGTGTCCATTTTGTTGTTCATCCTATTTTAATTTTGACTGAATGATATAAACCTGCTGGCACAGGGAGTTGTATACCAAAATGTTCCTTGAAGTGTGTAGAATACACCCTGGGTGGACATCCTTGCCAATGTGGATGTTAAATTGATAATTAACCTCGATTTAGGGTCAAAGGTCAAATCACTAAAAATGGCAGTTATTGCGCCCATTGAATGAAAAACAGGTATTTTTACCTTTATTCCTAATTCACCCATATTCTTATACTTATAACAGTTAACTGTTGAACATATGGTGTCAGTGTAAAGATAACACTTTGGGGAACATTAAAAAAAGGATTTGGTAATTCGGGTTACCATGGTTACCAGTATGAATACCATTTTGAGAAAAAAAATAGCCATAACTGATGCACTTTAATGAACGGTTACTCAGTGTTTCGTGTGTCCATTTTGTTGTTCATCCTATTTTAATTTTGACTGAATGATATAAACCTGCTGGCACAGGGAGTTGTATACCAAAATGTTCCTTGGAGTGTGTAGAATACAACCTGGGTGGACATCCTTGCCAATGTGGATGTTAAATTGATAATTAACCTCGATTTAGGGTCAAAGGTCAAATCACTCAAAATGGCAGTTATTGCGCCCATTGAAAAACAGGTATTTTTACCTTTATTCCTAATTCACCCATATTTTTATACTTATAACAGTTAACTGTTGAACATATGGTGTCAGTGTAAAGAGAACACTTTGGGGAACATTAAAAAAAGGATTAGGTAATTCGGGTTACCATGGTTACCAGTATAAATACCATTTTGAGAAAAAAATAGCCATAACTGATGCACTTTAATGAACGGTTACTCAGTGTTTCGTGTGTCCATTTTGTTGTTCATCCTATTTTAATTTTGACTGAATGATATAAACCTGCTGGCACAGGGAGTTGTATACCAAAATGTTCCTTGGAGTGTGTAGAATACAACCTGGGTGGACATCCTTGCCAATGTGGATGTTAAATTGATAATTAACCTCGATTTAGGGTCAAAGGTCAAATCACTCAAAATGGCAGTTATTGCTCCCATTGAAAAACAGGTATTTTTACCTTTATTCCTAATTCACCCATATTTTTATACTTATAACAGTTAACTGTTGAACATATGGTGTCAGTGTAAAGAGAACACTTTGGGGAACATTAAAAAAAGGATTAGGTAATTCGGGTTACCATGGTTACCAGTATAAATACCATTTTGAGAAAAAAATAGCCATAACTGATGCACTTTAATGAACGGTTACTCAGTGTTTCGTGTGTCCATTTTGTTGTTCATCCTATTTTAATTTTGACTGAATGATATAAACCTGCTGGCACAGGGAGTTGTATACCAAAATGTTCCTTGGAGTGTGTAGAATACAACCTGGGTGGACATCCTTGCCAATGTGGATGTTAAATTGATAATTAACCTCGATTTAGGGTCAAAGGTCAAATCACTAAAAATGGCAGTTATTGCGCCCATTGAAAAACAGGTATTTTTACCTTTATTCCTAATTCACCCATATTCTTATACTTATAACAGTTAACTGTTGAACATATGGTGTCAGTGTAAAGAGAACACTTTGGGGAACATTAAAAAAAGGATTTGGTAATTCGGGTTACCATGGTTACCAGTATAAATACCATTTTGAGAAAAAAATAGCCATAACTGATGCACTTTAATGAACGGTTACTCAGTGTTTCGTGTGTCCATTTTGTTGTTCTTCCTATTTTATTTTTGACTGAATGATATCAACCTGCTGGCATAGGGAGTTGTATACCAAAATGTTCCTTGGAGTGTGTAGAATACAACCTGGGTGGACATCCTTGCCAATGTGGATGTTAAATTGATAATTAACCTCGATTTAGGGTCAAAGGTCAAATCACTAAAAATGGCAGTTGAAATTGAAAAACAGGTATTTTTACCGTTATTCCTAATTCATACACTCTATGTAGTGTTGAACCAATCAGGAAGCAGGAATTACAAATACGCGGAGTGCATTGAAAGTGTCCATTGCACTCCGCGTGTGCGCCGTTCAAATCACGCAGTGCGCGTTTTGTTTTGATTCGTTGTTCAAGATTCGCGGTTTCGCCGATTTTCACTGCGGGTGTTAGCAAACTTGTTAAAGTGTTTTAAGTCGTTTTACATAGATCAAAATTATGGTTAAATTGTTAATTTTTATTTGTATAGTGCCGTGTATGAATTAGGTCAATGCATGCGTATGTTTTGTTTCTCGAAAAATTAGAAAAATCAATGCACTTGCGCAAATGTTGATATGCTCACAATAGCACTCCCCCTTCGGGGTCGTGCCATTATTCACACATCAACATCAGCACGCGTGCATTGATTTGTCTAATTTCTCTCGAAACAACACATACGCATTTATTGACCTATAATTCACCCATATTCTTATACTTATAACAGTTAACTGTTGAACATATGGTGTCAGTGTAAAGATAACACTTTGGGGAACATTAAAAAAAGGATTTGGTAATTCGGGTTACCATGGTTACCAGTATAAATACCATTTTGAGAAAAAAATAGCCATAACTGATGCACTTTAATGAACGGTTACTCAGTGTTTCGTGTGTCTATTTTGTTGTTCTTCCTATTTTATTTTTGACTGAATGATATAAACCTGCTGGCATAGGGAGTTGTATACCAAAATGTTCCCTGGAGTGTGTAGAATACAACCTGGGTGGACATCCTTGCCAATGTGGATGTTAAATAGATGTTTAACCTCGATTTAGGGTCAAAGGTCAAATCATTAAAAATGTTATTGCGCCCATTGAAAAAAATCAGGTATATACTACCTTTATTCCTAATTCGCCCCTAATTTTATACTTATAGCAGATAACTGTTGAACATATGGTGTCAATGTAAGGAGAACACTTTGGGGAACACTTTGGGGAACACTATAGAAAAGGGATTTGGAAATTAAGGTTGCCATGGTGACAATATAAATACAATTTTTGAGATAAATTCATGTTTATTCTGTTAAAGAAATGTAATGAGTTCTTTTTTTGTGAGTTTATTTGCTGGTCTTGCTATATTACTGCTAAATTCCATTTGTATAGAACAGAAATATACACAAAAAGTAGAGAAAATTATATCATTTGTTCTTCAAAGAAAAGTTCTCTTTTATTTGCACAATACATTACTTCTTACTGGTTCAAAACATAAATAATAAATGATAATGGAGCATTCAATTTTAATAATAAATGAAATAAAATAAAAAATGCGATAAATAATAATAGATATAATTTCCCCATGTTTTTTGGGGGTACAAGGACCAATTTTTATCCTCTGTTTTTAATTAAACATAAGTTCTACTGCGTTACTTGTACATTTCATATGAAAACAAATCATATTTGAAGAAAATAGTGCACCATGTTAATGAAAGGGATTGCATTCGTAATATAATTATGAAATTAATTGCAAATTCATTGCTTTACACTGAGAACAATAATAGTTGCCTTCTCATTTACTAAATATACTGTTCAATTGTGAGGCATCAACTTATTTGAGGTGGCTCAATTCAGAAAATCTGCTTTGTCTAATCAATTTAGCGTTAGATGGAGTTCATCACAAAGTAAAACGTTTTTAGGGAACTTCCTATTCTAAATCCATGTTCAGAACACAATCTGCTTTAAAAAAACAAGTATAATACATATTCAAACATCTTAAGAAAAAAAATGAAATGTTAATTAAAAAATGTTATCATTCTTTTGAACATTTTTAACTTATGGTCCATCAAACTTATACACATCTCAAATTGAGGATGTTCATTAAATAAAAATAATATGGACATTTCCCTGTTTTAGGTCTTTTCTCACCAGTCAATAAGCAATCTTTTATCTTCACTTACAGTGTACTATAATAAAGCCATTTTAAGCACACACAAATATGGCATCAATCATCAGCTGCGTAGTCTTAAAACAAGTCATGCCATAGTTTGAGGATTCAGAGCAACAATATCTTAACTCCAATTGTGGCAAAAATGAGATATTAGTAATTAGTATGAAAATGAAGCTGGTAAACATTCTATTGAGAGTCACAAAATCAATCCACGGTCTACATGTACCACACAATACACTATTTTAAAAATATCAGTCCCTGACTGTACCATCTGAATGTGTTAGAGCAACAACATCTTAAATGCAGGAGTCTATAAAGTTTTCATGAGCTTTGCGGGGGTCTTTTGAGTTTAGCACAACACAATATTATTTCCATGGAGTTACGATAATGATGCCCTACGTTTTTTCTCAAAATGGCGATTTTGGAGTTAAGATTTTGTTGCGCTGAGCCCTAGACTTGTTTTATCAAAGTTGAAGCTATAAAACTATAGCTTATTTGGTGTTTCAAGTTCACTATAAATTGATCAGTTCCGAATTGGTGAAACCTCCTTAAACTTAAAAGAATACAAAAGAAGTCAGGCGCACAAGAAGCCAACAAACGTGCGTAGTGCATCATATGCGTTACATGTGCGTACAACCAAAACTGCATGTGTGTGTGGCCAAATCGTATGCTTGGAAAACTTTTTTGCGCCGAGAAATAAAAAACACAAATATTTCTTGCCAATTTTGAACTGATTATACTATAGTATTTGGTTCAATCTTACACACAATGTTTGTATAGCGCTAGTACATCTAGATCAAAGCGCTTTACAAAAAAATAACAGCAACGAAATTACATACATGGCATAAAACAAAACAAATGGCATAATATAAAACAACATCAATTATGTTCTGTACATGAATTTTTCATGGATTGAACAGCTGCGGTGATGAAAACTGTCACATCTCAATTAAAAGTTCTAAGATTGCAGATGGAAAAAAAATAAATGCGTATGTCCAGGTGACAGGTGGTTCTTTCACCTACTTACGATGAAATAAAATCAGCTGCATAACACGGATACCCTTACCATGAGTATACATCATCCAACCTTAATAAAAATGACAGAAAAAGTCACAATTATTAATAATATATACAAACACACACTTTGTTCTTCTAATCTTGCCTTATCCCAAACTTGCTTTCTTACACATACTAACATCATAATGAGAGCAACCGTCTCCAGCTCATGCATAGCCCATTTTTACTATTTTATATTTGATTTCTGACATCCTTTGGAAACCTATGCTTTATTCATACTTACAAGTACTATGCTACACACAAGAGCAATTCCCTCAAGTTTATGCATAGCCCTTATACATGATGACTAAATTCTACCATCATACATTATTTGTAACACAGCATGTGTATTAATATCCTTTCTATATCAGTAATTTTTTTATGTTATCAAGCCTCTGTGGCATAAATGAGATTGGATCAATACTGTTCTTTTCTCATGTATGAAGGCTGACAGCAAAATTGTTAACTTTATTTGTTGGGAGTGGCTGTTTTTAATTCAACCAGCATGCTTATATAGGCTTTTTAAGCCTGGCCCGAGCAATTTGCTTGAGTCTGGTCCCTTCAGGACCCAAGCGTGTGTCCGTACGGACCGACCGTGTAAACAAACAAACAAACAAACAATACTATATATTCCAATGAAACCCCTGGAACATCATATATTTGAATGTTCCACTTGGTAAAAAGAGGTATAGACAAGTAGAACAAGGTTAGAACCATCTATTAATAACATGTGGTTAAACATATGATAATTTACTGCTGAACTAGAAGAAGCAAAATCAACATAAGGATTCAAATTCAACTAATACATTAACTTTATCCCGTCTCAAATATGTCAGAGCATTGTCTAATGAGCGCATAATATCATTGAGTGTTAGAGTGTTCCAGCAATATACTCGCAAGATCAAAGATGAAATACTGCAATGGAAATAGCACTGACATAATGCTCATATTTCAGATGGGATTTCAGATGCATGAAATACAACACACAATTTGTTTGTATGTTTGTTTGTTTAGCAGGCTCCTTCCATATGGAATGTTGGTTACAATCGACCTGGCTGAGTCGACATTAGCAACAAACAATAGTTTACGTCTTACAGTAAAGATATCATCAAGCTTACTGGTTTCCCTTCGAAGACAAAACAATTTTATTTAGCTGCTTCAGAATTGAGAGATAGGTAGCTCAAGTCTCATTCGAATGGCTTACAAAGTACCTATAGCACAGAGTTTTCATGGACAACACTCAAACAACACAACTTAGACTATCTACTGCCAGTATTCTTTGTGAAGCAATATCAACACAAGAAACATTATTAATGCTCTTATTTGTGTTACCTGTAATTGTGTGGTATCAGCAATTAAGTTATAACATTGCTTTTCTGTGCCAGGGCTGTCATTCTTTGATCTTAGCCTGTCATTCTTAGATCTTAGCCTTGCTTGGTTTCAGCTTTAAACTGTACTGAGAAGATAAAAAGGTAAATTATGGTTATTTACAAAGTACAATAATTGTAAATTGTCTACTTAAGTCTTAACTACTGTCATCAGAGTTATCTCCCATATTTGCCAATAACCTTGAACAGTTACACAGCTCAACAGACCCTCTGCACTTACATCCAATATAACAAGGGACCTCTCTGATGTGACACGAGCAAGTATGTGTTCTACATCCTTTCGTACAACCACATGCTATAGACTTTTCCATTTTTACAGGCCATGTCGGTGCTGTTGTGGTGATGGGTACTGGAGAAGTTATACCCAAGATGTCATCCACTTTCCAACCGTATTCTACATAAGGAGGCAAGTCTGGTGTGGGTAGATGTGCACTTTTGTCAACCAATGTTGCAAAAGCAGCACGCTTCACATGTTGCTTGAAGGCTTCTTCTGTTGGAGGAAGTATTTTCAACAGTGGTGACTTGGAAGTAAGAAACTTCTGTGCTCTCATCTCAGCTATACTTATATTGGAATCGACTTGTTTCTTTCCATAGACCGACAGTAAGAGATTACTAGCTTCATCAATCATCATCTGGCTGACATTTTGCATGATCCCATCTTCCCCAAACGATGCAAAATGTACATCTCTATTTATGTGCAGAGCTTTTAAAAAGAATTATGCACCTATTAGGCGACAAAAACAACAACCCTGTCCTACAGACAAACAGATCTCTCAGAATGGGTGGGTTGATCAGTCAGGTCGAGTGTTGTTGTTTTTAACCCTTTCCCCCTTGAAAATGACAGTAAAAATCAAACAAATCTGTAAACATATTGCCGCATTTTGACAAGCCTGCTTTCTCTCTCCTCCACTTTTCTAAGCAATTAAAACAAATACCTCAAACTATCTAAAGATAGTGTCGTCTTCACAGCAACAGATACAGGGACGTCAGGCTTGATGGTCCTCAGGTATAGCGTCAAGTTCAGAAACAGGGGTGATTTTGCAGTGTAGCTCAAGAGTATTCTGGAAATTGAGTTTAACCAAATGTGTTAAATGTCCATGGGTAATACATTTTATCAACCTTAATTAACCCTAACACCACCATGCCATACATAATCATGTGACCAGCAGCACCTGTCTGTGCACACTTGAACACGAAATCTATCCCATGTTGTAATACCACCCGGGTATCTATAGTCACAGAAGATTTAGCCTGGGCAGCTCAGTGCTAATGGTGGTGGTTCAGTCACTCGCCTGTTAGTTCATCAGTGACCAAGACAAAATCGGGGGGGGGGGGGGGGGGAGCTGGGGGTGAGACGATCATTGGGGGAGGGGCAAACATTTCGGCTTTAATTGTCAAAATTGCCTGAAATAGCCTAATTTGTTCTCAATTGTAGGGGAGAGTGGGGTTGGTTGGAACATTTTTCAGAAAAATGACTCTATAACGCAATTAAAATTGATTCAGGATTCAATAACTATATCAGTTCAAGCATACATATGTGTGTTACAAATACAGCATATAACATTCTAAGACTTGTTTATGTTTATTAAAATAATCCACTTTGAAAAAATTATTTCAGCTGTTTCAACTAACCCCATGCATGGGGTTGGTTGGAACATGGCAGATGTTTAAGCTTATTGTGCAAAACATGGCATACAACTGCACACCTATTTAGCCTTATTTTGTAGCTTAGTATAAGAGCCTAACATACTAAAAATATAGCCACATGAATCTACAAACATCATAGAGATAATACAATACCAAATTTCTTAATGTCAAAAAATTTAAAAAAAGTTGAAAAATTGAATTTTCTTTTCTAACTCCAAGAAGACTGACACCCATGTGCTGTAGGCAATGTGGTATGTGGGGGTTGCTTTTGCACACCACCTGATGGCAGTGTTTCTAAAAATTAATTGTTGGTTTTTAGGAAAATCTCAATGTTTCAACTAACCTCGCGTTCCAACATACCCCACTCTCCCCTACATTTCAGATCAATATTGAAAGTCAACATTTTCAATTGTTTGGGGGACGGGGCTAAAATGGGGTGGGGCTTGAGCCGACTGATGAAAAGTGGAGGCAAATTTTGTGACTAGTGCCGCCACTGTTTCAACAACAAAAAAGGATCTGTCTTTACATACCCGTGTGCATAAGTATGTGGAGATACTTTTGCCGCATAACCCTACGCAATGAGCTCAATTTTTGATATTTTTGTTGTCGTTGTCCTAACAAAAATTGGCTCCGAAAGTGAAAGGAAAAAAGTGGGCTAAAAACGCACTGAAAGAGAATTTCCACATTTAGCATAGCTATTTTTTTTAAACAGATCGCATATATAGCATTCCTATTTTCCAAAACGAATGTGAAATACACTCTTTTTGGCCCTATGATAATTACTAAGATTTTAAACAAAATTACCTCATGTACTGATAGCGTAGTCCTGCATGCGTGGTGGAGTCGGTTTGATGTCAACACCTCAACAGGCACATTTGTGTCAGGTTCAGGAAGGGGTGGGGGTGACTCTGCTATGTCTTCAAGAGAACGGTAATGTAGCTCCAAAATCAAAACATTCTGGAAATTGAAGTAAATGAAGTTTAAATTAATCAGGCTGTGACATATTTCTTAGTTGAGATCCAAAATCTAAGAGCTCAATTTTTGGATATTTTTGTTGTCGTTGTACTAACAAAAATTGGGAAAATTGACTCCGAAAGTGAAAAAAAAGTGGGCTAAAAATGCACTGAAAGAGAATTTCCACATTTAGCATAGCTATTTTTTCTTTACCAGATCGCATATATACCATTCCTATTTTCCAAAACGAATGTGAAATACACTCTTTTTGGCTCTATGATAATTACTAAGATTTTAAACAAAATTACCTCATGTACTGATAGCGTAGTCCTGCATGCGTGGTGGAGTCGGTTTGATGTCAACACCTCAACAGGCACATTTGTGTCAGGTTCAGGAAGGGGTGGGGGTGACTCTGCTATGTCTTCAAGAGAACGGTAATGTAGCTCCAAAATCAAAACATTCTGGAAATTGAAGTAAATGAAGTTTAAATTAATCAGGCTGTGACATATTTCTTAGTTGAGATCCAAAATCTAAGAAATTGTCCATTGATTTATAACCTCAATTAAAAACATCCTTTCCTATGTGGTCTATTTAATCGACCGTAAGCACTGGCAAACCTGTGAAAACTGTGTTTTTTGTATCTATTTAGGCCATTTTATTTTAGTTGGTTTTAATGTTTGTCAACTTAAATTGATATATTTCAACTATTATTGACTTTGACCATAGAATACACAAACTGTAGGTAGGTGTATAAAACCATGCAGTTTATGGCGTTTCAAACTGTCATCAATAATGAACTCAAAATACATTTACTCTTTTATTTTATTGAAAGCTAAATGATTACCTTAAAGTGATGTTGTCAGTGTCAGGCTCTGTGGCATATGGCTTGGTGATGTCAAGTCATACTCAGTCAGTGTCTAGCTTGACAGTTTCATGCTCAGCATCAGGATTGACTTCTTAGCTCCCAAATCCAATGCACTTCTATAAATTAAATTAAAATATGGATAATTGTCAATGATTTTCAATGTACACACTTGAAACTAACAAGAATGAACCACAGACTATTTTTTTAGTGCGTCTCAGCATGTAACATGTGTTACCGTTTACATTTGTGCTGATCTTTCATGTTGGTGTTCAGTGGCGGATACAGTGGGGGTGGGTGGGTGGAGGGGGCGGGCGTCCCCCATAAAATTTGACAATATACCTTTTTTGTGCACCACTTTACCTTTTTCAGAGGTATAGGTAGGTCCCGTCGGTGCATTTGTACCATGCAATTTTGGTTTGCGGTTTTGGAACAACCACATCGCTACCCCCCCTTCCCCCC
The DNA here is from genome assembly GCA_035610835.1 of Ophiura sarsii. NCBI lineage: Eukaryota > Metazoa > Echinodermata > Ophiuroidea > Amphilepidida > Ophiuridae > Ophiura > Ophiura sarsii. The sequence continues at coordinate 26,497,530 of CM069443.1, forward strand.
CCTCCCCCCTCCCCTCCCCCCTCCCCTCCCCCTCCCCCCCCCACCCCCACTTAGCAGAATTTTACTAGCTGACGGCAAAAAAAATTGGAGTACCAATAAAAAAAACCTTTGGTCAGCACCCCGTAAATTTTAATTCTGGATCCGCCACTTAGTTACATGTTGTACAGGGTCTTACAATACAACAGATTAAACAGCTAGAGAACCGAGAATAAACAATGGCGAGCTATTGACGTAACACAAGATACTGTGGAATGGGAAACTCTGATAAAAGTATACCTGGCACTACCTGCCTATACACATTGAGGGCTAAATAAAATAAGCTTTTATTACACTCCTAACCTTTTTTATACATGCTTGATAGCATGTACTCCTGCTTCTGTTTAGGCCTACGCCTACGATAATATCACTACATCTGGTATAATTGTCTTTCAAATTCACGGAAATATCCAAACAAGCAACCAATATCAGACAAACACCTTTTATACATAATTTTATGGTGACCCTAACATTTAAAACAACCCACGCACTTAATACCCCAACTCATCAATTGCTATGCATGAACTCGTTTTCATAGGGCAAGATGTCATATTTTCATCAAATAGCAGTAGGCCTAATAGTAGGCCTAATTTGCTTTTCAACTTTTCCGGCATAACTTTGCCTGCATTTTGCATACAGTCCATGTCATTGTTTTACTGTACGGCGATTAAAATTAAAGCCAGTATTTCTTGGAAATAGAAACAGGTTGAGATATTTAACCAATGTATACATACTATACTTGAATTATATTAAACATGATATCTGAAGCAACAGTCTGACTAATTTTATTCACAAAAGTTGAACATTATTGATGAAAATCCCTGACGTGGACTCACATGCTTTCATTCCATAGCTCTCATAGAGAGCTAGGATTCAGAGCTAATCAGATCATGTTTAATGTTAAAAATATGTATGCTTTGGTTATGGCCCCTAAATGGCTCAACTATTATTTCAATTCCCTAACTTGAAATCTTTTAAAGAATGACCTATTCACTTACACAGAGAGGAAAATGGTAGATTCATTCATTCATTCAAATTCATATTTATTCAGTCAAACTACATTTGCACAATACAATACAATATTTATCAAAAACCGCCGCGTTACATTAGTACATTTATTGACAATGTGCCAATGTGCAGAACTATTAGGTACACCTGGTGACCTGGGTCCTGTGTGCAGGTCTGGTCTGGCTCAAAATGCGAGTAACAAAATAATAAGCTTAAAAATAAAGAACAAGTCAAGTATTTTATTACATACAGTTTTTTAGTTACTATGAGTAATAAACCTGTATCCACATGGGGATTAATGCCAAAGATGTGGTCATTTGAAAACTTATTTATCCAGTAAAAGTTCCTGATTATTGATGAATTGTTCAAACTTACCTCAATTTATCAACAATATGGGTGTCTTTCCCGCTGTACAGAAATCACTTTTGTATATTGGTCACCATTTTTCTGCACTTTCTGCTATAAACAGCACGTCACCCAAAATACCCAAAATCAGAACTTTTTTATGGAAAGCCATAATATCAATAACTTTTTAACGATGCCTTTACCAGTGATCCTCACATTCAATCTTTAAAATTATTTTTTTAGAAAACAAAGCAGAGATGCAAAAAGTAATATTAAGTTACAGATTAACTAATAAAGATCATTAAAGTTGTTTAAAAATTAAAGATATATTAAAAAAAAAGAAAATGCACCAAAAATACACAAAAGTTGGTATTTTTGTAGCAATATTTTTTAAATTGTTTACTTCTGATGCCTAAGATTAATTTGAAATGTGTATGCCATACCTTCTTGTCAATTTGTATGATAAATTAAGTATTTTTACCAAATTTTGTTGTATGACGTGCCAATTTTAAAGGAACTTTCTCATTCAAGGAAAAATTTGACCTTTGACCCTAAATCGAGGTCAAAGGTCAACTTAACATCCGAGTTGGCAAGGATGTCCACCTAGGTTGTATACTACAGACATCAAGGAACATTTTGGTATATGACTCCCTGTGCCAGCAGACCGGGACCGAAAAACCATGCGCGCTCCCCAGCTATATATTGATCGGACCTTGAGGGAATATACATATTATATTAATACTGATCAAAGACCATACTTTGAGTTGAATGCTCTATATGATATAAGTGTTAATATATATTTCTGCATTAAAAACAAGCCGGAGGACAAGGTCAGGTGAACATAATATGCCTAAGTAGGAATACTTGAACGTATTTGGTTGTCCGCTCTAACACTTGAATGTCAACTCTTCTATACAGGGTGAATCAAAAGAAATCGCCTAGGATTGAAACGGCCATTGACTTTGATGCGCGCATTGAACCATACGATTGTTGTTCTTGGTATACAGCGTAGTTAATCTTGCTTATCTTCCCAACCAAGTAATCGACTGAAAAAAAGGCAAACTGTGACCAGTTCTGTAATACTAGGGTGTACACAGTTAAGACATGAATATTACTGTAGCATGATGAAATGTAGTTAGAGTTTACAAGCAAGCCATTGTTGTTCCTGTAATTTATTACAGGTTCCTGGCATATTAAATGAGCTAAAGGTGGTTAAAACACTATATAAATAAATAGTTCAGATGGTAATACTTACATTTTTATGTGAGACATAACAGAAAATGTTATCTTCCTTACAATTTAAAATAGAAATCAGTTTATGTTTGTTGAACATTTTTAACGAAGCCTTCCTTCGACATAGCCGCCATTTTGCTGAAGACGTGTGTGCTCTGTCCCATGTTGCGAACAGCTCGCCTACCATTCCCCTAGCCCTGTTGTGGCGTAGGGATGTCACTTCGGCTCTGACTCGATTTGCCTTTTCATTTGACACTTTGGTATCAGAAGATACTTTTGCTTATCTCAGAGTTAGAGAATTATTTTTTCAGGAACATTTTGACAATTGGTGTGATGATAATGACCATTTTAGCAAAACCAATTTTGCTGTGTGTAAATCCCATTGGAGTGGCAACAAATGCGGTCAGCATTCAAAACGTGTATGCTTTATATTTGTCAGTCGATTTTTTTTAATTTTTTTTTTTGGGAAGATAAACTAGAATACTAGATTCACTCATCTTTATACACACAACAACACTGTTATGGTTAAATGACCGTTTCAACCCATGCCCAATTTGTTTTGATTCACCCTGTATAAGCCAATCTTCATTAACCCTAACCTCTTCCGGGGGAGGGGGGGGGGGGGGCAATCAAATCAAGCTACCAGGGGCGAACCACGGGACAAATCAGGACAGAAACAGTGGTGTGTTAAGTGTTTTGTAGTGACATATTACCTAATGCTCTGAGTATAATAAGCGAAGAAGATGTTTGTGCAGTCTAGCATTCTTCACTTTCATCACATGACCACTGGTGTCTATCTTCTGGTTCCCATTGACATCACATTGCAACTTATGTGGGAACACGGCCTTACAGACCCTTTATTCTTTTAATAACACATATACACCATGTATTTAGGACCATGTATTAAGAGGTTGGAGTCAGACTACCTGCACATGTTTTTCACTGTTTGTAGGCACCGTAGTATTTAGATGCTGAACTGCACACGACATCTTCGTTGGAGTACAAGGATGCAAGGGAAGCCAATTTCCGCTGCGCGTTGCCCAATCACCCTACAGATGAACAATCGCGCTTAATTAAATCGCAAAAGCATTTGAAACTATTTGCAGAGTGCAACTTGTTTGGAATAAAAAATACCGAATGGGGACGGAGACTGTAATGGAATCACACTTTAGTCAATCAGGTTCCTTTTATTCCGTGCCGTATTAAACTATGAGTTAAAACGATTTATTGCCAATATCGATTTTTTTTTTATTACTTACTTGCACGCCGGTCGTGCTTAAACTTCACTTTCTGATACGATTCAGAATTATTTGCCTTCAGGAAATACTATTAGTGTGTCCGCGATGTGTCTCCTGCTTAATACACGGCAACTAGTATTTTTGAAATAGCTTACTTGGAGGTTGAAATAATAAAATCTAAAAGCCTCATTCCATTCAAATTTTCCCCTCACTTTGCTAAAACGTTAAACGAGATGTGTACAGGTAATCCTATTTAAAACGCAAACTGTATTTTCAACGGTTTTCATGACCAATGTACATGTATATGTTTAATGTGTTTTAACACCTACCACTACCAGGTATTTTTTTCCACTACAGTGTTAGACTGTTTCGTGCATTTAACATGTGTAAGAAATGTCATTATCTGGAACAACATCGAAGCACTGATTTCAACATATCGTCACCTCATAAGCTAACGAGTTATATTAATCATGTAAATCATGTTTGATGGAACACAGTTAAACCAACATTTCGGATGGTCCTTACAAACCATTCGGTATAGGTTCGAGACTCTCATCAGGTGTATGTCAAAATGGACATAGTCAGTTTTACCTCTAAGCCCTCGATATCTAACCACTTTGATTATATGCAACGTTACAATATACTTTTGATATCTTTAGCATTATTTCGCCAAATATTGTGTTCGTCAAAATACATGGTGAATAACTAAAATTTCAATTCTACATATACATGATGTCATTGTATTCACCACGTGACCATCCATAACTCTTTTAATCTCGTTATCTTCTATGGGAAGACACACTCTGAGTAATCAAATAATATAGAACCCGCTTTTTGACTTATTGATTTCGATGTTGTATTTGAATTGGATAACATCTTCAAAGTGCTTATACGATACGAGTACTAAATTAAACTGCTCAAGAATACAACTCCTCAAAGGGGGACCTAACTCTTCGTTCATCCACTTCTCGGAAGATCGAGTTAGAATTTCAATCATCCGTTTAGCTATAGCACGTATAACACTGGTCGATCTATATTAAGTTTTGGTAAAAGCTTTTTTTTATTTATAATAGCATTGCATACGTGTTTAGAGATTGAACAACATAATTTAGTCAATAATTTTAAATTGAAGGCACCCGAAGATTAAATTGACACTTTCTACTCCGCTAAGAAAACGTATAAGTATTAATTCCATGGTACCACTTCGTGGAAAGTACTAACATTTGTTGCAATCTGACTGGGTGTCATTTTCTTAACATATTCATAATGGTGAGTCCTAGTCCAATCAGAATAAAACTAACATTATCAGGATGTATAGCATCGTACAATTGATATCAAATGCAAAGTTATTGTCTCTCTGATGTCGCGCCATGTATAATTAATCGATTAAAAAATGTAACTGATTTGAGTGACCCGTTAAAATACACATTCTACTTGATACAGTTTCTATGTTTCTTACTATTTTCGCTAAACATATTATTTAAATAATTACTTGGGCAATACCTTAAACCATCCCAATTAACATTATGAACAATTTTCACGTTGAAGCATATCAGTCATGTCAGTGTATTCATATCAACATTCTAAAAACTCCTATAATTTCGTTATCTCTTGGGGAAAAAACCACTTTGAGTAATACACCCAGCTTTTTGACTTATTGATTTCAATTTTGTATTTGAATTGGATTAGATCTCAATGTGCTTACAATACGAGTACTGAATCAAACTGCTCACGAATACAACTCCTCAAAGGGGGACCTGACTCTTCGTTCATCCACTTCTCGGAACATCGAGTCAGAATTTCAATCATCCGTTTAGCTATAGCACGTATAGAACTGGTCGATCTATATTAAATTTTGGTATAAAGAGCTTTTTATTTATAATAGCATTGCATACGTGTTTAGAGATTGAACAACAAAATGTAGTCAATCATTTTAAATTGAAGGCGCCAGAAGATTAAATTGACACTTCGTATTCCGTTACGAAAACGTAATCATTTGATGTGTATAGGTACCACTTCGTGGCAAGTATCTGAGTTGCAATGTACCGGGTGTAACCTGCTTAAAATATCATAATTGTGAATCTTTGTCTTACAGTCTTATCAGAATAATACTTCAAATAACCAATATTTATAGCATCGTACATATAATTATATCATTGATACGATAACACATTCGTTATAGTTGATGGATTCATTACATTTGTTAGCAAACAGGAAACAGGAATCAAAATACAGCTAACAAAATACCCCATGTCTAGATCAGTTTACTGATTTTTAAATCAGTAAACTGATCTAGACATGGGGTATTTTGTTAGCTGTATTAAGACGATCAGACGCAAGATTTTAATCTCACGCTTAAATGACAACTGATATGACCGTGTCTGAACTAAAAGCGAGCTCTAAAAAGACAGACAAAAAGAAGAAAAAATGAAAGAAAGATATAAAAAGAACATGAATAGTGATTTTGTTATTGATTTGTTTCATTCATTTTATTTTTTTAATATTAATTCATTGATTTAATTGTTTTACCTTGTCTTGTTGGGAAATAAGTCTCTATAGTTAATCGTCGTCAATGTCAATTTTACTCTGTACAGAGGGGAACGCGCTATTTTTTGTTAATTTCTATAACATATTTGTACCAAAGGTCGGCCTAAATATAATCATGATAATACACACTTTGGACTTTGATACGTTGCTTGGCTTAACGCATGGTAAATATAGCATTCAATTTGAATTGAACTTCAATTATGATCACAGACTATTTCTAAAAATAAACGCATAATTCTTATTTTCGTTTACGGGTCAGTAAACAAGCCGCTTGGTATCGTACACAACAAAACCCCTTAATACGGTTCACTATACAATTACCAAAGTCATGGTTAAGCATCAAAATGCAATGTTAAAGCATGGCATGGTTAAGGGATTCCATTCAGAGTGTTGTTTCTGCTGTTGTCATGCTTCGTTTAGCGCTATGCACACTTATATTTTAAGGATACAGCTTTACACCTATAAATATCGCAAAATGCAACATAATTATATAGCTTTGTTGTGATAATATTTACACACTATTTTGGTGGATTTTTGCTGCGGACTTTCGTAATGTCTACGTGCAACAATACAGCAACTCTAATGAGATCAACAGCCTTGGTAAGCACCATTACAAATATAAATCATTAATTTGTTATATCACGCAAATTGGGTAGATGTTATGTCTCAGTTGGTAACACTTATCAAAACTAATGTATTCTTAGAATTACAACACTTTTGTGAGAATCTTTTAGCTGACACCTCATCATCGCATTCGCTGCTAGACAATCTCTTTTTGTTTTTGTTTTATTCATGGGATTTTTGTATAACGGGAAAGTGGTCGAATTAGTCCAGTATGTGGAGAAATAAGGCTTGCTCCTTATTATTATAATATTAAATACTATGCCATAATCAGAACACATAAACTTTCAGTAAATATGTCAGTTGATTCTGCTCACAACAGACGCGAGAAACGTCGTTTTGAATATGACCTACTTTTAACAAATAGCCTGTATTGTGGCGTGGCTGCATGAGAAGGCCTCTTCTCTTTGTCATGTTTGTCGTCGTTCCATACTTGTGAGATGGTGGTATTGTTGTTGCTGTTGTCGGTCACCATTTGGTTTTATTCTGGGTAGGCCTATATCCCAGCTGGAATTTCTTATCCATATTTCTGGTCTTGTGTTGGTTGTTTTATTTTAGCAACAGTTGAGCATTAACGTGCCTACTTTTGCTCAACATGAGGCCAACAAAATTAAATACATTGTCTCAGCAACCTTTGGCTATAAAAGCTATGTGCTGTGCTTTTTCTCTATTTTTTTACAAAATAGAGCTTTGTCCTATGCGATTTTTTTTCCTCTTCAAAATATAGTCAATAGTTTTGCATTTGCCTTTTTAAAAAAGTAATCAGACATGATCAATGCACTTTGTATGCTTGTGTTCTCCTTTCTCTTCTCTTTTTAAATTAAAACAAAAATCAATGGCTGCCGCGCGTAGCGGTTCTCGCGAAATCTCATTTTAAAAGCGTGCGGGTGCAGAGACAAAGTGGTTTTTTTGGCCTGAAATGATTGTACGACGACCTATAATGCTTTGCTTAACCATTGTAGGCCCTACAGCTGATGGTTTGTCCTTACGTAGACCACTGTAAATGGGTTCAGTTTTGTTTCATTCGGATGTTCTTATCGAGCAAGATGACAGCAGTGAAAAATGACATTGTATGAATAAATGTGTTTGAGCAGTCGTAACGCATATTTGTTGATTTGACCTGTTACCTATTTAAACAAAACAAATCTGCAATCAGTTATGCTTACAAATTGGATCTTTTCTAAATATTTCTCACGACACCGTGCCCATCAGATTGCAGAAAATGCAATTTGCAATAATTACCAAGATAGATTTCCCGCCTTCTTTAGCCACTATGACTATCATTATGATTTCGAACAAATCTTTACCCGTGTAATGTATATCGTTGATGCTCTATCGAAGGACCCCGGGAGGATCACAAACTGATAGTAAATCCCGCGGTGCGTTTATAATACTAGTATCCAGTTGCTCATCTCTCTTGTTGATATGCTGCAGCAGGAAGTACTCGTCATTTTGTTGAAAATCATTATTTAGGAAGATAGGGACACAATGTGAATTCACATTAGCGACAAAAAGTATAGCCGTACATTTGGCAGTATTACTGATCATCTAAACAATATAATGTCCACTTTTAAAGAAATTGATCAGGGAATCGGGGACATGGTAATGTTTGTATTAAGCCACGTGGTTACCCAGTGACAAAAATATTCCCGTCTTTTAAAACAATATTGTTTGTCATATACTACAGCCGAGTGCAACAAACTGGTGTAGGCCTAACTTACGAGCGATGTAAGCTACCTCGCTAATACTTATGCCATAAATACAGCGTCAATTACTAGCGATTTATTTTTAAGAGCAAAACTGGAGAATAAGAACGGAATAGTGACTAGCGATATATAATATAAATAACTTTAATGAAATTATTTATGTCAATTTCTATGAACTACAGTATGCAGATGGCCCAGGTATTGACATTAATCAATTAATTTATTACATGTGTATGTACAATAATTACTTTGTATTCATTTTTTTAATTTACTTTTAATGTATTTATAAATTTATTTATAATATTAATTCAATAGGCACATATATTTATATATATCTCTGTATTCGTTTATTTATTTGATTTCATGTTAATTAATTAATTAATTAATTAACTATTGATTGATTGATTGATTGATTGATTGATTGATTGATTGATTGATTGATTGATTGATTGATTGATTGATTGATTGATTGATTGATTGATTGATTGATTGATTGATTGATTGATTGATTGATTGATTGAACTTATTTTTACAAATGTGTATGCATGATCGTGGATAGATTTAAAATATTTTATAATATATTGGTCTTAAATGTATTATTGAGTATAATTTTTATACTGAAGTTGATAATAATTTGCATGATAAATCTCCTATTGATCATCATATCTATGTATTCGTCTATCGGGCAAATAAGAAATTGTCGTTTAGTTACAGCATAAGCTGTCATGCTTCAACTTTTTCTTGGGTCCGGTCAGGTGTAATATTTAGCGTAAATTATTCGCACGTTACTAGCCTACCCCGGTTTGGTGCTCTCAAAAGTATGGGTTACGCCTCAGTAATACTAGCTAGGTAGCACTTTTCTTCAGTTACTCGCCATTGGACGTGCACTCGGCCGTATATTAAAATAAGCATGGAATAAGTCAACAGATTTAAACGGTACTTTTAGGTAGGTTCCATAGGCCCCAGTGCGCATTAACCATAGACATTTGGCATTAATGTGTGCAAAACGTTTAAATTGCAGCCATGATAAAATCGTGTTGGCCATTAGCTGTACATTCTTTAAAAAGTACAGAAAAGCACATCCGGTTCATGTTCAGGCTATTACAAAGTGTACACTGATAAAAATAATCACCAGTTCAATAGACTTTCAATAATGCTTTCTCGGAAAGGGAATGCGTCCAGGTCGTGTTTCCCAACTACCGATGGAGACACCAATTCAGACAGTTCAATGCTATAGCTATACTTTCATATCTTAACATTCTGCCAATGTATCTTTGTGATGCCTCCGAAATTGTGTTCGTTTAATCTACGACATTGCAACATATTTCCATCAACGTTGTGTCTGCCCTTGTCCGAATGCAATTCTATTTATTCCTAAGTTTGTCTTACGGACGTATAGATCGTTGATGTTGCACTTGCAGTTGCAGCATATTATTGGCATACTCTGTAGGGTAGTTAGTACTATAGTCGGATTTATAATTGAAGGAACACTTTGAAGCAGCGTATTGCGTACATTGCGTGAAGCGCGCATGTTGTTCGTTCAATTATTAATTTGACTATAATAACTGTTATTTTGAAGAAGAAAAAAACCAACGATGGGGTATACCACCATTGTTCCAAAACCCATTTCGTACAAAGAAAGCAACATTTCCATAAGGTTCAACCGAAATAGATTCTTTATCACTGTCTATGACACCAAAATTATACGGTATACTATTGATAGTGTTTTTACCAACTATCTTCTTATAAAATGCTAGCAATGCCATTATAAATTAAAACAGGTTGAACGTTCGGTTGGATTAATCAGAATGATAGAGCACTTCTGAATTTGATGCCATAGAATTTAGTACATCACGAGAGGTATGTTGTTTATTACGTAGATTGCATCACTTCAAACGGCTGTGTCTGATTCTATTACAACACATTTTTAAAATCCATTAGCATTTAACGTGTTTAACGCCTGATGCTTTAAAACATCCGCTTTTAACACTTTTAGATGCCGGCGTGAAATGAGACATAGTCATACTGGAGCTATAATCCGGCGTCCATAGACGTACACGAAATGAAGCGTGACTAGTGTTGCGTGTAGAGATGAGAGCCCTATACATCACTACAGGCCGGACTATAGCTCGAGAGGACTATCTCTCCCTCTACACACTGGAAGATCCGAAAATATCAAGCATTCGGTATGTTATTGTAGGCAGCCTTGTTATTATTTTAGTCCTTATAGAACAATTATATTACACAGTTATTGTTCAATTATGTTACCAAAATGATAACACGTTTGATTACCGGTACACTGTTGATGAACTACTCACTCAATAGTTGTCGGTAAATCTAAGCCCCTTACATTTAACTCGGAATCGTCACTAATGCTTTGATAGAAGAATACCGACAAACATTACTTACAATATTGCCGATATTAGGGGAAGTGGTTACCACCCCTCCCCCACCCCAAGAATTTTCGCCGATTGCGCTAAAGCGTACATCGGTGAACAAACGTGTATTCATTTTGGTAACATTATTGAACAATAACTGTGTAATATAATTATTCTAAGGACAATTCTTAAAAATCTAAGAAAGTTTAAGCAATCTCATTGGTTCTCAGAGAAATCGGCGACATTTAGATGAGACAACTTAACACGGGGAGGTGGGGCTTACGTTTTAACAGTGCGTCCGACCTTCACAATGCGTGGTTTGCTCCATAACGCGCACTTCTGCAGTGCGTCTTTGGCGCCTTTCCTGCGTTTATGCCGGCGCCGCGACGATTACGCATGGTGTACTCATCGCATGGGATTGGATGGAATGTTTGTGGGTTATTCGATCCTATAAGGGGTAAAAGTTGTCAAATGTGGACAATAAATTGCACTTATTTCTTAAATATGATTATTTAAGAATGATAATAAAGGGCGGCGTCGTTGTTCTACTTACAATAATACAATCGTCCGCATTTATGTCAGACAATATAACACGGGTACGGTCTAAAAACAATACCTTTATTCTCTTATTTAACATTTTACCAAAGTAATAGATGATTTTATATTCCATACCCTTTGAAACACACCTCCTTTTAATGTTGATACACCCTGCATCTGATATAATCGTCTCAGCGCTGCATTATGTTACTCCCATTTAATATTACGCAATTTATCGCTTGAGAGGATAGTATGGTCTGGTTGCCATAATAATAAATTGCACATTGCAAATTACGATTTGCATCTCGTAATGTTTAAGGAAGCTCGACTCATGCTCGATTATAACGCTCCCGTTGGGATGATATATATAACACCTTTTCTGTAAATAACCCCGATCTGTTCATATCCCGGGTTCATTTGTGTAGCCGACACAAATATTCGTATAACAACATAATGATTTGCTGTCTTCGACAAATAACAAATTCACCCACAGGTCATGAAAACTTTCACCCTAAATAACACATCTTCAAACATTTGAAAACGCCGGTCGTGTACCGTGATGCCCGGTACCAATTTACTCACATGGTAGACCTAATTATTAGATTTGAATAAGTTACTGAAAGTGTAAATTACGATTTATAATAGGCCTAAGTTGGTTTCGAAATTTTACACACAAAATATTTCCTGAGTATCTGTGCCTCAGACATCTGATTCTTTAGCTTGTCTCCACAGTAACATACTTTTCATTATATCTGAGTCATTTGACTCACTTGTACTATGTCATATTACTCAATCCTTGAGTAAGTGAGTCAGATGACTAAGAGACAAAAAGTGTGTTACTGTGGAGACAAGCTATAAGACTCGAATGAGTTTAGAATGAGTCAAAAGACTCAGATTGAAAATACATGCCTTCCTTTTACTCACTATGTATTTTCTTATTGAGTCACTATTTATAATCTATTTCCTGCCGAATATGACACAATATGATACATTTGAGTTTAATCAAAATGAGTCTCTTAATTTCTCTATTCCCAATCCGTCTTAAATGCAAAATACAATAAATCAGAAAACTGGCTGTCATACTTGAGGTTTTATTTGATATCTCAAACATATCATTTGAATGTTGATAATAGCCTTCTCTAATTGTCAAAAGAAAATGGTCTGCATTGTTCAAAATACAGACACTCTGTAAGTGATAGTGCTAATATGTTAACGCTAAAATTAACACTATTTTGATAACACTTTTTTAACACCTTGAAGTGTTAATCTTATGAAATATTAACACGCAGCACGTTTATCTGCCAAATGTTGCACTGCTAAAATGTTGAGTAAAACGTTTACTCAACGTTAAGTAACTATGCAACAGTTCAACAGTTGAGTAAACAATGCCCAAAATGTTCAACAGTTGAGTAAAAATGCCCAATATGAGTAAGTTCCAAAAGATTAAGTTCCATCACAAGTTGATCTCATCCCAATAAAAAAAGTCTCCATTTGTGAATTCTGGCCAATTTTCTAAATGTTGTTTTGTATTCATTACTCATCAATTTTCTTTTTGCCTATTCTATGTTGTCTTTCATACAGTGCTGAACCCTAAGGGAAATGCTGGAACCGGAATTGTTAAAGGAAGAAGTGAAGAAATAGAGGCAAAGAGGAATTCATTCATTCATTCATTCATTTATTATTTCCATCATAAAAAAAAATCAATTTAAAAAACATTAGAATACAAAAACGATTGAGGAGATGCAACAAAAGGCATAGACCGAGGAGGTGTTGCACCACCTTTACAAGGAAAATATGCATAATCAAAAAGAAGAAAACAAAACTCACACACTCCCATCATCACACCCACACACACCTCCCAATTGCCTCCCAACCAACAAGGAACAATGTCATGAAATCAACACGATGTAACATTGTTTAAGGAACATAAAATCATTTTAATAATAGCGATATAATTCCGATGTCATTTGATTTTAATAATAGCGATATAATTCCGATGTCATTTGATCACATTAATTTTTTTAAATGTGATAAAAGCTATTTAATAAATGGGATTAAAAATGCAACATGAAGATGTCATGATAGATTACAATTGATTTTTTTAGATATAACATGAGGCTCTCTTCAAAAGTATAACACCCGATGTCGTTTTTACAGGAATTTTAACCCTTTCCACATCATTTTTCTGTAAATGACATTTTGTTGTTGTAAATTAACCAGTTTGGTTTTTATAACCAGTTTGGTTTTTATAACATGAATGTTAACATTATTCCACATCATTTCTCTGTGAATGACATTTTTCATTTGTAAATTGACCAGCTGCTTGTTATCACTTTTTAAAAACGTAGGCCTAACTCCAACACATCTAAGAATTGATCAGTCAACATTTGCTAATTTCTATGTGAATTACATTTTTTGTGTGTGAATTTACCAGTTTGTTTAAACACAATGCTTTACGTGTAATGCATGATTTTTACAACAGGAAGTTTAACTTTTTTCACATCATTTGTATATGAATAACATATTTGTTTCCAAATTGATATATTACAATTGATTTTTTAGATATAACATGAGGCTCTCTTTAAAAGTATTAACACTCGATGTCGTTTTTAATACACGAGGTAACAAGTTCTAGAATTTTGGCCCGTCAGTTAACACAGATTTGGTTTTGACATGAATGTTAACCTTATTCCACATCATTTCTTTGTGAATTATATTTTTCATTTGTAAATTGAACAGTTTGTTATCACTTTTTAAAAAACGTAGGCCTTACTCCAACACATCAAAGAATTGATCAGTCCACATTTGCTTTTTCCACATAATTTCTCTGTGAATGACACATTTTTGTTTGTAAATTGACCAGTTTGTTTATACACAATGCTCTGCGTGTACTGCATGATTTTTACAACAGGAAGGTTAACTTTTTTTGACATCATTTGTATATGAATGACATATTTGTTTCCAAATTGACCCGTTTGTTATCACTCTTTAAAAACTAAACTAAACAAATTGCGGAATTTATCAATCAAAATTGTTTCGAAAGTTGCACTTTTTTCCCCCTCATTACATTTATCAATTCTTCTTTCAAGAACTTCCGGTCGCGGTTCCAGCATTTTCACCTAAGATTGAGCACTGCATGAAAGACGAAATAATAAAGGCAAAAATAAGCTCATATAATAATATAAAAATTTAAAAAAAATAGTTACACATTCCTCACCTCACAACCGAGTTGAGGCCTATACATAATCCCCCTTTAAACCCAACCTTCCAGTGGACTCAAGTTTGTCCTGAATTTACATCATTTTAGACTAAGCTTAGTCCGATGTTGTAAAACACAGCAGACTAAATCTATAGACTAAGCCGTCACTTAGTCCAGAATTAAGTTAGTCCCCTATCGAAATTGGACTGATGAATTATTCAATCAATGCAGCTTCGATATAATTCATGATTAATCTAAAGTGCAAATTGCTTACAGTTTTCACCATATACTGGTACAGCATACATGAGGCCAAATTTATTCAACCGAATCTCTACATTTTTATCTTCATTTTCTATGGTGTCTACGCGTGCTCACGTCCAACGGTCTAACACTTGACACTTTACGTGTCAAGACTCGCTTTCGTATTATTAATTTTTACTCATTTCGATCCGAACTGGATCAAACGTCGATCTTCGTATAAGACGCATTAAACCAATTACAATTACACACATAAACTTTGTTGAGTCACTTGACCCATTTGGGTGCGTTTTTCATGAGTCAGGTGTAATGGGACTCACTTGTGAAAGTAGTGAGTCAGAATAATGAGTCAAATTACTCAAATCATTTCAAATAATGAGTCAAATTAGTCAAATAGGTTCCGACTCATTCTCAACAGATCTGAATTGACTCACAAGATGTCAAAAATGAGTCAAGTTCGACTTTTGACCCATTCATCGAAAAAATGAGTCATGTGGTAATAGCACTGACTCATCCTCAATAGTTTCTAATTGACTCACTTCACATCGAAATGAGTCAAGATCGACTTTTTACAACAGAAAGTCGATCTTGACTCACTCGCAACAGTTTTAATTGACTCACATGACATCGAAATGAGTCAAGATCGACTTTTTACAGACAAAATGAGTCCAGTTCGAATTTGAAAGCGAATCAGTATTCTTCAAATTCAGTGCAGACAATCACCGAGTACCGTGTGATGTAGCACAGTATTGTGAGATTACGTAGAACAAAGTTTTAATAACAGCCACTGTGCAACCTTCTCGGTTCGGTAGTCGGCAGTCGGCAGCAGTGACTATTGTGGTACAGTTTTAAGCTTTACATGACAATTTTTCTGTAGCGTTAGGGAATTGATAGGCCTATTTTAGAACATTGTTTACAAATTTGTAAAGCTTTAAGCTTACTCCAATTGTATATAATTGACTCTTGTGGATGTTGTGTTTTGCTTGAACTACCCGCACATGTACATGTGTAGTAATAATAATATTTTAACCGCTGCTGCTGCCCAGATTTGGTCTTCGACTAATTAATAGGCACGGGTGAACGGGTAAACCGTAGCATATTTCAGGTAAATTTGTGTGAGATTAATTAGGGGAGAGAGCACATCCTGACATACTTACTACATGTACATGTATTTTAGTTCAAGCAAAACAGAACATCCACAAAAGTCAATTATGAGACAAATTTGTAAACAATGTTCTAAAATAGGTCTATCATTTCCCTAACGCTACAGAAACATTGTAATGTACAGCTTAAACTGTACCACAATATAGTCACTGCTGCCGACTGCCGACTACCGAACCGAAAAAGGTTGCACCCCCGGGTTGCACAAATGTTTAAATGAGTCAATTGACTCACTACAAATGAGTCAATTGTCTCGACTCATTAAATATAAAATGAGTCAATTGACTCAGTAAAACTTAACGAAACGTGTCAATACACGGACAAACTGAAAACTCACCTGGATGCATCACAGTGACTCATCAAAGTTTATGTGTGTAGTGAATTAGGTTCAGTTCTGACTCATTTGGTTTCGTTACTGATTCAGATTTTAAGTGACTCGCCAACAATGTACCAAAGTAAGTCAATTGACTCAGAAAATATTTTGTGTGTATTCTGCATGATGTTGTGACCGTTTGGACGTATGACGTCAGATAGTTGGACATTGCGGTTTGGTAAACATTGCATAGGGATCTCAGGATCATTGAGAGAGACTATATCTGGAGTACGGGCCCGGTGTACTGGCGAGATTTATAAATATTCTCCTAGTCCCCACACTACAATAGTCATTTATCCGGAAGAGCGCAACCTCAAATGCCGTCATTAATCTGGTTGACATCTTCATTCTTTGAGAGAATGTGCAAAAAGCATAACACCCTACATTGGATATGCTAATAGTAAAAGGCGTAACAAAAAAATATTTTACAGCAAATTCTTAAAGTACAGTTGTACAGAACAGCGCTTACGATTGCCATACCATGGTTCTTTGCCATGGTTCCATGGTTATTGGTTATGTCTAGGTTGATTTTACAGGTTCCATGGTAATGTATAGATTTTACAGAGTTACGGTTAAGTGGATTCTGAGTCAAAGTTGTGTGAAACGAAATGCGTGCTATTTTTGGAACAATCAGGTACGTGAACTTGATTGTAAACTGTTTCCACTACATGGACCATTAAAAAGTTAAAAATAAACACTATGTTTGCACTTAATTGTTAGCCTGATCAAGGTTCCCTGCACTCGCCGTTCATTTAATGTATTTTATTATTGTTTATCCTGACTTGATGGATTTACAGCAGGGCTGTCAACTCTCCCGCATTAGGCGGGAGTCTCCCGCATAGACACTCTTTCTCCCGCACTCCCGCATAGCATATAAAATCTCCCGCATCAAACAAAATTACCTCAATTAAAGTGTGTATCAACACCTTTATACTAGCTTCCGTCGGTACATTTGCGATTTTGGGTACATTTGCGATTTTGACGATGCAATTTTCGTGCGGCGGATTTGAGGAAAACATCATCCCTACCCCCCCCCCCCCCCCCCCCCCCCCCCCCTCATTTATCAGGATTTCAGCTGCTGACGGGGGGGAAATTGTGCATGTTTTACGATTATTTTTTTGAGTATGTATCTCTCCCTCCCAGCAAATCCCAAAAGTTGACAGCCCTGTTTACAGTGAGCATTGTGGTACTTTACACAAGAATAAAAGTGAAAGAAATTAAAAAAAACTGTTGATAAAATACTTCTGTAATACAGCAGCTTCTATTTATTTATTTTTTTACAAATGAAGCGATATTATATGGCCCGGGTATGTGGTGAACTCTCCACTTTTTGCCCTATACCCGAAAACTGAACATCGGGTAGAAATATCACCATTACCTTTTTTGTTCCTTATGATCTCAGGAACAGTTTGTGGTATGCATTACACCATAATCTGAACATTTTTGCAATTTCACCATGTATTATTTTCAGGGGGGCCTAGACCCAGCTGATATGTACTTTATGGGTTGAAATCATGTGTGACAGGCTCCCAGACTATTTACAACGTGGGCATTTATTAAAAAAACAAAGCATCACAATCTGCATTGCTTAGTTCTAATTTTTTTGCAGATAAGTTCATTAATCATGTTTATACGGGTACCTTCGTTAGGAGGTTTATAACATGTTGAAGTGGCCGGGTAATAAGTCATTTGATGATGAGTCTGTTTGGTAAACCAAATGATTTAAATACAAAAGTTATACCGGATCTCAAAGATCGTATTCCTTAATTGATATCCTGATCACGAAGGCCTTTACCATCTTAGAACTGTTTTAGCACACACCATAACTCGCCAGACATGCCATAACTATAGTCCGTTTAAAACTCTCGGATGAATCAAACCCTCGATCTTGTCAAACCAAAATCGCATTATAAACATGTAAGTCAAGAGGGTAGTATACATGGTATACGGTTTGTAACTGAGAATTGTAACGAATATGGCGTTAGTACGAGTAGAGTAGCTTGTATACTGTTTTGCACATAAATCCGATAAAGACATGTTGTTGACATGCATTTTCTGTATTTGCTTGGAATCGGTGCCAGATATTTCATGTCTTTACAGACAAACCACGGTATCATCAAGTTACCCGTGCATATTCTGCTTGTATTTAGTTTACTGCACGACATGAATAGGATCCTTTTACACGTTTAGAGCGTATCAAAACTGTCAAGCCACACATGCAAATGTCTGCAAAATTCTAATACATAGGACTACATCTTCAATATATTTGATAGATATTAGTACCGCCATATCGAGACATCTAAAACCAATCCCAATCCTATCCCTTTGTATCATATTTGTATTTTCGCAATATTTCTTTCTGTTAGTCCCTTTCTGAAAGGTGTTATAATGAATGTCCTTTTCTAATTCAAATATAAGTCTATTTTGTTGAGTATCTAGTACTCGGCCGTTGTGCTTACATTCCGTAAATCGGTTGTTGCTGCTACGACATGGATAGATTCCTACAGGTGTGAAGCTACACTACTTTAATGACTACAAAATGTCCAACTAAGACCATTACCATGATTACAAACATCATTATTTGACAGGATATTAGTATCACCATTAATTTCATTGATGCTGGGTGGCTCTTTCGATTTGTTGGACCGGACTAAATGCAACGCAGAATGTCCAATACATCAGTGACTGCTTTAAATATAGATGTACCGTATGTCTATAAACCGAGGAGTTATAACTCCTTGTGTTAACCATGACGTCTATATTTCCTTCATAAAGAAGCTTTATACTGTTTCTTGTTATGTGAACATAAGCAATATTATATGAATCTTATCAGATCTGATATGTTTCCGAATAGTTCGAGAACGAATCTGGCTTCCAAGTTTCAAATCATTTGCACATTCTGCCCGCGTTCTGCAAAGTATACATCGGTTCTTCACACGATCATGAGTGTATCAATCATGTCATGTTAACCACACACCACACTGCTGTAATGTTTGCATGTTTGTATTTGATCATGTTGTTAGCTGGATAAAACCGCCAAACATCGCGATGTTGCTAGGACGTGTCAGGTATGTCTCGATGGATTGATTTCCTAACTTTTTTGATTGAATTAGTAAACTAGTGATGCACTATGTTGGCAAATGTAGGTTAAAATGTAATTTGAAGAAAAAAGTTACTTTGCAAATTGCAGGTATAAAACAGTGGTGACATACGGAGGCATGAGGCAACACTGTTGAAGATGTCATGTTAATATAGTTTGATATTTTACTATGCATTAATTATGTATTTTATAGACGAAAGACTGCACTGGCTTTTTAACAAATGTTTGGTTAGTATCGTTACATCTGCAGCTTTGCAAATAACTCGATGAGTTTAGGTAACTGTATCCCTTTTGCAATGTCTATGGCAAATCACGGATGTCTAATCGATATGGGGTGTTGAGACTTATATAAAATATAAGTGAGTATCCGTTTCTTTGTTGGCGCAAAGAGCTGTTTGTCGTTTTACTCGTTTACACAGATGGTGCCCGTGTAAAGTGTATATTTGCTAAATATCTACATCTTATCGGCTAGATTTAAAATGTAGGTTGATTTAGACGGGCAATATGGACATGATGGAGGTGAACATCAAATAGTGTTACCATCGTACCGAGAACTCTTCCGTCTTCCATGAATCCATACATAAAGTATTGCTATTCTTGTGTTTGAACAGCTCAGCCATAGAAACCATAGCGATGAGGCGATACTGTACTTACAAAATTACAAAACCTCTGCAATATTTGATTAATGGAAGTGAAATATTGTTATGTGTCATCATGATTATATGTTTATATATAATGTGATGGGATAATTAGTATATGCAATAAAAAAAATGGGAAAAAAAGAAACGTAACTAGGGTCTTCAATTTATTTATTTATTTATTCATTTTTTTTATTATTATTATTATTATTAGTGTTATTAGTATTATTATTATTATTTTTTTTGGGGGGGGGGGGGGGGTGGGGCAGACCTGTGATTAGAGAGGGGCATAACCCACTTTGTGTATAATATATCGAGTTTGTCATTTCATTTGGGAGGGGGCATCAAGGGGGAGCCTGCTGGCAGGGGGAATGCCCTCTGTCCTCTCTAGTTACGCCCCTAGTGTGTATTATGTATAGATCAAGTAACATGATGCAACAGTCTGTGTCTGTCACAATTGTTGCGTGTTAGATGTACTTGTAGAGAATGAAAATGCAATGTAAACCTATACCGTAATATGATCTCAATCTGCCATTTTGTAAACTCGTTTCACGTAACAGGCAATACATCAAAATGACAGAACATGCGTAGGTGTTGATGTAATGATATGGGCCTTCAAATGTTACTGGTACCGTGACGTAAGGTCATCAATTTGCTAATACTCGCTCACGACTGCATGGTCGTAAAACAAAATGCATTTGCAACCTAATTGTGATAGCACGTCACAATAATGATGTATTACTATGAAGGACAAATGAGATGACATTGGAAAACGAAGTAATTTCTTAGAAAATAATGTGCGCCAACGCCATCTGATTAGTTCTATTGGCAACATGTTATTGAAAGTACCGCTTATTATTTGTAACACGGCAACGGAATGCGACTTTGGATGTGATTATGTAACTTCCCGATGTTTGACTAGAAATACGTTTTAACGTCATGGCCCAACAGTGAACGACCTTTTTGCTGCGGACTATGGAAAAAACTGTACAGACGGTATTCCATTTATGAGTATAATTATTAACGATTGTCTTATATGCGCCATCTTGACCGAGAAGCTGCAGACCTCATCACTAAAAAAATGTTATGTTGTCCTCCACAACTTTCAGAGAGGAGGGGCGGGCGGGCGGATTTTTTTTTAATTTAATTTTTTTATTTAATTTTACCAGCGGAAGCTCAAAGTTCAGCCAACAAGAAGTTGAAATCACTCTTAAGAGTCGCACATATATGTTATAAACACTTAATTTAATATGCAATGCCATTTAAACTGTTTAAAACAAAATCTGAACAAAATCTGAAAAAAAACCTGAAAAAAAGAAGAAAAAATCTGTGAAAAGAAAGAAAAAAAATCTGAAAAAACAAACAAACAAAATCTGAGCGGCCCTAAATCTTACGAGCGGGCGGTCGAGGACAACATAACAATGTTTTTTCTTGGCCTAACGTACATCAGTGATTAATGTGTATGTATACGTATACCTTCATCTTCATCTTCATCCAGTATAGTGCCAACTTCAGATTTGAAGACTCTTGCACTGATTGGTATGCTGTGTGCAGGCTAGTCTAACTGGAGAGCTCCTTTAAATGACTCTACAGTAGGGCGCTGGACAGTAGATTAGGGGAGGGTGTTCCAATCGTGTACGGTGCGAGGGGAAAATGTTGCCAAATGATAGTCTCTAGCCGAATATGGAATGCTGTATATTGTAGAGTGTAATTGACGATGGATGCCGCCCGCCTCCATATCCGTTTTCCATTTTGAAATCTTAATATGTGGACTGCACATCCATCTTAATGAGTACCTCGTTTTGAAAGGCATATACCCCAAGGAAATACAACATTCTACAGTTTGTGAGCGCCGCATAGGCATCAATTCATTATTTTTTTAGCCATCCTTGTTGATTCTTATTGAAAACCGGTACGTGCTAAATAATAACCAACAATGATTACTATCTGGTAGACTGGTGGCCGTATACAGGGTGTATCAGAATGAACTGTACCGTGTTTCTAAAATACATACAAAATACAAATTGATTATTGTTTTAAATATAAACACCTGCAATATAAAGGTGAACATGTTTCCTCCATTATATGTTAATTACATTGATAGGCCTATATCTCTTTTGGTTCTCGGGTGGTAATAACTCATATTGCCTCGGTACAGTTCATTCTGATATACCCTGTATGTCGGTATTAACCGACCGGTTATATGTCACTTTCAATTTATTTTTAATATGAGTTATAAACATAAAGGTAGGAAAGCGATCAGACCAGCCATTGTGCCAAAGTGAAGATGCGGATATATGTGTCAATAAAAAGCCCACACTTTATGAGCATATGTCAGCCTGTACTTAGTAAAATGGGCATGGTATAACCATGAGAAGATCACGTAACCAGATACTTCTGAAGTATTCGGCGAACACACATCATACTCTACATTGTCCAACATTCTGATCTTGCAATGTATACCAACTTAGGATTTCTTTCAGCTGTTGAAATATCAATCTCATCCATTGGGATCTATCGTTTATCAATACGATACCAAATTTTCAAAAGCCCAGGTAAATAGAGGTAAGCTCAACATGTTAGAACTTTTGTATACAGATGATGGTGGTATAACAAAATGATTCTGTACAGACCACCAGGAATTTTATTACGCCTGAAACAATTTCATGAGTTGACTGATAGTCCCACCCGTCACTCTCTATGCGATTTGGCTGTACTCGCAATTGAAAGTTGTAACTTGTTAAGGAAATATAAACGTAAAAGCAGAATACCAATTGTAAGCCCTTCCTCTCTGTGTGATCTTATGTTTTCTCTAATGTATTTTCTGACACCCAATTAACAATAAATGTCATAGTCTTGGTAGTTTATTTGATGGGGGAACTAAAATTACGTTTAGGTTGTGTCTGACATGCCGATTGGTATTACTTGACAGTATAGGCTGATACCGTGATCCACATTGCCATATAGTTATGCTGCAACTTAAGTCCATTTACAGTGCAGAAGGTCAGTGTATCTATATTGATATACAGATTGTCGTGTCCCTTATGGCAATTACCAATGGACGTAATGTCATGGCTGTCAGATTAGGTTGATCATCATTTACGAAACGTTTTAAAAACGTTTTTAAAAACGTGGGCAATTCTACGCATGCGCACTTACCTGGGTTTGGTAACACTATGGATTGTCTATTTATTTCCTTTCATAAAGTTATTCGATCTGCAACATGCATCATTTCATAATTAAATGGCAAATACGAACATTACTTCACATACACATGAACAATTTTGTTGAAGAATGTTATTAAAAAGCCAAATTATTGAATTGTTCTTTAAATTGCCAGTTAATTATCAATTACCTAATATAGGTTTTCAAAACATTTTAAATTGGGTTTAATTAGGTTTCGTGTTTGTTTTTAAAACGTGTAAACATGTTTTTAGATCGTTTTAAAAATGTTTTTAAAACGTATAAATTGAAACATCTTGCAAGACTAAATAAATTAAACATGGTTATTTTCACGTTATATTAACGTTTTCAAAACGTTACATGGAAACGTTATTAAAACCCATAACAAGCTTCACACATATACGTTTTTAATAGGTAATATTAAAACGTTTTTTCACCAACTTGAAACGTGTTTTTAACGTTTAAAAACCGTAAAATGGCCAGCTGGGTATTACTCGTTGATAACTGCATGGTCGTAAACAAAACGTATTTGCAACTTAATTGTGATAGCACGTCAGGATGCTTCACTTTCATCACATGACCACTGATTTCTGTCACCAGTGTCTACTGGTGTCCATCGACATTACAGTGCAAGGAAATGCTTATAAAGTTGTTAAACGAGGGTCTTTAAGAAAATCCATTTGCAAGTAATATGATTGATGTGTCTTTAATACAATCCTATCTTGATTTTCTTAAAGACCCTATATTTTTATAAATACAAGTTTTAGCTGGGATTCAACTTCTTTCATATTTGTGGCCAAGTTTACCCTATCTGCACCATGTATTACTATGGTAGAGGTCAGACGACCTCCAGCTGTTAATTACTTTAACACATGTGTTGCACTATTTGTTTTGGTGATAAGCGCTGCTGGTACTATGGGGGCGCTAAGCATGATGGGGTACATCAAGAAATCTTCTTTGCGTCACAATAATGATGTATTATTATGAAGGACAAATGAGATAATGACATTTGAAAACGAAGTAATTTCTTAGAAAATATTCTGCGCCAACGCCATTAGGCTGATTAGTTCTATTGGCAACATGTTATTGATAGTCCTGCTTGTTATGTGTATTAACATGGCAACAGAATGTGTAGCGACTTTGGATGTGATTATGTAACTTCCCGAGGTTTGACTAGAAATATACGTTTTAACGTCATGGCCCAACAGTGAACGACCTTTTTGCTGTGTAATGACTACTACCGGACTATAGAAAAAACTGTACAGACGGTTTTACATTGAGTATAATTATTAACGATTGTCTTATTATGCGCCATCTTGACCGAGAAGATGCAGACCTCATCACTAACGTACATCTAGGATTAATGTGTACATACGTATATTGTAGAGTGTCATTGACGATGGATGCCGCCCGCCTCCATATCCGTTTTCCATTTTGAAATCTTAATATGGGGACTGCACATCCATCTTAATGAGTACCTCGTTTTGGAAGGCTACTGTTATATAACCCCACGTAACATTCTACTGTTTGTGAGCGCCGCATACTCATCAACTCATTATTTTTTAGCCATCCTTGTTGATTCTTATTGAAAACCAGTACGTGCTAAATAATAACCAACAATGATTACTATCTGGTAGACTGGTGGCCGTATAATATGTCGGTATTAACCGACCGTTTATATGTCACATTCCATTTTTTTTAAATGAGTTAGGATAGCGATCAGACCAGCCATTGTGCTAAAGTGAAGATGCGGATATTTTTGTCAATAAAAAGCCTACACTCTAAGAAAAAACGGTTCCACTTAGAACCTTTTTCTGTCCTGTATGTAGAACCCTAAGAGCTCTTAAGGTTCTATAACGAACTTTAAAAGGTTCTGTAAAGAACCTTTACAATTTAGGTAGGCCTAGGGACTTTCTTCATGGGCTCATCACAAAGTTTATAAGAGTGAAAAACATTGTTAACAACATTAATTTTTTGGGTTTAACATAATTATTTTCTGGCTAATTTGTTTCTTCTTCAAGAACCTTAAAAGGTTCTTTACTAGGGTACTAAAAAAGGTTCTTCACTGGTTAAAGAACCTTTTTCGGGTTCTTAACTGATAACCCATGGGATCTTTGTAGAACTAAAAAAGGTTCTTAAGCCAAAAAAGTGATTCTTTGTAGAACCTTAAGTAAAGTTAAGAATTTTTTTGGGAAACTAGTGAAGAGCCTTTTAAGGTTCTTGAAAAAAGTTTCTTTAGCCAAAAAATAATTATGTAAAACCAAAAAAGATTAATGTTGTTAAAACTGGTTTTTTTATATATATTTATCAATCTCATCCATTGGGATCTATCGTCTGTCAATAAGAGCGCGTGTCTACTGGGGAACATACCGTTAATTACCGGTAAGTTTGCCCAATGCAAATAAAAAGTTGGTGCGCCGACATCAACAAAAAAAGAAAGAAAACAGTTTGCCCAGTAGAAACAGCCAGATACCGTTAAGAATCGGGTTTTTTTGTAACCGCATAAACCTTCACAAACCAGGTTTGGTATCCGGTAAGAAACGGCAAGTTTCCCAGTAGAAACAGCCAGCCGATTAATCTTACCGTTATGTTCTGTGAACCGTGTCACGCTGGATTATAAGCATTGTGGAAAATCTTTTTCAGGTGGGACGGTATTGTATGGTATTAGAAAAGGTAAAATGTCGTGGCCCATCGACTAACATCGATAAACTTAGCGGTAAGTTTTCGCGATTAGAAACAGGGTGGATTAAAAACTTACCGGTAAATCTGACCGTTATACAATCATGTATCTTACCGTTAACTTTGCAGTGCCCAGTAGAAACACGCCCTAAGATGCCCATCTTTTAAAGCCAAGGTAATAAGCTCAATATGTTAGGACTTTGTATAACCCCAGATGGTGGTATAACAAAATGATTCTGTACAGACCACCAGGTATTTTATTACGCCTGAAACAACTTCATGAGTTGACTGATAGTCCCACCCGTCACTCTCTACGCGATTTGGCTGTACTCGCAATGGAAAGTTGTAACTTTTTAAGGAAATGTAAATGTAAAAGCAGAATACCAATTGTATGCCCTTCCTCTTTGGTGTGATGGTATGTTTTCTCTAATGTATTTTCTGACACCCAATTAACAATAGATGTCATAGGGCTTGGTAGTTTATTTGATGGGGGAACTAAAATTACGTTTAGGTTGTGTCTGACATGCCGATTGGTATTACTTGACAGTATAGGCTGAAACCGTGATCCACATTGCCATATAGTTATGCTGCAACTTAAGTCCATTTACAGTGCAGAAGGTCAGTGTATCTATATTGATATACAGATTGTCGTGTCCCTTATGGCAATTACCAATGGACGTAATGTCATGGCTGTCAGATTAGGTTGATCATCAACCAGGGATAGTTATGGTTTCATTTCCCGTGAGTTTGAATGTCCGTACATTCACCACCTTAATATCTGCAGGTTGGGGTTTCACGACAGTTATCTGTGGTTGTCCTCCATTTAATTTATCTTTGGTATTTCATTTCATTTAGCCACCAGATCTTCAGTTTCGTAGCATGACTGATCAAAGAACCGTCTCTGAACTGACTGAGGCTCCGGACTTATGAGATACCCAATCGTTATCATCAGCGATTCCATGATTGTTAAAGGGATACCAATATTAGAGATGTGTTGAAGGCTGCGCCCCTAATTAGGATAAAAACCGGGATTTCTACATGTTTACAATTGTATTACATACACAAACTTACAGCTGTTGTAAGGATCAAGAAAAATCAGTTGTCTTTGTGCAATAAAACGTCTTTCAAAATATTCCATCCCCGGCTTGGACAGCATTTTATGGTCATTGGGAAATAACGACATTCAAATAAGTATTTGGTATTTGTTAATTAATTGCCACCATAATCGGGAACTGTCACTGTGGCCGAGTGGTCTGAGGCGTTGATCTACTTAGGGATCACGTCAAAACTCGACCGCCCGGCAACCGCCGGTTACGGCCGGTTCCGTTCGGTTCTCACAAAACGTGTCGTCTGTTATAATATACACACATAATGAGGTCAAATAGTAACACTCTGGTGATCACGACCGGTTGAAAATGCCTCGTCACACACGTGAGCAATAACATCTTGAAGTAATGGGCTCTTTTAAGACTTAAAAGTCTCAGTTGACACCAGTACAATACAGCTATTGATTTTCGCTGGGGTTGGCTTTTTCAATCTGTTTATAGCTCAATTAACTTTTTAAAATCAATACCGAAAGTCTATGAATGTTGTTTTTTTATAGAACGATTATAGAGAGAGCTATTATGACCGCAAAGTAACAGATTGATAGTGTAAATTGGTCAGATTACAGCATTAAGTCAACCGGCGGTTGTTCAGTGTTGCATGCGCGAATATTCATATACCAGTAAAACATTTGACCTGAAAGAACCGGGCGGAACCGCCCGTAACCGGCAGTCAACGGGCGGTCGAGTTTTGACGTCTCCCCTTACTTGTATTTGCTATGAAAACTTTTACGCGTGAGTTCGAATCTCACTTTTTTTTATTTTTATTTTTTGTTGTAACAAATGACGTTGTTTTATCAGTTTAAACATTGGACATTTAATTTATACTATTCAAATGCTATTTTCCCTTAAGTGTACTGCTTTACAAGAAGCACGGCGCTGAGTGAAAATAAACTGTCCTGCTAGCAGGACAGTTTATTTTTCACTCTAGATTCCCTCTAAAACAATGATTTTTAAGCTATTAGGAATTGTATCGCTCTGTAACTCAGAATATATTTATAATTTACGATCAGAAATTAAATCTGCAAGAAAATCTTCTTTCTAAAAAGAAATCATGAATAGAGGGCGCCCCTGAAAAAGATCCCATCATATGCCTTTAACCGTTGTTTAATGGAGTAATAGAACAATGTAGACATGTTGTGTAGCATATAGGTCAGTGTTGTTTAATATACATACGCACCCCTGCATAGTCGTGTGCCCCAATGGCGATTTTCCGGGCGATTTTCACTGGACATAATACATGTAATATCATGGCTGTCAACTTCGATTGATCATCGAGCACGTATTACAACTGTCACTGGAATTACTTATGGTTTTATTTCCCTCGAGTTTGTCTGTCCGTGTATTCACCTTGATATCTGTATGTTGGGATCAAACGATAGTTTGGTGTCTTCCGTGTTTGTCTTTGATTTAGCTACCAGATGATGCGTGTTCAATCTTATGAACTCATTATTAACTATTGGAATAATAAAAATGATCGGCTTATAAATGTTGTGATAACAAATGTCCATTTCCAGTGTTGTGGGACAGTGTAGCTATGTAATATACATGCTTAGACCGTAGGTTGGTATTCAACGATAATAACCTTTCGTTATCTTCCACTGTGTTTAAGGTATTTCATTTCATTTAGCTGTTTAGTCACCGGATGAATGCGCTTTCATCTTCAATTCCGTGTTGGCCTGGTGGGGTGGTGTGGTCCCCCGGGTGGCCTTCACGTTTTTATATTATCAGCCATATCTAAGAACACTGAAAACTTAAACTAGTCAGACAGAGGCTGGACTAACTTTAAACTAGTCGAGCAGGTTAGTCAAGCCTGCTGGACTAGCTTATTTAGTCAAGCCTGCTGGATAGGTTATGGCCGACTTGACCAGCTTAAGGTTAGTCCGGCTCAGCCTGACTAGCTTGATTTGTTCTGCTGGACTAGTCTGTGGCTGGACTAGCTTATTAGACAAACTGGCTTGACTAGCTTTAGATTAGTCAAGCTTGCTGGACTAGCTTTAGGTTAGTCAAGGCACTGAGATAAAATATCAATTGCGGCATGCAGAGAAGACGTACGTCATCGCCGGTCCGGTTTTGCTAGCCAATCCAGACGTAATTTGCCGTAGTTTTTGCCAACATCTGTAGACTATTTTATGCTACATTTTGTTTGGAATGACGACTCGGAGTAGGAAAAAACTAACTGTAAAGAACGACGGTAGCGCGGGCATCTCGAACGCTAACGGATCAGCCAGACCAGTCCACTACAGCTAACACTGTAGATGCAGCCCCGCTAACAACATGGTCAATACGAATGTTATTGAATAGACAGCAGAGCAATCACCCGTGGCGAAACCAAGTACTGCTACGCAACGTGAACAATTTGAGTCAGGCGGGATCTACTATATGGTTTGAGCTGGACTAACCTTACGTTAGTCGAGCAAAGCCGGACTAACATTACGTTAGTCGAGCAAAGCCGGACTAACCTTACGTTAGTCAAGCTACCTTGACTTACCTTACGTTAGTCAATATGGACACCATCTGGAATAACTTAAAGCTAAACGAGCGACTAGCCTAAACTAGTCCAGCTTAGGACGGACTAACATGAAGCTAGTCGAGCGACTAACGTAAAGCTAGTCCAGCAATGCTGGACTAGGCTAAAGCTAGTCAAAAGTAGCACTATCTGGACTAGCTTTAAGTTAATCAGGCTGACCACTTTCGGTTTTTAGTGAAAGACACAGTCATTGTTAACCCAGTAGTGATCGGTTATAGAAATGTTGCAGCATTTATATTTAAAATCAATGTTGCTCTAATGGTACATAGCCATCGACAGATTTCCGTGTCCCTAGTGGCGATTTCCACAGGTCATAATAGCATGGCTGTCAACGTAGGTTTATCATCAACCATGTATAGTTATTTCCCTTGAGTTGATCTGTCCGTGTATTCACTTTGATATCTGTAGGTTGGAGTTTAACGACAGTTATCTTCTGTTACCCATTTTTTCATTACATTAACCTGCTGGATAATTATGTGGTGTAACTTAATGGGCCTTCGTCGTAGCAAAATTTACTCCACTGAACATGAAACGGGTATCCTTTTCATTTGCCTTTTACAAGCCCAGGCTGTATTTCAACAAACACAAATGTTTTTGGTCACAACTTGTCGTAATGTCCTTAGTTCTGCCTTTGGAAATAGTTGATCTCGGTTATTGGTTAACATTGCCATTTTTCTTCAGTACAGCGTTCAATTATATGGGATCCGGAAACCCATTACGTATGCCTGATATTTATTATTTTCTGATATACATATTATAATTAAAACCGATTGTTCCGCAAAAAGAGCTGGTAGCTTTCGTGGAATGTTATATGATATAACTTTGCTTAATATGTGTTATCACAGCTATTTTCAGATACATGGGTCTCGCTCTAATTTCAATATTTTACATAGAGTATAAAGCAACGAAGGATGGTGCATATGAGAAATTCATGTGTACACAAAATAAGCTATTGGTATAAATATCCATCCCATGCAGATTTTCCCCTTTCTTTTGCTTCACAACAGTAAATCTAAATGATCTGCCGACTAAGTGCCCTAGGGTAATCGAAGAAACACCTACCTCTCATAAATGGCTTGTCAGAGAATGTATGAAAGTGTCATCATCATATGCGAGATACAACACACTGCAGCTATGCAGCGTCACTTTCAGCTCCTTGTCTCTTACAAATAATAAGCTTTCGACCAGTGTGAGGACCACTGTTAACAACAATTGTACATACCCTGCTACATCGTGCCTAAAGTTTGTCCAAGAGATACGAAAATATTGTTTTAAATTTGATTATAAGCCACGAAGATCAATCTACCATAGAAGAAACCATTGAAAGATCCGTCTTATACGTATAAACGCATTATTAACAGATACACTAAAGCATCTTCTTTGCGTCTGCTGCAAACAACTTTTAACATGTTTGATACTCTGAAGAACATTAATTCATATTGTATTATTCCATTTTATTTTTATTTTACAGGTGGTAGTGCTGCTACTAGTGTGCTTTAGTCCAACATGTGTGCTTGCCCAGGATATTAATTACACAACCACAGCAACAACCGACATGGGGGAATACACATTCTTTGCGGGGACGACGCAGGGTCCTCAACCCTCACCGGAATTGCCTACGACTCCATCACCAATGCCCCGTAATAGGATGAACAGAACTTCGTTTAATATAGTTTATGAAGCTTACAGGGAACAGATGGGAATGGGTGAAGATTCCATACCTGATGCGGAGTGCCTATTTAGACAGACAGCGGAGAAAGAATTGCTGGAATTTAATTTACCAAATGGTGGTAAGTTGTATTTTGTATTTTAACGGTGCTGCGAAATCAACACCCTCAGATCCAACGTTAAGGTAACTCAAACTCATTATGTTCAACTGCCTTAATAACCATGAGGCCATGAAGTTTCTGTTTTTCAGGATTCTAGTCTGCTGTCTTTGTTAACAATAGCAAGGCCACAGGTGCTTTAGGGCATGACCACTCACCTGCCTAATCTGGAATTGGAGAATTTATGACCGGCAAATAGCTTAATCTCCGGCATATAAGGAAAGGAACATATTTTGTACATTTTTACGATGACGCACGGGTAATATTTTGCATCATCCATCCATCCATCCATCCCACATTAAATTGAGTCGCCAAAAAAACAATCTTGCCAAGACCAAAATAATCTACTGCGATTAATTCTAATGAATTGAACAGGTGTATGCTGGATTGTGGGAAGATTTACCTTGGTGTCATCGTTAAAGTCTTGTATATCATTGGTGTAAGACATTCATATGTTAGACTAGTGTAATAATCCTTTAACCTAACCCTAACCAAATACCACAGCCTGTTTCTATAACCCGGCGTGGAAGTTTTTCGATGATTATAATGGACCCAGCCTATATACTTGGCGCAGTAATGCCTACTGCGCCAAGTAGCATTGGCACTGGTGGTGTATGGAGAATCCCGTGGCCAGTGTGCCGAAGGTCC
Organism: Ophiura sarsii; assembly: GCA_035610835.1. Lineage (NCBI taxonomy): Eukaryota > Metazoa > Echinodermata > Ophiuroidea > Amphilepidida > Ophiuridae > Ophiura > Ophiura sarsii. The sequence continues at coordinate 26,529,877 of CM069443.1, forward strand.
GTGGTTTAAATCCTGGGGAGGGGGGTTGCAGCGATACATTTGGTCACTTTTGGACGCTTGGAAAAGAATTCTGAAAAAGTGGGGTGGGGTAGGGTTAGGGTTAATGAGTCAAACAAGTTGGCAATACTCATGAAGGAAGGGTACATGTATAACTGCACCATCTGATCAAAAACGTTGTCATTGCATAGTCACCCAATATATTAACACATAGCGTCAGACGAAGCATTAAGGATCGATATTTTAAATTATGTAAAATTCATTTTGTCAAATTATTGTAATATATTCCCTCATAGCAAAGCCTCAATTTGCTGCAAGGAATAAACAATCATGACAATCCTGTATATTTGGCTGTTAAGATTTGAAGCTGGGTATCTACACATGAAACATGCACCAGGCTGGTCAGATTCGCAAATCAATTAAATCAATTTATTTAGCCAAATAAGGATTGAATAATATGCCCCTGACTTTGATATTGATACCTCGTAATTAAATGCTATAAAAACACATCATTCTTGAAGTATCTCTGTGTCGGTAATTCCCGTCAGCTGGAGATGTTACGTTTTTAGATCATTTTAGTACACTTTACTAATTTACGTAATGGATGAACAACCCGAACTGTAAAATAACAGTAGAATGTTAATGGCAAGGCAACGTATTATTGGTGATAAATTGGTCAATTATAGTTTAATCTTGGTTGTATGTACACATCATTTGTCTAATTCGGATAATATGCATTAAATATCCGTTAGACGATAATTCGCCATTCAAGGTGGAAGTACTTTTAGGGCCGGGCCAATCGTGTAAAGTGGTATAATGCTAACCACTAATGCTATTATCATTTCAAAACGGGCTAACTATCCACTGACCATTAACGACGCACCCGTTGTATATATGCAGAAAATGCGTTACAAGCTACCGAATCAATTAGTTAAATGGATGGTCTACAATTTCCTATTTTACACTGTATTATTTATATACCGTACATACAACGGCCATACTTACGCTAACACTATTGCCAAGATGGCCGCCGAGGTGTTGGATTTACACTAATAACCGCGTAAACGACTCACAGCTGAGCCATGTTCTTTGATATACAAAATCAACAGCAACAACAACAACAACAACACCGAAGCAATAACAACAACAACATAAAACAACATAAAACAACAACATCATTTGGTACTTTAACAATAACAAGCTAATTATCCTTAACATGTTCCCTAGCGTTTATTTTAATTAGGTGTTCAATTTGGTATTATTTATATCTCCCTGTGTTACTTCAGATGCAGCACTGATTGCATATGATGAATAAATTGTATCGTACATTAAGTTGATGTAATGATGTCTGCAGGTCAGATGAGTTATAATTTCAGGCTTTTGTTCACATCTTTTCAGTCTGAAAGCAGAGTGCATGCTTTTAAAGTTTCATCAAGGCACTCAGAGCAAACGTGCCTTTCATAAAGATTGGCGATGCCCTTTAAACGACAATGGCTGGCGAACGTGATCGATAATGACGTATCAGAAGAAGCATAAACCGATTATGCATTTGTCTACGAATCAATTATCCAAATTCAATGTAAAAGATCGTTTGCGTGATATACCGAAACATTAACTCAAAATCAACGTCTATATAGTCACTATAGTGTCAGTTCGATAGAACCGAAACGAATACTATAGTTTGATTAGCTCCAATTTGGCGAGCCTCCAGCGAAGTAAAATAGAAGGGTTTAGGAACGCATGAACGCAACAATTGTATTGTGCATCAAATGCGTAACGCATACGTTCGACCTAAATCACGTGGGTATGACCAAAACGCGCGCGCGTACGTTTGGATTACTTTATCCGAAAAAGTTCTCACCAATTTGGAACTGATTTAATTATATTCGTTTCGCCCTATAGATAGCTGTTTCACTTGTTTATGAAATAATCCTCACAGGCTCGCACACCAAACATACCAAACTAACTATTATTATCGCTTTCTGCCAATCGAGATTTTAATTCGTTCTGAATATATTTATTATATTCGGAAAGCTCGGTAATATAGCAATGCAGTGATAATTAAAATGCATCTGCACGTGGTACTCCCTACTACTCCGACATGCCAATGAGTTGATAAGCACATTCATTATCAAACCTATTCTCACTTTCCCGCCTTTTCTAATTTGTTTCTATCGGCACTTGATAGATGATCTTATTCTGCTCCAGATACTTGCGGTTATCATACGGTCACGTGGTCCCCAAATCGGAAAGCAATAATCGCTTAGCTCGTAAATTAATAAATTAATAAATATTCACGCCGAGTGTGTGTCAATCCCATTTCGACTTGATTAATAGTAATGGTTTAAAAGTTACAAGTTCATTAAAGGATGAGGTTGTTCCTTACAGTATCCTTATTCAATCAATATAAAGACATTGAATTATTGTAATAACATAATGGAAAAGTTAACTGAAGTCTCTACGAACTTGTGATTTAAAACATTTTAAATTTTATTCTCCGTGTCATACAATACATTGTCATATAATAACAATGTGTACTTTAAAACAAGTAGAAGACAATGACCGATCATTGCTACTATTGAAAACTGTGAATTACCAAAAATGATAAAATTCAAATATATCGGGAAGATCTTACCGAATCACTTATGTATCTGTAGGGAGTGACATCAGTCATGTGGATCCCCTCGCAGAATTAACTGATTTGCAGGGATGTTGTGAATAACCCGAGTGCAGTATCACGTTTTCTTAACACATTAATAAGACCCTGTAATAATATGTCACTGCCACGTCGTATTACGTAAGCTCTACTGGCATACTCGCTGAGCTATGGTATTAATGTATGAATATGACAGTTTGGTTAACAGAACAAGATAGATCACACGGTTATAAATATATAAGTATAGTATAGAAGCATACAACAATTTGTCATATTCTCCCAGAGGGCGGCGGCTAACAACGAGTGTGATAAGGTATCATCATTCAAAGGTATCATCATTCATCTGTTTTACTATCTGCGACATTTATGTTAGCAGCAGCAGTAATGTTAACCTGTTTGATATAGTATTCATTACTGCAATTAATAAATTCTGAGAATCACATCAATGTCGTTCCCTCAACATACGTCATCATTTTGTTTTTGTAATTGATATGTTTTCATAGAGTTTGCTAGCATTGATTCTGAGTATCATAAGGCCCTACATGGAAGTAACGCGTTATCTGTATGGAAATAGCACATCGTTACCATACATTTTAGAACGTATACCATATGCAAATAAATCACGTCATTTACCTTGATATACGTGATTAATTTGGGTAATGTTCACGCGATGTATTCGTTATTCGAATATTTCATTTTTCCTACATAGTCCAACATAAATCAATGTAAATTGATACAGACTATGCATGGGTGAATTCACGGGGTTGCAGAGTACTACATTAGGAATGCTGTAAACCCATAACAATTACGTAAAGTTGGCTCAAAGTTAAGACGGTTTATAAATTAACGTTATAACTAAATTATAGTATACCCTTAAATGTGCGATATACATCCACTCGTTAAAATTAGCTGTAGTTGCCTATACAATTCTAAACAGAACTGTCAACCTTATGCGCGCGATATGCGTTTTGTTGAGCTTCAGCGGACTGCAACACAATGTCATAATCTAAATCAAAGAAAAATCACCTACTAACGACATTTACAGTGAATTCGATTGTTTACGACATCGTAGTTGTTAAAGATGCTACCCATACTGAACCTCTTAAAACCATGATTTTGAAGTAATTAGGAATCGTATCGATCTGTAACTTAGAATATCTTTATGATTTATGATCAACAATGTAATCTGCAAGAAAATCAGCTTTCATAGTAAAAATCAATAATAGAGGGCGCTACTTGGAAAAGATCACATGATATGCCTTTAACACCTATGGGGTGCTCACAGAGGTGGCAGCGTTACATATTTAAAACTATATTGGACACTTCTAGAGTGTCAGATGACACTCCTGGGGTGTCATGTGACACCATAATTGGTGTCCCCAAACAATCAAACTACAAAATACCCTCAAAAGGTGTCGGTATGAGCCATTGCATTATCAATAAGCATATCACTGTGTCAAAAGTGACGCTCATTCTGGTGTCAATTGACACCCGAAGAGCGTCAGTGGTGTTCGGATCCTTAAAAGGTATCCACTTTATTTGCATTGTTCATGTATGTCTCTTCCTTCATCACATGAAAGTCCAATGATTCTACCGTAACGGTACTGTTGAGTAAACCGTATACTGATCTCTCAGTAGTATCCGTACGGGGTCAGTTGTGCCAGTTTACGCATTACATTTAGAAACGGTAACGGTACAGGTTGTTATCGATATCGTAGCATTGATTAAACATGGACACTCTGCATTGCGTTTGAAATATCGTCTTAATTGATATGACATAGTGCTAGACTTGTACCTGGATTCTGTTTGACCAAAAGAATAAAGGACGCTATAACACAGTTTATGGAACGTAACCATTCACCTTTAGTTGTCATGGTCGTTTTAAATAAAAACAAAGGTCTCAAGTTATTTGTATAATTATGATTGACATATAGATGTGTGATATGGGAACAAAAGACAGTCTTTCCCTCACACATGTCGAACGGTGTAACGTATATAATTGAAAATCAAACAAACCCGTATAGATTCCTGAGAAAATGCATTGAAACGTCTAGGAGAGTTGATCTAGTACCATCCCACATTGCAGTATTTTAAAATCCAGATAGACAGCTTTTTTATTTTCGAGGTGAGTAAATATGTGCATTGCATATTGACATGTCTCTAAATCGTCCTGGCAACCTTAATGCAACGGTCTTTCAGGTAGCTTTGATCTGCACAAGATAATCTATATACAAGCCATGGGGCGTGTTGCTCGTTTTACAGTTGTCACGACTTCAACACTATCGTCCTGATCACGATCTCCTAGTGACGACTATGCATGCTGCTACCGACTTTTGACGCAGATCACGTATAAAATAGAAGAAGCGATTCTAACGCTATGTTTTAAGGAACTTCTAAACCCGCGGTTTGCGGCACCTCAATCGTAGATCTAGTATCTGCAAAATGCCAAATTGGATCAGACTCGAGGTGAATACTGTGACATGGTTTAGTTACCCGAGCGGTGATGGGATGGGGTACTAATATATCAAGTGTTCGACTGTAACTTTTAATGAGATTGTGCCGTTCATGCCGAAATGTAATATATAGTGCATGTACATCACAAGATGCCAATTACGATACTATTGCACTTAAAGCAAATCACCACTTGTAGGTATATTATTTCTTTTGTTAGTCTCTAACTTTCTGCTTTAAATAACATTTATATTTTAAATATGTAAATGATTGTAATATTTAATTCTTCGTCAATTATCGAAACCCGATAGCCACCATGTTAATCGCTACAGTAAAATGTTATACTTGCAAAATGGTGAAGTAGTTGTGACCAACTTTGCAAAGATAATTTCTAAAATTGTGATCATTTTTTTCCACTGAACGTTGCAAGTTGTTATTTAAAAGGAAGCACGTATCATTGAAGCGCCGAATAGTTGGGGGGGGGGGGGGGGGGGGGGCTAAGGGCATCACAGGGGAGGTTTGGTTCAGTTTCTTCTAAAGGCACCAAATTGAGCTCATATGTTGCTCATTCCATACTATTATGATTTATGATGGATGCCAACATTTGAGCCTTCTGGGACAGCTATATTGGCCAATTCCAATATGGCCGCCATACTGGGGGATCAAAAATTCAAATTGCTTCAATTAAGCTGACAAGCATACCAAATTGTTTGTCTGAGCACAAGGATTCTAAAAATTTATAGTTTGCATTTCCGATGTGTGGTTACTGAGATATTGAGTAAAACGTGAAAAGGTCGTTGACATTTGCTTTAGGGGGTCGAAATTTGAACATGCTCCGATTTTGACAAACGATATCTCAAATTGTTCGTCAGATCACAAGGGTTACCACGTGGAGTCGTTTTTGTGCCTTGTACAGGGGGTCAAAAGGTCAAATTTTATAGGCGTATAGGCGTATATTGGAATTGGCCAATATGGCTGTCCCAGAAGGCTCAAAGTTTGGCATCCATCATAAATCATAAGAGTATGGTATGAGCAACATATGAGCCCAATTTGGTGCTTTTAGAAGAAACTGAATCAAGATATCCCTTAGCCCCCCAACTAGAAGGTTTGTCAGTCATTTTGTATCACCCGTAGACAGACTGCATTGATCATGTTGATCTAGTACTTTACATAACGGCTTCTGAAGTCATAACCTGTCATTGAGTAATGTTCTATGCAAAAATGTAAAATAAAAAGCATTAGATGAGGCATTTCGGGGAAATAGTTCGAGCACTTTGCAAAACCCACGAAATATTTCTGTTCTTGATTCCGCTAAAAGGTTGATATCTATCTTGACTTTTCACGCAGATCAAATAGTGCTGACGAAGCGATTTTATAGCAGGTATTAAACCGAGTTTCATGGGCCTTGATAGTAGATCATAGACGGCACATACATAATTGGTATAGACTCGGGGTGAAAGCTGTGACACAGTTTAGCTGCACATGTAGATAACGAATAGGGATAGACTTATTATAGCAATCTTCCATTATATACCAGGGACATGTCGCGTTAAAAATAAAGATGTCGGCTTGCAAGGTTTTCCGAAGGAAGCCACTTGAAGAAAATATAACGGAACTATGCTTCTTGAAATCATATCTTGTGATTCGAAAGATAATTCATCGATTCAAATAAATATCTCGGATTGATGTAGTGGTTTCAATGTACTTGGTGTTATTGGGTTTTGGGGCTGCATGCCAATATATACGGTTACGTGGTCCCCAAATCGGAAAGCAATAATCGCTTAGCTCGTAAATTAATAAATATTCAAATAATTCAACCATAACTATTTATCAAGTTTATTAAAGGATGAGGTTGTTCCTTACAGTATCCTTATTCAATCAATATAAAGGCATTGAATTATTGTGAACCAGTCAATATTATTTTTGACACATTATTTCCAGGATTCCAAAATACACATTTCTATAATATTATTTCTTGGGTCAATTGCCGATTTGCTGATTATCATGTGTAGGGGCAAAGCTAGAGTACATGTAGTACCAACTTGCTTCCTAACTTCTACTTAAAACAGTCTTGCTTGCTAGACTTTTCAATTGTTTTTAATTGCTTAAGGCCGCAATCAAAGGTCGTTTAGGGGTCATATTGCAAAAATGCTCAGATGATGTTGTAATCATGACACCAAAAAAGTCACTTGGTCCAAGGACTCATAATTATTGTAGCTGCCATTGCATTATGCGCACGTTACTCATAAAAAGACACACAAGTAAAAACATAGTGGAAAAGTTAAGTAAGTCTCAACGAACTTGTAATTTAATACATTTTAAAATGTTATTCCTCGTCTCATACAATACATATTGTCATATTGAACACTGTGTTCTTTAAAACAAGTAGAAGCTTGACAATGACCGATCATTGCTACTAGTACTATTGACAACTGTGAATGACCTAAAATGATAAAATTCAAATATATCTTGCCCTAATTCATCGGTTTTACATACATGACTATAACAACAGAATTACTAAACCGATGATAGCAAAGTTATACATTTTTGGAAAGCTCTCAAATCATGCAAATAGGGGAATTCAAAAGTCCCGCTTAAATCAGGATAGGCTGAATAGCCAAAAAAATGTATGTGAAAACTCTAGTAAATATGAAATGTAAACGTTTGCGCTGATTTACTTCCCGATATAGTACATTTCAACAAGTTACCCTTGATAACCATTATGTTTTGATGGGCAAAGTGCATGAGGAACTAATACGCACAGTAAAATGATGATTGGGATAGGAATAAAAAAAATATTGATCTTAAATCAAAATATGAACAAAATCGATATTCTTTGAACATTCTTAATCACAAGATGTTACCATTAGGTCCTATGCAAATTCCAATCGCATATTTGGATTCCTTGTGAGATTACCGTTCAGAAAATATATACTTTTAATGGGGTAGAACAAGCAGTTATTGCGATATGCTAATTCGAATCTCAGATGGTGTAAAATGTAAAAATCTGGACATGCAACGGGAAGGTTGGCGAGTTCAAAACACATGGCCTTATTTATATTGTAGGGAGTGACATCAGTAAATGTGGATCCCCTCGCAAAATTAACTGATTTGCAGGGATGTTGTGAATAGCCCGAGTGCAGTATCACGTTTTCTTAACACATTAATAAGACACTGTAATAATACGTCACTGACACGTCGTATTACTATTACGTAAGCTCTACTTGCATACTCGTTGAGCTATGGTATTAATGTATGGATATGACAGTTTGATTAACAGAACAAGATAGATCACACGGTTTTTAATATATATACAAGTATAGTATAGAAACATACAACAATTTGTCATAATCTCCCAGAAGGCGGCGGCTGACAACGAGTGTGATAAGGTATCATCATTCATCTGTTTTACTATCTGCGACATTTATGTTAGCAGCAGTAATGTTAACCTGTTTGGATTTATAGTATTCATTACTGCAATTGATAAATTATGAGAATCATATCAATTTAAATAACCGATTAGTGTGTTCATATGAAAGAAACATAAAAATCAAAAAAATCATTATGGTAAATAATTATGTCATTCCCTCAATATTTAATCAATTTGTATTTAAGACACTGATTAGTTTGGCTCGTAGACGAGCTGTACTTCGGGGTCCGGGTCCAAACAGGAAACATTTTCTAGCATCTATAAGTAAGACCCGGAGATCTTAAAAATAAAATAATTCAATGACTCAATGTATTTAGAGCCTCGTATATCATCGGCAAAGTGATTGAATATATAATTATTCTTAACCTGATTTTACTAGAAGATAAATCATATCTTTCAGGAGAAGTTTAGACGTCAACTCAATTGACTCTTCCATAGTATTTCATCATCAGATGTATATCGAGGGCTCGGAACCACAAGGCTTTATGTCCATTTTGACCATTTTGAGAATAAGACTATTGAAAATGTTTAAACACATTGGGGAGATGGAGATGAGGCCTTGTGATACTGACTATAACTTTGAAAGGGGTTGTGCTATAGAGATAAGGCTTGTGTTACTGGAAAGAGAAATTCTTTCTGAGCATTTTGATACCAAAATCTCATTTTTTTAAAATGGAGATGAGGCCTTGTGTTTCTGAGCCCTCGATATAAAGCCAATCAGGTACACTACCTAAATTGTTTTATAGGGGAATAAATCAAAATCCTCAAATCAGAATTGATTAGTTCCGGAGCTATGAAGAGCGATTTATTTTATTTCTCTTCTTAATCAGATGAAGCATGGAAAATGTATTTAGTGGTGTGAGCCTGTAATGAAGACGATCGAAACCGAGACTATTTTGAGCAGCGAAAATTGATAACTCAGTTTATTTGTTTATCGTTTATTCAAAATAATGGGCTCCTTCATGGTTCGGTTCTGATCATTTTAATCAAACAAGTATGTCGCTTTTACATTAAATGTCCATCTGTACTGTCTTTGATGGGATTACTGCTCTCCAAAAAATACGTCTTACGCATGGATATAAACAACTCTCATGTGGATTAAGTTCGTCCATCGTGTGATCATTTTAATAGAAAACCACTTAGTATCCTTAGAGGGTTCCAACAAATTAACACCTTGCACTAAACAATCACCCAGAGCATGTGAGTAATATGAGCTGTCTAAAATGTTGACTAGCTGCTTGATAATTCTTTAAAGAAAAGAGAAATTGTATGGAGTGTTGTTAATAGCTTTAATATTAGTTGACATTTTCACAGACACCGGCTAGACCGAATTTTTAATCAGTAGGCCATTGGCTTAGACTGAAAGAGATGACATTTTCCAACTAAAAGTGTAAGGAAGACCCCACCTTCCATCAACATTTACAATGTATATACTTTCGTCTTCTTTCGTAACACGATTCAAATCGCCCTAGGTTTATAGGGTTAGGTATTGTGTTCACATCCTATTAACTGTATGTTCAAATGAGAACCTATCATCTTGTTGAAGGTTATTCACGGTACACACTGAACAATATTTCGACTGTACTGCAAAACCAGTACGTACGGCTCATACGTATAAGTGACTTGCACGCGAAACTTTAGTACGATACTCTTTAAACGCGTAGAATTTAAGGGGTCCAATGCAATTTTTCTATAATTGTATGGAAATTATTGTTATTGGTTTCAGTTCAGAATTAATTGGTGCTTGTACACATGGTAGTACAAACTATTAATTTACTTTGGCGACTATCGTACAAGTCACTAATACGTACGAGCCATAATGAATTCGTTTTGCAGTGTGGCCTTAGTTATTATATGTGTTCAACTCTACACCTTTTTCACTTGATACAGCTGTCTGTATCATTCTGATTAAAATGCGTGAACAGAATGTTGAGAAGTTTCTTATTACATTATTTATAATTAGTTTCTAGTATTTCTTATTTCGTATTTATTTATATTATTTTATTGTAAGTACATTACCTTGAGATAATTGCTTCGTATATCACACCGTGTATCTGTTCACAGAACTAGCATCAATAAGGGGCCATGTCAACTGTATAGGCATTTCGTTTTCACATTGAACGATACATTACTAAAGACGATTGAAAACCTCGAGGAGAAATTGCTTTACTAACAACAGAGAAGTTACAACAATATTGACTTTCGTCGCTGTTATTCCCGGGAGGACATGTCGTCATATTTGTTCTTATGTTTCAAATGTCTTTGAGGGGAAAATGTATTAACTCTGAGATCGCAGTGAGATTTATAGTGACGTTCACGGCGTAATGCATGTTTATAGATGTTTCCCTAGGAGAGATTATGTAAAAACAGTCCCGCGATGCGATATAATTGGTATTCAATCGAAGTTTATCTAGTGGGGAAAACCCTTTTTAGTGATACCTGTGAGTGTTTATACAGTGTGATCAAAAGTGTTAAATGTCTCTGATCTGGCGTCTTATCTCGCTTCAACCCATCACTAGCAGACTAGCTGACGTTTAGTTTTATTCCTACTTTTCACCTGATGGTTAAAAAGGGAGATGATTTGTTTTAACTAAATTGCGTTTTTAGTCAGATCTTTAAAAATGTTTAAGATATTCTTCATACTGCTGATATGTTACCAACAACTAGAGACCGTGGTTTATACTTTAAATATATTATTAAAATGTCATAAATAAAAGAACCTGCAGGAACATCAAATGTAAATGGCATGGTACTTAATTATGTGAAAAGTTTAAATTGGATAAAAGTAAGTAGGCCTATAGGTATGTTGTTGAGACATGCCTATAAATGCGATATGTAACTTTTCCTCATAGGGAATTATGATAGAATAACCATTTATCGTCATGGCTATAGGCGTTTAGGGACGCACCATTTGACTTCAAGGGTGTTGGTAGGAAGTTTTTGGAAGAAAAAAAAACTTTACCCACTATACAGGCAAACAAAAATCGCTCACTGATGAGTACAAAAAAAACACCTTTGCCCAACCAACTCTATATCAAGGTACATATTAATTTAAAAGACTTCGCCGCCTTTGGTAGCAAAAAAAACAACACCTTGCCGCCTTCGACCCCAACTTCGGGCTTCCTACCCCCTTGAAGTCTAATGGTGCGTCCATTAGATAATATAGTTTCATGAAACCTTGTAAACTAAAAGAAGTTGAAACCGTAAACGAGGTTATAGAAGATATCGAAAGCTTATATTAATGTTAAAACGATAAAAACACGTGTGTATGATGATTGCCGTCTGACAATAAAGGTTCAAAAACTAGGTTTAAAATGTTTTAGGATTTGTTGGGCATAATCTGGAAAATGACGTCTTATAGACGTTATCCAACGTTAAAGGTGACTGGCAACGTTGGTACAGGGTCAATACAATGTCATTTTTGCGAATTTTGCGGTCTGCTAATTTGTTTCTTTTAAGAAAAATGATGGGAAAATGACTGTATAGTTGTAAATGTATTAAATCATTTTCACTACCAGTGAGAAAAACTTTGCATATCATCTGGTCGTTTTCCGAGAGGCATTTTATATCAACAACCCAAATCATGCCGAGGGGCTATTGATATTCGATCGTTGTTCAGCAAATGAGGAAACCTTCATTGCATGAGGGATGTCCTTGGGGGTGTTAAAATATCATCTCTGACCTGCTATCTCCGAACGCCATATAAACACAATTTAGTGCTTCATCTTCACGGTTGCATACCCCACCTGATGGTTTATGAATAGGGAATGGATGTTTATTCCAGCTGACCGACCTCCCTATATCATGTTTATATTCTTCCCTGTTCGCATTTATTTGCCAGACAAGTATTCCTTTTGAGGAACAAATTAACTCCCTTTACAATGCTCTAGCAGTCAACTACTTTTCCTATTCAACTCTCTTTTCATTTCCCCTTGTATCACATGATGGCTCGTATGTTATTTGTGTAGACTCACTGAAACACTCAAAGCTGAATGATGAAGTTGGTCATAGTTGACGTTTTCCCTACCCCCACGCATCCCCGTGGTTAGTTTACTCTTACGGCATGTGCATTCATAACCCTTATTTTGCGTGGTTTTAAAAAACAGGCGCCCAAACCTCAGCTTTGTAATGTATCACATTGTACACGGGTGTCCATTCATCATTTTGGACACCCTGCATTTGTATTAGTATGACTTATAGCACGAGGCAGCGTAGCTGCCGAGAGCTATAAGGAATTAATAGCACTCATTGACAGTACTATAGCATTAGTGATGATTTATGTGGCAGAACTCTGCTGTATAAACCCCTGCACAGTAGGACACTGATAGAACTTAGAAGTTTTGATTCAAGCAACACTGATCAAGATCAATACTCATCTACTAAACACACACACATCAAGTTGGGATACAGTTAATCAGGTTATTTACGATGTCAAATTTACAGCACTCTGAAGCTGTACGTATTAGATAAAGGACGAGTAGTAGACCATCAGCAATAATAATGGTCGCCCGGCTAGCCTCTTTTGCAGGCGAGGCCGCAGGCCGAGCCTGCAAAAGAGGCGCGCCGGCGACTATTATTATTGCTGATGGTCTGCTATGAGGGGTTTATCTTTCATATATACATGTTGATACACCGTAACCATACAAATAAATATGATCATTTGTAAGTTATCTATTAAAAATTGTACAATTGATCTAGTAATAATAGGAAGGTGTCTGTTATAATAATTTTGACATCGCTAAACTTTGCAAGAGACTATAACATAATGTTGGTTTGGTGCTTAGTACCCCATGACGTGAAATATACAACCTCCTTGAAGTTAGCAAACCATGAAATACTTTAGTTAAGTGGTACAAACATGGATTTAACTGATTTAAAAATTTGATATAAACGAATTTAGCATAATCTTTAGTCGTATTGATCCGACCATGGTCTTTTGGAGTCAGTCAGATGTAACAGTTTGCATCAATGTTTTGAGCAAGGTGATACTACCAATTTTGAGCTCTATTTACAACCTCGAGTAGAGTGTATTACCAAAAGCAATGCTCAAGTCAAGAAGCCTATTGCATGTAAATGACGGTTATAATACTGGAAGATTTTTGTAAACAAACATCGCTGATAACAAGGAATTATACGCACTTTGTATGATTGGAAAATGCCTTTATATAGGCCTTCATGTGATTGATGACAAGAAACTACAGAACGTGAGTTGATCTATGATTTTGTATCATACTATTTATTATGTTATACATATTTCTATTCTAGATCGCTGAAATGATTTGTATTAATAGGTCCTCTATATCAAATTTCAATGCGCATAATTTCAGAATCAAGTTCAGTTGCGTATAGATTCACACGAAAAAGAAAATACCACTATTAAAATTATCAAGAGCGCAACGTTCAAAACGTAATTACCATCAGTCACGACATTCCCCACTCCCACACAAACCCACACACTTGCCTCCCTCTCTGAACCAGTCAGCTCAAGCCCTGTACCCCCATTTGGAATCCCAAACCATCGAACATTTGAACTTTATTTACATGAATTTAACTTAGATTTTCAGGTTTTTTTGCATTTTGTGCGCGAACAAAAAATGTTCTCTGCCCCCCCCCCCCCCCCCCCCCCCCCACCCACCAACAAAAATTCTGATGCTGGCACCACCTCTTTTTTATACTAATTGCTTTTCGATTCCCCAATCGACGACTCGAAATTAGATTTATGTAAATTTAAACTAAAATCCCTTAATAAAGCCACCCTACTGGGTGCAATTCCCCCGATTGATAGTCAAAGGAGTCCCCCCCCCCCCCCACACTTTTCCTGGACACACCACTTTCAATTTCCCCCCTAAATTACAGCATCGATACTAGAACATCCACTATTGTTAAGTTATGGTTTACTTGTACTATTTACATTAAGGGGGCTGTCAACCCTCACAACAAGAAATGTATCCAGCACTGTAACTTTTGAACTAGTAATAATAGTATACATTTTTAGAAAGGAAATGAGTCGGAAAATCCAGTTTGGGTATCAATTTCACCAAAAATACTGGGTTTTTTTGTTTTTTTGACCAAAAGAAAAAACATTTTTGGGCACAACATTTGCTGCATTTGTAGCAATTCAGTTTTTGGTAAAATATGCTGAAATTGTACCAAATTCATCTAAAGACATGTCCCCTGGAACTTTTTTAGTTGTTACATAAAAGTGTTTAGTTTTTTAATTTTTGACCAAAAATGTGATTTTTGGTCAATAATTCAACAACAAAAATCAGATATTCAAAACAAAAAACCCTCCTTGAGAATGTTATGAAGATTATAATAAATCTAGAAGACAAAATTTGACAAAATATATATATTTAGTTGCCTGAGAGTTCACACGCCCCCCTTTAAGGGAGGTGTGTGTGGACCCTCAGCATAGCCTCCGTAAAACTGTTGTAAATCCTTCATTATTCATTTAATCTATAAGAGTATACATTTTCTTGACGAAAAGGGTTCAATGAATCCAACCATGATCATGAAATTGACCATTTTGGAGAAAATTATAAAAAACACTTTTTTTGACCCCTTTTTAGGTTTGGAAAAGGTTGTCATACTAGTTTTATTATAATTCTAATAAAATTCCCTAGAAAGATTTTTTTTTATGAATATCTCATCTATTTTTTGAATTATAGACCAAAAAGTGCCAACAAATGTTTTTTTTTTTTAAATGTTGGCCAAAAATTGTAGGAGAACGTAATAAAATCTTCTTTTTTTTAAATCCGAAATTGCAACAACAAAAAAAATCATCTTAAAGGGGCGTGTACATCTCAAGTGTTTGTCCTGGACAAAAATCACATGACTCCCTACGTATCTGAGTCTCCGTGTTTCCATGTAATAATACCCATGGTGCAATAGATTTGCCGCGCCGAATTCCAATCGAAAAAACGTAGTGGCCAACATTTTATGTACGAACGTAATACTAAGGTGTCTAGAATCGTTTCGAAAAGTAGTGTTATGCATTATAATGAAATCAGAATTACAATCTCCTTCAGCATATAATCAACTTTTGGGCGATAATCCTATGTTAAAAACGCACAACAATCGAAATATAAAGCATTTTAGCCCGCATTTTTGCCCCGATTCATGTGATATTCGTATTTTGAACTTTATGTATTTTATTTTCTAAATATCTATGTGTAGTCTTCATCAGCTCAGTCGGCAAAGCGCCGGCTTCATAATCATGAGGTCAGTGGTTCGAATCCTAGGATTGTTATACTTTTTTCTGTTTGTTATTTACACTTTATTTTTAGAAATTGACAGGATTGCATATCGTTCGCAATATTTATTGAATGTTGAATGATATTTTTTTCTTCTTTTGCAATTTCACTGCGATAAAGAATACCCTATGATAAATATATTGTGTTGACTATTCCGTTCAATTGAACTATGGAGACCCTAGCTAGTCTATCAATGAACATGATTTGCAAAGGCCAATTGTTATGTAAATAAGAAGCCAATCGGCTAATATGTCCTTGAATCGATTTTCTTATTTCCTATACGACCGATATTTGTATTTGCTGATTTGCTCCAAACTTTAAAAAAAAAGAGAGTGGTACCTTCAAAAATACGTTACGCGGTTCACGGCTTTCACGGCCTGGTGTGAGCGACTGTATTTTGACGTGGATTTGATACCGTGCTCAGTGGCGAACCCAGGGGTCCAGGGGCCGGTGCCCCCCTGAAATATCCCCGTCGGTAAACTTGAGCTTCCGTCGGTACAGTCAGATGCCAACGTTGAGTGAGTCTATTGTATACGAAGAGAATTTATTTTTCCCTTGAAAAGCGGATGTCGATATCGTGCAATTCAATTTATGCCAAAATGTCAGCCTTATACAATGACAACATTAAGGCATTTAAATGTGGTTCAACGTCATGTGACTAGGGGGATATTTCCCGTGGCGCTGACCCCTGTCTCATTAAAAGCTTTAAATTAATAACCTTCCACGATCATCAATTTATTGCTCTTTACATTGAATCCAAACCTAGCTTGCAGCGACACCGTTTTCACATTTAAAATACAATTTAGAAACTGGGTTCAATTTGGCTACATTTCGTCGAATACTCAATAGTTCACCACTAGTTCATTATTATAGAGAACATAGACACGTCAGTAAGTAGTTACGGCCGAGCGGTTACGAATATGGACTAGTAATCTAATAGATTCTCCCCTCCTCGGTTCGAATCCTGCTGAATACCTTTTTTTAGAAAAAACTACCCCCCCCCCCCACCCACAGTTTCCAAAAGCTGGGTACGCCACTGACTGAGTGCTGAACTCATCATGTTCATTGCTGCTGCGAGCATCTTACTATAAATCTGTGTGGGGGTGTGTGTGTTTGTTATCCTTATGTCTCCATTAGTTTTGATCAAAGTGGCGCATAATTTGCATGCAATATCGAGGAAATAACGGTGTGTTAAAGTTTATTCCAGTGAAATTGGTTAACAATTTGCTCCAAAAACAGCAAATCACCTCTCAGATTTGGCTCATAAATGCCACAACATTGAACAACATTGTGCGTTGCGCGTACTGCCGCGTAATCATACCGTGGTATCGCGTTTGCGCAAATGCTAACTGCATGCTAGCTTCACTGTCTATAATCACTGTCATAATGGTATAATGATATATTACTAAATTCAAGCTATTTCACACGAGCATGTTTCGTCGTTGTTCGCGGAGCTGCGTCCAGATGCCTGAAATGTGCTAACTTACGTGCGTGACGATATCACGATTGACGCGCGGTCATTTTTTGAATGTGCCCGGTACGCACCTCTGGGTTTACGCACATACGAATGCACACAAGTTCTCACGCATAGAATGGAGTTGACCATAGCATTATGACACTGACTATACGCTACTTGTACGCAATCCTATTTCAAAATAAAAGCAAGGCTCTCCCCTAGTATCAGCGGGCCCAACCGATATTTTAAACCAGCTAATATGCATAAAAATAATATAATTTATTAATATGCACCGAACGCATTGTCAACTATAACTTGAATTTCATTTAATTCAAATTGGTCATTTCAAACGGGAGATATGTGCACTTTTCCAAGGTACCTCTATGAATGCAAAAGTTTAACTCACGCATTTTGAAATGTCAATCAATGGCGTGTTGGTATTCACAATGCCTACAATGGAC
The DNA here is from genome assembly GCA_035610835.1 of Ophiura sarsii. NCBI lineage: Eukaryota > Metazoa > Echinodermata > Ophiuroidea > Amphilepidida > Ophiuridae > Ophiura > Ophiura sarsii. The sequence goes on from CM069443.1 coordinate 26,547,581, forward strand.
AATGGGGTATATTTGGAACACTTTCATGTATAAATTCAAGTATAAAGAAGTAGCTAGTGTACCCATATATGCAATGAAGACATTGGTTAATTTTTAACAAAAGTATTTGTCGTGATTTTCTAAAAACGGGACCTGAATATTTTGACTCACCCTGTATACAAACCAACATCAGATTTGTATTTAGAGAATAAAATATAGTTCTAATACTATATACTGTATACGATGGTCTTATAATGTAAAGGCTGTACCATGGAGTCGTATATAACAAAACAGCTAAGAACTATGTTTGATTCTCATTCATATTTAGATTATTGGTTATTTTGGTCTTTAATCAGTTTGTTAGATTTATTTTAACAACAAAAATAATAATCAAACAACATTATTATATATGAGGTTCAAAAAATTTCGCACGGTCAAAAAAAATCGCACAGTACATGTACTATTTTGCCTTTTTTTGACTATTTGGGCTGAATATACCAATATATAACCGCCCGCCATCTCGGTCTTTTATCATTATTTTCCGATTTTTCATTTTTTTCCTCCTTTTTATTTTTTTTAGAGGGGCTGGGGGCGGGGGCACAAATTGTTTTTTTCTGTCAGGGGGGGGGGGGCATTGCCCCCCCCCCCTGAGCTACGCCACTGGCGTCATCGCGTTAGCGTCCCCTACACAAGGTCGCCGCCGTATGCGTTGTGGGTATAACGCAGCGATGACAGGTGCGTGTGTGCTAAATAACGCGATTAATTTGAAGCAGGATGTTGGAAAACAGCTGGATTCGCCGATTTTATAAGGGGGAAATTTGTTGTTGTTTGTTTAAAATAAATCTAACAAACTGCGTTATTTTATGATAAAAGATCAAAATAACTAATAACTAATAAACTAAATATTAGAATGAGAATAAAACATAGTTCTTAGCTGTTTTGCTATAGACGATGGTCTTATAATGTATAGGCTGTACCATATTTGTGTCGTCGTGTATTGACGCCTGCGGCGACCATACACGACTCCAAATATGGTACAGCCTACACTATAAGACCATCGTCTATAGCAAAACAGCTAAGAACTATGTTTTATTCTCTAAACGTACAACAACTTTCCCCCTTTATAAAATCGGCGAATCCATCGAGCTGTTTACCAACTTCTTGCTTCGAATTAATTGCGTTCTTTAGCACACACGCACAACGCATACGCCGGCGACTTTGTGTAGGGGGCGCTAACGCAATGATCATGCGCACTGAATGTATCATTATTCAAACGAATCAAGCCCCGCCCTAAATGTCTCATAATATAAACTGCTCACAAAAAGTATCGAAACACTTAGAAATGATCCAATATATGAAGAGGTATTTTGCAAAAGGGCTATGGTGCATTTTTTCAAAAAATGAGTTTGATATAGAAATGTATAGGGAAAAATCATATGTTTCAAGGAAACAAAGTCATTTTTTTCAAAAAGACCTACATCTCATTGTAAACAGCCATTGAAATTGTTGTTTTGTTGCAAAAGGGCCTGTATCCAGAATTAAATCGGGATACAGGCCCTTTTGCAACAAAACAACAACTTCAATGGCTGTTTACAATGAGATGTAGGTATTTTTGAAAAAAATGACTTTATTTCCTTGAAACATATGATTGTGACCTATACATTTTAATATCAAACTTATTTATTTGAAATGATTAAAATAAATGATTTTTTGTGTGTGGTATTTTTTCTTTATGTACAAACAGATGGAGTTTTGTTGCAAAAGGGCCTACATCCAAATTTTCAAAAAATGTAAACATGATTTAAAATAAAAATAAAACTAGCACATTTAAAATTTATTTCAATTTCAATTAGTATGTAGTGTACCTCTTTCATAATCCATTCAGTTTTTCAATTGCTCAACTTGAATATTTAGAAACAGTTTTTTGACTTTTTCTCAATAGAGCCAAAGTGGATGTAGGCCCTTTTGCAAAATACCTCTTCATATAGCGGCTCGAAAGGGTATGCATTAATCGAAGCAAATAACCAAGTGTATAATATTGTTCTGCGTATTTTGACACCTTGATCGATGAGATACGATGTTGCGGAGCGGAGTTATTGTCATTTCGATGGTCGTGGGTCCAGTTTCAATCATCCTATAGAAAGAGGTTTGCATTACTGTTTGGAATGATCAAATTCGTGATTTTCAATAGGGATGAGTGTCACTTTGGAAAGTGGACCCACGATCATTGAAATGACAATAACTCCGCCCCGCAACATCGTATCTCAACGATCGAGGTGTCAAAATACGCAGAACAAAATTATGCACTAGGTTATTTGCTTCGATTAATGCATACCCTTTCGAGCCGTTATGTATTGGATCATTTCTAAGTGTTTCGATACTTTTTGTGAGCAGTTTATATTGCGTATCGGATGAAAATCAGCAATAAAACACCAATCACAGTCCAGTGACATCCAAAACCACACCCACTGTAAACATGGTAAAGAATCTACAATATTGCAATGAAATCAAAGTAAAACAAAGTACACCCTAACACATAAAGAAGTTCGTCACACTTAAGTGATGTGTGACGATCCATTTTTACTCTTCAAATTAAAGGATGTTAATGATTTGAACAACCATAACGAACAACAGTTTATAACAGACGGGAACAATAGCAGACAAGGCATTGAGAGACTATTTATGTTTCTTTCAAACAAGTTTAAAACTTTCCACGCGGCTATTTTAGTTTTACCACACAAAACAGATGTTTCAAAAGCCTTTCCGAAATTTCAAGTAATCTCAAGAATTAGTGAATCAATACAAGGTATATTTGTACTTATTTTAATGTATTTCTTGTGGTGATTCCAAATATGGTGATGGAAATTCAATCATTTTGACATTTTTGAAACATTTTGTTCGGTTCATAGACGCCTGCCGCGTGGAAAGTGTTAACACACACACCCCCACCCTTTTGTACTTTGCCAAAGAGGTGAAATAATTCCGATATTCGTGATCGTAACATTTTAATGAAATGGTTATGTCAAAGATGATGAAAAAACCTGGACCTGAATCTCATTGATTTTAATGATGGGCATCGATGGGTAGGCGCAGCATACTATATCATTTTGGGACAGCCTGTATATGAATAAATGCACCAAATTGGAAATTGGACAATTTGCGCATTTGACATTGAAATGTTCTCTGAATACGTGTCATTTATTTAGTGTTAGCATACAACTGAAGATTTTGAACACTTTGGAGTACGTCTCATGTATTTAATGTTAGCATAAAACTGAAGTTTTGTTGACAATTTGTTTTTGCAAAAGCCGCATGAATATAAAAATGAAATCTGAAAAATTATCAGCACGTGTTTACCATGTTGAATCAATGTGTCTTATTTTAAGTTATGCGATCAAACATTTTAGCTCATATGGCCATGGGGCCTCAGATATTTTTTTTAACTTGTTGAATTATTTTGAAAAAAGTGTCTTACGGCCCTGTAGTCTCACAGTAGTGGCACAATACAAATATTGGGTTATGATGTGCTCAGGACCGGGAGTCAAGACGAGAGAGATTTAGGACAGCGGACAGCATTTTATAATTGCGCTCTTGCAGCGATGAGCATGATGAGTTCAGCACGGTATCAAATCTACGCCAAAATACTGTCGCCCATACCAGGCCGCGTAAGCCGTGAACTGCGTAATGTATTTTTGAAGATACAACTCTCTTTTTTGAAGATTGGAGCAAATTACAAATATCTGTGTTGAAGGAACTAAAAAAATCGATTCAAGGATATAAGCCGACTGGCTTCTTATTTACATAACAATTGGTCTTTGCAGACCATGTCCATTATAGACGTGCTAGGGACTCCATAGTTCATATTATGGTTCAATCAATCAACACAATTATATTTACAGGACCTTCTTTGGCAATGTCTGGCTAGACGTCCCGTAACTCAAGTGCGCATGCTCAAACCAATTAATGATACGTTGTAGCTATACGGTTTATTCCGTACGGGACGTGAGGCAAGATATAGCCCATTCTTTATCGTAGTGAAATTGCAAATGAAAAAAGTATTATTCAACATTCAATAAATATAGCGAACGATTATAAGCAATCCTGTTATTAAAAAAAAAAGAGTGTAATAACAAAAAGAAAAAGACATTTACAAGATTCGAACCACTGACCTCATGATTGTGAAGCCAGCGCTCTACCATTTGAGCTAATGAAAATTATGCATAAAACAGTTTTAAAATAAAATTAGATAGAGTTTAAAATACAAATATCACTGAAATCGGAGGGTAAAATGCTTTATATTTCGATTGTTGTGCGTTTTTATCAAAGGTTATCGCCCAAAAGTTGATTATATGCTGAAGGAGATTGTAATTCTGATTTCGTTATTATGCATTGCACTTCTTTTTGAAACTATTCTAGACACAGTTCGTTCGTACAATAATTTCAACATTACGTTTTGTCGATTAAAATTCGCGGCAAATCTATTGCACCATGGGTATTATTACATGGGAATCCGGAGACTCAGATACGTAGGGAGTCATGTGATTTTTGTCCAGGACAAACACTTGAGATGTACACGCCCCTTTAACACTTTCCACGCGGCTAGTATTAGTTTTACCATTTACAAATCAGATTTTTCAGAAACCTTTCCCATCTTAGGATTACTGAACCAATGCTAGGCATGTTGGTACTTATTTTAATGCATTTCTCATGGCGATTCCAAATATGGTGATTAAATAAAATAATTATGACATTTTGAAATGTCGTCTGCAGCTGCCTGCCACGTGGAAAGTGTTGCTTCTCTTCGGGTTTATTTTTACATAAAAATGTTTAGTTTTGAAATTATTTAAAATTTTAAAATCAGCATTTTAGTACCATTTTATCTGACTCGATCATTTCATTTCCAAAAATGTATATTTTCATATAATATCACATTAATACTTCAAACGTACAACGCTTGATAAATGTTATATTAAAAGGGTTGACACTGCCCTTAATACTAATGTTTGATTGTGCCTTCAGATGTGTATAACACAACCAGGCATACTTTAGGATCAGGAATTCATCCGAAATTGAAAAACTATTGATCGTGTTACTTTCGCTAGGACTACTTAAATCGGTTAATGAGATGTTTACTCTGAAGTGTTAATCCGATAGGTGATGCTAATACCTAATGTAAAAACCACTTTTCATAGGTAATCCACTTTTCTCTTCATTGTTTCTATTGTCTTTTTTGTTGTTCATCTGCTCAATATTTGTGGAAGGGGTCACTATAGGACAGAGGACGTTATGTGAGCTAGAGGACATTATCAAAAACCTTTGTCTAATAATGGTCTCTTGGCTAGATAACGGGCTGTTCATACGCCGTGACCAGAATGGTGACCTCTTCCTACAAAATAAAGGGCTGATGCAACAATAGAAAGACAATAGATAATAATGAAAGGAAAGGTGGTTAGACATGTATGATAAGTGAAATTTGTGGAACTCTGGACTGGCTGTGTATGTGCTATTAAACATGTTAAAGTCATTAACATTATCCTTCATCATTCGCCGTTCGTATTATATATACCTCTTTGGAAAGTAAATAGTAATACTCATAACAATGGAATTTAGATGCTGTTACAAAAGGACAATAGGCGCCGAGGCTCAAGTATCAGATACGAAACGAATAACTGGTTGGAAATAGACAACGACGGGTAGACGACCGTTAATCTATTGTTGTTGATTTTGATGGATATGGTTGATGAGAAAGGGGCATTCTTGATTGTTAATATTGTAATAATTGAAAATTGGACTGTGAAATAATTAATATATTCAGTAACTTTAGGGATAACTTGGATAAAAGAAAGTGGGCGGCTGAGATTTAAAGATGATTTGTAAATCAGTAACGCTGTATAATAAAGATTATCATAGCATTTCTTAAAGCTAGCTTTTGTTCTCAATTTAAGGCCAAAGAGTCAACAACACGTTCCAGTGGTACTAGTTCCTTGTTTAACAGAAGGCTGTTACGATGTTTACGGCAACGGCATGATTTTATCCGTATGCTGGCACAGCGGTTATCAGTCCAACAAGTTCGTTAATCCGAAATGTGCCTCAATCAGGGCAACAAATAGTGTAAACTAGCATATTTTCGCGCGCTGCGCGCTCATTTTTGTGGTTTGACAAATCTGGTCTGTTCAGTTTTATTTTTTGCCCCTCCCCACAATATGAAAAACCAAGCTACGCCACTGAGTCCAACGGACTGCCATATTTGCTATTGTCCATAATTTCGTCGGATTTCTCTTATTCTGTCCCCTCCTCGTTTACCTATCCGTAGAATGAACGTACTGCAGTTTGGTGTGGGCAATATTTGTTTTTTTGCGAGTTAGCTTAATGTCAAATGTAGTGTCTGACAAATCCCTTAATGTTCTATGCTATTTCCCTGACTCTTGTGGCGCCTCTACATCTCAAGAGAGATCAAGCAATTGAATCTTAAAATGAGAGGTAACCATTATTTTCATCATTCCTTAAACTGGAAGGGAGTTGTTGAAGTTTAAGAGTCAATAACAAAATAAACCTGTGATGACAGGGAAGATCACAGCGGTGCTTACGGAATTCCCTACTTCGATTTCGATGCAATTTGACTGAATTGCAAAGTGTCTATACAAAAACAAGCTAATACAAAAGAATCTATGAAATAACCCATCATAACTTCGTCGGCGGGCACCATCTTACTTCGTACTAGACAGAGGAATGTATCGGATGCATCAATCCCAAAAGGATACCGAATATCTCATATTACGTACGTGTACTCTTTCATTTTGGATAGTGATTCCTGTGGGCAATAGTCACTTGTTCGATTATCTTCGTTAATGCCAGCGCACTCTTTACTACTAAAGCGTGCTCGTATCAACTCATAATAGCAGGGCTTGCTAGAAACAATATTTTTCTTTTCATGTATTTGACATATACTTCCGCTGTTTCTATTATCCTTATGATGCATACAGTTTATGTAGCTCTTTCATAACGATTGCAATCATTATGATGCATACAGTTTATGTAGCGCTTTCATAACGATTGCAATCATTATGATGCATACAGTTTATGTAGCGCTTTCATAACGATTGCAATCATTATGATGCATACAGTTTATGTAGTGCTTTCATAACGATTGCAATCATTATGATGCATACAGTTTATGTAACGCTTTCATAACGCTTGCAATCATTATGATTGCATACAGTTTATGTAGCGCTTTCATAACGATTGCAATCATTATGATGCATACAGTTTATGTAGCGCTTTCATAACGATTGCAATCATTATGATGCATACAGTTTATGTAGCGCTTTCATAACGCTTGCAATCATTATGATGCATACAGTTTATGTAGCGCTTTCATAACGATTGCAATCATTATGATGCATACCGATTATGCAGCGCTTTCATAACGATTGCAATACTTTTTAAAACGGTTCAATATAAGTATGCATTTCTAATCGACAGCAGGGTAAATAATGATATCGTCAAGACTAATATTTTGTTCGTTTCTTTGAAAAAACACATATAATATTCAAGTTTGGTTTTATTTGAATATTAGATATAAATATGATTATAATGTATCGTTTATAGTTTTGTAGTTTCACAATTACTTAAATTTACGACTTAAGATAGTAAATTCAACTGTGTTTGATACCACCAATCTAACCACTAAGGGAGCACATCAAAACTCGACCGCGCGGCAATCGCTGGTTCCGCCCGGTTGGACCGCATATCATTGTTTAGAACAATAGAAACCGGCTGCAACCACACGGAACCCCACGGAACCGGCGGTTGCCGGGCGGTCGAGTTTTGATGTGCTCCCTAAACACCTACAGCATGGAAATGTCTCGTCGGTTGTTGATTCTATGATTTCAGCAGAATGGTTGTAAATTAATACATCCTCTCTAACAAGTTGACATTTGAAATGCATTTGATTTATTTATTTTAAACTAATAACGATGAGAATAATTCACTATTGGTTGGCTGTGTCTGTATTGATAAACGTATTACCGAGCGTCAGAAACTTCCGCGCCCGACGGGCAGTTCTGATGAAAAGTCCTGGTGTAATATTAACACTTCCATGATAGCCTGCTATTCCCAAAAGCTCACGCGCGTCTGTTACAGCTCAAACTACCATAAAGCTCGATCATGTCGATAGAGCTTACAAGAAACCTATCAATATTTGATTATGAGATGGATAAAGAATTACAAAAAGTGTTTGTTCACCGGTACACTGCAAGCATGTCGCCCTGGAAGCTCATAAGGCATGAAATCGTGATATAGAAAGTGCCAAGAATAGGAAAGTGTACATTACAATGGTTGACAAATGAGAACCCATTTTAGTTATAGTTCGTCATTGGCAGCAGTTGCAGAATGCAGTGAATGTTGATGACTGATTGTTGATATTTCAAAAACTTATGCCAATCGAAGTTTTTATTGATGAATGCATTAAAGGTCACGAAAATATTTTAGATTACACTCGACTGATATTAGTTGAGCTTCGTTAATGGTCACTAATATACTATATCCAGCAGATTATAAAGGGCTCTTGCCCTAAACACAAGTAGAGGAAAGCTCAAGGGGAAAGCGCGATCCTTTTTTCTATATTGTTAAGAGGAGTGACAAAGGATCGGAGATTAACACCTCAATAAATGGGTACTTGAAGGGTACTTGAAGTACCCATTTCCTCTTCTTGTGTTTGGGTAAGAGCCCTAAGGGACCATATCCAAACTCTCAAGTGATTTTATAGCGTTTTTATAGCGATTTTACCCCGGTGTTAAAACGGTATTTTTTTCTATTGTTAAAAGCATCGGAAAAAGATCGGTGATTAACTAGAGCACTGTTCAGCTTAATAACACAACCTTCCTCGCGCTTTCATCTGTCTGCTTCACTAATTGAGCCATCGAGAGTACTACAATAGTTCTATTGTTAACGCCAGATAAGTAGAGGCGGCTCTAGTTAATCACCGATCTTTTTCCGATGCTTTTAACAATAGAAAAAAATACCGTTTTAATACCGGGGTAAAATCGGTATAAAAACGCTATGAAATCACTTGAGAGTTTGGATATGGCCCCTAAATAAGTATGAAAACTACAAGTGGTAGGGCTATATAACCTCGACTTTAAACAAGACTATTATGAATTAGGAATTTGCATAAATCCCGAATAAAAAAACTCGTTATAATATTAAGTTAATTGGATAGCTTCAACTTTCCTATAATGAATCGTTATCTGGACACGCTTAGAGCTTAATATAATTTCATTCTCTTTTTCGAAGAATCGATAGTTACGGATAAACATTTTCCTGTCGGAATTTAGTGTTATCTTAACTTTCATGATTTAGTGCATGTGATCCTACTCCCCAGGTAACATAACTCCCGCTTCACACGTTGCAAGTCAGGTATACATCGTAACTGGCGATGACAAAAGTCATTGATCTGGTGACATTGGTAGTATTCAAGACCCTAGATGTTACACCTCATTCGTTAAAGAGCGAGCAACTTTGATAGGAGTGTTAAAGTCTAGGTATCATACATTACCAATGCAGTATAAATGTTTTATTCGGAATTAAAATCTCACATGCTTTCGTAATATCTCAAAAAATATTCAGGCTTTACAATTTTAACAGGGTATCAGTTAATCATGAGATCTAATCATGCTAAATAGAAGGCACGTGTAAAACTGTATTTAAGAAAACCATTTTCTCTCCTGCTTACAAGCAGACGTGTGTTATGCTTGACACATACAAACAACCGCATGCTATGTATACAGAATAAGGGGTTTTAGCGCAATACCTTGAGGCAGAAAATGTATGTTGTATGAAGCTTTAAAACAGGAAACCATTACAAGAAGCATGACTTGTTGAATACGACTCGGATCATGCAGTAATAAATGGATGTCATTCTGTCATTCTGTTATCAGTAATTGATTGAGCTATATACAACAATCACGCCTTACAGTATTTCGCTGTCATCCGCATGGTATTCATTATTAAGTGCCAAGGCTATGTACTGAACATTATCTTTCAACATTTCAGTGCCATCAGATATCGATTGAATAACATTTCAATGCGTATAGTGTATTAAGACACGGGTGCTGTTTGAGCGATATTGAAGTCACCTACAATATACCTTGGAATAGGCCGAGTCAAACTGGCTCTTGTAGGCCTACATGTATTACACCAAGCTAACTTAACTAAGCTCATATTCAAAAATAAAGTTCGTGTTTCAAGCTCGAATTATCTGTAATCGTTTCATTTACCAACCTTGTGATAAAAGGTGGCTTTCCAAATTGACGAAAAGGCTATAGCAACAGAGTGCCATGATAACTGTAGTGGTATTTCGATAGCATTAGAATGATACCTTCAAATATGATTTATGATGAATTGCAATTACTATAGCAACAGAAGAGTTTCAAACATTTCGGCGCTTCTTCACCCGAGAGAAGATGCTGGCATATTTGTTCTTATACATTTGTATTTAAACGTTTTTAAGTGGCAAATGTAGTAAATCTTAGAAGCATCTTAGTGACATCTATCGTGACATTCACCGTTCTTAGCGATGTGATACGGTTGCGGTACCGTGCCGATCTCCGAAAATCGCAAATGTGTTCTCCAATCTCCGGTATAGCTCCGGCGAGCCAAAAGGGAAATATGATTTGTTCAAGTGACTGCCATGTGATCGGTGTTACTAAACTCAATCTAGCAAAGTATTTGTGACATGCTCACCATACAGGAATGTTCCACTCGACTATTATATAGGCCTAACCTATACTTTGTCAAAAATGCCATTAATAATAAAAGTCTACGAGATTTGTGACGATGCCTCTATCAAATGCAATTCACATGGTCCTTAAGTGAGTGCTATGTTCCAATTGGAAATTGAGTAGGTACATTTTTTCAGACACGTCTATAAACAATGATTAATGCGATATGTCTTACACCCGCTCATCCTATGCTAGAATAACCCTGGATATTCATGGCTGTAGGCGTTTAGAATATGTACTTTGTATAAGTGCCTTCTGTAAACTAAAAGCAAGTGTAAATCAGAAATGAAATATCAAACATATTGAATGCTCAAAAAAGACTATACACTCTTAGAAAAAATGGTTCGTTTAAGAACCCTTTTTTGTCCCGCGGGGAGCACCTTTTGGCCTAAAAGGTTCTAAAAAGAACCTTAGAATGGTTCTTTGAAGAACTTTCAAATTTTAAATAAGACCTAAAGGTATATTTACTTTTTTGTTTTTATGTAATATGCAAATTCAAGAGAAATGTAAACAAATTTAATCCTTTTCAACTGTTAAAAATCATTTCTTCTTGGCTAAAAACATTTTTTACCGTTTTACCAAGAACCATTGAGGGTTCTCCATAATTTTTTCCCAAAAGGTTCTTGAAGCTTGAGGAACCATTTTCTTGGCTAAAGAACCCTTTTAGAACCTTTTTTGGTTCTAAAAGGAACCCTATAGAAATTTCATTGGGTTCCTTTTAGAACCAAAAAAGGTTCTAAAAGGGTTCTTTAGCCAAGAAAATGGTTCCTCAAGCTTCAAGAACCTTTTGGGGGAAAATTATGGAGAACCCTCAATGGTTCTTGGTAAAACGGTAAAAAATGTTTTTAGCCAAGAAGAAATGATTTTTAACAGTTGAAAAGGACTAAATTTGTTTACATTTCTCTTGAATTTGCATATTACATAAAAACAAAAAAGTAAATATACCTTTATGTCTTATTTAAAATTTGAAAGTTCTTCAAAGAACCATTCTAAGGTTCTTTTTAGAACCTTTTAGGCCAAAAGGTGCTCCCCGCGGGACAAAAAAGGGTTCTTAAACGAACCATTTTTTCTAAGAGTGTAGGAAACCCTTCGGATGGGTTGCTTTCCTATAAAACTTAAAGTTGCATACAAAACGTGTACAGTGGTAAATTTCTGAAACCCTACACTTCCAGGGAGATTTGTTATGCTTGTTTTCTAGTAAGGATTCTATGTAAACAATTCCGATATGCAATATAATTGGTATTTAATCAAAGTTTAGTAAGTGGGAAATCCCATAATAATGTACTTTTTTATTGCTTACGGGTGTTAAATATTCTCCGATCTGCTAGCTCTGAATGCCATATAAACACAATTCATACTTCAAATTCACCCTTGCATCTATACCTCAGACGCGATGGTTGGTGAACAGGGAAGATGATTTGTTCAGCTAATTGTCATATAAGACGACACCGCTTATAGTAGATCTATCTACCTATCAAGAACATTATTTGATGTTATTCCTTGTTATGTGCGCAATGTGCTTCGATGTACAATACACCAGCAATAATATATAGACGATTGCCAAATAATGCTATAAATAAAACGACATCTTACTTTGAACCAAAATCATTTAGGGCTCTTGTCCAAACACAGGTAGAGGAAAGCTCAAGGAAAGAGCGTGGAAAGCGCGATCCTTTTTTCTATATTGTTAAGAAGAGTGAAAATGGATCGGTGATTGACACCTAACTTAATAAGTACTTGAAGAACCCATTCAGTGAGGTGTTAATCACCGATCGTTTGTCACTCCTTTTAACAATATATATAGAAAAAGGGATCGCGCTTTCCCCGCTCTTTCCTCGAGCTTTCCTCTACTTGTGTTTGGGCAAGAGCCCAATAAACCAATCAAGTAACACAATTTTGATTGATAATTTATTTCGTAATCACCCATCACCTGTGATGAGTTTTCCTGAAGTTGATATCGGATTTGTCCATGAAAGTATTCATTATAAATGTATAACTGTGTATGTATGCAACTAAATCTTTCATTTAATGTAATATAATATAATTGATTCAAATGTATCCGTTCTCCTCGGATAATAAAATAATAAAATTGAATCCGGGTCACCTCCATGGAAGTCCCACCCCATCGAAAAACGCGCGCGCTATAACCAGCACGTGTAGTGTTTTGTAATGCATAGGAATAGCGGGTAAATGAAAGCATCAATATTAAAAGTAACCTTGCAATCTGGTTCGTTTACGAAACTTCATATTTACCTGGCAGTACATGCAGTTGCTACAAAAGTCGGGAGAATCTGCCGAGTACCATGTTGACGAATCTGTATTAAACGTGCTGGTCCTCCCTGATTTTCCTGTTAGACAACAACTTAAAGCTTCACTGAAAGTACTTGAACCTATATGACATTTAATTACTGAAGAACACATTTATTGCTCGTAATTTATCCTAATGTGCGCCGCTTCACGTACAGCTTTCAAGTGTTTTAACATATTAAAATAAGTGACAATTCGTTTAAGAGCAACTCTGTTTACCGTTATGAATAAATGTGAATTTCTTGTTATCAAGTTATCGCCTTCAGAAACAAAGGCTCATAACTTAGTCATTGTAGCTATTGTAATCAAATAAAATGAGCCAATAATACATTTTCAAAAGGCACCTGTTGCCTGAATGGTTCGTGTTTCCCCATTAGTACAAGCCAATCGTTGTGTTCATGTTCCCACATGTTTTAATTTAAGGTGCAATCATTCCATGTAAACAATCGCAGACAGTACTCAAACTCAATGCAAAAATACAGTGAAGTGCTTCGCCCAACAAAGTGAAACCTTTAATTGGATATTCTCGACATCCTATATATCGACATCATCACCCTCGACATATTATGATTATGCATAATCCGTTAAATGGATATCCTCTATATGGCCATGGGTTTTGAACTCAACACCCAAAAAGGGTGGTGGCGTTGCATTTTGGTGACAAATCATCCATCTTTCTCTAATAACTCAACAACTAAATGTGGTAGAGCTATGGTTGTGGTGTCATGTAAAAGCCTATTTATCTAGCTACATTGTGTGAATAAATCAGGTATTTCTATAACTGCTTAACTGAGATATGATTGATTATATTTCGAAAATCAGGGGTAGTGGCGGTGGCGCTGTGTACAATCTCTTCGGGGAATATAGAAATTGTTCCCAATTCTACGTTGAATTTATAATAATTCCTCATGCCTGTATGGTACAAACATGATTTTGTCTCATTTTTTAGTTTGTTTTATATTCTATAAATTTCTGTTTCAACAAACGTGTCAACTATTATGTAACAATTGTAATCATGAATCGAATGCATTGTCCTTGGCTTTCTCCCTATTCGCTACACAGTGAATTTGCCCTATTCATCGGTTTTACATACATGACATACATGACTTTAACAACAACAAAAGTTGTCAACCGATGATAGCAAAATTAGACATTTTTGGAAAGCTCTCAAGTAGGGGGATTCAAAAATGCCGTTTAAATCAGGATAGGATGCATATCCCCCAAAAATATATTTGTAAACTATAACAAATATGACATTTAAACGTTTGTGCTCATTCACCTTCCGATAAAGTATATTTCAACAAGTTACCCTTGACAACCATTATGTTCTGATGGGTAATTGCACGATGAACTAATATGCACGGTAAAATTATGATTGGAATAGGTATACAAATACTATAGAGCTTTAATTAAAACTTTTGAAAATTCTTAATCATAACATGTTACCATTATGTCCTATGTTGATTTAAATAGGATATTTGGATTCCTTGTGAGATTTACCGTTCAGAAAATATATACTTTTTATGGGGTAGAACAAGTAGTTATTGCGATATGGTAATTCGAATCTCAGATGGTGTAAAATGCTAAAATCTGGACATGCAACGGGAAGGGTGGCGAGTTCAAAACACAATGGCCATATTATAAGATACGATGATCTTCCAGTGACTTCATTGTGCCACTACTCAAACATATACCGAAGGCAGACAGTAGCTCAACTTTAGCATTCCGTTTACGAAACAGAGTCAAGTGATCGGAGATAAATAATCCACTAATGCTTCCTGAAAATGACGTTTACCATGTTTGCTTTTGACAAATGGGCCTGGTATATGACAGTCTATTTTGACGGATAATTATGTAATGGTCAATCTATAATTAAAGCTTGCCATTTACGTAATGTGAATGTAATAGATCGGAAATAATGGGGTTTAAGTGAACATTTCCATAGGGCAAATACTGTTTTACCGCCATGCACATTAGTTTTTAACTATATTGAGTAAATATCGTACTGGAAATATTGAATTGCACAGGGTGTTCCCAACGTAAGGATTTCTATGTTAAATGTTTCAAGTTAATTTTTTTCCATTCGTCACTCCTTATTTATGACACCCTGTTTGTTCATCAGTGGTATTACATAGTGGCGTATATGGTCGGCGCTATTACATAGTGACGTACGGTAAACTGTGGTCATTTTATAGATGCCTAAACCTATTTATTACTTTGAAATATCATCTTTTGAATTAGGTAAAAATATATTAGTTAATTGTAATCAAAAGCTGAAACGGAAGGGAAGTTGCTAGAGATTCGGCGCCAACGGGCAACAAACTTAGCCAAGGTTAGATAGGCCTAAACGTAGGTGTTTAAGGAACTCCCTATTTGGATTTCGATGCAAATCGACAGAATTGCGTGATGCTTATAACTACATGCTGTAAAGAAATAAAATATAATTTCTTTTTAGGCGGGTGCCATCAAACTAAATATTGGAATAAATGCGCCGGATGCATGAATTCACAAAGGGATATGGAATCATATAGGTATGAAAATCGAGTCCTAAGGGTGATAGTATACTTGTTGAAGAATTGTGTGCAAATCTACTCTTTCTAAACTCATAACAATAAGCTGTGCTTCAAGCTAAATATTTGTTTAAATGTATTTGACATTTGGGAATATGTGGTTCCAGCGTTTATATTAAAAGGTTAAAGCTGTACTTGCTACCATATTTAAATAACAAAGTGGATTCAAGTAATTTGAAAATTCTTCATGAATACTTCATACAGATGCATCTTTTTACATTTTAATTGATCTATTCATGAACTAATATTCTTTCTTTTTTCTGGAATTTTAGATATATGAAGAATAGGCTACGTTGTAATTATATGATGAACATGTAAATTATCAACTGCAGTTGAATACCAATATAACCAATAATAACCACAAATATGGTTCAAAACTATCACGTTCAGCTATAAACATAGTCTACGTTATATACCTTTTCCCTTTTCTTTGTCACTCTATGAACATGTACCGATAGAGGGCTCGCTCCCCATGGACCGCTCCCCATCCTCTGATCTCACCCCGGGGGAAAAGGTCTACTTGCGTTGGATTGACCTCATTGACCTCCGTATACTTTTATACTAGCGCCCATCCAAAACTTGGATGAATACGTAATGAGCAATTTGTTCGCGTGGGATTCAAAATGGACCAATGGCAGACACGATAAATACGAAGCATATGAATATCTATATACCGTCTTCGCAGAGAGAAGAATCTTGCTCACTTTTCGGTCTAAAATCCGGTTCTCGGATATGGGAAGTAGGGTGTTGTTCGTTTGTGTGACAGCGAAATTATACAAGGTATACACAGCCGACTACTATAAAGAGTGCTCAATACCCGTGGTTATGGGTAGAACCAATAATAACCATACTTCGAAGTAGTTGATGTCGTGAATTAAACAGCATAGGTGTAAAGAGTAGACCCCCCCCCTCCCCCCCCCCCCCCCCCCCCCAACAAATTGGCATTTCAAATGTTAATGCGTGTGATTGAATTCTTGGTTCAATGTGTCTGTGTTGATAAACAAAATACTGAACACTATACTCACACGATACGTCACCGACGGGCAGTTCTGATTGAAAGCCTGGTTTACTACATTATTAACACATACATGATACACTGCTATTCCCAAGAGATCGCGCCAGG
This sequence comes from Ophiura sarsii, assembly GCA_035610835.1. Taxonomy (NCBI): domain Eukaryota; kingdom Metazoa; phylum Echinodermata; class Ophiuroidea; order Amphilepidida; family Ophiuridae; genus Ophiura; species Ophiura sarsii. Next base: position 26,564,341 of record CM069443.1, read on the forward strand.
CCGTTACAGCTCAAACTATCATAAAGCTCGACAGTATCAAGCATCAATAATTGATGAGTTGGATAAATATTCACACAATCCGGTTCTGAAATAGTCCACTGCAACCATTTTGCCAGGGAAGCCCACAGGCATCAAACCGTTAAATAGGATGTGACAGGATGAGGAAAGTGTACAATACAATATTTTGAAAATGGAAAGCTATTGAGTAACGTCAATCATTAATTGCATGCAAACGAGAATGAATGTAAATATACCTATTATGATACTTCAAACTTACTCCACTCTTATAGATGTAATCAATGGATGTATTCAACGTTACAGCGCGCATTAGATAACACAAGAATATCTTTTCATAATGTGTCGAAATGTTAATCACTTATACTATACTACCAACAAGCAGAGTGTTGATTAAAGTGAAAAGTGTTATTTGACGACGAATATAAAACAAAAGGATTATAAATGGCCAACTGGTAGTACCATATCCTATGTATAATGAATGCTGGATAAGAACTGTGTAAAGCAAGATGGATTGCTACACTTGAACTGTTTATATCTAAATAAATAATGTACTGCACTGCATGTGGGAAACCTATAACTACATGTACAAAGTCACAATTGCGTAACGAGGTTCACAATCTCGGCGATGCACGCTCGACATTTTATATAATTTCATTCACCTTTCGAAGAATCGATGGTAAACGGATGAAATCTCTTGTTGGGATTCGTAACTTTAAGTTTGAAAGTGTAATGATATTCCCTTGGTAACATTCCGCGTCACACATTTGAAGTGAGCTACGTACGTATAAGGCGACGAATACGTTAGGTAACATTGATAATATCCAAAACCCAAGATTCCCCATCTCTTTCGTTCAGGAGCGGACAATTCTGATAACGGTATACATAGTCTTGGTTTGATAGAACTCAATATATCAATGGTTTCTTTGGAATTAAAACCTCGCGTATTTTCGTGACATCACAAATTATATACAGATTGGCAAATTTGAGGCCGGGGAATAATCATATTTAATCATGGGATAATGTGGAAGACTGTGAATTTGTAAACATATTCCCTCCAAAAATGCAATATGCTTATAAACACATACACGTATACCGCATGCTATTGTGGAATATGACGGTAGTAGCGTGGTATCTTGCGTCAGCAAATGCATGTTATTTTATACGATGTGTTGTACAGGAAAGCATTTTAAATACGACTCTGATTATGCAGTGATAAATGGATGTCAGTCTGTCATCAGTAAGTGATTGAGCTATACACCGATCACTTCTTATAGTTGTTGTCCGCCTATTTGCTCATGGATAAGTTCCTGGGCGATAAAGCGAATACCGTATATCTTTCAACATTTCGGTGTCATTAGACTTCTCTATAGAGCGATTGAACGTTTCAACATTAATGTTTAAATATATTCACGGGATTCATGGAGCGCTTTTTAACTTACCTGGAATATTGAGAAATAATAGTAGTACATAAAGCTTAGCAGCTTTAAGTAGTGCCAATTAACTGTATTGACGAGCATTTGATGAACATATTGACTGACACACACTAAAAACAAAATCACCTATGATGAAATGAACGCACAACAGAACTCACAACAGAAACGTTACTGTACACAATCATTGACAATCTATACTTTTTCCCCACATATATGGTCTTATGTTCCAAACGTCTACAAGTGGCAATTAAAGTATTGAATTCGAGCTCTTAGCGAGATTTAACGTAACGTTATGATGCAACGCATATTTCTTGACGTTTCCTAGGAGAGATAATATGAAAACAGTCCCGCGTTGCCAATACCAATATAATTGGTATTCAATCGAAAATTAGCAAGTGGGGAAATCCATTTTAGTAATACGCTTTGGGTGTTTATTCAATGTAACCTACAGTGCTAAATATCTGTGATCCTGTTAGCGCTAAACTCCAACCCGTCGTTAGCTGACTTAGTTTTCATTCGTAATCCATACTTGATAGTTAAAAGGGGGACGATTTGTTCAAGTGATCGGCAAATCACATTTGACTTTTTTGTGTTTTGACATGTTTATGATACAAGAGTGTATTACCTTCAGCTAAAGCTCATGAATAGCTCGAGTGAACTTGTGAAACGAATCTGTGTCAAACAAAACACACACTTCGCGTCTTGACAATCCGCCCAATTTCCCTATATGAATATGAAACTTTCTAATTATGACTTTCAGGCCAACAGCTTCACCTTTTTAGGTATCGTATGCATTGTACTTATTAATATTCAATTAATACAAGTAATACGACATTTTTTTTGCAGTTTAACCCTATTGTTGTCAATGTAGCACGCACAATATACCGCCCAAATGCGCCTTCCTACTGTCACAAATTCGAATATAGACCGACTTCGGCGGAAAAACAGAGGGCGCGATTTTAACAAGTGTTTAATATTGCATGTTGGGCTGAGCGTGTGGAACAAAAAAGTTAATTACAACACTCTGTGATCGTTGATCAAAAGTGTTTGAAGGCTGCAAAAAAACACGTCATTTTTTGGCAAGTTTGTCAAGCTAACATATAACATCCATATAAAGCTGGAGCAAAAAAACAACTTCAAATGAGCTCGCCACTCGCCAGACATTGGGCATATTGTAGGATACTTTAAGGGATAAATAAGGAGTGATGGAGAGCTGGTTTGTGAGTAGTATAATGACGTATTTCCGTTTCCGCATCCAACCTCGTAATTAGTGGGGTTTTTTTTATTGCGACTATGTCAGTTACAAGAATATTCTAGAGCCTCGATCATTTTGCCTAGGCCTTTGCATCCAGGCACGCAACATACATTGCAAGTCAATGCTTTTCCTATGTCTCCTTGATGTATTCATTTGCGATCTCTCGCAGCGTAATGTAGTTTCCCTTGAAATTCAAGGAAATCTTTAACGTCATGGTCCTCCCTGCTTTGAAAAATAACATACCGTTAAACTTCATCTATAAGCACTCATTGACTAATAGTTAATAAGCAGAGAATAGATAAAAAGGTATGAGCGCCCTCTATTGATCTAGAGAAATTATCACGAATTTGTTTAGTGTATTCGATATTCAATAATATAAAGTTGTATTACTCTCTAAATAATTTCATGGACAGACGAATTGCTCAATTGGTAAAGCGCCCGGTAAAGCGTCAACTTCAGTATCACGAGGTTGGTGGATCAATTCTCAACTACACCTTTTGCAATTTCTTTTGAAATCCAAGTGATATAGAAATTAATGCAAACTTGAATGTAAAATGATTACTCAATTATACTAGCTTTATTGTTATTTTTCAAAAAACAAGCGCATAATTAATTTGATTGTATAAAGTAATGATCTTAATAGTCCAACCTTTTTATAAGCTAAAACACATTTATACTACAAATTAACCACAGCAAAATGTATTCATTGGCTTATTTTAAATGTTTCACACAGTAATACTAACGTTTCCTTCATCATGATTTAAGGGCAAATTATGATGATGCATATTAGGTTGGTAGATCAAGTTAAGCAACAAAATGAAAGTAACTATGCAAACCACTATAATCCTGGTCTCACAATGAATGAATAGGTGAATGAATGGATGGCTATTAAATCAATTTATTTCCAATAAGATAGAGGGCCGTCCATTTATACCGACCCATCAATCATACATGTAGTTATAAAACAGTATCTGACACAGCAGTCTCGTTTAGATCAATTAGTTAAGCCGGCAGTTAGGGCAATTGTGATCGCAGGTTCCAGATGACAATTCCTGGTTCGAATCTCACTTCAAGACTTCTTCTTTTGGAAAGTTTATAAATATTTCTTAACTTTGTTTTTACCATGAATAAATAGTGAATCTATCTTTGTCTTTAATGTGGGTTTTCCCTTTTTTTCCCTCTCTTTCTACTATTTTTTATTTTAATTTTAATGTTATCACAATCGTTTATAAATAGTACAAACATTTAAATCAACCTCAACGACTTAGGTCACGCGTTATGAACTCGCCTCCCAATAGGGTGGTGCCGTTACATTTTTTAGTTTCATGCTGTAATTTTCTTCAAATATTTTTAAAACCACAAAAGCTATCTCAACAAATTTGGTATCATTTTGAAGCCCTAATAACAAGCTATCTGCCTGCAAAATGGCATTGGTATAGCTAATACAGAATGGGAGATACAGCTGTTTGATGTTTGGGGACCAGGGGTGGTGCTGGAAGGGGTGTTTCTGGAAGGGGTGTCGCCTGTACAAACTCAATGGGGATAATCCAATGTTTTGTTCTTTTTACAATAACTAGTCATCTCCTAATGTTACAAACACTATTCTGGTCCCATTTTAAAGGATAATTAGTAGTCTTTAAGTATGTGGTTCAACAGACTTGTCAACTATTTGTAACAACTAATTAATTATGGATAAGACAATGAACATCAGCTTTCTTCCTATTCGCTACACAGTAAACATGAATAATCAGCCTCAATTTACCGGATTTATAAAAATGACAATAACAGAAAAAGTTTTCAACCTATGATAGCAAAAGTATACATTTTTGGAAAGCTTGTAACTAGAGGAATTCAGAAATGCAGTTTATATCAGGGAAGGGTTCATCCTTAAACAAATATTTTTGAAAATTCTAAAAATATATAAAATAAAAATTGGAGATATTCACTAGCCGGTATAATTACCATACCGACGTAGTAACTTTAACAATTATATATCATATAATGGGTAATTTCATGAGTAATTCAAATATGTAAAGTAAATAATGATAGGGGTAGGTATAAAAAATATATGGATCTCGAATTAAAAATTAAAAACTCTGATATTTTTCCGAACATTTCCGATCATACCATTTTAGTTCTTAGTCGTACTATAATTTTAATGGCATATTTGGTTTCCTCATGAAATTTCCCTTCAGAAAATATATACTTTTACTAGCTCAGGGGGGTATACAAGCAAATATAAATGTGTAAAGTTAAAATCATGTCGTGAAAGCCAAAATCCGTGTGTAACGCGAAAGGAGGCGAGCTTAAAACACATGACCCTTAGTATTTTTGTGAAGACATGCATGGATGGAGTACAATGAGACAATACGTTGATTACAATTCACTGCTTTTCAGTTCTGCTACTTATGGTTTTGGCCATTGTTGGTTCTAGATGACAATTCCTGATTGAGTTTATAGAGAAACATACATGTACATGTACATGTATATGGTTCACAGATCGATACAAGCATGTAGCATGTCTATCGAATTTGGGGCAGAGGACTTCTTTAGTGATATAGACACAGTTTCGTAATTCTAAAACTAATCCGTTATAAATCAATAACACGTGGCCACTATACTACCATTTACATGAATGTAATGCATGACCTTCAATACCACGTGAGCTGCTCAAACTATGACATGTTCATTAGGCGTGCAATTTAAAGGCAATCCATCAAACGTGTGTATTATAGTTCCGAAAAACTTAAACAGACTTAAAAAGATGGATGGTGCCGTAAATAAGTCCTTCGCGTGATTTCTTTTATTATTTCCACTCAGTTTTGTTTTATTTGTTTTGTGCTTTGTGTTTCTCCAAGAATAGGTATGGCACAAACGTGTAATATCGCGTTTCGAATCAACAGGCAAACAGTCAAAACGTTATTGACTGGCCATGGCTTGCGTGTCCAGTTTGATTAAATTTTGTTTCATTAAAAAAAATATATATATAAAAAAACCAACGAAAAAGATAGATTCCTTGTTCATTCATGATAAAAATAAAACACTGTCAAGAATTTGAAAATTATGACCTTTCCAAAAGAAGAAGTCTTGAAGTGAGATTCGAACCAGGAATTGTCATCTGGAACCCGCTATCACAATTGCCCTAACTGCCGGCTTAACCAATTGATCTAAACGAGACTGCTGTGTCAGATACTGTTTTATAACTACATGTATGATTGATGGGTCGGTATAAATGGACGGCCCTCTATCTTATTGGAAATAAATTGATTTAATAGCCATCCATTCATTCACCTATTCATTCATTGTGAGACCAGGATTATAGTGGTTTGCATAGTTACTTTCATTTTGTTGCTTAACTTGATCTACCAACCTAATATGCATCATCATAATTTGCCCTTAAATCATGATGAAGGAAACGTTTAAGATTACTGTGTGAAACATTTAAAATAAGCCAATGAATACATTTTGCTGTGGTTAATTTGTAGTATAAATGTGTTTTAGCTTATAAAAAGGTTGGACTATTAAGATCATTACTTTATACAATCAAATTAATTATGCGCTTGTTTTTTGAAAAATAACAATAAAGCTAGTATAATTGAGTAATCATTTTACATTCAAGTTTGCATTAATTTCTATATCACTTGGATTTCAAAAGAAATTGCAAAAGGTGTAGTTGAGAATTGATCCACCAACCTCGTGATACTGAAGTTGACGCTTTACCGGGCGCTTTACCAATTGAGCAATTCGTCTGTCCATGAAATTATTTAGAGAGTAATACAACTTTATATTATTGAATATCGAATACACTAAACAAATTCGTGATAATTTCTCTAGATCAATAGAGGGCGCTCATACCTTTTTATCTATTCTCTGCTTATTAACTATTAGTCAATGAGTGCTTATAGATGAAGTTTAACGGTATGCTATAATAATATTAGTTACCTTCCGACATGCCATTAGTGAGTAAATGAACTTATTTGACTTTTAGTTACCAGGAGATGAACCAAATCAAATATGTTATGATCATTATGAGCGTTGTGGCAAATTCATCACACGTACAGCCCTCAAGTGTTAATAAAATGAACATGCATAGTTCCAATATACCGTTATGAATAAATTTACATGCTCGGTCATCGAGTAAAAAACACATAATTATATGATTTTCCGCGAGATGAGGGTTCGCAACTGACTTAAGTGGTCTTTGTGATTCAATGAATGTAGAATTAACTAAATCTTTACTAACAAGTGATGATATGTGTCTGCCCATATAAACCAATTACCCTCAGCAAATTATTCAGTTAAGACAATTATTTAGTCATGCTCATGTTGGTGTTTGACAGCTCCATTAACGATCACAGTCACTATACAGGCTGTAACAAAAAAAACAGTTATACAATTTTGAAGAAAAAAAGTTATTCCTGTTTCAATTGTTAATGTCGTGCACACGGAATTTTGTCAGCTTCTTATTAAGCTTTGTTTCATGAAAATCGTTGGTCAGGAAGCAAGCAAAGATATGATCAATTGTCTAAAGTAGTCATGAAACCATCTGGGCCACTTTGGCTAACTCACTGGGAAGAACAGTATGAATGGAGTCAAACCATGAATAATGAATAGAGCGCTCTTGTGAGACAATGATTCATTTCAAGTGGATCGTCTGGCGGCAGACTTTCCAAGGAGACTCCAATATGCACAGTGGCTAGAGCTGGGTGCGGCAGGAAATATTCATGCATGCTATTTTCATTATCCTAATAGGCTTGTGCAACAATAGTACATTTTTTACTCCACCTCATTGAATAAAACCTTTAAAAAACCCTATTTTCATAATAATTACAGATCCATGAAAAGCCAGTATGGTTAGGGTACAGATATTATGGGCATAACATACACAATCTTCCGAAAAGGAAAGTAAGGAAAACAAGGCTATCGTTCTTTACGAAGAAAAATGGAGTCGCTGATATTTTCATATTTAACTCTCATTTGCAACAGTCTATATATGACGATTGGTATAGGTAAAGGTCCTTACATAAAGCTGGCCAATTCCGTAATGTCAACTTGCCCTTAGATGCCACCCCGTAAAACACCAATAAGACAAACACGAGATAGGAATTTGTAGGACTGGCTGAGACCATTGGAACAGTTTTATTGTAGAACAAACCCAATTTATATGGGTTACGACGACGACATACTCATCAAATATCACCACAACTTTAATATGACATTTACACATTCATTTATAACATTTACTACTATGGACAACAGGATATACGAAGACGAGGTAGACATGACATATACAAGGAACACAACGGTGTACACGACGAACACAAGGTGGACATGACAGAAATAGTTGCCGGAGGGAGCCGGGGCGAAAACACTTCCCATGAGCCCAGCAACGGAAGACTCAGTCACCGCAATCAGTGGTGACGCGGAAAATGCCCCCGCCCCGACTCCGCCCGACCCCCACTTCACGCCTTACAAGGGACCGTCTATAAGAGGGACCTCATTGCGGCAAAAGCAGGTAGGGGTGTGGAAGGATGAAGGACCAAACAGGACCCCCCTCCAACATAGCACATGAGGGATATTTCCCAACTCCCCCTAACCTTACCAGCACCAGGTGCCCAACAGTATACCTGAAGACCTCCTCCATCCCCAGAGGCAAGCACAACGGGTGGGTGGGAGGGAAATTTACCAACTAGCCCTGATGGTCTCAACCGAAAATGTGACAAGCAAAGCGCAACCGAAATAAACCGCGAAAGAATAGAGAGCCTTTGATTGGCTGGCGTCACAACCAGACGACTATTCACCTCGGTACACAGCCACGCATGGGCAGTCAACCGCATATGGCGAGTTGGTCGATAAAGGGGGTGATTTAAATTACAATGCTCTCAATTCATCCCCAAAAAGTGTGACCAACCGAAAATACAGGGTGTCCCAAATGGCAAATTTTGCATTCGCCAGACAAGCTGTCAAATGCATACATAATAGATTGGAAGTATATGGTGTTCTATGTATATATTTAAATAGGACATTCTGTTTCCGCGATATTCACATGGGAACCAGTACGCTTCTATTTTGAGTAAATATAGTGTTGAAAATATGTTTGCGAACCCGTTCAATTCTTAACCTTAGGCTTTTACGATGAGTTATCATAATTTTCAGCAGGGACTTATTTGAATTATTATACAAGTAATGAACTATTAATACAGTTTAGTAAAAGCCAAATATCTACATCATTGTTATGAGTATGTAGTGAAGTGTACAAATGCCTCTATGACGACCTCATTATATCATTAACATGCAAGAAGGTTTTCATACAGCTGTCCTTGATACAAATCCAAGTGTCTTATTATTTTTAATTGAAAATATACAATTATAACGGAATCATACGCTTGTACATGGCAAGGACAAGGCGGTACAACACCACTACCTTGGACGAATAACTGGCTGACCTCAACATATCTTTATTGATTTTGATGCACTTTGTTGATGAAAAACATGGGTTTAATGATTTGACATGGATAAAAGCACAGGAGAAGTCGAGATTTACAGATGAGTTTTAAGTCAGTAAAATATAAAGACTATAGATTTCAAATTTAAGCATAGTTGTTGGATAGGACTTATATGCTTATTTTATACACAAAAAAAGCAATTATAGCTAACAACCGTTTCACTGGTATTACAAATTAAACAATCCGAAGCGCTGCAGCTTGTTAATGATAATCGTGTATAAAATATATGAAATAACACATCATAACTTCATGGGTGGGCACCGTTATAATACTAAACGTTGGGTAGATGAATGCATCGGATGTATTAATTCCAAAGAGATAAAGACTATTTCATTTAGGTATGAAATACTTCGACTTTTTGCATTTTGGATAGTTATTTGTGTTGGTGAAAATCACTTGTTGGTTCACTGAATTGATAATCGCAGGTCTTGCTCTAAGTTAATGTTTGTTTTGAGAATTTGGAAACCCAGTGTTATACTATAGTCTACGTGCTTCCATAAATCACTCACTTAAGGGTTTAAGATTTACATGCTATCAGATTTGAATTGAAAATGTACATGAAGTCGTTTAAAAAAGATCATCTTGAATAATTTATCGTTTTGTTTGATTTTATGTGTGATGTAATTTATTGTTCATATTGCTAAACCTTATATATAAGTCTTTATATAATACTTTAAAGTGTAAGGCAATAATCATACGACCATGAATACCAACGATATACCCAACAATATCCATTCACCATTATAGTAAAGTGACATTAAGAGAATAGATGTATTGCACGCCATGGAGTTTTTGGGGTACGGTCTGTCACGGGTTTCTATTTAGGAAATCTCTTTTACAGTTTATGGAGGCTCTGATTCTGTGTCTCAATAAGAAATGCGAAGAAAGGCACCGACAATCGGTCGGGTAAGGGACGATTTTGTTTGATTTAACACTGCCACAATCGACCATCAACAACAAAAAGGCCTTTAAAAAAGCCTAGCGCGTAGACTAATGCGCTCCAATGGTCGCCACATACTTATGCGCGCGAGTATGGTAGACAGAGCTCTTTGGCCTATAACAAGTTGACCTTTTTAAATGTGAATGCATTTGATAATTTAAAGGGTCGCTGTGTTTATCTTTGGTAAAATAATTACTGAGCGTCTGAATACTCTTTTCACGCGACACTTCTCCGACTGGCAATTCTGATTTAAAGCCTGGTTTAATATTAACTTATCCATGATAGATAGCTATTCCCAAAAGCTCGCGGCCGGCCGTTATTTCATACAGCTCGACAGCACATACCAGGTAGTTATCTATCACTTATTGATTATGAAATTCAATTTAATGTTCAAATGGTCCAGTGCAACCCGGAAACCCCACGGTATTAAACTGTCATAGCTGAAGTACCAGGATAAGGTAAACGTACATTATAATGGGAGGCTATTGCAAAACACGAATGTATACAAATTCAAAACTTTTCTGTTTTTAGTTTCTATTAATGGTTGTATTAAACGCCACAGTTTCGCTTCAGAATGCAAATAACAATGTTTCATGTTCAGTTGAGCACCGCTCTGTATTCCATCTCAATACCAAATAGAAAAGTAAATGAAATTGAAAATACGAGTGGTATATAACTTTGAAACGAAAGTTATTGCCGGGTAGTAAATTTTATAAGCAAAATGGACTGCATTGCTACACATTAACTGCATAATATCTACATAAATATGTACTACTGCGTATTCTCTTTGGAAACCTATGAATATACCAACTCATAATTGTGTATCGAGGTTTGCAATCTCGGCACGCGTGCTCGGCATTTATATAATTTCATTCACCTTTCAAAGAATCGATGGTAAACGGGTGAAATATCTCCTGTTGAAATTCAGTGTTATCGTAACTTAATGTTTTAACTTGTGATCGTATTCCCTTGGTAACATAAATTCCGCGTCACACGTTGCAAGTGAGCTATACATACGTATGGCGACGATATAAGTCCTTGATCAGGTAACACTGTTAGTATTCAAGACCCTAGATGTCACACCTCTTTCGAACAGCTAGCTCTGCTAGGAGTGTTATATGGTCTTGGCGCTATAGATCTCAAAGTAGCAATGACTTAATTGAAATGACAGCTCACGTATGTTCGTGATATCTCAAAATATCTTCAGACTTGATAATTGAAGGCAGGCTATCAATCTATATTTAAATCATGAGATCATATAACATACAGGAAATAGTGTATGTAAGGTCGTGAAGGTAAACCTTTTAATCTCAAATTTAACACAGACAAGCAAACGAACTCGGGTTTAACAGCAATATCTTCGGGGCTGAAATTGCGGGGTATGGTAAACCATTTAAAAGAAACCCGACTTGTTAAATGCGTCAACAAGCTGGATCATGTAGCGAGAAATGGGTGTCAGTCATTCGCACGATGTGTAAGTGCCTATGCTACACAGCGATCGTATCCTTAAGTATTCCGCCGTCATTCATGTCATTAGGCATAGTAAAGCAAGTGCCCGAACCATATCGCAAAAACATACCTTTCAGTATTACAGTTTCGTCAGTCTTCTTTGGAACGCAACAACTCCCTTGAAAGAGCGTGAGCGTTTAGCAAGGCACACCTAAACTCGTACTATTTACGCCAGATTTAGAGAAAAAAATGTGTATATATTAATGTTAAGAAAATACGCTAGGGAAAAGTAACAAACACTTGTTATAGTGTCAGTACAAAAACAGGCATGTCTGCATTGTCCAACCGTAGGGCGGTGTTAAAATTACAAAAGCGCAAACCGAATTATCGTGGTCTGTTTTGAGTGTCTGATTATTTAAATAATTTGTCGCAGGTTAAAAGAGGGCCTTCTTAGTCTAACATAGGACATTGCTAATACTTTTTGATGAATTCGAGTTATGGTGTGTTGTCTATAAATATTTCCAGATTTAGCTAATGGGTTGCTTTTCTGCAAAACATTCCCTAAACATTGGGTATGATTTTTGTGCGTAAAAACCCTAAAAATGGGTCCCAAATCGTGAAAATTCCAAGCATGGGTCCCAAAACAGCCATCTTTTGAGATAAACAAAATCTTTAAAGGTGGTTTAACATTTCAAACCACGAGCGGCGCACCCCTTTCCCAAACAAGTACCCACACCCCTCCCCTCACCATGATCGAAGCTTACTATCCGATTCTTCGGATAGTAAAAGACAAGACATAACAAGCCGAATGTATAAACATATAATATGATTATACATTCGGCTTGTTATGTTCATATTGTAACTGTCAGATTCCAGCGCTACCGCCGGTGTTTTATGTTGCTGTAAACCATTGAATTATTCGCATGCATGAACATTTCTCGAATTTCAAGATACATCGCGAAATTCAAATAGTTTAGTTCCCTAACTGCTAGCCATGTTATAATCGCGTGCCTGACAATTTCCCGCCAATTGTGTTACTGTCTACACAGGCTTCGCCTGAAATTACCGTAATCGCTTGTTTAAATGACCTGAAAAGAAAAAAATTCTCCCAAAATGTCATGCTGTGAAAATCTTGATTCTTATTCAATCGTTAAACAAACCAATATATTAACCTTACTTTTTTTTAATTTATATTTTATATTTTCACAGGTAAACTTTGCCCTAGTTACTACGATTTGATACAATGTTGGCCCGCAAGCGAACCAGGTGTACACATAAGGCCGTGTCCGGAAGAACTGAATAACGTTAGATACGATACATCAGGTAATTTCCGATCACATGTCACTCTTTATGAGTAGGATATCTGGAGACAACAAAGTTATGACATTATGTCCGGTATACCTGATCAATTATTAAACAAAGAGGAAGAAACAATCCATACATTGAATATCAGTACGATCACATTATACTTAACGTGTCAAGTGCAGTGTACCTCTCGGAACTGTGTGTGCATAATATGGTACTTGGAATCTTTCAAGGATAAGATGATCAAAATTGTTCATCGTCCTGAAAGTGGACTGTAACATTTAGTGTGATGCTTTTCATATTACCATAACATGTTGCTTATAATTTACAACACACTATTTCGAACGTCGTAGGTTTAAAAGTTAATGAGAAACTAGGAGAATAGTTGGAACGTAATTTATATCGATGAAAAGTCTCTAATCAAAAATCAAAACAAAACAATATATTAAAGATACCACGCATCAATTCACACTTCTATCTAATCTGCCCATCTTTTCAGACCTTGTTATTGCGTATTTTGACATTATTAGGTTGGCATTTCCCAAACCCTATCTGTGTTGCGTGTATTATATACAACTAACACAACAAGTTCCAGACCAGGTTGTTCAATAGTCGGTACCAGCATTCTGAGATATACATTAAATGAGCAAATCTCTTCTTCGTAGTTTGATACCTCATCCATACAAATAGAGTGGATAGATTTTGAAGTTATGATGGTTTAAATGACTACAAATAACGAAAACAAATGTGCACTAAAATTGGGATTCTATGGGATATCATTGCTTAGTGTATGAATACGCAATGGGGGTGCGTGTGTAAAGACAACCCTGTCGATGCCTGATACCCATTCATCCAGCTATCTGACTGGTTAAGATAGCGCACATGCACAGTGGAAAATACAAAGCAATGGTATCCCATAGAACCAATTATAGTGCAACTTAGTTGTAGTTAGGCGTGGCTATTGAAATCATCATAACTTAAAAGTATCCAATCGATTTTTATGAATGAGGTATCAGACTACGATGAAGATTTTGCTCATTTTATGTATATTTTGGATGTTTCGTACCAATTATCAATTTTGAATAAGCCACCATCGTAGCACCTGGTATGGAAGTTTTTGTGTTAGGTGTTTGTTATTTCTGTTTAAAAGGCCCACGTTATTCACATACATGATGCATTGGAAACAAGCTCATATATAATGCATACTAAAAGCATTAGCTAAATTGGATGGGTAATGCTACCATAACTCACGTTATTCGCAGCTCACTATACGTTCTATACTCTGATTCAAAATACATGTATTATCATCAAGCCTGCTTACTTCAATTTAAGGTTTATTAAACATATCATATCGAAGCAATACGCTGAATTACAACAATATTTACAATCAATGTTATAGAACAATAGAAACAATATATATTTGTAAAAAAAACTTAGCTTGCATAACAAATACTCACCCCCTACTCTCACAGATTTATAATGTTTGATTCAAGAGTTTGACCATGTATGGAATTGAGTTTTGTGAATAACGAATGGTTAGGTACAGTTAATTTGTGAGCACTACGGAGAGTCATGCACTTGTTCACTTCTTGATCTTGGTAACCAACCGCGGAACTCACTTGATTTTACTGTTATGATATATAAACTATATTAATGATACATAAACTAAGCAGTCCCTGTCCAAAATGCACATGTAGTATCCAAAATGGGACTGTACACATCATCCATAAATATCGAGAGACCTTTGCTCAATTTACGGTTGTTTTACATAGTAGTAATATTAAGGCTTAGGCTGTAGTATTTCAATGGGATTATTTCGTGTTTTGCACTGTGCGGCTATAGAAAGCAGTCAGGCATGTCGGCTATATATATATAGTACATCACTTACAGAGCAAACAGTCATCATTTCAAAAGTAGCTACTCATTTTTCATGGATAGGTCATCAATTTATGATGAAGAAAAATGTGAGCACGGGAAGTTTTGCAGGGTTGTATACCGCTTGTACATTTTGAATCAGCTGGAATAATAGTATCTGGTCGGGATCGATTTGTTTGATTTAGGTGTATATAATAACTGCTGTATACAGTCCCCGCAAAAGTAGCTTACCAGGTAATACATACGCCCATAGCTCTAACAATAATTATGTTTCCAATTTATAAATGAAGAGCTGTGTTGCAAAAGGGCCTACATCAACTTCTACCTGTTACTCATTTTGCATTATTGAATGGATGGCTATTCATTTGTGGAATGTGGCTTGTATTGTAGGTGCTTCAATTGGCGTGCATGGATGCACTAATCCAAGTCATATAGAAACAGTAAATGAGAAACATGTTAGAGTGGTCTGGTGGCCCTTTTGCAACAAAGCTCTTCAAATATTAAATTACAAAATTATGGGTTAAAACTTCTCCTCTTCAAATAGAGACATTGTTCGTAAAGATCAGTCAACAATTACTGAAAATGAATGAACCAAAGTGCAACTTCCATGTTCACACTTGTGTATGGGCTGCATTGATTAATTGAAGCATCCCCAATCCTCATCTTACTATCGACCTGTTATAGTTTGATTTGTTCCAAATAGGCGAAGCGTCCTTACAGTAGAGAATTAATACAGAAGGACGCATGCGCGAAGGCAACACGCACACTATGCATCATATGCGTACGTCATCATATTCATACTTTGGCGCACGGAGAGATCAAAACCGAATATTTCTCGCCAATTTAGAACTGATTAAACTTTTATAGTTGTCGCTAGTCATAAATCAATAATTTGCATGTAGCTACACGAGGCTGCGTGTAGAAAAACAAAATGCTAAAAGAGAGAAAAAAAACCCGGATTTGTTTTGGTCTTGGAAACAGCTCTCAATGTTCACGAGGAGTGTCTGAAATTAAAGGGAAGATATTTCTTTACACATGTATAATTTAATATTTTTACATAGGAGCTATAGTTTGGGAGTTTTAACTCCCCCAAAAAAGTAACTTACCACCAGGTTATAAACATGCTCTTCAATAAAAGCGCATATTTGTATTACCTTTTTTGAGGACTGTAAATCACGATGACCATCACTGAATGTTAGACCATTCGTGTGGTAATCCTAGATACGCTGTTCTTTTTTCTTTCATCCAGATAATGTGTCTAGACATTGTCTCTTTAATGGAACATGGGGAAATGAAGGTAAATCCGACTATACCAGATGTGAACCGATTGATGATCAGGTAAGTACAAAAAGTAATACAAGCCAAATACTTTCAAAATACCATAATAGATGAGCTTATGAAATTGCGGTCGGATGGGATGAGGGCAAAGGTCACAGAGGTCAATAGGGCCAAAATCTTAAAATTGATTCGAATGTCCAGGGGGCATTATACATGTAGTTATGTATAAGGTTCTTGATTATTTCCTCTCGAGATAAATACATACTATTCTTTTTACATCGGGAAGAAGTTTATAGTAATTATAACATCGCTTCTGACTATCGTGTATGAAAAGCAAATAATAATATTATATCCTATTCCTATCCTTGTCATCCGGTTTCTTTTTGTTATTGGTTCACGATGTAATATAATCGCCCGTACAAACACTGTAACCATTTGAAAATCCACCTACGCGTTATGTTTAAGCGGGTTTTGTTTGCTCTAGTATAAATCAGGATTACTCTAGCAAAATAATTAGCAAAACATGTATTGGCATAGCCTGATTTTTTAACTTCTTAACTTCCCTTAGTATGGTTCATTTTAACTCGACTCTCTGCATCAATTAAACACTCAGAATATTGCTTTGTTAGAGCGCCCTGAAAGTGGCATTTGTATTATCAAACCTAAAATTGAAATGCCAAACAAATCAAGGTTTGTAGAGATAAATTGTCAATATCACTGCTGCACTTCGATGTTTACTTCGTGCAGTTTATGAGTGTGTGTGCAGTATTATGCACATGAAAGATTGCGAATATTAGTCGATCCAATTTAGCTGGGACATTGCTTAAGCATTCCCATGCGCAGCTTAAACACCCCTCCCCAATAACACACCCCACACAAAAGCTACAGGAGTTAGTTGTGCACAGGGTGCAAGATGTTTTCATCCAGTATGGATTCCTCCAGGGTTGGAACTTCAGATTTTTTTCAACTAGCCAGTCGGGCAGGTAACTAACAGAATTGACCTGCCCGACGAAAATTCCACCAGCCAAAGGTCTTTTTTCATAATATTTTGCAGCAAACAATTAAGAGCAAGACTACTTTTAAATGATTACAATTACATGTCTTTGTCTTTATTGTACGATGTTCCACTGTAACCCTAGCCCGTAACAGCTCCTCGTATTCATCATGTTCATCAATCCAATACTCTCTTTAATCTCCTATCAACCTGATCTCCTCTATCATCATGACACAGTCATCTGATGATGAAATTACCCTGAACTTACTGTTACTTACACTTTGAGGTTAAAAAATGTTACCCGCCAGTCGGACGGGTGCCTTTGCATCTTCACCCGCCCGACACGAAAGTTACCCGCTATGGGCGGGCGGGCGGGTCTTATTTCCATCCCTGGATCATTCCTCGTATTAGCATGATTAGTGACCTTACGATACACGGATACATGTGCTTATATTTCGTAGGATTTTCCTGGAAGAATCCGAGGTACATTAGCATGACCAGCTAAAGGACCTATGTGGTTGTTGATGAATAATTCATAATGTGTTTACATATTCTGTATGTTGTTTTCCTCTTAATAGGGTACCAACCCTCATGAACTTCCCGTTAAGCTGATAACACTCTCCGGCTATAGCCTCTCTTTCGTTGCACTTGTCGGAGCTTTCATCATTTTCGCATATTTCAAGTAAGTACGGCATTGTTAATACATGTGTACACACTTAGAGACTCGAGACTAAAATGATATTGAATTAAATGTAGGATTTATTATGATTATGTGAAAAGACGCAATAATAGTATTTAAAAAAAATCTCGTAATTCTGACTTCATACTATTAAATAAGCTGATATTGTACCTCAGCTAAGTTGAATGACACTTATCTGCATCCGATTAATTTAATTTCATCACGGTATTGTTACTTGCTGTGATTACTGAACCAAAACAAATACGAATACTCATTTTTACTAAGATGGGGCGGTGGGTGTGGAAACCCCACTCGGAGGTAGGAGATTCTTCCCTTCGATAACCAAAGGATGTATTAATGTATTTCATTTCCTAAATCGGATCGGGAATAACTGTTTCATATATTAAAGCTGCCCCATGGGAATATTGAACCACATACCTACTTTTCTCTGCTTCCGACCTCGAATGCGAATACAAATGCCTGTCTTTGATTTGTATACAGGAGCCTACGCTGTGTGCGTAACTACATCCACTGGAATTTAGTGAGCTCATTCATACTCCTGTACATCAGTTTCTTTGTGGCGCTGTCAACCAACCAACACGTCACCAGCGATCCGTCTAGTAACAAATTTGTAAGTATATAGAAACTGTGTACCAAGCAGGCGGTGTTTGCAGGGTATTGCTATCCAAGACACGTGTGTTCCTATGTAAACTTATATTTAATTAATAACAAATTTATTCAAATGTTTAATGCAAAGAAGTAATCCTGTGGTTGTATGATAGGACGGGTATTCATATGAAGTCCCGGTACGAAATAATAATAATTTCGATATATTTATATGCAGCGTGTTTTTTCATCTTTTATTTTATTTTCGTTCATTTTTTGTTGTTGACATTTCATCAAAATCACGAGAGTTGGAGAGAATTGTATGAAAATGTGCAAATAAGAATGAATAAATAAATCGATATCGGAGAACTAAATAATGCATAAACAATACGATAAATTAATACATATGCAGGCTGTCCCAAAATGATTAGTACCCATCGATGCCCAAAGTTCATTAATTGTTTTCATCATTGAGATTCATCAATGAGATTTAGGTCCGTTGTTTTTTCATCGCCTTTGACATACTGTAGTGTACCCTTTCATTACACTGTAAAAAAATGACCGTACATTTTACGGTAACATACCTGGCAGCTAGGTTGCCAACATATTACCGTTAATTTTACGGTTGACCGTAATAAGTTTTTTTTACGGTCAACCGTAAAAATTACGGTAAAATGTTGGCAACCCAGCTCCCAGGTATTTTACCGTAAAATTTACGGTTCACTGTAGGACTTATTTTTACGGCTGCCATCACATTTATGGGACAACCTGACCGACGGTACCTGACCAGAAATGTGTCAATGTTTTACCATAGTTATTTATGAAGCTACCCACATGGTCATACTTTAGCATCCGTCACATCGTACGTGGGCATATATGTGCCTATTACCGGACTGACTGCAGTAAGCTTACATGCATGACACTCACTGCCGCTGCGCTGTGCACGAGTAAGAACGGCAAATAGTGTGCATGTAAACCTTGTTAGAACAAGCAAACCTTGCTCTTAATCAATTACAAAACCAATTACAGACTGCAAAATGTAGATATATAGTGAACAAAATGGTAGCTCTCATCAGTGTGAACTCAAGGCAACAGCATTGATGTAGGACCTCGACTGAATTTGGGAATGATCGTCTGCTATACTATATCGTATTCGTTTCACTGCTGTTGTATTTTGTAATTCATATTATCTAATCACAATGATTTGTTATATATTTCAAACAGTAACAAAAATATTTTGACAAAGCATGATTAGCTCTGAAAATAAAAGCAATATTGTTTAACCAAAGAGAGGAGTGATCACAAAGGCTCAGAACATTATTAAGTGGATACAATCTATAATCAACACCTATTTTGGCGATGGCGGCAAAATCCAAAATACGGTAAATTACCGTATTATGGAGATGACTCATCATGATTGGCATGAAATACGGACTGTCCGACGTAAATATTACGGTGAACCGTAATTTTATCATGTAGCAGCCATTTGAACGTAAAATTTACGGTACTCTACCGTAAAAAACGGTAATCTTTTACAGTGTAGAATTATTGATTATGAATATCGGACTTCTTTAACTGAGGTTACACTCCATTATGTAAGTTATGGTGATTTCACTTTTTCGGCCAAGTGCAAAATAATGTGTTTGTTAAACTTGTTTGAAAGAAACAAAAATATTCACTCAATCTCTGAAGACATGCTAGAGGTACTAGTCCATAACTACTGCATACGTACTATTCAAAAGCATATTACTCATCTCTCAGCGCCAATTATAAAAGCACTTGCCCTTATGGTGCAAGGAAGGGTTTTTTTTGGAATTTTAATAACTAATAACAGTTAAAATAGAAATGAACAAAAGATTATATTGGTAGACAAGAAATTTAAGAGAATATTATTTGTTTCTTTCAAACAAACTGTTTAACACACATTTTCGTTTGCAATTTGCCGAAAAGGTGAAATCACCATGTCTCATATTCATGATCTAAAATGAAAGGGTACAGTATGTCTAAGATGGTGAAAAAACAACGGACCCAATCCCATTGATTTTGATAATGAAAGAAATTAATGAACTTTGGTCATTGATGGGTACTAATCATGTTGGGCCAAAGTAAAGAAACGAAACATTTTTTAAAACCAAAGAATTGTTGAACATTTTCGAAATTCGAAAAGTGTAGGATTTAAATTCTTCACCACTCTACTCATCTGTATATTATACAGAAGAAGAAACACCTGCGCCTTTTCTCACAACCCCTGAAATTCGCAAATCATGTTCTCGTTCTTGTCTGTTTTAATATGCTGTCAAACATGTTTAGATACGCTAAGTCTGTGGCAAAGTGTTTCAATGTAAACTTGGATGTTTAGCCAACGTATTAAATTGTTTAATAAAGAAAAGTACTTCGAATTCAACAACTCCATAATTCGTTTGCTATTGTATTTAGATTCATCATAAGTATTCATGAAGGGACATATTTTTGACGTTTGATGTACAAGTCGCGTGTTATCCAAACTTCTTATACACTAAGTATGTCTCAGAATTATGTTCACACTCGAGTAGCAATACGGTGACGAACAATTCCTGTTCTATAACTGGCGGAAAACTGTCTGAATATATTTTATAAGATTTTTAGATTTCTAATCATGTTTTAACATAATTACAGAGGTTATAATATGCCACTCGGATCTAACAAATCACAGCATGTTTAACATTTAAGATCGTCACTCGCCCCTTTAAAGGTCTTTCTACTATGGTTCACCAGCTTGCTGAAACTTCGATTGAATTACAATTTGGCCTATATCGCATCATGGGATTGTTTGTATAAAATCCTTCCTAGGGAAAACGACTATAGATCATGTACACTATAGTCTCACCAGGGATGTATCATCCAATATACGATTGCATGTGACATAAGAATGGAAGAAAAAACAGACATCCTCTCTGCAAAAACCCTTAATATAAGTAGGAGTTCCAAACCTCATTAATTCCTAGGAGTTGACCCATGACCTGCTACTTTTTATGATATACGCATATTTCTCTTGCGAACTTATGTTATGTCGATGAAGCAGTTCTTCACCGACAAATTCATATCCAATAATATGACATTTTTAACATTACTTATAAATTGTATGGTCATTATACCAGCCCTACCCTTACCACATGTTGTTATCTTATTCCTGCTATGTGAATATATAGGAAAATACAATCATCAAAATAATATAAATTCGCAAGAGAATCTAAAGAACATGCCTCGTAAGTATTATATGAATTAGCAAATTTATGTTCGGAGGTCATGGGTCACATCATTTTAAAAGCCGAATTTAGAGCCCCAAGGCTCCTACTACATCGCATATTATGAACAGGTTAAGTCAGAGAACAGTTTGTAACAAGTGAAATATTGTCCAATATATTAATCACTCAACTCAACCCAACGCATAGTCCTATGAATGGATATCAGGTGATTTTTCAAATTATTCTAATGATTAATGCAGAGAAGCATCTAGATGTCAACGGCTCCACGATTCGTTTGATGTTTTATTTAGATTTGTCATAAGTATTCATGAAGTAACACATTTGAGGCGTTTGATATGTCGCGTGTTATCCAAACGTGTTACATAAAGCGGGTATCATATTATGGACCCCAACAATCCGTCATAAATGAAGCTTTATTGTAAAGCACTTCATTCCAAAATCCAGAATTGATTTTGTTTGCCAATTTTGAGATGTTGACATACATGAACGCTCAAAAACCAAGAAATTAACAATGACAATTTAATGTAAACTTTCGATCGTTTCAAAAGTGAACATTAAATGATTTTAACCCTTTTATAAATTTAAAATAATGATATACATGTAGGCGTACAACACCAACAAAGGCGTTATCATTTTATCACATTGTTAACCTTGAACTCTCCATTTACTTCTATGACATCGAATTTCATTTTTCTTTCCAAGAAAGTTTACAAAAAGTAGTGCAGGAGGTACAGTCTTTGAAAAATCTTCTGTGTACATCATTTGAGACGCTCTGTAACTCCATGAGCAACATGAATACATCTACGATGCCTACCAAGATCCAATTACACAAAATAACACTATAAATAAATGCACATAACGAATTTATGGAGTTCTCTTCACATTCCAAAACGTGGGTTTAAATATTAATGCCATCAAAGCTTCTGTTTTTAGTAGTACGTGTACTAAGTTGAACATTCTGTTTAAAAATACTACAAGGGTCATTCAATAAGTTCTACCTCCTAACTTAAACATCGCTAATATGAATGTCAGCCTCATGACATTTGTCATGATTATAGCTCTAACCCATAGCTTCACATTTATAGTAAATGATAATTAAGACCTGTTTCACTTTTGTCATGATACGATCAAAGCCAGGGAGAGATTTTGGACAACGGACCCTAAAGAAAAACACTTTTTTGTTTGTTTTCTCTCCGTATTGCATGATTAGATATAACAGCCCGATTTAAATACTGACAATAGAAAGCAATGGATGTTTTCTGAATATAATACTGTATTATCATTAATAAATCAGATCGTAGGCAATATGAATCTTTGTAGGATTGAAAATAGTATAATATTAACTCGAATGTAATGCTACGTCTTTAGAGAACTGGAATACGGCTATTCAGTCAAATTTTCGTTGTTACAAGTCAAGCCACAGTGATGCCTCGAATGTTAAATCTTAACATGACAGTCACTTTATAAGTTTTCCCTATATATAACCTTTATAATAGTCAATCAGGTAGTCAGTGATAGAAAATGTTCTCTTTGAGAGACTTGGAATTTATCCATTTAGTCCTGTATATTGAAGATCCCTCAGTTTTTATGAAAAACAAATATGACTTTTGCAGCGGTTCTCTAAGGTAGTGTAAACATCGATGGATGTCCTGGTCTGGTTCTGGCTAAATAGAGGGCATTCTGTTCCCAAGAAATCAGTCACATTTATTGTTTATAGTCTGTTCAAGGGATATTTGTAATTTAGAATGGTTTTAATTAATCGATAGGGATGTTTTGTCTATTATTTGCCAAATGAATAGCACTTGATATAGATATTTGGCTGTCTTTTAGCCGTTTCCGTCGCACTAAATGAACGATTGGTTTTCACTGTATTTCTGGAAAAGTACAACCACTACTCAGAGCGATTTACTATGAATTTGTAGCTGGGATTCCATGCTACAATTGTGCAATATTTCATAAGACTGGCTTATATAATAGCAAAGTTATGAGGTAGGAGGTAGAACTTATTGAATGACCCTCGTAGTTTCAAATTCAATAATTTGCCTGATCCGTAATTATGCTATGCTCGTAACCCCGCTTGTATCAGCAGTGCGGTATTCAAATAAAGCTAGATTTGACATGGAAATAAAACAAAACAAAATAACATGGCACGAATGAGACATACTTATCATACCTAATAAATGCGTGAAACTAGCACTGGATTTGTGCTTGCCTTTATATCCACCCATAATACTACTTGGAAGTAGTTCCATTGTCCAATTTATGCTGTATGATGGTTGTAAAGCTATATTCCAAGTTCCAAGCTGTATGTACTGTTAGCCACGCACTGATACTTCCAACGACTCTGCATTTAATTTGTAACGCAGGCAATTAAGAAGGGATAGGTCCTCTTCCTTCAGAAATTAAACTTGGTGGGCATTTTCGATTGACATTGATTGATCTGTTGTAATAATTATGACTATGACAGTGACAGCTGTTCGTAAAACTAACCAATCTCAATCTAGATCAGTTTTGGTCAGATCAGCATTGAAATTGATATATTATTGTTGAGTACCAGCCCTGTGTGGGGAAACTGAATGTTAATTTTCTGCCTAGAAAGTAGAAAGCAATTTTGGTCTTTTGTGAAAGCTCAGAAAAAAGACTCTACAGGTATTCCAGCCCTAAAAGACAGAGGCATCCTCATCTCTGACAACACCAAAAAAGCAGAAATATTGAACAACCAGTTCAAGAGTGTCTTCACAACAGAGGACATGACTTCAATGCCAGAACCCCAGCCAGTGAAATTCAGACCAATCTCAGATATCATCATCAATACTGAAGGAATACAGAAACTTCTGGCTGAATTAAATCCAAATAAGGCAACCGGACCAGATGGTTTATCCCCACGCATATTTAAAGAATTGGCACCTGAATTAGCACCCATCTTAGCATTTATTTACCAGAACTCACTAAATACAGGCAAATTACCCCAAGATTGGAAAACTGCAAACATCTCGCCAATATTCAAGAAAGGAGATCGAGTGAAGGCCAGTAATTATAGACCTGTTTCACTAACTTCGGTGGCATGTAAAATACTGGAACATGTGGTCCACTCACACATAATGTCATACTTCGATGCACATAATATTTTGACACCACAGCAACACGGATTCCGAAAATCACATTCTTGCGAAACACAGCTCATCCAAACCATTCACGATCTATCTACCTCCCAAAATAAAAGCATCCAAACAGATATAATAATAATGGACTTCTCAAATGCTTTTGACGTCGTCGCGCACAACAGGTTGCTTCTCAAATTATCCCAATATGGCATAGATGGTAGTATAAATAGATGGATTGGAGCTTTTCTTAAAGGACGCAGACAAAGAGTTGTAATAGGAGGTGACCACTCAGACTGGGCCTCTGTGAAATCGGGTGTCCCTCAGGGGACTGTGTTGGTCCCACTGTTATTTCTGGTATACATAAATGACTTGCCACAAAATATCAAGTCAACGGTCCGTCTCTTCGCAGACGACTGCGTAATATACAGGGAAATTTCATCAACAGAGGACACCAAGACTCTCCAAGAAGATCTGGAGACACTCGCAGTGTGGGAAAAAAGGTGGCAAATGTCATTTAACGCAGGAAAATGTTATGTGCTTAGAATCCCGGCATCCAGATCACCAATAATCACAAATTACACCCTAGGTGATGCCACACTTCAAGAAACAAGGACTCATACCTATCTGGGGGTTGACATACAGCACGATCTTAAATGGAATTCCCACATCAACAGAATCACGGCATCTGCTGGTAGAACACTTGGGTTTGTGAGGCGCAACCTGTCTTCATGTACAAAAGATACAAAAATTATCGACTACAAGACCCTGGTTCGCCCCATAACCGAGTATTGCTCAGCAGTGTGGGATCCCCACACAAATGAACTCATACAAAAAGTGGAGAAAATACAAAGAAGGGCCGCCCGAATGGTTTCAAGTAACTACAATTGGCAATCTAGTGTGTCAGAACTCATACGGGAGCTCAAATGGGAGTCTCTAAACGATAGAAGGAAAATTAACCGCCTTGCTATCTTACACAAAGCCATAGGAGGGCACCTCGCTATCCCGGTACAAAACTACCTACACCCAGTCCAAAGGCGTACACGTCGATCTAACAAAAACAACTTCATCGAAGTGCAGTCCAGAATAGACAGCTTCAAGTACTCATATGTACCAAGGTCAATCAGGGACTGGAACGACTTGCCTGAGTCAGTAACAAACATTAAGGAACCATCACAATTCAAGACAGCAACTTAAGCACTCAACTCAAAGCACAACAAAAGCTAGACAAAGAATCAACGCGCACACCAATCCCTGCTTGTTTTATCCCACCCGGGATGTTAAGCAGTACCAAAGAAGAAGAAGAAGAAGAAGAAGAAGAGGGACAATGGAGGTATAAATCATATCGTCATTGGGTCTACTAGTACTCGCTCGCTAACGCTCGAGTCTGGATTGTCAGATGTCAGCCTGAAACTAGTGCTAGACATAGCCTGCTCGTCTCTACTTATACCGTGTGAGATGAAGAGCTCGCTAGAGGTTTATCAGTTATATCAGAATACGTTGAAACAATATTACGATATATAAGTTGTCACGCCGAAGGAACAAGTTGTCTCGTGTATTGATACTAGACAAATAGTCCTTGGCATCACCGTTGTCATAGTATGCTTCACATCACATCATTACGATAACAATATTATGGTCTCAAGACGATGCCATTGATCATTTAATCCGTCGTGAGATATTAAATAATTTGCAGGCTACTGTGGCTACAGGAAGATTTCAGTAATAATCAATCAACCGCGTTTTAATGTCAGATGCACAATAAATCAATAGATGAATATTTGTCCAGAGTGAATTTACAACCCCGGGTGACGTGCTCCCGTTAGGCATTGGACATAGCGTCATTAAACAATGTAAAGTCAGGCTCTATAAATTATTAATAGTTTGCAATCAATCATGCGGAACGTTAAAGCAATACAGTCAACACAAAAGTAACTGACCAGGTAATAAATAAATGTACTGATAACTCTAAAAGTATATATAGACATATTAAATATAAATTTGTTGAGAAATTTCTCATTTTCAATTTGAGATATTGCACTCTAAAAGAGTGGTTGATTATTAAAGAAGTTACAATCCCAAATGTAATGTCAAGTACGATTTTCATTTTCGCAATTTGCTTTTCTACATACGGCAAACACACTTACTCTCCCCTTGTTGAAAAGAAAAAATGTGAAAATTAAAATCAGACTTGGACCCTACATTTGGGATTGTAACTTGCTCAATTATCAACCATTCTGAGCGTGCAATATCACAAATGTAAGAGCAGAAATTTTTCAACAACTTTTTTATGTAGGAGTTATCCTTTTAGAGTTATCAGCACATTTATTACTTGGTCAGTTACTTACTGTGTTGACTGTACATGCGTCTGATTAGCATTGTACAACTGCTATAGGATTTACCCCTGCTAATTTTTCTTCTGTTCTGCGCATCACCTCTCGCCATCCCTCAGCATCGTGTGTAGTGTAACATAGTGTTATGTAGTAATATTGAGGTTTGTGAACGTTTTTGCTATTTTTTTTGTCGCGCGTCAGCGTCACTATGAGACCGTTTTAGTTCCAAGCCCAATTTACGTACGGTGTACAAGTACTTTGTATGATCATGATGCATGGCCCATGCATTGATTGGCATAAAGCAATTGTGTTTGTTTACTGAGTAACCGTAGACGGTGTGGAGTAACTTAGTTTAGTGCCGTGCCTGCCTAACTGCACAAATTCACTACCATACAATCTGGATTGGGATTGGCATGTTATTTAATGTGCTATTAAAATAAATACACGAGTTACAGGCAATTATTATTAAGATATCGGACGTAGATAACTTACTCATTAAAAAAGTAACTCAATGTACGTCACAATGGCGTATGTTGCACATTAATTTGATTTGACCAGAAAAAAATATTACTGGAAATGTTAAACTTATATTCCTTTAGCTATAAAGCCATTAAATCGTACGAGGAACCTGCACCAAACACTGCTTGTCAACTAAACAGCGCTTATATCTAGTTTAACAATATTTAAATGATAAATAACAGAATACTATACACTTGTGAGCGTGTTCTTTGCCAATTCGCGTAGGGGCACTGGACATGACAACACGGTAATCAGGATTTTCGATTTCTGTGTGTTCGAATACAATAATACCGAAATGCGGATGGATATTTATCTTCCGTGAAGACTGTGAAGACGCCTTGAGTTGAGGTCTCGACGTCAGCTGTCTGCTATGTTATGAATGACACTTGCTTTGCACAGCGCTGTTTTGTCTTTCGGACACGTACATCTCGTTGGACTCCTTATGATTTGCTGATTAGGCCTATTGCAACGTGAATCGTGTCGTCGATCAATGTTTGTGATTGGTAAACAAAATACAGGGTGGCTCACAAAATCAGCACATAATACGGATTAACGGATACACTCTCGTGATCGTGGTATACCGTATGTCAGTGTAATATAATACTGAATGGCCTATGAATGAAACCTTTAATATTACCTTTAAGAATATGAGTTGGGTTTTTTCAGTGTCTTGAGTTTGACCTATTATTTCGGAAGTCTATCATATCATTATCGGTCATCTTGCTTCTTTTTATTTTAAATTACAGAACAAATACAATAACTTTCATAGTTAACTTATAGTTGCAATTGTTTCAGGAAAATGTAAACATCTTAAAACTCACCTGCATTAATATAAGGTTCTTCTTCATAAATTCATGTTTGTAGTGCCTTATGTTCATCAGATTTTCGACAAATCTCTATACATTGAGACAGGTCTAAAGCTATACGTGAATTCCCATAGACATTCGCCTCATTATGTATTCATGAGCTCATTATCGCCAGTATTGCGCTATGGGAAAGTCATCTCTACCTACACCTTCTCTGAAAAAAGTCAGTGCTTTAACAATTGATTGCTAAACTCACAAATGCAATATCCTATATAAGGATACCCATTATGTTAACACTTGGCAAGGGGCAACCCCTCTGTACAGGGGTCAAATGCTTCATCTAAGCTTAGAAGTATACCAACTTGTTCGTCTGATCATAAGAATTCCAAAAATAAATATGTATAGTTTGTCTATCTGGTGCCCAATGTTTTATTAGGAGTTGTGAATCATAAGTAATAAAAATTCCATTAAAATGGAAAGTTGGCGGTCAAAAGGAAATTGCGATATAAGGCAAATAGAAAGATCAAAAATAGCAACATTTGTAAATACGGCTTTTAGTTGCTAAAATTATGTGGCAGAAGAAGCAAGCGCATAGATGATAATTGTGCAAGATTCTTGCATGGCATTACTAGAAAGCAATATAAATTACAGCCATAGTTTAGTGATAAATAGTTTTAAATATATGTCATATGTATTCAATTTATTTGATCAATACATAAATAAATGTAGAAATAAATAAATGAGGTTTTTTTTTTAAATACTTTTAAATAAATAGTTGAATAATTTTGTTAATAAATAATAATATAATCGAAAATTAAATTTTTAATCGAAAATAAATGAATCAATAAACTAATGAATCAATACATAAATACACGCGTATTAAAAATTAAAATATTAAAAATTACTTATAAAATAAAGAAATTAAAACAAATAAACATGAGAAAACATTAATAAATAAAAAATGATTAAATAAATAAATGAATAATTATGTAGATAATTAATAATATAAAAAGTAAATAAGTAAATATAGAAATATAGAAATGAATAAATTTTACATTCAATTTAAGTTTTAAATATGTCATATATATTCAATTAATTTGATTAGAATTATATTCAATTTAATATGGCCAATATTCGTTAGTAAAACTATGGTTGAAGTAGAATTTATTTGTTTATTATAGAAAAAATTCCATTGAAATGGAATGGGGGCGATCCAAGAGAAAGAATCATGTTTTGTAACCATTTTCTGAAGCATCTGTTCATTATGTTGCATACCAAAATACCAGGGATATGGTGTATGTATCTTTCAAACAACAACAAAACACCCCAAATCAAAACACAACAGTCTAAAAATAGTACAGGAAACCAATAAAGTTGATATTTGTGCATGGAGGGGGGGGGGGGAGGTACCATCTGAAGAACAATCTAGGTATAATGACATCCGCAACTTATTAAACAACCCCAGGACAGACAGTTCGGAGATTTCTCTTTGGTCAAACAAGATAAGCTATTATGTCTCTCTGTTGGGAGTCTAATAACATCTCTCTGATTGAATCACCAAGGCTAAACAAATATAGCGTTGACTCCGTCACAGACTGCAGGACTGTTAAAATAAACTGCATAGGTACATGTAATTTACAAAGACTACAAAATAATTTAGACAATTTTCCATATACTAAAAACAAAATGGCAGCCTCCATGTATTAGAAAGACCTAAATGTCAAAGAATATGCAATCTGATGCTATAAGGTTGGCGGGCTTGGCCCGCCAACCAAAAAGGTCGTTGATCCTTTTGCACATGAGGTCAACAATTCAACTTTCTCCGATTCAAACAAACACTACCTCAAATTGTTCGTCTATATCACAGGGATTGTAAAAAAGGTAATTTTTACTTCATACAGTAGTTGTTAAGCCACAGAGTCAAAATGTCAATAGGCCTACATACAGACATAACAAAAAATGGGACAAAAGCACTATAATATCGATAGATGTTACTGCTAAAAATGAAATTTTAGGCATCTCTGTAACCAGACGGAACAATTTGACATATTATATGCTTATATCAGAGCTACTTTAACTTTTTACTAAATACGCTAAACGTCACTGACCTTTTAATGACCTTTTTACAATGCCTTACAACTCTTGTGCCCAGACGAACATTGTGGTATGCATTTTAGCTTAATTAAAGCATGTTTCAATTTTTGACCCCTATAGTTATAGGGGTAGCCATTTTTAAATGAGTGTGGGACCCCTCGTCACATGTTTAAAAAAGTGGAAACAACTCAATAAGTGTTGCTTATAGGCTTTAAAGATCCTGCAACACAAAAGTTCAGTAAACAACACAACACCATACACAATTGTCCTGCTTTTCTTTATATCGTCCCAACTCTACCGCGACAGTGTGTTTCAATAATAAACACATGGGTTTATACCTCTATTTAATTCTTTTGCCTCTCATGGCGTGTATCAGGTATTGTGTAGTATATAGTATGTATTCTAATTCAGCAACTTGCCGCCCCATGGCTTTGAATTATACATTACCGTATACCTTGTTAAATTGCTTGGACGACAACACCAACTCCAATCGAGGCACGCCACTCGAAAATACAGATGAAGCAACTTTCTAGCTATCAATCATAGAAAATGGATGTGAACA
This sequence comes from Ophiura sarsii, assembly GCA_035610835.1. Taxonomy (NCBI): domain Eukaryota; kingdom Metazoa; phylum Echinodermata; class Ophiuroidea; order Amphilepidida; family Ophiuridae; genus Ophiura; species Ophiura sarsii. The sequence goes on from CM069443.1 coordinate 26,595,339, forward strand.
GATTGGCACCACTTTGTCAGCACCAGTGGTTTCCCTTTTTGCAATACCTGCACATAATTATTCTTATCATTAATTCACGTTTGGTATTTCGTGTTCCCTTTCTAATAACACGGACGTACTTGCCCACACCCCTGTGGGTTTGTGTATAAAAACGTATATTAAAAAGACCTTTATTATCTTACTCTCACCTTTACCCCAATGTCGTGAATAAAACAAATGAAACATGCACGTTGTGAATAGAATTGGAGCTATTGTATCACCTTGTCATACTCCTCCGACTGTATAAACCTGTTTTAGACATGCCTTCCCAATATGAAACCTCACTGCGGCTGTGCTATATGATTATAAACCCATGCTCCACTGCCAAATATGCATCGGCTTTTAATTCACGATTGAAAAAAAAATCACATTACTAATATAAGCGAATATATTATAAGCACTTACACATTTCTTTACATTCTTTCATCCTTGTACAGTGGGTTTGTCGGCTGTTTGTAACTGTTCTAAACTATTGCCTCATGACGAATTTCTTCTGGATGTTCGTTGAGGGCGTGTATCTATACACGCTAGTTGCAAGGGCATTAACCGTGAGAAAAGACCGGTTCTGGGTGTACTGCATCTTAGGCTGGGGTAAGTCATGTCAGGTTTATAAGTAATGCACTAAGATATATCATTTCAAAGTCATGCCTACAATGTTAAACTTTCCTGCTGGAAATACTGATCAATCTGGAGCATTACTTGTAACATAAGCAGTAATTGGTTTCATAATTCACCTCAAATAATCGTATGCCTCCATGAAATGACGAGGGATTGACTTATTGAACCAGATATTTTCTTATCGTTTTCAATCATCATCAGGGGGGTACTAATACACTTGCCCTTTAAAATAACAAGGCAAACAAGAGCTTAACCTAAATGCAGATATACACTTGCCCCTTAAAATAACAAGGCGAACAAGGGCTTAACCTAAATGCAGTTATTAGTGGGTCTTCGTAAATCAAATTGCTATGTGATAAAAGAGTATTAGTAATTGAGGTTATAACTTCAAAGACTAACTCCTTAGCGTAAATGATATGTCATAGCGTAGTCGCTGGCAAAAAAATAACGTGTCCTTGTCGATGACGGGTGGACTGCATAAATGATTATTTGTGAGTGCAATGCACGTGACCATAGACAATTTGCAATATGCACCCATCATGCCCATAGGCAGGATTTTTTTTAAATGCCATTGAATGTACAGAAATCCTTCGTTGACTTCAAATGCCAAAGGCCTTTGAGAAACGTTGTTGAAATCCTTCCATTTTGGATGCCATCTAAGAATGTATTGAATCGTTCTATCCTTGCAATTGCCCGGGGGGGGGGGGGGGGGGGGGTGTCTCACATTGATATGGTATACGTATGTGCCTGCCTTTTGGGGTGCCTTTTCGCAAAAATTGGTATAGCGATGGGGTGGTTTTCATCACACACCAAAGCGCCCAAATGGCATAAATTGGGTGTATTTTGAGGCATTTTTTTGTAAAAAGCGCCCAATTTGTGCAAAATTGGGTGCCTTTCTAACAAAATTGGTATATTGATGGGTGGGAAATTGGCCAGTCCGGCAGGCACATCCACGTACGATTTTGGCGAAAGAACCCCCCCCCCCCCCCCCCCCCCCCCCCGGGGGCAATTGCGTGACCTTAATACTCTGTCGCAACTCTTGTAGAGGTCACCGCTATCTTGTCGGAGAAATGTTTGTCAATGAGTATTTATAATACACCCACCCCTGCATACAAAATGCTAAAGGTTGAACATTTCCATGGGAATATTGACATTATTATTGCCTGGTTCATATCGTGTGATGGACATTCGACGTCTACTATTATGTACACTTGGGCATCACATAATTGCGGTGACCAGTATATACACAGGCATTCAAATGCAGTAAATGAATCAGCAATAGTGTTCAAGATTAATTTACACACTTACCCTTATTACTCATTCTTTCTACAGGTGTTCCAACCATATTTGTAACTATTTTCGCCATCCTGAATATGTTTTATGACAACGAGTAAGTATGCATTTTCTTTAACATAAGTACACAAAGAGTAAATATAAGAATTGCTTGAAGCATCTTATTAATAAAGAGCCGGCACTCAGAAGAGATTTTAAAGCTACTATTTTATATATGCCATATTTTACTCAAGTGTAAGTTTGCTAAATTTAATTTCTGGTTTACAACTGATGTTACCTTTTGTGTCCATTTTAATAGGTTTTAATTTCTTAACTTAATTGTTGATTATTTAATACATGACGATCGTTAAATATCAAGCGTACTTTTTCCCAAAATGTGTGTAGAAACAAGGGAATCACATTAAACTGTCTTCGGAAAGCTTCAACGTAAATAGCTAATTGTTTTCAACCTATTACAGAATGTATGATATGTATTGCTCTGTGACTTTCCTTCAAGATATTTGATTGAATACGTTGCAGTTCAAAGTATTGTTTTCACGGGGGTTTAGCAAAACTAGACAATATAATACGATCACTGTCACAATTTAAACTGCAATCTTATCAATGCTTGTGTATCGTCGTTGTTTTGCAAGACTAGTGTGCTTATCGTTTAATATATTCTCTTTTGTAGATGTTGGCTCAAGGAACACAGCAAAGTATCATATGTGATAACAGCGCCGATTATTTTTCTTATATTCGTAAGTATAAAAAAAATACTATATATAAATTTCATCGTATAATGTGATGTGGCAGTCCGCACTCTTCTCTAAACCTATTATCGTTAGTTTACCTAAGCAACAACCGAATGACTCAGTCTGGTGCATATTTTTTCATCGCAGACGAATTCAAATTTTGAAGTGTGTGTATGCGGACTGGATGTTCTAGTTTCAAAACGGTCATCCAAAATGAGTTTATATATAATTGTGACGTTGCATGATTATGCACATAATGGATACCGACTGCGTAACTACTTGGAAGGATCATTGAGGTTGCATTAGGGAACGCCAGATTTGCATTTAGCTTTCAAGACTTTACATAACACAGAGAAATCTCAAGTTGTCTAGCGTACTTTTAAAAAACATAAGCCCCAGTGGAAGGTTGTGGGAGTAAAACTATCATTGATCATGAGGAAAACTTGAGTCAAAAAATGATTTGGAAAACGGTCCTGGGATCGAACCTTCATCATCGCCGTCCAATTCTAATTGATTAACGTTCACAACGATGAGGATTTAGGGTTAATCTGATTCAAATGGTATCAAATGACATGTTAAAAGCCAATAGCGGACCGTGAACAAATTAATATATATCCCCATTTATAACACGTAGCACAGGAAGCAATGTATATTTATATACATTATCAACCGATGCTAAAACGATGAACAAGCGTGCCCCATCATAATCGTGTTCGCATTATAAGAACATTTTGTCCACAGCCACGTGGGAAATGTAATTAATATCCCAAATAAAACAGGTATATGTTTTGGTCCTCGCACGTTTAACAAATATTCGATAGGTTTACTCCCGATCTATACTGGACGTGAAATATCGGCCTGATATTGCACATATCTGCCAAGAAGCACGGACAACTTGACTGGAATGTTCACAGAAATCAGGCCACCTATAAACAGCATTAACGAATGGGTGTCATCCAATACACATGGTATAGCCAAACAATGTGTGCTGACGAAATATAATGTAATGTGTAGCGACAGCGCTATTAAGTACATTTCTAACAGTGTACCGTTGGAAAGCTTTTTCCATAAACATGATATACCGTTAAACTTCATCTATAAGCCCTCATTGACTAATAGTTATTAAGCTGAAAATAGATAAAAAGGTATGAGCGCCCTCTTTTGATCTAGAGAAATTAGTACGAATGAGTAGTGTATTCGATATTCAATACTATAAAGTTGTATTACTATCTAAATAATTTCATGGACAGATGAATTGCTCAATTGGTAAAGCGTCAACTTCAGTATCACGAGGTTGGTGGTTCGATTCTCAAGTACACCCTTTGCAATTTCTTTTGAAATCCTAGTGATATAGAAATTAATGCAAACTTGAATGTAAAATGATTACTCAATTATACAAGCTTTATTTTTATTTTTTAAAAAACAAGCACATAATTAATTTGATTGTAAAAAGTAATGATCTTAATAGTCCAACCTTTTTATAAGCTGCTAAAACACATTTATACTACAAATTAACTACAGCAAAATGTATTCATTGGCTTATTTTAAATGTTTCCCACAGTAATCTTAAACGTTTCCTTCATCATGATTTATTAAGGGAGAATTATGATGATGCATATTAGGTTGGTAGATCAAGTTAAGCAACAAAATGAAAGTAACTATGCAAACCACTATAATCCTGGTCTCACAGGATTATAATTGAATGGCTATTAAATCAATTTATTTCCAATAAGATAGAGGGCCGTCCATTTATACCGACCCATCAATCATACAGTCATGTAGTTATAAAACAGTATCTGACATAGCAGTCCCGTTTAGATCAATTGGTAAAGCCGACAGTTTGGGCTAGTGCAATTGTGATCGCAGGTTCCAGATGAAAATTCCTGGTTCGAATCTCACTTCAAGACTTCTTCTTTTGGAATAGTCATAATTTTCAAATTCTTGACAGTGTTTTATTTTTATCATGAATGAACAAGGAATCTATCTTTTTCGTTGGTTTATTTTTTATTTTTTTTAAATGAAACAAAATTTAATCAAACTGGACACGCAAGCCATGGCCAGTCAATAACGTTTCGACTGTTTGCCTGTTGTCCTCATTGATTCGAAACGCGATATTACACGTTTGTGCCATACCTATTCTTGGAGAAACGAGAAACACAAAGCACAGAACAAATAAAACAAAACTGAGTGGAAATAATAAAAGAAATCACGCGAAGGACTTATTTACGGCACCATCCATCTTTTTAAGTTTGTTTAAGTTTTTCGGAACTATAATACACACGTTTGACGGATTGCCTTTAAATTCCACGCCTAATGAACATGTCATAGTTTGAGCAGCTCACGTGGTATTGAAGGTCATGCATTACATTCATGTAAATGGTGGTATAGTGGCCACGTGTTATTGATTTATAACGGATTAGTTTTAGGATTACGAAACTGTGTCTATATCACCATGATATCACTAAAGAAGTCCTCTGCCCCAAATTCTACAGACATGCTACATGCTTGTATTGATCAACTGTGAACCATATACATGTACATGTACATGTATACATGGTGTCTCTAAAAACTCGAATCAGGAATTGTCATCTAGAACCAACAATGGCCAACTACTCACAAAAACCACAACTTAACAAAAGACCATAAGTAGCAGAACTGAAAAGCATTGAATTGTAATCAACGTATTGTCTCATTGTACTCCATCCATGCATGTCTTCACAAAAATACTAAGTCGTTGAGGTTGATTTAAATGTTTGTACTATTTATAAACGATTGTGATAACATTAAAATTAAAATTAAAAATAGTAGAAAGAGAGAAAAAAAGAGGGAAAACCCACATTAAAGACAAAGATAGATTCACTATTTATTCATGGTAAAAATAAAGTTAAGAATTTGATATACACCGTAAATATTTATCAACTTTCCAAAAGAAGAAGTCTTGAAGTGAGATTCGAACCAGGTATTGTCATCTGGAACCTGCGATCACAATTGCCCTAGCCCAAACTGTCGGCTTTACCAATTGATCTAAACGGGACTGCTATGTCAGATACTGTTTTATAACTACATGTATGATTGATGGGTCGGTATAAATGGACGGCCCTCTATCTTATTGGAAATAAATTGATTTAATAGCCATTCAATTATAATCCTGTGAGACCAGGATTATAGTGGTTTGCATAGTTACTTTCATTTTGTTGCTTAACTTGATCTACCAACCTAATACGCATCATCATAATTCTCCCTTAAATCATGATGAAGGAAACGTTTAAGATTACTGTGTGAAACATTTAAAATAAGCCAATGAATACATTTTGCTGTAGTTAATTTGTAGTATAAATGTGTTTAGCTTATAAAAAGGTTGGACTATTAAGATCATTACTTTTTACAATCAAATTAATTATGTGCTTGTTTTTAAAAAAATAAAAATAAAGCTTGTATAATTGAGTAATAATTTTACATTCAAGTTTGCATTAATTTCTATATCACTAGGATTTCAAAAGAAATTGCAAAGGGTGTACTTGAGAATCGAACCACCAACCTCGTGATACTGAAGTTGACGCTTTACCAATTGAGCAATTCGTCTGTCCATGAAATTATTTAGATAGTAATACAACTTTATAGTATTGAATATCGAATACACTAAACTCATTCGTGCTAATTTCTCTAGATCAAAAGAGGGCGCTCATACCTTTTTATCTATTTTCAGCTTATTAACTATTAGTCAATGAGGGCTTATAGATGAAGTTTAACGGTAGTTACACACGCACCTCCACATCTTGTAAAAGTAATTTCCCAAAAAATAAAATTGCGAAGTTGTATTAATATGTGAATTCTACGAATACGTACATGTATACCCGCGCATCGATTACTTGAATGCAGAAGTCATTGTGTATCGGACACATACTTTAATTAAATAACATCGTTGTTGTATTCCGTTTGAATAGACATAACCTCGAAGCGATCTAGCTTCATGCCCGAAGCAAACAAAATGTAGATAAGTTGCTGAGCAAAATAGGTCAATGAGTATTTCTGCCTATCGCCTCAACGGCGTGATCCCACTTGAGTTGTCTCACGAGAGAGAAGCTTGCTCTTATTGTTCACCCGTTTTGTTTATCCAGCCCCAACGTTAACAACCTTACTTCATTCATACGTGTTCGTTTAATCAAAATATCGTTGTTGATTGAAACTAGATTTGAATACAGATGTCTTGATGAATGATATCTCTCTATTTAATACTTGTATGATACTAGAACTAAATCTGTTACAATGAAGATCAACGAAGGAGTTTCCTACACTGAAAAATAATTTGGTGTCATTTTGACACTAAAACAAGCGTCAAAAAATGGGTCCTCAGTTGGGCACCTAAAGGTGTCAAATTGACACCATTATGGGTGTAAAATATGACACCTTTGGGTGTCATATTCATTTTGACACCTTTGGGTGGTTACCTGAGGACCCATTTTCGAAAATGCCATTACACCCCAAATGGGGTGTAATATTGACTCTCTTAAGTGTCATATTGAGTTTGACACCCTAAAGGTGTCAAATTGACACCATTATGGGTGTCAAATTGACACCATTATGGGTGTCAAATTGACACCATTATGGGTGTCAAATTGACACCATTATGGGTGTCAAATTGACACCATTATGGGTGTCAAATTGACACCTTTGGGTGTCATATTCATTTTGACACCTTTGGGTGGTTACCTGAGGACCCATTTTCGAAAAATGGGGTGTAATATTGACTCTCTTAAGAGTCATATTGAGATAACACATGTTTAGGAGCCGGTAAGACTGGTAAGTACCGATCTGCTCCATTTCCAGACATTTTTGATAATGATTATGATGCAATTAGCGTAATGTAAGACGTCCGTATGAAAAAGATGACCACTGAGCCAGATAAATCGGGCTACATGTATGTAATGTTGCACATATCATCGTATGCATGCATGACGAACACACACATAGTACTAGTAGGTCCATGCACTGACACACAGTCCAACAAAATGCTAGTCTCTGACTATGAAATTGTAATTCATTTCATCAGTTAGTTGGCGCAATATTAAACAACATGAACAAGGCTTACATTACGCTAATTGTATCATAATTATTATCAAAAATGTCTGGAAATGGAACAGATCGGTACTTACCAGTCTTACCGGCTCGTAACATGCAAACAAAATGGCGACGAGAAAACGCATGCGTTGATATGTTGATAGACGCCCAATTTGGTGTCAGAATTACACCAATTGGTGTCAGAATTACACCAATTGGTGTCAGAATTACACCAATTTGGTGTCAGAATTACACCAATTGGTGTCAGAATTACACCAATTGGTGTCAGAATTACACCAATTTGGTGTCAGAATTACACCAATTGGTGTCAGAATTACACCAATTTGGTGTCAGAATTACACCAATTGGTGTCAGAATTACACCAATTGGTGTCAGAATTACACCAATTTGGTGTCAGAATTACACCAATTGGTGTCAGAATTACACCAGTTGGTGTCAGAATTACACCAATTGGTGTCAGAATTACACCAATTGGTGTCAGAATTACACCAATTGGTGTCATGCTGCTTCGACACCTCTAAAAACCGTGAGCTTTCCCGCCAACTATTGACGCCCTTGGAGTTATTTCAATTAATCTGACACCAGTGTTGGTGTAAATCACTAAATGATCACTGAAAGGTGTCCGTCGGACACTTAACGGTGTCACCGTAAATTATGTGCAAACCCATATCATTGACGATTACACCAATTTTGGAGTCAAAATAACGCCTTTGTAAGTGTCATTTACAGTTGACTCCAAGAAGGCGTCGCTGTGACACCAATTTATTTTTCAGTGTACCCAATGCAGCAAACACCATTTTCAAACAAAGAAAGAAAAACATATTATTTTCGGTTGACACTTTTCCCTCATTTTTAACCACTCGCTAATGTACATACGTATAAATATACGATGAAATCCACCTCTCGTAATACTATTTATTAACAATTGATTTGTTAACTATTTTTGTTTCTAGATTAATCTGATCTTCCTGATTCAAATCATGTGTATATTGGTGACCAAGCTCAGAGCGTCACATTCACTTGAAACGCAACAATACAGGTATGGTTAACCAAAATAATTTTTCATTGGATTTTTCCTACCGTTGATGGCGTAAAGTTGGTTATGTGAAGCTCGTCAGCAATCACGTACCAGTTATTCCGGGATAGATAACGACCTAGTGATAACCCCATAGTTTCGTCATCAACGACAAGAAGAAGCCAACCGGTTTTACTCCTACGACAGAGGCTACAAGTATTAATATGATTATTGCATTTGCTTAACTGAGTGTTGTCCCCGATCTATAATGTCCCTCCACACTTTTCGGTAGTTCATTGCGGTCTCGATAATACAGGTGTCCAATCCAGTGTCTTCCTTGAGAATGACGATGTACGTCAGGGCAAGTCTTTCATTATTGCACAGTTTACTGTAATTACAAGAAACAAGAAGAGGTGCACATTGTACCGGGGATTTAGTGTGGTTGGTGGATTTCATTTTGTTCAAGAAGTGTAATTTCATTTCATTTTCATTAAGTACGTAGCCAATAATCTCTTAATATTAACGAATATAAATCTACCCTTTTAAAAGTAATTTTTAAAGTGTACGTACTACTGTCTGGTATTTTGCCCGGCTGCTGTATAAAATTAATAGCGAATAGGGGAGCGTGGGTTAATACAATATATCTTCCTTCTTTCATTCTCATCCATTTTGAATCTCGCGGAATTTTCAAAGAAAGGATATATTCAAAAAGTGAAAGGGAACTCATCACACTTGGAGTAAATGTGTACTATATTAGAGTGGCTTTCAAGCCACTTCAAAATAGGCCACTTCATAAGAGTACAAAATACAAGTCCTTTTCACGCGTTTACCTTTAAGGTGGGTGACTCGATTTTAACCCCTAATCTTCGTTTAGTTTTTACTCTATTACATGAAGAGGTATGATAAATAAAGTCATTTTACCAACTTTGAGTTAAATTGATCACATTTTCCCAGTATATAAACATTCTGGAGTCGTTACCACTTTCGGCAGTAATTGAAAAATATGACCTTTTTGATGGGGAAAAGTTATTGATTGGGTCACACACTTTAAGAAAATACTACATAATATTGACGCCTGAACTTCCGTCTGCTATTTTGATTTTAAGTAACATTGTGAGTTACATAAAGCTAAACTGTTTATGTTTTGGTTTTACAGGAAAGCTGTGAAAGGTACTTTTGTATTGCTACCGTTGCTGGGAGTAACGTACCTTATCTTCATCTTCAAGCCACAAGCTGACAAGAACTCTATTTCGTTCTTAGTGTTTCAATATCTCAACGCAATACTACATTCTACGCAAGGGTTCTTTGTCGCTATAATATATGTTTTCATGAATCAGGAGGTAAGTAATTAGGCAGCACTGCCAAACTAATACGGACGGCTCGTACGTATACGTGACTTATTATATATACGGTAGGCGCCAATGTAATAGTTTGCAACACCACGTTCTATGCTGGTTCCCTGCATCGACGGGCTCCTCAAAACTTATCCATAGATGCTGGTACGCGCAAATCATGTCATCACATTGATTTGCTGGCAAGTAATGCATATGCATAAAATGACGTAATATAATCCACAAATAAATTCGGTCAGTGCCAGCTGTACCCCTAGAACGATATGAAAGTGCGACAATGCATTCGGTATTCGATGTCACCTCATCTACAACTTGTAGTGATCGTTATTTCGGTAAGGTACGTGATAAACAGAGCGACAATGTAAGATGGTGTAGAGTTGATTCTCACAAGCGAGAAGCCATACGTACCTGCACATGGATGAGCTGGTGCGGGATCCAGGGTACAGGAAACCAGCATACATACGTAAAAGCACCCCTAACATTTGAATATAAATAATCTATATTATTATATGGGACTATTGAGACCCTTCTTGCTATGCTACTCTTTTGATTCCCGGCCTTCACAAGGAGTGTGTTATCTTGGCCACAGGTACCTTACAGTCCATCTTTCCCACAAACACATCGCTCCTTGTTACGCCGTTATTCCCGGCCTTCGCAAGGAGTGTGTTATCTTGGCCACAGGTACCTTACGGTCCATCTTGCCCGACACAAACACGTCGCTCCTTGCTACGTACGCCGTTATTCCCGGCCATCGCAAGGAGTGTGTTATCTCAAACCTCCCCCTTCTCGCTCGCTACAAACCATAGGTTCGAGTCAACAATCCTCATATATATATATATATTTGTTTCTCAACCCCCCCCCCCCCCCCCCCCCCCCCCCCTCTCGCTCGTTATAACACAGGTTTGAGTCAACACTCCTTTATAAATATATTACCTAGACGGACAAATTACCAATGACTTTTCACTACACCTAGTCATTAGCGCTCACACCTGTAATTCATGCGCTCAGTCAACCAATTACTTACTCGACAAAACAGTTGCACATAATTTCCGGGTTGATCATGATCATCGGGTCGTGGTCACCTAACATACATCAATAATTAAATTACTAACACAATTGAGCAATATTTGGAGTGATCATGATCATCAGGTCGTGCTCACCTGACAAACCTAATTGCCAAAACAAAAGGGTCTCATGACCCAGAGCAATCAAATGATGAATTAGATATAGTGAATAAAATATTAATTTACACTGCATAAACCAAATTCCACTGCAATAGCATTTCAAATTACATTACATTTAACATGTATGGTTCAATACATATCTAAGAAGTAATATTCAAACTGGTTTTTTTTCTCTGTAGGTCCGAAATGTAATAGGACGGAAGGTTACAAGATGGCGTACAGAGAACACGTTGCCAACTAGACCTGTATCTAGAAGGGGTTCAAATTCGCGGAATAGCAGCCTAGCTCAGATCTTCAATAACGCCCGAAGAGGGTCATCGAATAGTGTTGAAGAGCCAACTACTTTGCCGTTTAGACTTCCTGGGAGTGGCAAGGCTCCACCAAAGGATTTATACGCTAATGGTACCAGGGTCCCACCATTTGTAAGGCTGGATGAGATCCAACCTTTGCACAGTCCAATTCCGACTCCACCTCCTTGTAGCCCTAGGACACCACCAACGGACGGTGGTCCTCCGGCCTACAGCGAATTGTTATTCCCAGTCAAAGAAGTGGATGAACCTGTTGAGGATTCGGTGGAATCTGATCAAGGTGATACGGAAGAGAATCATCCACTCAATGAGCCCGTTGTGGAGGTGATTGCTGACCCACCACCGCAGCAAGAGCATCATAATAAGTGTGATGACTCTGAGCAGGAAGTGGGACACAATGAATTGACAAATGGATTAGTGGATTATGTTGAGGATAAAATACCACGTGATATTGTAGACCAAAATGAGAACAAAAAACAGCCGAATGGACCAATTATAAACTGCATGTCTATGCAAGTGCCAATAACAGTGGGAGGTAGCAATTCAAACGAAAACAATTGTAATAACAATGATGGACGGAGACCGCCGTCGTCGCTCACAAATGCTCCGATTAAGAGGGTGACTTTTGAAGATGTTGGTGATGCTCCCTATCCGCAGCGCATATCGCCTGGTGGCGTAATAAGAGCAGGAGATCGTGGGTCTAACATTATATCTGCCTTGTATCACTCTGAACTAACAGAACCGATGATATGTCATCATGATGATACCATCGACTCCTCCTCACTGAGGAGATATTCAAATAGAGATGATTGTTGCGATAAGGTGTCAAATTGTTGCGATAAGGTGTCAAATTGTAAACAGAAAAAATGTATTCTGTCGGATGTGAGGCAAATGAACGCCGGGGTTATCAACGGAAGCATTATTTTCCCAAAAGCTCCACCGGGAACACCCGTTTAGGGGCATATTCTTGTCATCATGCACACATAGAAACATCCTGCCGCATTTGATAATTCGTGCGTCACTACGTTTTGTTTCACTCTTAACTTTTCATATGTTGCGTAATAGCAAACGATGGTTTTTTTTCTTCTTCAAAACCACGACACGGTATTATAGGCCTATTTGTTATCATGGCTAGTGAACAACGGTCCACGGGTCGGCTTATATTAGTACTTATAACGCAAGCTCATGCCACGACTTATTTTTATTATCAGATAAAGTGGGTCAGAGGAGCGACCTCCATTAACGTTCTAAGATACATTTACAGTTGTTATTGTTACCATAATATTGTCACATCGAAATGTTAGTCTTGAAATCAATCCCATGTACAATCACTATATTGCGATGTTAAAATTGAGATGTTATCACTGCTCAGAATTGAGGTACTAGAAGGTTTTTGATTGTACGGTTTACTGATATCATCTAAGTGTGTCACTGCCATACAACATATGTTTCCCTTTAATAATAGCGTTGATTAAAAGGTAAATGCCATGCCAGCTAGACATTAACCATTGCTGCTCAGGTTCGTACCAGTACGTGAAGTGTTAAGATATTTTATATTGTAAGTAAGTGCCATTAATCTATTTCAGACTACATCAATTAATGTACTTGAAAATGGAAGCTAAGAGGTCCAACCACGAAGCGGGTCCAGTAAAACGTATAGCATGTAATCATGTGCGATTTTGTATGCATATAATTATATAGCACAATTTAATTTGCTAAGGCCTTTTATTATACATAAGTACAAGATGGCGAATCTCCTGTTGATGCTCAGTTTGCATTAACCCAACCTATTTATATACTCTTATGTGTCAGTTTCGATATCGTAGACAACATTTGAGTTGAAATGCCTGGTCAAGTTAAATTCATGGAATTAGGATTATTGGCTCATGAATATTAAAGAGGATAAGTTGACTGTGATACTGTTTCAAATAACACTAAAAAGGCGGTTAGATTACTTCGTATACGAATGCATCCCGGAATGCATAAACATGATATGACAGAAAATCGAATGTTTGAGTGAATGTATGAATGAACGGACGGACGAACGAACGGGTGATCGAGTGAGCGAGGGGGAGAGAACGAAAGGATGAACGAATGAATCGAGTGTGTGTGCTGTGCATTGTTTGTGTTCAAATGTTAGCTAGATAAGTTAGAGAGTAATTTCGATTAACAATATATTGTCTTATCGTACTAGTTGTGATGAATGCCACTTAGTGTTATCATCTTGTCTTGATAATTGAACAATTCAACTGAAATTAATATACCAACAATTCAAAACCTGTATGATTGCTATGATCTCGGAATTATAAAAAATAAGCAGTAATTTTGCTGGTGCAATATTCGAAATCTGATTAGCAGAAAAAAATTGAAATAATTGTCAGCTGTGTCATAAAAATATATCATATTTTTTCAATATTGTATTTTTGAATACTGTATATAAATAATAGTATCATAAACACTCTGTTTATATAAAGTTAATCATATAATTATCGACAATGGAACAAATCTCGAATCGTGACCAAAGATATCATGTGCATACCTTTGTATTTGTATGAAACACGTGGTGTGTCATCATGGTTATTGTATTCTACTATTGTAAAAAATGTAATAATAGATGGGAAGACCGCTTGGGTTGGATGGCACATGAGCATACGATACCTGATTACTCTACTTTACTCTACTCCTTTCGCTGTTTTTCGCTCAACACTACTGAAGTATTAAAGCTTCGTCTTGAAAGCTATTATAGAGATAAAATCATAAATTGTTTACATACGGTATATCATGGAACGAACGTCTATACAGTTTCAAAGACCACTTTTGTTTCACATGCGAGTCGTCGATGTGATAATTGTTGGAATATGACCGTTATCATAACGTCTCGATGATAATGACTGTAAGTAAATTGGTTATATATTAGCTATTGCTAACGGCATTGTATTATTGTTTGGTTGGTTTACAAATGGTTTAGGCCAGGCTTTCTCAACTAGATTTACTGATGCGCCACATTTTAGTTACCAACTTGTTGAAGCTCAACTTGGTCATAATTTTCTAAATTTTACAATGGAAAAATTCCCTTTATAACATTATTTTCAAAATATGTTAACATATGTAGGAAGCATAATGACTAATATTACTCTTTAGCGCGAGAAAAATTGCTGTATTTATACATCTGGCCGTTTTAGGCCTATGAAAGCTGGGTATATCATGATATGATTTTGTTTTTAAACACATTTTAACCACTCTCGCGCCACTTAGGATGCCTTGATGCGCCACAAGTGGCGCGCGCGCCACCAGTTGAGAATGCCTGGTTTAGGCATTGTCATGCGTATTGATGTAACTAAAACGTTAATGCAACCAAGGTATAACCGAAGACGTTCTGAAAACGCTTATATACAAATAATTTACAACGATCCCAGTTAACTTTACACAACGTGCTCGCTGTACTAAAGTAATTGTATTTCCTTACGTGCTAGGTGGCGACACTGGGTCAGCTGAAAGCTGCAAACGTTCACCCTTAAGACGTTAAAAAATACAGCAAAAAATGCGTTACAAGACTATTATAGTAAATTAGATTTACAGACTTTGGCCGGTTACCATTTCAGTGTATAGGTGATATCTTCCAGTTGAGGAGAGGCAGTGATTTTAAATCTGAATCGGATCATTGGCATGGTCCAATGTCGTTCCTCTAACGTTAAATGGAACAGGTCCGAAACAATAACCGATCGGCCAATGTTTATGTTTATGAATCTACTATGGTTAATAAGAATTGTGTGTATCAAACTATATAAGTAATAACGAGAATCCGTTATGTGCCGTGTTTGTATAAATTAAGAGAAATATGTTGTAACGTCACAACAATCTGTATAAGTGTAAGTATTAGAACTGGGTTTAAACTGTATACTGGTTTGTATAAGTGCCTGTGTGTGTACATGTATCTATTTACATATTGTATATTGAACTAAATGTAAATAAGCTTTCCATATCTGTATTATATTATACATAAACTGATATAAATTTGCCAGCTTATCTTGTAAATAGTATTAAATGTGATTTAATGTTACTATACATTTTAAAACGAGAGAGATGTTAGATGATATATATATGCTGCCAAACATGAGCGTCAATCCCGTTGAATGGCGGGAAATAATTATGTCTCCCAGTTATAGTCAAAATTAACTCTTTTTTTCCGTGCCTTTTCGAGCAAAGAAGACGACCCCTTAATCCCTCACGTTTGAAGACGGTTTTGACGTTTATGCTGCAACCAAATCCCCCGTAAGAATGAAATCGAACATAATTTGTCATACATTGGGTATGAAGTGATCGTTTTCTTCATTCCATATTACTGTTGTCCTCATGTAATAATGTACTAGACTTTACATAGCTCTTATTTCATACTGGGAGTAATCTTTATAATAGCCTATTAATATTATCCGATCAAATGTCTATATTATTTCTTACGCAAACAATGACCGGAATCTAGTTCAAGCTGGCAATTAAGTTGAGACATACGTATACTGATTGCCATGGTAGTTTCCCGTTTCCATCACAATATAGTTTGGTATGTTTTCGGGTTTTTTGACAAATGGTATGTTTCACATTCATTTCATCACGCCATAACTTGATACGTATACCTCTTTTTAATGTATGAGAACAACTTAATATCAAGAACCAGTTATTGTAAATTTCCATCTTTTACTATTTCATCACCACGTCAATGATTTATTCAAATTTGAATTAAATTCATCTGCATTCGTCCGTGAGTCGGTTTTGATCTTGGTGTAGTTTCCAATGACTACTCGTGTGTCATGAATTTAAGCCGCAATGTAAAACTAGAATGTTTGTTTGGTACGTATAAGCAACTTGTACGTAAGACTTATGATAGTCGCCAACATAAGTCACTTGTACGTAAGACGTATGCGATAGTCGCCAACATAAGTAACTTGTACGTAAGACTTATGCGATAGTCGCCAACATAAGTAACTTGTACGTAAGACTTATGCGATAGTCACCAACATAAGTAACTTGTTCGTAAGACTTATGCGATAGTCGCCAACATAAGTAACTTGTACGTAAGACTTATGCGATAGTCGCCAACATAAGTAACTTGTACGTAAGACTTATGCGATAGTCACCAACATAAGTAACTTGTTCGTAAGAATTATGCGATAGTCGCCAACATAAGTAACTTGTACGTAAGACTTATGCGATAGTCGCCAACATAAGTAACTTGTACGTAAGACTTATGCGATAGTCGCCAACATAAGCAACTTGTACGTAACACTTATACGATAGTCGCCAACATAAGTAACTTGTACGTAAGACTTATGCGATAGTCGCCTACAAAAGTAACTTGTACGTAAGACTTATGCGCTAGTCGCCAACATAAGTAACTTGTTCGTAAGACTTATGCGATAGTCGCCAACATAAGTAACTTGTACGTAAGACTTATGCGATAGTCGCCAACATAAGTAACTTGTACGTAAGACTTATGCGATTGTCGCCAACATGTCGCATCATCATACGTATAAGTAAGTAACTATGAAAATTGTACTTAACCAATGCAATTATTTCCATACTATCTAATACAGAAATAATAATTTGCATATAGGTCGCAGTTCAAATTTTGTGTTTGCTTGTACGTATGGTGATACAAAATATTACTGTGGCGACTACCGTATAAAAGTCTTCCCATGGTCTTCCGTACAGGTAGCTTATGCGTATGATCATTCAATGGTATGAGCCATACGTGCTAATCTAGCAGTGCCTCCTTATTTGAATTGCTTTCGACACTCTTCTTGCCTTCAAATTAAAAGATGGAAGCTAAAGTATATATGTCTTGACATTGCCACAGAGAAACCTGTGCTACATTTCTTTAATTGCTTCAATATGAACAATATTAATCTGATAATTATTAGTTTATTTATTGTCTACACGTCTTTGTTTATACAAATGCTGTTACTAACAGCATTTATATACAAAAATAGTAATAATTATTGCTAACAGTGTTAGCAATAATTATTACTATTTCTTTTCCTTCAAATAATGTTATTATACAATTTTCTGTTTGTATGGCTAAAATATTGTATTTTGTTTCATGCCGCTTTTACCCATTTGTTTATACTTTCGGATTGCCTTTTGGATAACATACATAATTTCCTGTACAGGGTAACTGTCTCTGATGATATGATTCAGTTGTACATGTAGGTGTTGCCGTATCATATGTTTTAAACACATTCCAGAAAAAAAAATGTTTCTAGTATAATTGCTGTTATAATTAGTATAAAATGCTATTATAATGCATTACCGTAACCATTTTAAGTATTGATGCAGATTTGAATCGGTTTCAATACTTTCACGTGTGGTTTTTTTTCGCCATCTTGATTAAATTGAAAAGGAAGTTACGCGAACAGTAGGCCTATAATTTAGGTAGCAGCTGTTTAAATAACAATCCTAGTTTTATTGAAATCGAAACCGCCTACTGATAAGTAAAATTTATTTCCCTTGAAAATATTTTTTCCAGGAGTATTTCAGTGTTCAAATCAAAAGAGTGTTTAAATATTGATAGATCAGTTGATTACAGAACTCTTGGCTTGGCTTGAATCAACCAAGTTTACATATTTAAGTACTTGTATAACCGTCAACGTGATTGTAAAACTAAAAATAATACGTGTCTGTGTATTAAACTAAGTGTTTCCATTTTCATTTCATAAACGTGAATGATGTGTTGTGCCAATGAATCAAAGCTAACTTACACACTGTGAAAATGGATATGCAGTTACTTATTTTTCTGTTTTCCGAATGTTATAAATGTTGTTCATCTCTATTTCTCCACTATATAACAATCGTGATTAGTCGCGAAAAATAAGAGTTTAGAGACAACAATTCTTGGAAAGGTGAAACGCTGGTATTTATTCAGCCATCTTGATTTTCAACTCTGACATAGTCATGGGCAATTCGGAGATGACTCATATCAGTGTGATATCATATCGTAGCGCCACACAACTTATCCTAACAGCATTATAAAGATGTAACGCCTAAAACAAGACTAAAATAATGACATAAAACGCGCATGTTGTCATTTTAAAAATTGGCAAATGCAGTCGGGCACATTGAAGGAAACACAGTGCGCAAACAATTACATTATTAATTCCCCATTTGCCTTGCTTCGTATTAATTATGTTATTTAGTAGTATTGTTGGTATGTCAATTATTAGTAATAGTATTTATGATTTGTGTTTCGTTTCACTTTTCTTTAATTTAATTTCATCATATTCTGAAATACATTTCGTTGAATACATTTGTTTATGGTTGACTTTATGATACTAAAATACAGTCCTCAAAATAAGTAACTGACCAGGTAATTAATATGCTCTCAACTCCAACACTATAGTTTCTGCGTAAAAGTATTAAATTATAAAGTTGTAAGGAAATTGCTTTAGTTTGAGATATTACACTTGCAGATTGAATGAATATTACCGCAGTTATTTGCCTAAAACCAAAACAAAGTCTGTTTTTCATTTTAACATTTTGTTCGCCTACGTACACGCAGCCTCGGACTAGCAACAGGCAGATTATTGATTAACTGGCAGCGACAACTCAGCCACGGGTCGATAGTAAATGAGTATTGGGGATGCTTCAATTGATCAATGCAACCCATACACATAACACTGATCTGCGTGTTTAAAACCCAAGTGTGAAAATGTAAACTGCACTTTGTTCAAGCCTTTTCAATGTTGCGTTCTTAATTATTAACTGATCTTCGTGAACAATATCTCAAATTAAAGAGAAGTATTTTCTTTACAACTTCATAATTTAATATTTTTACGTAGGAGCTATTATAGTGATGGAGTAGAGAGCATAATTATTACCTTGTCAGTTTCTTATTTTGAGGACTGTAGTTGGTATAATAGCATTAGCCTTGTCTTGTCATCAAACAACTCTGAAGGTCAAAACGATTCTGTGTCGATGTTTTCCTGTTCTTAAATGTCATATACACTATCTATGAAAATGATGATTGTCACTTTTGAAACTTGACCTACGACCATTGAAATGACAATAACTCCGCTTCGTAACATCGCATCTCAATAATCGAGGTGTCAAAATACGCAGAACAAAATTATGCACTGGGTTATTTGCTTCGATTAATCCATACCATTTCGGGCCGTTAATTATTGGCTCATTTTTAAGTGCCTCGATACTTTTTATGAGGAGTTTTATTACCCTAAAACGTTTCTCTAAATTTACATGTGGTACACGAGGTAGCGTTTTTATAAATTGCATTGTGCCAATTGAACACATATCCTGGATTTGATTTTGTCAAATAGTCAATGGTCAAGGATCGGCAGAGACCATATAAGAGAATATTTACATGGCTGCTCCTCAAATGTTACCATTAATAAGAGTCCAGAGAAAGACTGCCGCTTCTTGGTTGGTTAGCACATAGACAAGTGATAGGTTCACTAGCATGACTAACGATATCTTGGAGCAACAAAAAGTATTGTCGTGGCAGAACTGTGCAAGACCCCAACGGATATGTCCTATAATCATATCGCATGATATACCCTATCTATGTCAGTTCTCCAGGGAATTTGTTATTAAGATTGATACCCCGTCTGTAAGATCATTGTCTAAAACTGACAACAGTGTCTGTATGTTATATACGGGATTTATCAATGACTGAACACAGATTTGAAATGCACGCTTGTCAAAACCTGAAGCGGAATAGCAAACATCAAATGCGTAATATAAACATGGTATTATAATATCGACTTCCTTGGTGTGTACTTACGCATGGTTTTGAAGACTTCGTCGTTGCTCTTGCTCGCACAATCTGGTACGATCAGAGTTCCCCAATCCGTGATTGACAAACAGGGTAAAATGTAGCTGTACAATAATTTGAATAACCTAATAAAATACTGGTTATAAAACGTTTTACTCTAACCGGGACTCTAACCTTTATCAGGGATAGAATTGTTCAAACAATGTCTCTGATTGGTGCAACAAATGATGTATTCCATCCAGAAATCTATTTGACCGATCGGCAGGTAGTTCTCAATGGGTTAAAGGGGTCAACACCAGGTAACTTGTGTTCTTCATGTTCTTGTCCATGCGTAACTCAGTAGATCGTGTAAACGTTTACAACTGTTATACCATCATACACATGAGATGGCGTTATATACATTCAAAAGTGTCTAATTTACTTCTCAAAAGGTGTCTTATCATTAAAAGTCTACAACGGTGTACTATAGATTAAATGCGTCTGTGTATTTTTTTTGAAGTGTCTGAGGCAAGAGTATGCCGGGGTGGGTGGGGGGTGTGTGTAAATGGTTTTATGATATTTTTTTACTTTGCTGCATACTTTAGCAATGTTCAGTCATCACAGAAATGTGTGTAGTTTTGTACGGGGTAGATCAAACGTGTACTTATTAAATTAATATTTACAATTACCGGGGTTTTCTCCTTTACTAACCACTCGAGTAAACATGAAAAAAGGAATTGGCTCCAATTCTACCGAAGTACAGCATATAAGAACACATCAGTTAACACCAAGTTAAGCACTAAACACATTGGGCATGTTGGGCATGTTGGGTGTTACTGTTGTTGCGAGTAAACCAGCTCACGTGTACTCGAAAATGGGGTAACTATTTGAATTTACCACTTAATTAAGGGGTGTGGAAAACTCAGCATAGCCTCCGTAAAACTGCTGTAACTTCTTCATTATTCATTTATTAGGGAACAGTTCCATTTGTACGCGATAAATTTATCGCGACTGTATCGGGGCCTGATATGTTTTGGACGCGATGTTTTTCAAGTTGATTCGCGATAAAATAGTCATCAGGCCCCGATAAAATAGCCATCGGGGCCCGATACGAGGCCTCTGCTAATCCCTGGGGTATGTTTAGCAAATAGAGCGGGACATTGTTTAGCAAATACACGAGGATAATACAATTTACGTTAAACATCCATAATCAATAACATTATCTCTAAAAACATGAAATGCTGAATTTGTACCTTACAACTAGAATAAATAACCCGAAGCTCTATTTACATACCGACCACTTATCTTTCGTTATATTTAAACAAGCGGTAATACGCTTCGCGATAAATAATCCTTTGCTACTCGCAACTGTTCGCGATAAAAATCTCATCGGGGCCTGATAAAAAACTCATCGGGTCGCGGAACATTCTCGCAATTTTTATCGCGTACAAATGGAACTGTTCCCTAATCTATATAAAAGTATACTTTTTTTGCAGAAAAGGGTTCCATGAATCCAACCATGATCATGAATTTGACTGTTTTGGAGAAAATTATTTTAAAAAAACATTTTTGTCCCATTTTTGTCCCATTTTAGGTTCTGCAAAGATAACTCAAAATATATTTTGTCAAATGCTGTCATACTAGTTTTATTATAATCCTAATACAATTCCCTAGGGTTCTTTTTTATTTTTAATATCTGATTTTTTTTGGTTGGAATTATTTTTTTTTCTTTCTTTTTTCCTTTTGTTTTTGTTTTGGAGGAGGGGTAGGGGGCGGGGGCGGGCCCTATATCCGCGCCTGATGTTCAAGTGCCTGGATCTATATTATATGGATTTAGAAGACTGCAAACAATCATACTGAAAATAACGAAAGACGTACGAATCCAAATAACCGAGTAATTATAAGGGTTGATTCGGTCATAATACGACAGAATAGTAGCATTAATTCTCAATGCAGTGTGTATATAGCAGACTCGGCTAATAATAAGGTGATTCTTGTATGGCATGAAAGGTCTATTATTATTAACTCTTTTGTCAAGCTGTAATAACCTAAATTTCCAAAAACGGTTTACAATCGAACGATAAAATATGTTCGCTTGCTTTACTCCACTCTACGCTTTGGGCGGCCTTGTGTAGGCCCTACGCTTTTATTCTAGATGTGTACGATGACGCCGCCGGATTAATGTCATGCAAATAAGACAGGTCTTGAAACATTGCCATTGGCCTCAACTTAGTTGTCATGGGTAGTGTACGCGCAATGTATTTTATTTTGGCGCCATTTCATCCCAAAACTCTTTAGAGGTGCTGTTAACTGGTTAACTCTATGAGAGCAGCGTTCTGATTTCGCAGAATTCAGTGCCCTTCCTACAGCCGTATTGATCAACAAGTCACTGCGGAAAGTTGTATGTGGGCACGTTACAGGCACCATATCGAAAAGTACGACATACAAAAAACAAATATTCCAATTATATCTTCGTTGAGATCAGAGAGTGGTAAAAAGATTGAGATTTTACGATCCTCTACTCTTGAAAGAACGATAGATGCCACAGTACGAGTTCGATGTTTCATTCCATTGACTTCTACCGGGCTTCTATATCTATTCAAAGATCTTATTCTTACTAAATGATTGCACTGATGTCATCATCCAGTCTAATTATATATTATTTACAAACTTTTATCTTTCGTAACCATGATATAATAACTTGTTAACACATACAATGCATCTCTTTAAATATATAATTTTAAATATATATTATACAAAATCAACTTGATTAAAATTCCATGATTATACTACAGCACTGTTGCATACAGCCAGCATTGGCTGCACTCATCAGGTATAATCTGATTAGTGATTAAAAGTTATAATTTTAAATATATAACTTTATACTTTGTAAGCAAATTTGAAATTGGTAACTTTGGTATTACGTATCTCTTAACTGTAAACCGATCCGTGGTCCTTGACTATTTGACTTGCTGAACTCAATAATATTAACCAGATCGTGCTCGTATTATCTGCAAGGAATTTGTCACTAATTTTAATTTGTTCGGGTATTAGTTTTACACCACAACCCAATGAACACGCGCTATATGTATCAACGACAGATCGTTTACAAGAGCGCGACCCTCTGACAAGGTCGATCAGTTCAAACGAAAGTTCAAGTTCACTTGTATCACCATAGTAATAGTTTGCAACACTGACAGTAGTCGCGAAGTGTTATTGTAGCTAATCAAAATAAATACTTGACTTTGAAACAAATACGATCAACTTTGATACAAGCAAATACAATCTGCTACTTCTCAGACAGATCGGTGTTGATAATTGTCGGATGATGTTGCAAATTTAGATTGGTTGGAACGGATTTGATTATCGTTTTTTCTTTGAATAGCAGGATTATTGTTGTACCATTTTGTGTTGCGAGTTGCAAGGCTTGTTTTCGAACACCTTTACTTGAAGTGGCAATTTCAAGAGTTGCACCCGGAGGGTTGGATTGGCGCGTGAGGTAAGTACGCTTTTAATATTATACATGTCGATTCATAATGTCAATTCGGCTACTAACTTACTATTAGTAGATTCACATAATTTGGCCGGTTTACCATTTCAGTATGTATAGGTGATATCTTCCAACTGAGGGGAGGGGCAGTGATTTGAAATCTTAATCTGATGATTTGCACATAATATGGTTCTATGCTTCCCCGGTGTCTTGTCATGAATCATCCGTACGTAGTTCATATCCTGAATAGTGACAACGTTTTCTCGTGCCGTTGTCAACATTGATTTTCTTTCTATCTAATTAATTCCTCACCTGTACAAGGAGTAGAAATGATGATCAATATGTGTGAATGGCACGTATAAACACTATGCTTGGGTAGTTTAAATTCATGCGATAGCCTGGCATGCCTGGACGCATGGTATTTGGGGATGTGCTGCTTCCACGCTGTGAAGTCCTGAGTCCATTATATCGCAGCAAAACCAATAGCATATAATTCTAAACGATGCCGAATTGTCGTGATTGGTCCATTGTGGTTCCTCTACCGTAAATGGAATAGGTCAAAATCAATAACCGATCGGCCTATGATTAGGATAGTTAGGATGCATCTTATGTAAAAGAAAGGTGGCTTAATCATGCAAATCCCTAAAATACATTAGGAATGTTGCTGTTCAATTGGTTAAGGGGCGGTCATTTTCTTCGGTAGGGGCGGCCCCAAAAATGTCATTTATCATCGTAATTTTGTATGACCCCCCCCCCCCCTCCCTAAACGAAAGCGAATAATTTTCTATGACCCACCCCTTCCCCCCAACACACACAAACAAATATGCACTTATATGGTCTATTATTAACATTACAGTCACTGGCATAATGGTATAATTTGTTGTTCGAGGAGCTGCGTCCAGACCTAAGATGCAGCATGCGCGTCACGATTTCACGATAGACGTGCGCATGTATGTCCGCATGCACAAGTTCGCACGCATTGTTGGAATTATGTCCATATCATTATGACACTGTACTGATTATTAGGGTTATTTGGTAAACAGTTGATATTGAAGCTAAACAAATGAGGGTGAACGAGTCGAAATTTTGATTTACAATGTTGAAACATAGAAAAAATGCGCACGAACACCGCAAACAAATTAATGATGATAACTTAAATGTATGCGCGCAAAGAAATTTCAGTATTGGGCTATTCCAATGACTCCCCCCCCCCCCCCCCTATAGAGGACATCGGAATTCCAAACTTTTCCCCACCAATTTGTCAATGGAATTCAATACCTTTTTGGCACATGTTCTTGGAATTCCAGACTTTTTCACAGTAATTTAGTATAATAGAGGACATCGGAATTCCAGACTTTTCCCCACCAATTCAATACTTTTTTTAAAGTTTGATCTGGAATTCCATACTTTTTTTGAGGTTTGATCTGGAATTCATACTTTTTGAAGTTTCATCTGGAATTCCATATACTTTTCATAGAGGGAGTCATGGAATTCCGGACTAAACAAAATTGTCCTCTATGGGGGGGGGGGGGGGGGGGGGGGGGGGGGGGGGGGGGGGGGGTCATTATTTTCTGGAATAGCCCAATACAATGTGTAACTATTATTTTTCGTTGACCTCCCCCCCCCCCCCCCCCCCCCATTTACAATGGTATTAATTTCATGAACCCCCTATTTTCTGTGTAAAAAATCTATGAACCCCAGGATATTGGGACCCCCCACCCCCTACCAAGAAAATGACAGCCCCCTAAGAGCCTTCGTGAAATATATACGTCACAATCAAATACGATCTAAACATGTGGCGTAAATTTGTTGTTGGAATTGCGGGGGAGGGGGCGGGGGAATTTGCCAGTGGCGGCACCAACATCCAAATTTGAGGGGGGGGGGGCAAGAAAAAGAATGTGACATCTCAAAGTACTTAAACCATGTTTACAACTGAATATAAATCTTATAATCCTCATCCGCATACTTGGGACGCAGATGAGGATTTACTACTCCATGCCCTTACCAAATTTACCTACCCCATCGGTGAAATTACTATGCAAAAGCGGATACATGGCATTATATTTTTGGTTTCGATACTATTATCATAGACCTGTCAAAACTATACTATGGTATTGACCGTTCATTATTTACAGGGGAGATTGGACAAATCTCTTTATTCCAAGGGTGGCTTCGTAAATGTTGATCCAACCTTTTTGCCCCACGACCCCTTTTGACATTCCTGGTCAGTACCGTGATCCCCAAAAATTGATAAAAAAAACACCAGCCTGATATCATAAATGAAACTGCTTAGTTTGGATGCGAGCGTAGCGAGCAGGACATTTTGTATATTTGAACGTTTCTTTTGGGTTTTTCTAAGCTTTTTTAAAGCGAAATGTAACACGGTTCCCCCAAAACCTATATTTATGAGCCCTTCATGACCCCCTGGAAAACCCCAACGACCCCCATGGGAGTCACGACCCCCAGGTTGAGAACCCCTGATGTAGAGGATAATTACCGTATTCCGGATGTATTAACATGGACCAAAGGTGGTGGGTATACTTTGTATATTAATGGGTGACGAGGTTGACGGGTGCGTGCACTAAATGTTCTCCTTTAACATGTTTAACATCTGGAAATCCCCTTTTGATACGTTATTAACTGAATATTTTTGTGAATTATTATACATGTGCTTCTCACTGTTTGATCGCGAGTTCGAATCCTATTCTACTACAATACAAGTGTTTATCTTGCACACAGGCCAGCTGTCTTCTGAATGGTATTGGTTATTTACTCATATTTGTATATCATCGCAATGAGTGTTAGGTCGATAACTGGTCTGTGCCTCTTGCCCGTGTCTTTTCCAGGATTTTGATAAGAAACATAGAGATTTATACCAATTTAGACTTTAGTATACTTTAAAAAATAACCAATTAGCGAAGGATAAATATGATTTTAACGACATTTAAAAATGGTTGGCTAATTATTGACAACTTTGTATAAACGCTATTAAACAAAATTAATAAAGTTACTTAAAATATGAAGAGCGCTAGATTCGTGTTCTCATGAATATACGACAATATCGTCATAGTTTATTAAGTTTAATACGTTCACTTTAGGATTTTATCGGTCTCCTCCGAGAGGGACCAGTTTACTTTGGCTGTTGCAGTGACGAAAAGTGGCCCTCTGTTGTCTTGCAAATTAATTCCATGCTGTCATTTTATCAGTGACTTCAAGTCACGGCGCACTTCTGTAAACCCATGCCTGCAGCCGAATCGCTCCCTCGATGTCTACATAGTTATCTTTAGATTGGCATGAAACAAACTATCAGGTATACCTCAAACGACTAAACGAGCATATCTAGATACTCAATATTTATTAGTATCGTCGTTTTTGCAAGTAGTTCAAGAATATTATACACTGCCGCGCGTAAGTATTTGCGCCGTGATTATGTCCTAGAAATTTCATCTTCTATGAACAAACTATTGATTATTTTGACTAGTAAGTAACGTAATGAGCTAATTCTACTGGGGCACTGCAAAGTAAACGCTAAGATTAAACGCTACGATTAATCGGTAAGTTGTTAATCCCCCATGTTTCTACTCGCGAAAAGTTACCGCTAAGTTTATCGATCCTAGTCGATGGGCCACGACATTTGACCTTTTGTAAAACCAAACAATGCCACCGCACCTGAAAAAGATTGTATAACCCAGCGTGACACGGTTCACGGCACAAACCGCTATAAGATTAATCGCCCTTTCTGTTTCTATTGGGTTTCTTGCCGTTTCTTACCAGTTCCAAACCTGACGTGTGAAGGTTTTTGGGATTACCAAAAATACCGATTCTTAGCGGGTTCTACCTGTTTCTACTGGGCAAACTTACCGATTATTATTTCTTCCCCAGTAGAAACGTAAACACGCTCTATGTTGTTTGTGTGCATTTCATAGTTCTTCTTCATAAATTAATGTTTGTTGCATATATGATTATCAGATTTCATACAAAACCCGATGAATCCAGACTAGTCAAAATCTGCACATTGAAACCCCTAGACATTTTCCTCATTTTCGCAAAAGTTGATTTCTGGTAAAGCCATCCCCCCCCCCCCCCCCCCCTGCATTATATGTTAGAAAAATAACTTTCGAGTCCAACTTTGGTCATTATATAGAACAAAACACCACACGTATGACAAAAACAAATAAAAACCGCAATCTCTCAACATGCACTTTTTAAAATTCGCGGCGATCGAAAGTCCCAGTGTCGATGATGCCATAGTTATACAATGCACATGCGCAAATTTGAGCACCGATACCCATGACGTCATCGACACCGGGACTTTCGATCGCCGCGAATTTTAAAAAGTGCATGTTGAGTGATGGCAGTTTTTATGCATTTTTGTGACTAGCATGGTGTTTTGTTCTATATAATAACGTAATTTCAGCTCGATAATTTTTTTTCTAACAAATAATGCTCAATGTTGTGCTTGCGGGACCCTTCCTTTAATAATGATTAAAGTCAGTTCAACAACAGTTCGATGAAGCTGGTGTGTGACTGGCAATATAACCTTGGCGAATATAACACCGGAAATCACAATAATTATACAGAATCGACGTGCCTTTAAATCTAATAATGAAATAACTACGAGGACATTACGGTTCTAAGGTATCGGTAAAATGTAGCTGGCCGTTGTAATTGACGCTTATTAGAA
>CM069443.1:26623989-26696389 GCA_035610835.1 Ophiura sarsii
TTCCATGGTTTGACGAGTTGAAATTAGAGAATAAAGGTATTGTTTTTAGACCGTACCCGTGTTATATTGTCTGACATAAATGCGGACGATAGTATTATTTTAAGTAGAACAACGACGCCGCACTGCAGAAGTGCGCGTTATGGAGCAAACCACGCATTGTGAAGGTCGGGCGCACTGTTAAAACGTAAGCCCCACCTCCCCGTGTTAAGTTGTCTCATCTAGATGTCGCCGATTTCTCTGAGAACCAATGAGATTGCTTAAACTTTCTTAGCTGTTTAAGAATGCCAGTTGTAATTGCTTTCACAATAATTACTGGTTCGCTGCAGTGCAATTTCAAATCGCTTAATGCCAATGATGAAATAGGACGATCAATAGGTTACCTAACATTGGCTTGACGACCGGACAAGTCAGAAGCGAGGCACGACAAACTACAGAAGTTAATCTACAATTTTGCCACTTGATCCAAATTGGCGACATTCGTCAACGGTAAATCACTGCGCCCACATCAGTGTCATTGCCATTTGTTTGCTTCATCTAAATAAAACTAATATATAGTGCCACAGATGACTTGGGCTATACAATCCAATAGGCGTTTGACCAATCGACCTGTTGAACCTATTGTCCATTCAGGAGGAGAGCTGTGTTTGTATAGCTGTCTGAAGGAGATGGCTATAGCCTACATGTAGCAGACTTAATTGTTTTAATTAATTGAAAATATTAATATCCACTCAACTTTTTACCCATGTAGAATGAATTGCGGATAACATTATATGGCATATTAGGAAAAAAGATATTCATAATAATTATTTTATTGTATTTAAACATGAGGACGCATTTCCTTTTTGTAGTACGATGTAGGTATTTTAAAATAATTAATTCAGAGGGGGCCGGTAGCTGGAAGAAAACAGCAACCAAGAAAACCATGACACCCTTCCCTAGAAACTAACACGTCATGACCCTCCACCCCCTGTGGAATGTAGAAAAAAGTTATGACCCCCCTTTTTTTTTACACACACATAAGCCAGTGTTTCAGTATTTGGTGCCGGTTTTTAGGGCAGCAATTTATAGCGCTGCTAAGCGGGCCTTGTAGCATAATGATTATTATTTAGCTGCAGACATGCATTATATACATAACATTGCATAGGCCTACATCATAAATATTTAGATTGTGTTCCATACTGGAACATACACAATGCTCCAGTATCGCACGATACTGGAACACAATTATGTTGCAGTATCGCGTCGAATACTGGAACAAATCACTATACTGGGTAGCATACTAGCTTCGCCCGATACTGTAATATGAAAACGTTCCATCGCTCGATAATGGAACACAATCTAAATATTTATGATGTAGGCCTATGCAATGTTATGTATATAATGCATGTCTGCAGCTAAATAATAATCATTATGCTACAAGGCCCGCTTAGCAGCGCTATAAATTGCTGCCCTAAAAACCGGCACCAAATTTAAATATTCGCCTTCCATCAAAGCTGGTTGTTATATGACATAATTCTCGTGTGCAACCAACCGGCTGTATTGCAACGCCCATTGAGTAGTTTAAACCCATGAGCGTGGATGTAATTTGCAACATAATGGAAACTCACCCATGCAGTTAGCAAGCAGTACCGCTTGCACACGCCCCGAATTTAAATATACAACCAGGCAATCCTCTCGTAGTATTAATTGATAACAATAGGTTTACCAGACCGAATTAATAGCGCTCCTAAGCGGGCAATTTATGTCATGTTAAATCTATTCTCTTAAGAGTTTTTACGGGTTTTAAATATTGCGAGTGCTGCTGGAGCTATGTGATTGTTAGTGTTTGAGTGGGGTGTGTGTGTGAGAAGCGGGGTGTGTGTGCGACTGTAATTACCTGCAAACCTGTTCTTTACATTCCAACTGCAGATATACCTGCAACCGAGGACGTCCTCGGTTTCCTGATACGTGCTAAGTATGGCAAACAACATAAACACGCTATCTTAACGAGGACCTCTTTGCTGATACTCTCCCCCATACACCCTTTAGCATTTTAGGCCTCTGTTGTTGGATAGCACACAGTCTAGTTGGCGGTTTGACACCCAATTTTTTTTTTTCAACCGCCATTTTGGTCCTCGGTGTGTCAGTGTGTGTCCAGGTTGGTGGGTCCTCATTTGGATAGTACCACGTCTGGTCCTCGTTTGAAGGTCATAACAAGTAGAGGGGTGGTGTGGGTGGGTGTGGGGGGGGGGGGGGGGGGGTCTGTTGTGATGTTTCTTTCAGTACTGCATTTGAGTGTTTTATCCTGTATTGTTTTTTGATGTATTTTTATAATGTCTGAAGATTTGCCACCGCCCTATGTGGTTAGTGCGCATGAAACTGTCAGTTACTATGTAAATAATTCTTAAGTTACTGCTTGTTTTTCGACATATTTTTATATTAAATGTATATATATTGTACAGCGCATTGGTCTGTTTGGAAGTGCGCTATATAAATCCCTTAAATAATAATAATAATGTGGTGATCCAGTATCGGACGATACTGGGAGTCCGATACTGGGACAATACAATTGTACCAGAATTGAGCGACTCTGGCACATTTAATGTATCTGAGACCTAAAGTTCACCTTCCCCCAACTATATGACTTATCAGAAAGAAAGAGCAGATGAAAACATATTCGCGGCATTATTAGATGAAATATTATATCGGGTTCCATATGAAAGAAAATTAAATGTCAATAGACTCTACCCATTAAAAGGAATGGTTAAAGGGTCATTTAAAAGTTTATCTCGTCAAACATTTGAGGTCGACATAACAATTACAGTCGATAATGTTTTTTTGCTCAAGAATGTGAGGGCAATGGGGCCGATTTGTGTATCGGCGGTGTCGACAAAAAAGTAAAAATACGAAGAATAGTAGAATAGCTGAAAGGAATAATGTTATTGAGTGGGTTTGAGAGTTGAGTGACCAGCTTTCATTATCTTGACAATATGGATTTGCTCCATGTGGTATTTTACGCACGTTACCCTCAAACTTGTGTAGCACCTACTTTACATCTTCTAGGAGTAGGATTTAAATTTGACGACATTAAATTGAATCGTTTCCACACTGTCGTCAATGCCGCGCGTGTCATTGACGTTAAGAAATTCGTGAGAGTAAATGGTAAAGAGGACCATTGCGTTCTATGAAGATACCTATACTTTCGGCACATAATTTAAATAAAATGGTATGAACCTAGTTAAATGGTTACAGGGTTGTGATGTTCATCCGATACCCCATACATATGTCTATATATACCCCCTTTTCTTTAATGATTTTAATGACTTCATAATATACTAATCATTTAGTACTTATGACAAACTATCTTGATAATTAGCAAGCTTTTTATGTCACACACTGACAGTCAAAAAGGAGTCACCTGACTCCTTAAGTACAGGGTGTCCCTAAAAAAAGGGTGCACATGTTTGCGAAACTTGTTGACCATGAAGTCCTAAAGTTTGGTGTAATATGTTTATACACACGGAACTGGAAAATACTTAGCTTTCAGATGCCGTTTATTTTATCTGATTTGGATTTGTCAATCCTGAGATATACCTAATTTATCAAAGCTACCCAAAATCGACGTTGTGCCACTTTTACAGAAAGAATGATTATGAGCGTCAAAACGATACTAACATTGGTCTATCTATGGGCATCAATCGTCTTGAAACACTGGGGAGGGCATTTGACCAGAATTATTAAAAAGAGGCTGAGGAACAAAAATGGTGTCCTTGGAATAATGTGGTAAGGGATTTCTACGAGCAGTTATTCTGGAATCCCTCTGAAGTGCACGCGCCGCACGTTATTAATGTGTTACTGTGTTCTGCCACTTTTCATATCTTAGTCTTCCAGAATGTTCTTTATTCATATTTGTGCTTGTACCATCTACCATAAGTAAATGTATTTCCAATACTCCTTTGTATATGTATGTGTATTCCTAGATGGTACGTGAGTGTTTGGGAAATAAATGGCAAATTCTCTGGTGATTTCTGCTGGACTTCTCGTTTCATGATATTTTAAGACCATGAACATGATGAACACCCTCTTCTAAAATTGAGGCCGCACCCGATATATGGACGTCTGTCTTGTTTTGAAAATGTAGGCCCAATAAACATTTTGTGAAACCTCGTCAAAAGGACTGGTTCGAATCATGTAACAAACACCTTTATATTCAGTTCTGCTTGGATACACAGGCACTCATTCTATTATTTAAACCTATTCAATCCCAATACAAAAATGTTATTTTGCATAACACGGGTGAAGGGCAATCGTACAAGTGGAAGTTGTATATTAGGAGTACACTGAAAAATAAATTGGTGTCACAGCGACGCCTTCTTGGAGTCAACTGTAAATGACACTTACAAAGGCGTTATTTTGACTCCAAAATTGGTGTAATCGTCAATGATATGGGTTTGCACATAATTTACGGTGACACCGTTAAGTGTCCGACGGACACCTTTCAGTGATCATTTAGTGATTTACACCAAAACTGGTGTCAGATTAATTGAAATAACTCCAAGGGCGTCAATAGTTGGCGGGAAAGCTCACGGTTTTTAGAGGCGTCGAAGCAGCATGACACCAATTGGTGTAATTCTGACACCAATTGGTGTAATTCTGACACCAATTGGTGTAATTCTGACACCAACTGGTGTAATTCTGACACCAATTGGTGTAATTCTGACACCAAATTGGTGTAATTCTGACACCAATTGGTGTAATTCTGACACCAAATTGGGCGTCTATCAACATATCAACGCATGCGTTTTCTCGTCGCCATTTTGTTTGCATGTTACGAGCCGGTAAGACTGGTAAGTACCGATCTGCTCCATTTCCAGACATTTTTGATAATAATTATGATACAATTAGCGTAATGTAAGCCTTGTTCATGTTGTTTAATATTGCGCCAACTAACTGATGAAATGAATTACAATTTCATAGTCAGAGACTAGCATTTTGTTGGACTGTGTGTCAGTGCATGAACCTACTAGTACTATGTGTGTGTTCGTCATGCATGCATACGATGATATGTGCAACATTACATACATGTAGCACGATTATCTGGCTCAGTGGTCATCTTTTTCATACGGACGTCTTACCTTACGCTAATTGTATCATAATTATTATCAAAAATTTCTGGAAATGGAGCAGATCGGTACTTACCAGTCTTACCGGCTCGTAACATGCAAACAAAATGGCGACGAGAAAACGGCTCCTAAACATGTGCTATCTCAATATGACTCTTAAGAGAGTCAATATTACACCCCATTTGGGGTGTAATGACATTTTTCGAAAATGGGTCCTCAGGTAACCACCCAAAGGTGTCAAAATTAATATGACACCCAAAGGTGTCCATTTGACACCCATAATGGTGTCAATTTGACACCTTTAGGGTGTCAAACTCAATATGACACTTAAGAGAGTCAATATTACACCCCATTTGGGGTGTAATGGCATTTTCGAAAATGGGTCCTCAGGTAACCACCCAAAGGTGTCAAAATGAATATGACACCCAAAGGTGTCATATTTTACACCCATAATGGTGTCAATTTGACACCTTTAGGTGGCCAACTGAGGACCCATTTTTTGACGCTTGTGTTAGTGTCAAAATGGCACCAAATTATTTTTCAGTGTAAACCTTTGAAACTGTAAAGTGGCACAACATCGATTCTGGGTAGCTCTAGTTAATTGACCATATCTCAGGATTGACAAATCCGAATCAGATGAAATAAGCAGCATCTGAAAGCCAGGAGTTTACTCTTTCAATATATGTTAACATCTTACACCAAATGTTAGAACTTCATGGTCAACAAATTGGGTAAACACGTGCACCCTTTTTTGTAGGGACACCCGGTAGAGTAAAGACCCATTGACTCTACCTAAGGAGTCACCTAAAACATGCATTGACTTCCCTAAAGAGTCACTCTGACCCCTTATGTCTCCTTATGACTCTACCTTAGGAGTCTCTGGAGCTAATTTGCATATTTTACGTGGTGTTATATTAGCCGAGTAAAATGCGCAAATCGCTCATTAGCATCCGGTGCTCGTGTGTACCAACTAATTTGCACCTTTTATTTATTTAAACCTATTCATTTATTTGAATTAAGTCGATGCATTAATTTAACACCATTTAACACCGTTGAATGTATATTGATATATATGCATATTTCTCACTGGTATTGAGCAAGACCATAAACATCAAAGAGCCAATGACCCTAAAGCCCGCCCCTCCCCCAGTTCTCAGTGTCTTATTCCTACCTGGAGTCATGGTGACTATATTTAGCCAGTTGGAGTCATTATTACCCTCGAAAGGGAGTCCAGCCTAGGTGTGACTCCATTGGAGTCATCTGAGGAGTCACAGTGACTCCTAACATAAAGTCATAAATCAGTGACTCCTAAAGGAGTCACTGCTACTTGACTCCTTTAGGGAGTCATTTGACTCCAAAGGTGGAGTTGTTTTTGACATGGAGTCATGGAGTCACTTTGACTCCGACTAAGGAGTTACTTGGACTCCTTTTTGGCTGTCAGTGAGGGGAAGTAAGTCAATATGACAATGATGACCCAATGATTAATATACACAAAAAGTAGTGAATAAAATGCATACATCATGGTTTTTCGTCACTGCTAATATCTTTACAGACACAATTCAAAAAATAATAGAGATATAATACATGATACCGAGGTTTTAAACCATTCTAAAGCAATTTCATGTCATATTGTAATCATTCAATAGCAGAAATAGTGGTATCGGCCCAAAATGGCCCAAAATGTCTAAGAACCACTAAGAATGTGAATTTTTTCATATTCTATTCACATTTCAATACCGAGTCATGTTTCATTGACACTAACAACTAATTTTCAAAATTTTACAAGTTTTTGCAGTTGGACCAGTTGCCCCATACCCTTTTGCTCACTTGCCCCAACAAATGACTCAGCACTTTGTCGAGATGAAAAAATATTCAAGCACGCCTGTGACTGTGTGACATAATACATTTTACGCCAAAATGTTTCAAAACACCACCATTTGTCATAATAATCAATAACTCCAAAGCCTTTAAAAAATGGCAAAACTACATTTTTTTAGTCATTACACAGTTTTCTGTAGCCAGCGAGCATCTTTGAATTCACAATTATTACAAGTAGTCGAGGGTCTTAAAGGTGCATGTCATTCTAGTGATAGTTATATATCAAATGAAAGCTTGTGACTTCTAGATTCCAAATTATGTTTTTTTAATTTTTTATAAACTTCTAGTAAGCCTACTCTATGCCTTTTCAAAGTTTTCATTGACTCCCCTCTCTAAAAAAAGATTTAGTGACCTTGCAAATCCACAGGGTGGTGATGACATCATCTCCTGTACACCACCTTACACTACCAGCACAGACAGCACCCATGCACTTGCACACACTGCATGGAGTGTCAATACATACAATGTACTGGTATAATATGCATGGACCACCACATAGCATAACATTTATATAATTCTATGATTTAATCATGGAATTATTTGTATTATATAAATGCTACCTGTATTTTAATATATTTTAAATCATCGTGTATAATATAGGCAATTCAATTATGGGGAAAAAATCACTATGGTCATTGTGGATACATGCATATAGGCGAGGAACAAAATACAGTTTGAAGTTGTGTGATATTTGGCTTTCGAAATTTGGGAAATTAGGATTATAACATTAAATAAATCCTAAAAAGCAAAAGGCTTAACTTTCTTATTTTCATTTTTTTTAACACAGGTTTGGGGCAAGTCACTTTATACCAAAGGCAATTTTCACCAAGGGATATGGTATTTCCAAGAGAACATTTCCTATTTTGGTCTGATTTAGATGTAATTCCTTTACAGAAAAGTAAATAAAGTGTTTCTACTGGACTTGTTCTTGCTGAATTAAAATGTCATTGTAAATTCTCATCCTTCACCAACCTACTAAGGTTCTCAAACATCAACTTCAGCAATATCTATACTTGTTCTTATCAAAACAGTGGTAACGGAATTACATTTGGTAACAGAATAACATTAAGTTCACAATTACAACTTTAGCTTTCTGACGCTATAAAGAAACTATCTAGTAATCTCTCTTAACTTATTGTTGAACAATCAATCACAGAATATGTTTGTTAGGTTATTATTTACTTAAGTCCAATTTTAAACACATTGGTCCAATAGTTTGATAGGCCTATATTGGATGTTTTTATGTTTTTCCTCCATTTTCTGGTTTTTAAAACACTAACACAAAGCATAATGATTATGTTATAATTGAATCCTACATATTAATAGTATTTTTAATTCAAACATCACACACTTGTACGGTATTCCATATACTTTCACTATGCATTATATCATGGGTTTGTTCAGTGGTGGGTACAGTGGTGTGTACGTGGTACAGGGGCTGATGTCATCAGCTTGTGCTGTAATATGATCCGGTGAATTTGTTAGAAATGAAGGAGGCCCTCTGGAGGTTAAAAGATTGGTGATTTTGATTCTTTTTTACTGATTTTTTTGGCACACAGGGTTTCGGGGGGAAATCAGAAAAATATATTTTGAAATCTAGAGATCACCAGCTTTCCAATGATATATAATGATCCATAGAATAACAGCCACCTTTAAGTTAAAGTAAGAAATGGTATACTTTGTTATTTGCAAATTCATGAACTAATAACTCTACCAAATTAATACCCGTAATAATGATTTAATTTGTAGCATTCTTTAAATGATAATATTGACCGCATATCCAAACCACCAATGTCCCCATTTAGCAACATGCGCCATTTTCCGTTCTTTACAACCACAACCACCTATAGTTTTAATCATATTTCGGACTGAGCACACCACAAAATAGCACCGATCAAATGCAATATGCACTTAGCAATAGCATCTTAAGCATGTTAAGATGACTGTACTGCATGTATATATTTACTGATGCATATCTATCTAAACTCATCTTTATTGACTTCAAGAAAGCGTTTGACACAATACATAGGGGACGAATGCTGCAAATATTGAAAGCCAAAAGCACTAATATACCTTCGAAATGCTGAGAAAATGTCTTTATTTTTCATTTTTACTGATTTTTGTTTATATCATCTATTTAAACAATGTGAAAATATTGAATTTCATTTTTGTGAAATCTCTCAGTGCCCCTTTAATGACTATTAAAGGAACAATCACATTGATTACTATTTATATTGTCCTTCCAAACGGTACAATAAAAGTGCGTATTGAATATCGTGCACCAAGTTCCCGGATGTGCGTCCAATATTCAAAAAATATTGCTGTCCAATATTTGTTGTGCGGCGCAGAAGATGTGCGCGTGAGTACATACGCAGAGAAGGTCAGTTCGTGCTAACTTAATTAGTTTTTATCAAAACAGTCCGTTATATAAATGATAATAATAATAATATTGAATGTCTTATTTTCGTGTGATACAAGAATATATTGCACTCGCTATAAAAATATTGCACTCGTCTCTGACTCGTGCAATATTTGTATAGCTCGTGCAATATATTCTTGTATCACCCTCAAAGCCATTTAATATTATATAATAAACGCTAGCAGCGTCACAACTACTCCGACAATATTTTAAAAGATTTGAATTTCTCCATCAATATACCATATTCTGAAGAATCTATAAAAGCGACTAACAACGTAAATATCATTAAACCGTTGTCTCTGACCTTAACCGGGGCAAAATAATTTAATATAATAAATACTTGTCCGTGTACAAATAATTGATTGATTTTTGTAAGGAAATAATTTCATTAGGCTACGGCGCAATGCTTGTGCTTTTTGGAGATTATCCTGATTATGGCGAATTATGAACGAGGCTATTGGTTTCGTATTGATTACATTGATCAACGTAGAATATACGGTGTATTGTTTTAATATCGTTTCATTTTCATTTTCATGGTTAGATCAATTAAACCAACCCCTCATCAACGTAGGCCTATATTTTGTAATCTGTATGGCTTATTTATTTTCAAGCATCGTTAATTAGATAGCTCATAACGACATGGCAATTGGAATAGTAGAAACAGTCATAGCTACATTGTCATACTCGACTCATAAAACAGTGACTATGCCCGTATTCATGGTATCTAATATTGTAATTTGCATTATTTGGAGGGATTATGTCAACTAAAATAAACGGATCGTAACCTGGATTTCATAACATGAATGTTGGCACTTTTCTTACTACATTGAAACTAAGGTAATGTTGAGAAGATAGATTATATATACAATAACAACTCACTGAAACGTTTATTGTTGAAATCATGGAATGGTATTACTAGGCATAGCACAGTTCATGCTGTACAAACTTGCCACACACACATTTTGTGCACAATTGAGAAATGTCTATTTTTTAGGTAAACTTAAAATCTAATTTATAAACAAACAAAGATATAAAAATGTGATCTTTTCACATTATATAATTTAGTTCTGGATATTGTTGGGGAGTGTCAATTCATTAACCGTCCTAGAAATATTTAAATAAACTATTGTATTTCAGTTGTTTTAATACAGCGCGTGAAATCTACTACTTTCCCCATTGAGTGCAAAATCAGCTGCCTCATTTCTTATAAATACCCCTGTAAGAAATGCATTTTCCGTGAGTGCCTTATGTATGGGCATGCCCTTACCATATATGGTAGCCCTGACCTTAAGCTACATCGTCATTTGTGTACTATTCTAAATGTATTTCCATAACTCGAGATGGGACTGTTTACATATTTTGCTCAAAATACCTCATTTTGGGCCAAATACCTTATTTTTGGGCATATTTAAAAAAAAGTAGATATATTCTATTGTGTAGGCTACTACACATTCATGGTAATCTATTGGTATAATTGGATTTTCATAACAATGAGTATAGCACACAAGCATTTAGACATTTATGCATAAGTTGATACAAATCAATGGTTACCATGGTTACAATTAAAAAGTGATGCAATATACTTTTGTTAAACATGGGGACACATATTGTGAATTTATTTAGGAATATGATCATGTCAAAATAATATGGCGTATGGTACCTAATTTGCATTTTGAGATTTGAATAATTAATTAGCTAATATGCATATTTGATAAGATATCGTACTGATTGTTAGTTTAAAAGATACATCTTAGCACAGATATTCATCATACCAAATGTCATTAGTTTACTACGTACAGAAATTAAGATAGTTAGTTACGCATATTTAGGGACCGTTCATTATCTATGGTGGAGGGTTGGTTGGGT
This sequence comes from Ophiura sarsii, assembly GCA_035610835.1. Classification (NCBI taxonomy): domain Eukaryota; kingdom Metazoa; phylum Echinodermata; class Ophiuroidea; order Amphilepidida; family Ophiuridae; genus Ophiura; species Ophiura sarsii. Next base: position 26,635,255 of record CM069443.1, read on the forward strand.
AAACTATAGGGAGGTCATGTAACTTTCATATGTTGAAATAGGTGGGGGATATGTAACTTTTCATTCTTAAACAGGGGGGGGGGGGGGGGGGGTTATGTAAAAATATATATCTTAGACGTCTTGGATCTTAGACGCCTACGATAACAAGTTTTCTTAATGTGACAAGCGATTAACCTCTATCTTGCAAACCAGTGCTGTGCTGCTGTTGAGGGTCACAAGATGAAATAAGTGTGTGGTATGTATGTGTCAACGCCAGGAGAAGTGGTGTGAATGTAAGGGCTAATTAATGCCGATCCTAGTACTCAGTCACAAGACAAAACAAGTATGGTTGTTTTATCAATGTGAGGGATATTTTCCACCAATTCAATTAAAGTCTTAGGTGACAACTTGGGAGTTGCTTCAACCAACCAGGGTAGTTTATATTTATTGAGACCAAAAAAGGAATGTGTAGTAGGTGAAAAATGATATGCAGTATTGTCAGTGACTGCGTTCTTCAAGTACATTAATATTGCCACACTACTTATTAAACAATAATGCACTCTGTGAACTAACCATGGCACTTTCTTACAAGTTGTAATATGAGGTCACAACTTAGAAGTTGTATTACACTAAGTATGGAATTTGTATGTAATGCTCAAAAGCAACAACAAAAATTGTAGTAGGTGAAAAATTACTAGCATTATAGTGTCTGTCAGAGTGTTCCTAGGCTCAAATATATCCCGCTCCCAGAGACAATTTCAAACAACACAAAATTAAAGTAGAAGCTTGGAGTTTAAGGTTTATGCAACATCAAGAAATGTAATTTACCCTTAAATATCAGCTAAGAGTTTATTGACATCGTCATCAGAGATGTGTTTGTGGCCAGCCATACTGCTAAAGTGATCTTTTGTCACTTTCAATTCATGTATCCAAGTTGTACTTAAACAGTTTGTGACCCTTGTACAGTACTGCCCTACCATGACAAAAGGAAGTAATGGACATCAGGAAGGTTTAGAGCTATGAGGCAAAACATGTTTTTGTAAAATAATTCTGCAAAATATTCAAAAATGTACATTAAATGTGACATTAAACTGATATAACATTAGCAGAACATCACTCATCACTTTTCAAGGCTCTTACAAAAAAACATGATTTGCCTTGTATCTTGTATCTCCTGTTGTCCATTACTTCCTTTTGTCGTGGTTTATTTGGTAAAAAGTGAACATGCTTCCTTTTTGATATGCTAATTACTCATTAATTAAGAATTGTTGAGGGTTCCTGCTATGATAGAATTGTGTATCAATATTATTTCTATCATTTAGTATAGAAAAACCCATTTTGAAAAAAGTGTCCATTACTTCCTTTTGTCATGGTAGGGCAGAGTAGTCCAAATGTTTATCATCAGTCATCTCTCCCATCTCTTCATCATAGCATATGCATCATGCCCTACATACGGGCCTACATATTCGCGTGTGCAACCTACTCCGGTCGCAGAGACTCCTATTTGATGTGTCTTATAATTAGCTTGCTTTTAAACGCAAACTCTTGCAGTCAACAATGCCTCTTTTATATATGCATTCCCTTCAACTCTGTTTGGAAAGTTGACATACTAACAATATCTCAAATTTAGAGTTGAGCCCAAGTTTGACAGGTTGAACTGGTCATGACTCTAGTATTTACGCGTGAATATTGTTTGAATGGTGTGAACACCCTGGACTGTAACTGTCTAGACGACCCAAAAGTCAACACTCCAGCGATGTGCCTTGCCACATGTGTCGACCTTAAGCCCAATTTGGACTAATTTTTAATCTAAAATCTGCTCTATATCGTAACTTCTCTCGAAATTTGAACTTATGATTTGACAAAATCTGTAATAACACTAGTTTTTTAAGCAAATTGAAGTTCGAACATGCAAATTCTTAACACAAGAAGTTAAGTCTCGTATTGGGCTCTAAAGTTCCACCCAAGAATGACATCCCTCCAACACCGTTGGCCGCATGCTGGGGACCTTGAGTGTGGCAGCGGTGGAATTGGTAACAATCGCTGCAGGCGCTGCAGTCTTGCCACATGACTTTGCACTCATGGTGAATCTTCGCCAGATTTGGGCTAGTTTCAAGAACTAAAATCTGGTCTTCGAATAATATAATGTGCTTTTTTTTCTCGAAGTTTGAACTTTTGTTTTTACTAAATATGATATAGCACTAGTTTCTAAAACAAATTGAAGATTAAAGTTGGAATTTCTTAACACAACAACATTTTTCAAAAGTAACGTAATAAGGCTTCTAGTTACATCCAGACTAAAGAGCCTTGAGCCATGCTTTAGGACAGCGGTAGCAAGCACACTGGCAAGACACAAGTGGTGTGAAATAAATCAGATAAATGGTGTAGGAGGGGATGATTTAATACCACGGATAAAGCATCAAAGCCGTGGTCAAAAAAGTTGGAAAACATACAGGGTAACGGAACCGTAATGTGTATTTTGAAACTACATCTCTTGGTATATGACCACCTAAAGTTGTTTAAAAAAAGGTCAATGCTTACACATCTCTCAACTTCATATAGTATTTCCCCCATCTTCTTAGGCTGATAAAGTGCCCGAATATGAAGCGCTTACACAAGGTTGTATGCTACGACTAACCTTATACGTATTTGTTTATACTAAGGCCACTCATAGATATAGCGTACTGAGAACTACCTTGTTTTAAAAAGGGGATTGACAAACAATATGCTCCCCATAACCAACCCCACGTACGCCACTGTCACCGAGTGCAAGATTGACAAACAATATGCTCCCCATAATCAACCCCAGGTACGCCACTGTCACCGAGTACAAGGGGATTGACAAACAATATGCTCCCCATAACCAACCCCAGGTACGCCACTGTCACCGAGTACAAGGGGATTGACAAACAATATGCTCCCCATAACCAACCCCACGTACGCCACTGTCACCGAGTGCAAGATTGACAAACAATATGCTCCCCATAATCAACCCAGGTACGCCACTGTCACCGAGTACAAGGGGATTGACAAACAATATGCTCCCCATAACCAACCCCAGGTACGCCACTGTCACCGAGTACAAGGGGATTGACAAACAATATGCTCCCCATAACCAACCCCAGGTATGCCACTGTCACCGAGTACAAGGGGATTGACAAACAATATGCTCCCCATAATCAACCCCAGGTACGCCACTGTCACCGAGTACAAGGGGATTGACAACACGACATGTTTTAGAGTATCTTAGTGGACTCGACTGAATTGTTATCAAGACATAATAAATGGCACGGAACATTCAACTAGTGAGCGATAAACTCTATTTTTGAGATGTTGTGAAGAATATGAGATTCTCGAAGAAGCCATTACATTATACATATTGACCGAGTACATAGGAAAGGCTAGGGATCAGAAGAAAACATATTTGCCATGTTTGCCGATATTAGATGACATATCGTGTTTCGCAGATGAAAGAAATGAAATGCCAACAAACAGCACTGACGGTGCTTTATGATTTTGTTTTATTTTATTGATCTTTCAACATTTTTTCTCGTTAGATTTTGAACATGGAAAACCATTTGCGATCGATTATTTTCTTCTTTTGAATAAGTTCAAGGAATGGGGCCAATGTCTTTGCAGTGTTGTCATAGTCTATGTTGTCAGGTATAAAACATAAACAAACTCACTGTCAAAATGTATAGGCCTATAAGCATGATAAGCCTTGGTCAACACTTTTTTTCTCAGCATGATTCACCACAAAAATATATGAAGACGACAGAGGCAAAAACAAAAAATACTTACTTTTCAGATTCATTTAAAGGTGTATGTTCTGATCAACTTTTTTGGGGCCATGATTTCTTTTTCTTTTTTTCACATGAAGATATTTTGATATCAGAAGAATCCCCATATGTTTCTCATTATGTCTGTAAAATCTTAGGGGCCAGAAATGTTCCATTTAGACATTATAGGCTAAAATGTGGTGAATTACTGCCAAAGGTGGTTAACCACCCGCCAGTTTGTGTACTACTCAATGGGCAAATTTCTTGTGACCTTGTGCTTCTAAAATAAGAACCATTGGAGTTATGCAACTCCAACTGTGGAATGCAACAATTTAAAGGATGACCTTTCATGTAAAATAGAAAACATCAAGTTGAAAATCGGGCCAGCAATCAGAACATCTACCTTTAAATTAGCTAATATACCTGGAGGCTCAGAATTGAACCATAACAAAATTGCGGTGATTAAAAACGTTGCGACGCCATATACGTGATATATCATATAGTTTTTACTATATCTGAAACTAGTCCAGCTCGCTCGACTAGTTTGGAGTACCGCTTGACTAGAATAAACTATCTAGACTGTGGTAGACTGACTAGTTTAAAGCTAGTCAAACATGTGCACAACTAGTGTTTGTTAACAGTGTGGCAGCTAATCCAAAACACGGATAACTTCTATTTGTAATAACTATACCGAGTAAATACATTTCAAACAATACCCATGTGTAATATAGTAAATTTGATCGGAATGAAGACACTTTGTACATGTATTTTAAAACCAAATTTATTTTTTCATTGCGAAATTCATGTGTATGATGTATTTTTTCGGGCAAGGCGTCGCTGGGGCATGCAGCTGCGAAATAGTGATTCTAAGCGCGTTCACATAATGTAAACTGCGCCAATAAAGTATCTAAACACTTACAAATGGTCAGATTTATCGGAACCTGAAATAGTATGCAAAAGAATAATTAATTAATTCGATTTACAGTTATCTTCTGCGCATTTTGACACCTCTTTTGTTGCGCTACGATGTTGTTTAGCGGATTTATGGGCACTTGAGTGTTTCAGGTTCCGATAAATCTGACCATTTGTAAGTGTTTAGATACTTTATTGGCGCAGTTTAGTTAAAAGGTTATGTTACATAACCGCTGTTCTGAAGTGCTTCTTGATAAGGTGGGCCTCGGAGAATGATTTATCATCTGGGGAAATGTTAGACAGTCTATTGTTGATTGATTCAGGGATGTTGTGAAGGATGCTTGGTGGATGGTTGCTCTTGCGGTGTACATACAGGGGATTGTTGTTAGGTTTCATAAATGGCTTGAATGTGCCTGATGTTAGATTCAAGGTGACGTCCAGATAGTCAACAACTTTTTCTTGTTTGCTTCAATAGTTATCTTTAGGTTGTGCTTGCTGAAAATCTTACAGATCTCTTTCTTGATATATTCAATCTTTCTAGGTGTTTCATTGAACGCGGCGAGGCCATCGTCTCTGTATAACCCAATACATGGTTTATACTTGGGGTTGAGTTCCGCGAGAAGAAATAAGCCGACAAGCCGACCCATTGTAACATCGAAGAGTGAATCTGTGCCTTTCTTACACCATGTCTCGTTACCGTTGAACAATAGTGATTGCTTAGCTTTAAGAATTATATCCTTTCTTTATCGTCAATGGTGTCAAATTTGGAAGCGAAATCCAGGGCTTTCAACAAAAGATCCTCTGATATGGAAGGTAAAACTCCACGATGTCAAAACAAATGAAGGAATGTTTGTGTTTGTCCGGAATGTGTTTGTACCAGCCAGTTGAGGACATCATCAGTGTTTTTCCATTGGTTGGCCTGCGTTTTCTCCATGAACTATATCAATGTATACTTGGTCATGTTGGTGGTGATTGTAACTGTTTGATGATCCTTTTGGATATTTCAATTACTAAAGTAGGTTTTCAAGCCCATAATTAATATCACCATACACTAAACTATCTGTTCAGAAAGTAAGATTCTGGTATTTAGCTACGTATAGTACTAAATAAGGCACAATCAGCTATTTCTGACCATATTTTAATCAATTGGTAGCCATTTTGGTAATTTGTTCTGACCATTTGGTAGTTATTTCAATCAACTATACACTAAGTATAGTAATTTATATTATAATGTGACATGGCTGTTTTTTTGGCCATTTATCATTAAATTTAACCATCTGGCGGCCATTTTCGAGAGTGATAATTAAATCAATACTGTCAGAAAGGTGAGTCGTATAATTATCAAGAAGCATTAGTAGGCCCTATAGCTGTTTAGAACACTACTTGGTGAATGTGATGCAATATACGCTGTTATATAGACATTTAATACGTTCAAGGCAGCCATTTCGGGGACCATCTTGGATTTTATGTATGTTAACATAGCGAAAAGATGCTGGATATGAGTTTTTATTAGTCTAATACATACATCCTATAGTTAAAACTATACTTGTTATCATACAATTTGGCTGATAGAAGGCCTCTTCGGAAATGTGATCATTTTGGCGGCCATTCTGGACGCCATATTGAATAACCACTTAGAATACCAAAATTAATCTTGGTAACGTAAACACCCTGAATATGTTTTAGGACCATGCAAGGAAGTTCAAAAAGTTGGTTTGGGGGTGCACGGAAGCCCCACTGTATGTACGCCTCTAATACACTATGATTCTATACCATCATGTTAAATAACCCCCTGAATTGCCCTTTTATATTAAATGTTACCCTATTTATCATCATAAAATTATCTCTACATGTCATAGATCTGATGTTAAACTAGTTTGCTGATTTATTCAAGCATCGCCTGATAGATTACGCAACTAGCAAATATAAGTAGCAAATAAAACTACGAAACTGAGAAAAGTGCCCATTTGCAACCCCTTGTGCCTTCATTTTCGGTATATTTTAGCAGCTTAAAGTCTGAATTATTCCTTAAATAAACCTTGAATCAGGTCAAACTGATTACTGGTGGATAGTACATTTTGAAGAGATAGTAATAACACAAAAACCGCAAAAAATACACTTTTGCCCAAAAATTGCCTTTTTATATTGAAAATTGCCTATTTTTACCCCCTTCATTGGAAAGCTTACTATTTAGCGTAGGTGTCTAACTGTAACAAAAAAAATGCCGTGATAATTGTTTTTAAACACATTTATTGCCTTTGGCTGGTCTACTGTATCGTGTATGTCTTTAAATCATTATACGTGCTACGATTTATTCTGCCAAAGTTGCAGCCATCAAACACATTTACAAGACCCTTTTACCCAAAATCCCTCAAACTTAATGGAAGTCTTTTACCGTCAGGAAGTCGTGATATAAGTTACTGTATGTAAGGTTATGCTCGTGTTTATGATTTCAAACATATTTATTTTTAATTATATACTTAAAATCATGTACGTATTGAGCAGATATTGTAAGCCCGGGGGGGGGGGGGGGGGCGGTCTTTCGCCAAAATCGTACGTGGATGTGCCTCCCGGACTTCGAAAATGTGACTTTCTCTATACCTATTTTTTGGCCAATTTCCCACCCATCAATATAGGCCTACCAATTTTGTTAGAAAAGCACCCAATTTTGCACAAATTGGGCGCTTTTTACCAAAAATGCCTCAAAATACACCCAATTTATGCCAATTGGGCGCTTTGGTGCGTGATGAAAACCACCCCATCGCAATACCAATTTTTGCGAAAAGGCACCCCAAAAGGTAGGCACATATACGTATACCATATCAATGTGAACCCCGGGATTGTAAGTCATCTACTGTCATGTCATGACTGTCCCCATGCTTGCATCAACTAGTATTCAATTTTACAGGACGTAGTATCGTATTGTCCTATTTGTCATGATTCCTTTCGTAATGAATTATGATAGACACAGGTGGGACGCAAACAGAAAGAGTGAACCTTCGGCCATCGGCTTGTTTCCGCAGATGGCAGACGACATTTGTTTCTTGACAATGACTGACGTCTGTCACTTACAATACCGTAGGATATCAACTCTGACCAATAACTAGACGGTTCAGTTGTAGTGCTACGTCCGTCACATTGAATGTCAATAAGTATAAAATGCCATTATGTACTTACCAAATATTATTAGGTTTCCTCCGCTGGACTTTAATGTCAATAACGTATACTGCTGGTTGATCATGATGATGGGGAAGTTTAGTTCTTGGTCTCAAAATAAAATTGAAATACTATAATAGATACCGGTTTCCAATTGCTGCTTCCCTTTTCGTTAGCAGACTTACCGACGACTCGGGTTGACGTTACCATGGTTACGTCAGAATCACCCAATATACGAGGTTTTTCATCTTAAAAGTACTCACCAATTTGCAATGTCCCCCCCCCCCCCCCCCACCCATGACCCATCCCAACCATGTTTACCTGCTGTTTCATCTTCAAAACATCTGGATCTCTTGCTTTATGCAAAACCCACAATGAGGCAAAATGTCTATAGTTTGCTTGTTATAACCCTAACACTACCATATACCCCAAAATACCACGACTGGGCACGTTGGTACCACCCGGCGTGGAAGTGTTTTGATGAAAAAATGGACCCAATACGTACAGTCTGGGCAATACACTGCCCAGAACTGTGCTAGACAGCCGTGGTGAAGTGTGGAATCCCTCGCCTGTGGTGCGAGAGGTCCCTGGATCAAATCCCGGGGGGGATCGGGGGGATATTTTGGTCGATTTTGCGCGTCGAAGAAAAAATTCTGGAAAAAGTGGGGGGAAGTGTTAGGGTTAACGAGCAATTTTTTGAATTTTTTTTTTTCTTCAAAAATTTTCCAAGTTTTGTTAATATAACCCTAACACTACCCATGCTACCATATACCCCAAAATACCACGACTGGGCACGTTGGTACCACCCGGCGTGGAAGTTTTTTGATGAAAAAATGGACCCAATACATACAGTCTGGGCAATACACTGCCCAGAACTGTGCTAGACAGCCGTGGTGAAGTGTGGAATCCCTCGCCTGTGGTGCGAGAGGTCCCTGGATCAAATCCCGGGGGGATCGGGGGGATATTTTGGTCGATTTTTCTGGAAAAAGTGGGGGGAAGTGTTAGGGTTTTAAAGGGAATAGCGCATGGTGAGGAAAAGAAACCGTTGACGACGATTTTGTACCAGCTAAACCTTAGCTCATAACTAATACATCACTTACATCATACGATAGAAAATGCGTTCAATCAAATGAAGGATGGTTGATTGAGCGCGCCGTCCACATTGGGTTAAGAGATTGTTGTAGAGTCGCACACAATACCGCTTGCATGTAAACATACGTAGAACAATTACAGACTGCGCCTCTGTCCAACTTGTTTAGATTCAAATAGTCGCCGCGCGCTGTTCAATTTTCGTTAGAATCCTCACCATGACCGCTTCCCTTTAAAGCACCGATTCTGATTTTTTGATGGTCTCATCATCTCATGAGGCCTTTTCGAAGTCAATGTTGCACTATTCCATTCAAAATGGGTCAGCGTTACAGCATCGCAACATTAACAAACAACACGCGGTGATATAACAAATAATTGATTCAGTGTAATGCAAACCCAAAATGCAAGACTTTTTGTATCGATCATTCTGAAGAGGATATGCATATGGAAAGCGAAAAGGTTGATGCTACACTACGGTATGTCTGTTGTATGAGTGTTCTATGTAGGGGGGGCTGGGGTACCGCGCCATTTTGCAATATTTTGCGAAATCGATCGTGGTTATCACGTGATACGTATCGTGGAAAAATAATGTACACTGTTTTAACGAAATGCACTGTGGGATTGTGTTACCAGCCTAAAATTATAGAGGTCGCAAACTTGCTTATATTGAGCCTAGCTATAACAAGCTAAAAGTGACATCTCTAAATGTATTACCAAAGTGTGAAATTGTTGGACACACTGGTAAAATGGTTTTACAACAAGTTTTGCTATCATATTATCAAACTGAACTCAAGTTAAATCACTCTATATCGAGCAATAATATAATTGTTTACGCATTTTAATTGTTTAGACAAAGTTAAATAAATCAAGGATACATTTATGATAGATAAATAAATAAAAAGAAAACTATAAACGCATGGGCGGCATTTATAATTGATAACAATTGACATAACAATGATGTTACATTAATATACCATCAAGTTTAAAAAATAGAAAAATAATGGGAAAATTCGAACCCGTGATTTCCGATTGCTACGACATGGCCAACCTACGCACGCCACAGAGATTTACGACTTGTGATAGTTTTATTATTTAACTATGTCCATTTATTTATAACGAACGGATTTTTATTGTGCCATTTTTGCCAAATGTGTGTGTTGCTCTCGCACAAAATGTGTTTGTAATTTGATTATAATTCTTATTTTTAAAAGAACGGTAATTTTATTTTGACATTTTCGAGAAAAAAATGGCGTAACCCTGATACGGTAAACGCCAGCAGTGTGGTGTCCGCGTGGGCAAGCATACAGATGATGCTAAGCAAATCCAGCATATAAAACAAAAAGTGGTCCTAATGGGACTCGAACCCACAACCTCTCGCTCTTCAAGCGACTATCTTTCCACTAGACTAACCGTGCTAATTGAAAGATATTAACGCAAATAATTTATTTATATCATGGGTCATGGGTTAATGCACTGTGTTAAATTCTACAATCCCGGCCGCCACTCTGTTCAAAGGCACAAAAAAGTTGACTTGTTTTATGCTTTTTTTGCAATCCTGAGGTGTGCAGTTCGATTTTCTTTCTCGAATTGTTTAGAAAACCATCCATTTTAGAACATCTGAAATTTAAAATGAACTGCACACCCGGGAAAGTATGATGCCAAGGGCATATTTTTTGCACGTAAATCCAATACAAGAGTTCTGAAAATCGACAAAAATATGACGTCATAACCATTGCTTCGGGACAAAATGGCGCGGTACCCCACCCCCCCTATGTTCTATGTGTGTTCTGTTGGGGCGCCGCTCTTATCATTGCTAGAAACCGTCTAGTGTTCCAAGCGCTAAGGGGGACCAATCGCATATCATTTGCAAAATCGTTATCTGTGTCAGGTGCACCATTTTTTCGAGGTTCATGAGGCTAGACATTGTAACGGAAATATTCATCATTTGCTATTTCCAGCCGTTTCAACATTAGCCCGAATCAAATAACATGAGTTAAAAACGTACGATTTCCGATAGACGGCTTGAGGTTTGTTCCCAAAATTTCGACTGACACGGCTCGAATATTGAAGGGGAAATAAACCCCCTCTCCCTGTCCCCCCTTGGGCTACGCAACTGAACCGTGAGGCTCCACCTGCGCGGATTATCTGGAATGGTGTACAAAGGAAGTAACTCAAACATTAACCATTAACCTGATATATTGAAATACGTAGGCTTATATAGGAGGATTTGACATCTGAGGAATTGTCTTTCTAGTAAAAATACGGTATTGTGATTTGCAATTAGTTTGCAACCTTAAATTATTATTTTAGAGTACTAGGTGTTATCCTGCTCGAGCCTGAGGGTGAAAAATATTAACACTGGCTTTTAATTCCGTAACCTTTTGTCGGGCTAAGCATTAGTTTGGTTGCATATTATGTTAAAGCCATATTAATGATTATCGGGATTATAAATGATAAACACGTCTGGGGCAGACCCCCACTACATTACTCAATGTTTAGCTTAAGAATTGGCGGTTGAAAACAAATTTCAAAATTTATTTTGATCACTTTATTATGAATATATAACAATCAGTGGCCAATCTTGTATATAGTTCATATTTCTATAGGTGTATTCATTGCCATTAGTTTCAATATAGAAGAACGATATGTGCCAGGTGCATCTAAGCAGTCAGCTTTCATCTTTTACTTAATACTACCGCGACGACTTGTCATCTGCAACAGACAATCTGCCATTGGCAGTCAGGGCAAGCTGCCAAAAATGGCAACCTGTGAACTGAACAAATTGCAAAATTAGACAAAATTGCTTTTTTTGCCATTGGTCATTTTTGTGAATTGAAAAACTACTTTTGCATATTTAATAAGATGTTTACTTAATGTAATCAAGTCAAAATCATAACCACTTATCATGAAATATAAATTGCAAAATTTGTGGTTTGGTCTGCTATGATAAACCTTCGAGATAAAGGTTTTTTGTACGAGATGTCGCGATCCATCGATACTCGTTACGTTTTATACGCGATGTTCTAAATAATGATCTGCGATAAAGCAGACATTCTAGATACCAGAGATTGTAGTCGTAATCTAAATATACTGGAGCTTTTTCAAACAAAGATGCTTATTATATCATAGAAATGTATTACAAGAATTTTTTGTTTAACACTTTTAAACAACGGGGTTCTTCAAATACCCTACTTTAATAATGTTTAATTGCGTATCTACACTAAGCAGGGTTAATGGTTTCAACTGCGTTTTGACAGTGTAACTGTTAATGTTACACTTCATTGACCAGATGACATACGGTAGTTGTTCCTTTGAGCACGAAATAGTGTTGAATTTGGCACATTTTGAATGAGACCTCCCCACATTCACAAGCAAGTGGCGAAGCACTGAAACAAGTAATTCCTACGAATGAGGTATCGTTAGAAAGGGGAACACGCCAGCCTTTCATTTGATACGAAACACAGTATGAATTCATTTTTAAATATTTAAAAAAATTGGCGGTTGAAAACAAATGTCATTAAACTTATTTTGATCACTTTATTATAGTATATAACAATCAGTGGCCAATCGTGCATATAGTTCATATTTCTTACGATAGATATGTATTTACATATCAATCAAATTATATTAAGTCATATTGAATGTGACTATAGGCGTATTCATTGCCATTAATTTCAATATAGAAGAACGGTATGTGCCAGGTGCATCTAAGCAGTCAGCTCTCATCTTTTACTTAATACTACCGCGACGACTTGTCATCTGCAACAGACAATCTGCCATTGGCAGTCAGGGCAAACTGCCAAAAACGGCAACCTGTGAAATGTTTCCGAAACAAATTGCAAAACTAGACAAAATTGCTTTTTTTGCCATTGGTCATTTTTGTGAATTGAAAAACTACTTTTGCATGTTTAATAAGATGTTTACTTAATTTAATCAAGTCAAAATGATAACCACATCATAAAATATAAATTGCAAAATTTGTGGTATTTATTTTGTGACTTTAAGCCTGCAATATATTTGCGAAATTAAACAGATCGCAAAATTAAGTCGTTTTTTGCCTCTGGCGTCTTTATAGGTTTTAGATCATGCTCAGAATCTAATTTTTTTAAGTTTTGACCAAGGCTCATACATTTTGACAGTGAGGTTGGATATGTTTTAAAGGAAAAGGCTTAATTAATAGATTAAGTGACTAATTACTTATCTTATTGGTCAAAAATGGTCTTAAGATATTTAATTTTGATATTTCATTATATAACATCGATGTAAGTCATGTTCGAATAAAAAAAGAATAAAACAAATATTGAAAGGCCAATTATTGGGCGATTGATTAATTAATTATAGTCACTTAATTTATTAATTAAGCCTTTTATGAGCCTTGGTCAAAAACTACTTAATTTTGCGATCTATTTAATTTCGCGAATATATTGCAGGCTCACAAATTTTGCAATTCATGTTTAATGATAAGCGGCTATGATTTTGACTTGATTAAATTAAGTAAACATCTTATGAACATGCGAAAGTAGTTTTTCAATTCACAAAATTAACCAATGGCAAAAAAAACTATTTTGCCTGATTTAGCAATATGTTTCCAGATTCGGAAACATTTCACAGGTTGCCGTTTATGGCAGTTTACCCTGACTGATTGGGAGGATATTACTTCAATATGTTTGTAAATCAAATATTTACAATGGCCTCTGATAACTGTTTGTTTGAATTGATTGCCCGCTATAAAGTGAAAACCTAAAAAGTAAATATAATTATTATTATTTTTTTTTTTTTGTAGTATTGTCCATTTACATTTAGTCAGTGCACAATTTGTTTCGGACATTTTTGCCTGCAATTTGCCTTCATAGCAACCTAGTCATTTTTATTAACTTTGACATTCAAATATGATATTTTAACCTCAAATTATATTAAAATAATTTGCCCTAGGGCTATGGCACTGAAAGTTTATTATGTAACGACATTCAATCATGTCAGATGGTGTTCACAAATTACATCATGTTGTGTTACTGATTAAACAAAACTGACATTTATAATTGAACCATTTAACCTTTGTAAAATGTCAGTTTTGAAACATCTTGAAGATTGTCCAGAATTCTAGTTGTGATCATCATGTAAGGTAAACACTTGGCTGCCGTGTCGTGTAAGGAGAAAGGGATCCACACGCCATGCGCGCGAGCGCTCATCTGTAACAACCACCTGTTTTAACACGAACCCAAGGATAACCACTAGTCTCAAACCAGCATTTCTTTATTTGTTGATACGCGCTGTAACGGTTAGATAAATGCACGTATCGTTTCGTGGTCTTTATGGATTTTAACAGAAGTATGAAGATGTTGTTTACAGAAAAAAAATAACTATAGCTAAAAATGATATTATTCGTGAACTGTGACTTGCAGGTCGAGTTTATCATACATGTATATGAATGATACCGTATACTACATCGTCCCCGACATCGTCTTAACAGAAGCCATGCTACTATGCTGTCAGTATATTGAGAGTCAATACAAATAGTGGTTGGTGGGGTTGTCAGAGACATCCGATGCCTCAAGCTTAACATAAGAAAGTGTCGGTCGGTTCTAGACTGCATTTCATTTCACGGCGCAGTGGATACAAAGCGTTCTGGTTTACAACACTGTATTGGGCAACTATTGCCCCCACGTGTTTAACGAAAAAGCTATCTTTGGATCATTTTGACTTATGCTTTTTTGTCTTTTCTTGTTTTTTAGATTTGTTATAATCCAACAGTGCGACCTTTAAACTGACAAGAGATAGATCGCTAAGCAAATATTTGCGGTCCAATGGCTACGAGATAAGTCACACGTCGCGCCGCATCACAACTCAAGTGAAACAAAAACATGGAGAGTCTCCCCAGCTAATATTAAATCTTCGTGAAATCCTCACAAACCGCTGAGGTTTTACGTTTCTCACTCTGGAACATAACTTTCTTGAGGATTCATTAAAAAACTGTGTTTGGTGATGGACCGTGTCGGAGGGATGGCAGGTTGCAGACAAACGTCAAAACAGGTAAGTTTGAAAAGTAGTAATTATATATAAGTCTGACTGACTCTGTGAGAATGAACTTATCAGTTGCAGTTTTCTGAATTGACATTTTGGTCTGTGTGTATGTGTGACGTGACAGCTGCATGGGTATACACACTATTATTTGTTTACAGTCATTTCGATTGATAAAGCACTATTTAATTGGGTTCGATGGACGAAGAGAAGTTTACTTTTCAAACGAGTTACAACGTTTGAATACATTTGATTTAATCCTATTAACATTATGGGCATAGTTGTCGATAGGTATTTCATTTGCCGTGATGTACATACCGAAATATATAAATTGAAAATTGTATTTGACTCTTTAAAGAATTAACTACATCTTTGAAATTAACATAGAATATACTATTAATCACCTACAATCTTGGAAAAATGTCCTTGAAACGCTTTACACGTTTTGAGCATCCGTATGTGCAGATTTTTTTCTGATTTTTAAATTATGTTTATTTTGTTAAGAGTTGAATAGGACATCTTAAACACAAACAAATCCCTTCCCCACTCCCCATCGATCAATGTTGGGACACCTTGAACAACTGCTGAAGACATTTAACATTGCTCAACATTGCACGGGGAGGGGTGCTAGTTTCCCGTTGTTAACTAGTTAGCGTTCCAAGACTTTTTTCCAGGATTGTAGCTTATGATATTGTGGTATCAACTAATTTCCTTTTGCTGAAATCCACGATCGGGCTATTCCAGGTTTTGAAAATTTCAAGCGGAGTCGCCCGTGTGGGTAGCCCCACAGGGGTGTATGAATTCGAATGGAATTACCCATTCACGCTCTGATTTTGGTCTTTCACAAAAACATATACGGTTGCGTACAAGACGGTACTGAAATACACATATTTAAGGACGCGTTATGTTCTCAATTCAAAGACTTTATTTCTTCTGGCGCGACCAGCTGTTTCAAGTCAACAGGTAAATGAAGAATACACCAACGTAATATAAGACTTGACAGGTCAGTATTGCATGACACGATTTGAATGAGTAACACTCCTATTTAATTTTTCATTAACAAAATATTTAATTTGAATCAGCTTCACGAAATACACACATGGACTTTCAACATTTCATTTTTTTCATATACCTCATATACCTGCTTCTTCTTGGTGAAACTAGTTGCTAAAGTCAGGGGGGGGGGGGGGCCTCTAGTATATCTGGATGGAACATTTTAATTTTAGTACTGTAGAAAATCAATTGATACAAGAGGGACATGGCGATTTCATGAAAACAACATCGCTCAATATTCAGTCAATAATGAAAGGGGACAATTTACGGGGGACCTAAAGGCCGCAATTAAGACGAGTTATACGAGCGCGTTGCGCTGTTAATGTATTATCCGTCTTGACGCCATTGAATTCTACTTTTAACTATTTTAGATATATATATACACATGGAAAAAAGTATCGCACCACCTGTTGAAAAGTGCAAATGTGGCCTCGAATTTTGCCACCATGGTGTGATATTAAGGATCATTTGTTTGCGAAAACTGTCCAGCAAAATGTTATGCAATAAAAGGACCACATTTGAGTTTGTGACGTAATCGATGTAATGTTTTTCAAGGCCAAGGGGAAAATGCATAAAACAAGTTTGGGTATAACGATATTGAGAGGCCCAATGATTAATCTCTATAGTTGTAATCCTTGGTAACACATTCAAGTCTTCCAAGGTCAAAGGTCATCTGGGGTCAAATTTCCAAAAGTTGCCCGATTGTCCTCAAACATGAAAAAACTCCCTTTTTCGTACGCCCAACGGTTATGGGGTCAAAGGTCAAAATAAGTCAAATTTTAAATAAGTTCAAATGACAAAAACAATATTGCGGAAGTGTTGACCTGGGTCAAATAATAATTTTAAAAAATCAACGGTGACCTCTTCGTATATGCTGAATTTATGAGCAACAAAAAAATGGCATGTTTGGACTCATTCACTGCATTGTAACCTATAACGTCTAAATGGAACATTTCTTGCGCCAAATACAGAACTAATATAATGACTATTTTAAGTTTTTAAAGTCTATTAAATATCGAGTTATACCCAAACTTGTTTCATGCATGTTTTTGGACAAAAACATGCATTTTCCCCTTGGCCTTGAAAAACATTACATCAATTACGTCACAAACTAAAATGTGGCCCTTTTATTGCATAGCATTTTGTTGGACAGCTTACGCAAACAAATGATCCTTAATATCACACCTTGGTGGCAAAATTCGAGGCCACATTTGCAGTTTTCAAAACAAAAAAAGTGGTGCGATACTTTTTTCCATGTGTATATATAATTAACCGATGAAATATATGTGAAGTATGCTTAGACCATGTGGAAAAATATGAAAAAGCATCGACCATATTGACGTCTACGTGTCTGATCATACAAGATAACATAAAGTGTGCATTTTAACTCAGATGTAGATAATGAAAGGCTAGATAGGGCATTGCTCATCACTTTACGTACAATCAAAAATGTAAACAACCAAAAATGTGTTTTAGCTTCTTATGGTATCAAAACAAGGAGTATGATTATTCAGCTAAAGATACAAATAATCATTATTTAAGCAATCATCATATCATTATCAATTAATGTCCGGACGTGAGCTTTGCATGCATGCTTTTGGGAAGGATGTCAGTGCCGGAACCGTTGAGAAAGCGCCAATATCGGTTGAAAATGGTGAGGGCGCTGTTTAGGTGCCCGTAGCGGAAAAGTTTGTCTAGATTGGTCCAGAAAAACCAAGTTTAACATAAAATTCAACACATATCTAAGAAATTCATGCGAAATAAAAACTCAACTATTGTTACATGGGGAAAAACCACGATCTTGAAAAAGGGCCGAAATGCGTGTATTTCAATGGGGGGGAATTATTAGGTGGTGCACCCCCTTCTTGTCATGGAGTCAGCCATGTGAGAGCACCACACCAAATCAATGCGCAATTCGTGTAATGCTGTAGTAGTTCCGGAAAAGCACGAAGACTAGGCTTGTAAATGTGAGGTTTTCGGGCAATTTGTTTCTCCGGGGATGGTATGTTTGTATTTAAATGAACGAGTGGGACCTATCCGTTGCACCTACAATGATAAAATACGATATTTTTAATTTATCGATCTAAATAGTGCCCAGGGCGTAAGCACCTGCCTAAATGGTGAACAGGTATGCCAGAAAACGTGAAAAAGTGAGGGCGCTGTGTGCAGGTCCGTAGCGGAAAATTTAGCTTAATAACCCCTCATGCAATAAATGTAACCGGAGGGTAGAAAAGGTGTCTTGAAATATGGCACTTTTACACGTATTTCAATGAGAAAGATATTTGGTGTGGTGCGCCCTTTAATTGTTCTCCTGCTAGAAACCACTTGTCTTCCAGGCAGCCTGTCATACAGCACTATCTAAACTATAGAGGGCTCCCTTCCCCTTTCACAGTTATAAATCATATGTAGGGACTAGGGATCATCACAGTGGTCAATGTTAAAATTTATCAATGCATAAACGATTGAATGCAATAACAAAACTACATGTAGTACTGGTCCATATACATGTAGGTGCTGCTAAAATGCTGATGAACGAGGTAATAACATTTGATTACACATTCTTAAACAGCTAAGAAAGTTTAAGCAATCTCATTGGTTCTCAGAGAAATCGGCGACATTTAGATGAGACAATTGAACACGGGGTGTGGCCCGTGTGGGGCTTACGTTTTAACAGTGAGGCATTTGCTGGCATAAAAGTACGTCATGCATGATTGACGAAAAATATCTCCACAAATAAATTCGATCAAACCAACGTCACGCTTATAGAATGATAACAAATTTGCTTATTGGCACAAACTACACGAGTATCTGCGCTTACCACAGCGCCGGATTTCACACGCACATGCACGCATGTCATAGCGAGTTCCCCATCGCGCCTTAGCTATGGCAGCGCGACAATGCATTCAGCGTTCGATGCGGTATCTCAGCTACAGTGTGTTGATCGTTATTTACCTTATGCCATAACAGAGCGAAATGCAATGTGTTGAACTTACTGTTACGGCCGGCAATTGAGAACCCTGTACCTGCACCTATGGATAAGTTGGCCGGGGATCCATGGTGCAGGGAACAAGCATATCACAATGCGTGGTTTGCTCCATAACGCGCACTTCTGCAGTGCGCCTTTGGCGCCTTTTCTGCGTTTATGCCGGTGCCGCGACGCTAACGCATGGTTTACTCATCGCATGTGATTGGATGGAAGGTTTGTGGGTTATTCGATCCTAGCAGGGGTAAACGTTGTTAAATGTGGACAATAAAATGTACTTATTTCTTTGATAAATGTCTTAAGTATGATTGTTTAAGAATGGTAGTATTATTTTTTGCGTAGAACAACGACGCCGCCGTATTAAAATAATACAATCGTCCGCATTTATGTCAGACAATATAACACGGGTACGGTCTAAAACAATACCTTTATTCTCTAACTATCACGCAAACAGGCGAAACTTGCCGTTCGGGAACCGCCTCGTAAATCTTCCCACAACACCGTAACAGGAGACAATTTCCCTAGCTAGCCAGAAAAGTAATTCCACAATCTATAGATGCAGGGAAAATAAACAACGATAGAGATTGATTGCAAGACAAGAAACAAGAGGACGCTAAACATGATTAGAGATCGGAAAGTTAATCAATTTGGAATAAAGGAAGAAGTGAACAAACGAACTATACACTTATGGGTAGGCTATTGTATGTGTACAGCGTGTCTCAACAAAACCTTGAGAGCTTTAACGTTATTACGTAACATAGCTGCTTCCTATTTTTAGGGATGTTAACGTAAACATATAATTGGTGAAATTGTGAGACCAATCTGATGTCGAATTGTTGAAATACACATTTAGCTTTGAATAAAGCATAATCAGAACCCGTGTTTACCGATTTTAATAGCAATAACCACATTTGTGCGTTGTGTTCAAGTTGTCCCTGTATGGAGTTTATTCTCCGAAAAACATTGTTAGGTCAAACTAAGTTCATTTAAGTTCTGCTTACATTTTGGTGTTTGTCTCTTATTTGAATATTCAATAATAATTACATCAAAGCCAAGAACGTTCTGTTGTAAACTTCAATAATAAACTCATGTTATTGCAATAACTATTTTGAATTCTGCTCGTAAACGGGGAAATTGTCACAACTACTAAAATATTTGACATATACTTGTTCACTCTCCACTAGACATTTGACAATATGATAAAGATATTTAGAGATGAACAAAAAATTAAAAAACACTTTCTTCTGAAGATTTCTTCGGATTAAAAAAATGAATATATAATTGCGCTTTCATTGTTTAAGAGTGTTTCCTTAAATAAATAACCATATTTTTGTAACGGTATTTCCAATTTGAAAGTGTTAATGGCAGGTATTTTGGATCAATATTCAGTACTAAATTGAATTACCTATTGCAGAATCTGAAATGTAAACAGATGGACTTTATATGAACTTAGTTTGACCAAATATAATGTTATTTCAGAGAATAAACTTCATACATGGAAAATGTGCACACTGCACACAGATGCAACACATGGGTGGTTAATTGCTTGGGTAAAACTAGGTTCTGACCGTGCTCTTTTCAAAACTTTGTATTTCAAAAAGTGTAAATTCGATTGGTCTCACATTTCACAAATTAAGGTCTTATATCTACTGCAATATCTCGAAATATCAAGCAGCTATGTTTCCTAATTTTCAGTAATATGCTCTCCAGTTTATGGACCCAGTTTTTCGGAACACGCTGTACAGACCAAACAGAAGTGGGCGTAGAAGGAGCACATGTACAAATGTACAAACTTGTCAATCAATAGAGCAGATTTCCCCGAACAACGCCAGCTTCATGGCTCTTTATCTTCATATAAATTATCTTTTTTCGATCTCTTTAGTATAATTCACTTTATGAGTTTATGGATCTTTATGATGAATGAAATACTATCACGGGTTTCATAACCGGCTGACACAAATATATGTGTATACGGCCGCTCGTAATAGACCTTAAACTAATAGAGATGAAATCAGATAGTAAAATGTGAATTGAACCATCGAGTGATTTGTAGAAAAGGATTGTAATGACTGGTCGTCGTGGAGAGATGAGAGCTGAGTAACGACCAACCAGCTGTTTACAAAAGCTCCGCACCGCCTTATTTTGAAACGATTTGTCTTAAAATATTACTCATGCATTTTTCTAATTATTAACAAATTATAACTCTGTTGCCGATAATAATAAAGGGCTTTAAAAGAAATATTGCTAATTCAACTCAAGTGTTATTAAAGATCCAGCGAAGTGTATACATGTAATATATATCAAAATAAAAAGAAAATAACAAGAATTTTGAAAATAAACATAAATGCGCCCAAAAACCGTGTTAAAAACGATCTTCGTATTTTGAAAAACCCGCTCTACCAGGCAACATAGAGGAGAAATCGTAGTTATAGCAAACAATGTCACCATTGGCTTCTGACTACGTCCTTCAATGATTCTTTACTGAGTTAAACTTCGTGTTCTTCCTAATTATGCTTTATATGGTGGATTCTGGCACTTGGAATTGTTTCGAAATAGCTCTGTAGCCTTTCCTCCCTTTGTGAGTATTCACAATATGCACACAAATTATACTCGCTGAGTTATTTGGTCCTCACTAAGTTATTTAATCTTCTTCGCCATGCTGAATTGAACCATCGAGTGATTTGTAGAAAAGGATTGTAATGACTGGTCGTCGTGGAGAGATGAGAGCTGAGTAACGACCAACCAGCTGTTTACAAAAGCTCCGCACCGCCTTATTTTGAAACGATTTGTCTTAAAATATTACTCATGCATTTTTCTAATTATTAACAAATTATAACTCTGTTGCCGATAATAATAAAGGGCTTTAAAAGAAATATTGCTAATTCAACTCAAGTGTTATTAAAGATCCAGCGAAGTGTATACATGTAATATATATCAAAATAAAAAGAAAATAACAAGAATTTTGAAAATAAACATAAATGCGCCCAAAAACCGTGTTAAAAACGATCTTCGTATTTTGAAAAACCCGCTCTACCAGGCAACATAGAGGAGAAATCGTAGTTATAGCAAACAATGTCACCATTGGCTTCTGACTACGTCCTTCAATGATTCTTTACTGAGTTAAACTTCGTGTTCTTCCTAATTATGCTTTATATGGTGGATTCTGGCACTTGGAATTGTTTCGAAATAGCTCTGTAGCCTTTCCTCCCTTTGTGAGTATTCACAATATGCACACAAATTATACTCGCTGAGTTATTTGGTCCTCACTAAGTTATTTAATCTTCTTCGCCATGCTGACAAATAGCTAGAGTGTTGCCCTATAACATCCTTCACTGTACATTCACTAGGACACATTTATAATGCATCAGCATTGTATGCACACATCATGGACTAATTGCATAACAATACAAAAGCCTATCACACAATATAAAGAATGTTTGATATGTCAAAAACATGTGTATTATCACAAAAAATTGCCTCAATCTTGAGACTTGGTAAGGGGTATGAATAATTTTGGACAGGCATAAAAACACAATTCTTGTTCAATTCTATTGTTATGCAAAAAATGTTGAGCCTAAATATATTGATTTGTACTTGCAAACTAATTGTCTTTAGTGTAAAGCGAAAGTTCCACCACTCCAGCTGGTGTAGATATGAGAAAAACGCAAAAAACTCATATTTTTCAAAGGGTATGAATAATTGTGGGCTTAACTGTATGTCTACACACACTCTTTACAATGTTAGCCCTTTCCCATCATCATGCCTTGCTGAACAATTGAATGACCGCGCGAACTTTGATCATAAGGTGTCCATGCTGTGTTCATTCAAAAACCGTACAATCACATAGCCGTATTATCACATTCAGTAAATGATTATATCGAGGTCATGATACTGTTTGTAAAGGAACATGTACAACTTGATACACATGTTATTTGTTTTTTGTTGCCATATTTTTAGATCGTGGTGCATTGTTTGCTGACTACGATTTCTCCTCTAGACAACACGGTATAACTGTGACGTCAGTCCGGGAATCACCGAGTTGACACTTCAGTTCCTTCCCTGTGTTACGTCACCAGTAAAGTCGCCCAAACCACTTCATGGTTCATTGCGTTTCTGGCGAGGGGCTTGGATTTGATATACGGCCGAACGTATTTTATCTTTTTTTCATATATTATAAAAAATAACATGTGAAATGTTCCAACTAATATATTGTTTAACTTTTGAAAATAAGTTTCATGAGCAATTCGCTGGACCTTTAAACTGACTTGTCATTGTTATACGTTTCGCATTTCTTATTTGTTGACTTGAAACATGTGGTCCCGCAGGAATTAATATGTTTCTAATTAGAACATCGCGTGATCTTAATTATTCTTTTTTGCATTCCTCTTTTGTACACAGCCTTATAATTAGGTGGGCCTAAACACCAATTCATATTAAATGTTTGTAATGTGATTGTAAGTGTCGCTAGTAATAATGGCATTAGTTTACGAGACTCATCTAACTTGGTATTGCTGAACATCAAGCGTGTCTCAAGTATTAAAAAAACACACTAAAATGTAGATAATGAACGGCTAAATTGGAGTATTGCTCATTTAAATATTAAACTGACCTGTAAGTTTAGTATTACGTTTCGTATTCTTCATTTTCCTGTTGACTTGAAAACAGGTGGTCCCGCAGGAGATAAGGTGTGTTCAATTACAAAATAACATGTCCTTACATATTCATTTCAAAGTCCCTTCTTGTATACATCTTTTTAATTAGGTGTGTCCAAACACCAATACATAATGATTTACTTAATATTACGTGTAGTGTCGCTAATAATTACGGTATTGCTCACGAAACATTCTTTAAACGTTTGGTATATAAGACAGAGCCTCAAACGTTTCTCGTAAGTTTTAAATTTTTAAACTCAGATGCAGATAATGAAAGGCTAGATAGGGCATTACTCATTCAAATCGAATGATGACAGACTGACCTTTTAAGTCTAGTGTTACGCTTTGTAGTCTTCATTTTCTTGTTGACTTGAGAACAGATGGTCCCGCAGAGAATTAAGTGTTTGCAACGAGAACATAACGTGTCTTCAAATATTCATGTCTCAGTCCTGTGTTGTACACGACCTTATTTACGTGGGCTTAAACAACAACTTAAACTTAAGTTTCCGTAATATGTTAGCATAGTGTTAATAATGACGGAATTCCTCTACAAACATGTTAGGAACATCGGACGTTTCCTTATACAGCTCAAAAATGTCATTATACCTGATAGTAACGCCCGAATAAATAATTTGATGATGATGATGATGTTATATTGTTAGAATATTTTGACTTTATACACATAAAATAATCTTTACATATCTGTTAAGTTTATTAATCATTATTCATTCATCAATTACACAGTTTTCAGGATCATCACCGACTTCTTTCAGCACAATCACATACAAATATCAAAGTTCTGATTATATTCCAAAACCTATTACGTATTATTATTGTAGGGTAGATATTACTAATGATTTTAAAACTGTCCTCATTTGGTCTAGATGAGATAAAATTCCACATATTTAATTCCATTTAAACGAATAGCTCGGATAATATCTCTGCCAGAAACGTAGGCATATTGGAATCAGTAGATCTTTGTTCATCAGTTATTTCATGTTTGACTACTTGTTTTATCTATGTAGATATCTCTATCACTACAAGTTTTGGAATGATCTCAATGTGACCAGGTTAATTTATCGCGACTCTGGTACGGCGAATATTAGGTTGTCGCTCATTCATCAGACTGATAAATAGGCTTTGTGAATATAAGGCCTCCGGTATCCCATCTAGTTAAATGAATGCTTAACCAACGTAGGCGCATATTGCGTTGCCTTGCAAAACAATTAATGTTGTGTTTGTCAGGCAATAACATTTAGTCGAAAAATCAATAACTTTGTTTTCTTAAATGATGATTAATTACCTATCCAACCTGTAATTAGCATGTAAATTGTATCCCACATTAAATCCACATGAAAATAAAATGCTTCAAATTAATGTGTCACCTAAGTTGATGGTGTTACGCTATACCGACAAATTGGTTGAAAGGTGTATTGAAATTAACTCACCGCTGGCTCGATGTAAATACGATAATGTAAGTGATCTCATAGTGTGCATTTTCCTATACCCGGTGCACGATGTAAACTAGCTATACTCATTGTTCGTGGTTCCGTAATCGCGTTCTCCCCGAGGACGCACTTATCGCACCTAGTGAGAATACCTAGGCATGCTTTTTAGCTTTTACTAAACCTCTTTCCATCGAAGGCAGTGTGTGCAGTGTTTTACCATACAGTACATACATTCCTCATGAGATCTATATAATTCATCATGTAAACGTTTTCGATAAGTTGCTTTAGGGATCACGTCAAAACTCGACCGCCAGGCAACCGCCGGTTACGGCCGGTTCCGCCCAGTTCTCACAAAACGTGTCGTCTGTTATAATATACATACATAATGAGGCCAAAATAGTTACACTCTGGTGAACACGACCGGTTGATAGTGCCTCGTCACACGCGTGAGCAATAAAATCTTGAAGTAATGGGCTCTCAAGTCTCAGTTGACAACCAGTACAATACAGCTATTGATTTTTGCTGGGGTTGGCTTTTTCAATCTGTTTATAGCTCAATTAACTTTTTAAAATCAATACCGAAAGTCTATGAATGGTTTTATTTTTATAGAACGATTATAGAGAGAGCTATTATGACCGCAAAGTAACAGATTGATAGTGTAAATTAGTCCGGTTACAGCATTAAGTCAACCGGCGGTTGTTCAGTGTTGCATGCGCGAATACTCATATACCAGTAAAACATTTGACCTGAAAGAACCGGGCGGAACCGAACGTAACCGGCGGTCAACGGGCGGTCGAGTTTTGACGTCCTCCCTTACATTAAATAATCAATAATATCTGATGTATAGTACAATTACATTTAAAAAATTAAGAACACATATGCTCTTATTACAAACACTTTGAAACACCTCTAGTGCCCCATATAGCATTTTAGTATAACATTGGGATAACTTATAATTGCATTGATGATCTATGCCGTATCATTATCAACCTTTTAAGAAATTGCAGCATTTGCCGTATATGCATGATTTAAATACCATGTTTATAAGTTGCATTATTGATGGTGTCGTGCATTCCAATACAACTCTATGTATGGTAAACCGTGTATGTTTACATGGTAACATTCTAATCGACTTAAAGGGACACAATGTCATGTTGAATTTTTTTAATTTTAATTAATTTACTTCAGAATTCAAGATGAACATTAAAAATTGCCGTTATTGTTGTTTCTACTAAAGAAAACTAGCAAAATTTAATTAAAATAGTGTTTTAAATATGTTGGAATACCACCCTTAACCATGTACAATGCTGGTTGCGGCTCTACCAGTATTTTTGAACCGACGCTTTGTTGTACAAAGAGGGATGATTTTCCTTAATCCTTATAGGTGTAAGTTCATACATGTAATACAATTGTAAAAATATACAAATCCCAGTTTTTATCATATATTTTTTGTAACTGAGGGCGCTGCCTCCATCACATCTCTTAATGCCCTTTTAATGTTCAGATTGATTGTAGGTGGCAGTTTAGGAAATTCTTAAAATGTTGATCAAATAGTTTGTGACGTGTGTTGTTTTTAATTTATTATTTCTTCTGCCAAAATAACCAATAAATGTGTGTGCTTTCATTTACGATAACTTTGGTCGAACACATTGACAGCCCCTGTTATCCGTATGCGATATTTATAAAAATAGTTGTCGGATTTAAACTTGATTGAACTATTGACATATCTAACTAATAATAAATAGGCATTAACTGTAATAAATGGAGAGACAACCTGTGCAAGATCACAATGGACCTGTTTTAAAGTTGGAGAATATGCCCGCTATGCCTAATTGAAATACCATATTAAAATCAACAGATTTTATGTTGGATCAAATTAAACATGTGTGTGTGTGATTACATAATGAAATCCTAGCCGATGTATGTTTAGATTATTGGTCGCAAGAACATCCTCTACCTGGAAACAATGTCAATTAGCCTGGTATTGACTGCTTTAACAAGCCAAAATGATGCGTCATTTCTTGATGAAGGGATTTATATAGCCATATCTAGCCTGTGTTATTCCCTACATATTCATTCCTCTCTTACCCCGGGATAAACCTGCAATCCACTTAGGGGCCATATCCAAACTCCAGTGATTTAAAGCATTTTTCTACCGATTTTACCCCGGTATTCCAACGAAATAGAACGAAATACCGTTGGAATACCGGGGATAGAACGAAATACCGTTGGAATACCGGGGTAAAATCGGTAGAAAAATGCTTTAAAATCACTGGAGTTTGGATATGGCCCCTTATAGATATTGCATAAACATGATAAAGGGGCATTTTTTCAAATGTTGTGCACGAATATCATAATGATGGTAAATAGATGAAGAGTTCGTGACGATTTTGTATCGTTCACTTAGGACTATTTCTCATTGTCTAAACGTCAGAAGTATTTCTAACATATTCAACTAGGCCTATACCAAGTATTAATAAACTGTGTCAATTGAAATACATACACTTGAAATACATACGAGTGAGTCTTGAGCAGTACTCAATGGCGTCTTAAAAGTATCCGAGTGTTGATATCATTACAATTTTATGCTATGTAATATCTAAGGAACTACTGTGTCAATAGTTTAATAAGAAGTATCAATTTTTAGGTTAACTGTGGAATAAGAATAAACGTCACGTACCTCATTAATGAAGGTGTCACAACAGAGGAAGACGAAAGCGGTACGTTAAAGCCTTAATATTGGTGTAATGCAATAGGAGTTAGTATTTGTCCTTTGAGCTCTTAGGGCGTGCCAATGTTGGCAACTCAAGCTCGTTCTTATAGTATTTATTATGATATTATATGTTGGGTTGAATAACAAAAAACCGTCCTAATGCTGGCAATCTATAGTGTAATGTGAAATGCCTGTTACTTTTAAAAAAAATCGATACGCTTAATGGGAATAATAGCAGACGACGCTCTTATTTGAAATAGTATCAATGCTTATGGTGTATTACCCTGGAAAGCAATCATCAGGGATAAAGTTAGATTCAAATTCTGATTCGTTTGGCTAGATATTCTTACAGGTTTTAATTGAATAGTTTGATAATATAAATCCGTGGAGATTCATTGTCTATAACAAAAGTGCGGGGTAATCACCCAATCTTCTTTTTAAAGAATGACTTTGAATTTACAATAATATTTGGGCATCTCAAAGGCTTGGATTTCAATTTTCATTTAAATGCTCTTGATATTTCAAGTGTATACGGTTTGACCATACGAAACCCTTCAGAATATAAACTCGTATCGTACATCAATTGTGGCAGACTTAGAGTTACTAGTAACTTCTTATTGAACTGTCGATTTATTTTGGTCCTCGATTAATACGAGAAAGATTACTGCTCTCAAAGAAAATTGACAATCTCTATGTAATAACATGATCCCGATTCCTATTCAAAATTTGATTAGAAAATATCATATACAAATTGTGATAATACAGCAAGACCGTGATTCGAACTCACGATTCCTGAAGCTTCTTGTCAATGTTTTACAAATTCAGTCTAAAACTGGTGCCGATATAGAATATATAATAAATATATACGGATGTCTTTTGGTCATGGATCTTTAGTGTGTTCTCAATGAAAGAATCCAATTCTTTTTACAATTAAACACGTGTTTTAAAAAAAATGCACTTGAACTTGCACTTTATAGACAATCTTCAAAATATGTTATCAACTTGAACCATCAACACATTTACAAGATTTCACAAGGTTTGGGTATATCACATCTGACTACGTGTGAGTAGATCATATTTCATTCAATTTGTGTAACAATAACACAAACTTCATTTATATATACTTTTGCAAGTTGGCATATCAATATCCATAAAGTGATCTTAGATCACCTACTGTTATTACACTAATCAAAGTAAGCTTATATTAGTACTAAACATCATGAGACACTATTATTAGGGTAGATACTTTCCTTATCAAATGGTGTGAATGACACTCAAGAGAATGAGAATAGCAATCGAGGTTATATTCCAGTATTAGGTTTCGGGAGCAAAGATGATATTCCGAATTGATTCGATAATTAAGGTGTGATTGCGTTAGCCGCTCCATAGAGTAAAGAAATATTACAAATGACTTTGAAAGGTAGGTGTTCCGATTACTGGCTCGATTTGCAACTTTATGTTTTCTATTCTACATGAAGGTCAAGGGTCATCCTTAAAATAGCTCATGGTGAAATGAATTTTACCCATTAAGTAATACACAACTGGCCGGGGGTTAACCACTTTTGGTAGTAATTCACTGCATTTTATAACGTCTAAATAAAACACATCTTGCGCCAAAGATTTTACAGAAATAATGAGAAAAATACGGGGTTTCTACTGATATAAAAATATATATGTTGATGGGGGAATAAATGCTAAAGTAATCGGAACATCCACCTTTAAATCATTAAAAGATTTATGACAATGTTAGACATACATTGTACATCTAATAAAACACTACAATTTCCATCAGCAATAACGTTTGCCAGATAAATTTGTGTTAGGGAGTTAACAGCATAATTAAGAGGTTCATATCGATCCATTAGTTACAGGTCAAAAACAGTTTCAATCAATACTTACTCGGGCATGGTCATCAACGCATCCTTGGCATTCAAGACACGAGCAAAACACTAGAGAATACGAACGTCAAGAATATGTTTTGACATGTTTTATGGCGAATGTAAGCGCTATAAACAACGATTTTTTTTCGCCAGCTATTCATTAACCGATTCATAATTAGTAGCAATCTCCTGAAAAGAAATTGTATTTGCAAACAAGGTGAATAACCATACCGTATTTCTATTGCTGAAACCTCTACGTGATGATAAGACATTGTCTTATTCAACAGAAACATTAATCACACGTGAGCCATCGTTTTCATGATAATTTATTAAGTTCTCGTCTATCTGTAAATGTGTCTTGAATTTTAACTGAAGCAGCAGCTTCTCAATGTTTTCTAGATATTGTGATTTATCACTGACGGTTTTGCTACAGACACAGATACGGTAAATTGAAATCGCCTCATCGTACCCTATGAGCTTGTTTCTACTGGGGAAGAAACCGCTGATAAACGCTAAGTTTGCCCAGTAGAAACAGGCAGAACCCGCTTATAATCGCTATTTTTGGTAATCCCAAAAACCTTCACAAACCAGGTTCGGAACCGGTAATAATCGGCAATAAACCCAATAGAAACAGAAAGGCGATTAATCTTAGCGGTTTGCGCCGTGAACCGTATCACGCTGGGTTATACACATTGTGAAGCAATCTTTTTTAGGTGCGATGGCATTGTTTGGTATTACAAAAGGTCAAATGTCGTGGCCCATCGACTAGGATCGATACACTTAGCGGTAAGTTTTCGCGAGCAGAAACAGGGGCGATTAAAAACATACCGATTAAATCTTAGCGTTTTCAAATTTAAAAAGTTTATTAGCGTTTACTTTTTGCAGTGCCGTAGAAACACGCTCTTAGGCAACATGGTCTATACACTTTAAATTTTCAAGGTCATTTCAATTTTAGTACACTAACACGTTTTTGTCCCAAAATACAAGCGCCTACTACGCATGTACGCTCTGTGTTGGTGTCGCAAAAAAGAAGTCTAACGGCGCCAAGACTGTGTTTCAAAATGGAATATTCAACAGCATTGCAAGCCCGTCATATTTCTCCTTTTCATAGTCGTCTGTTATTCTTTCCGCCTTATGGTTTATCCCGACACCGTGTCTTCTTGTATTTAATCGGTAATCTAAAAGGTGTATTTGTTAACCAGACATACAAGAGCCCAGACATATTAATGCGATGTCTCGTGACTATACAATGTGTAAAATAACTTTAATCAAGAAAGATGTAATGATGAGAGATAATCGTTCCGGAGCTAGTTTTACAAAAATGTTTTGGAGAATGCAATGTGCATGCAATAAGAAACAATTGCTATCTGCAACAACGTAGTTGACGTCTTATTTTATCTGCTAGTGTATTTAGTATAATATCAAGTATTGTATTACCTTTCGATTGAAGTAAAACGTCTTCTTTAATTTGATGTCACATAATTCCAAATCGAGTTTGGCCTATATCTAGTTCAAAATCCTGCGAAAAACCATCAATGGTGGCGTCAAAATAATGCATTTGTTGCTGTTAACATGGTGAAGATCAACTGACGTTGTCAACCCATCTTAATTATACATATCGTATACGCATCTTAATTATAGATACGCATTAAATTACCGTTATTTGTCAGATTAAATAAGTTGTATACATGGCGACTCCAGCTTCTGCCTTAAGTAGATTCTTACTCTTAAGTTTAGTTTATTAATTGAATCTGATTCAAATGTAGAAGAGATGACTTGTATTTTGGTTAATATGCATAGAACGGAGTATCACTTTTATATCCCCCAAATTCAAATGTGTCAAATGCCACACTTAATATGATGGTTTCACATCATACCAACAAATGACAGTTAAAAGGTGTCTTGATAGTAAATCACTGTTGGCCGTATGTACATCGGAGCGTGGAAGTGATCCAATGTAATTCATTTATGAGTACCCGTGTGAAGGATGTGTAGCTACATTGCTGTGTTTTTTCCATAGTTGCATTACCCGGGGACGCACTTAACATATCAACTGTAACTGTCACTGCCTAGTCATTTGTGGTTGTGTTCTATCTTTTTAACTCCTTTCTAGGTCTAACATGTCACATCATTTCATAAAGATCAAATTCATCATGTGGCAGTTTCTCCCATCAGTAATGCTCAAGACACTCTTAAACATTAATTTCGTGGTTTCCCAAGATTTAGGACATGTACAAGTGTATCAAGCCTGAGGGTTGTTGGAAGTCATGTATTTGTTCAAGATATGATCATTCAATTGTCTTGATGTTTGTAAAACTTATCCCCCCCCCCCCCCCCACTCCTCGATTTGATAGATCTTTGATTACATATCTGGTCATGCATTTGCCATAAGCATAAAGTGTTTATCTGTGCAGTATATTATATAGACTTTAAAGGTATATTATGTGATCTTTCCAGGGAACGCCCTCAACATCGGAAAAAAAAATTGAAAGAAGATTTTCTTGCAGATTTACATTTCTGATCATAAATCGTACATACATTCCAAGTTACAGGGCGATACGATTCTTAATTACTTCAAAATCATGATTTTAGAGTGAAAATAAACTGTCGGATAATCCGACAGTTTATTATTTTCACTCTAAATTCACTCTAAAACCATGATTTTTAGGTAATTAGGAATCGTATCGCTCTGTAACTTGGAATGTATGTATGATTTATGATCAGAAATGTAAATCTGCAAGAAAATCTACTTTCTAAAAGAAATAATGAATAGAGGGCGCTCTCTGGAAAAGATCACATAATATGCCTTTAAATAAGTTTTTTCTCTCTGAAAATACAAAATACGTATTTGAAGTCTAAAACTTTAGGTGGCTTTTACATAAACAATTGTATGTATATTATAAATCGTCTATGTTTTCATGGTACAATTCCAACCCGTTTCAGATTATTGCAATTACTTAATAGAACTCAAGTCAAATTGTCAAGTCTTTGTCAAACCATTAAGTCTTGAGAAGACGTCATCGGCGGCAAATGAAGCGTATTCAAAAATCCAAATGTTGATATAATTATCATTGTCTTAAAATGATTCGAGTGTTGATATAATTACTGTAATATACAATATGATATATGAAAACACATGTTTGAGACTACTGTGTCAATATAAACGGTGATGAAAAAGTTTCAATCTTAAGGTTACGGTTGTCATAGATACGTCACGAACGTCTTTCCTACTCTGGGAACGGTAGGATCCCATAGCATCAAAACACGTAAAACATATCCAGACTGTAACAAAAGAATAAACCATGATTCTAAAAACTTTCTTAGAATTTTTACTATTGTATTATTGTTTTTCGTTTTGTCATCAGCAAAGATTAATTTCGCTAAATAACACCAACAAATTTGTTTCCTTCAAATATTTGATATAATTGCAGAGATGGGCAATTGTCTAAGCAAGTTGCAAAACCGCGTGGGCCGATTTATATCTCAAAAGTGACAGGATCAATGGCAAACTTAAACGAATGGATCATGCCAAGAATATGTGAGTTGGTCACTGTTAAGGCTGAATGTGGAAAATGTTAAAAGATATTGTATGAATACATGAAAGGACAGAAGTGAAAAACAACAGCAATGTTTACTCTGTTCTCTACATCTGCTCCTCATGATGATACAAAGCCAATCATTTCAAACATTACAAACTATCCTTTTAATGCTCAAAAATGATGAATCTAACCCAATATATATACTGCAATAGTCATGATAGTATTACGCTTTAGGCGTGATCATATTTGTCACATGCGATTTTTATAGCATTGTATGTAATAAGAGCAAACCAACTTTATGATGTTGGCAATCTTTAGCATAATTGGAAATCATCTATTAATCAAACTATAATCATAATACATTTTCTATTGAAGCTTATGGGAATAATTTCATACGAGGCTCTTATCTTGACACTAGTGGTTTACTGAAAAGAGCATTCATTTCGGATAAATTATTCGATTTAGTTTGTGCTTTGTTTGGTAAGGTTGTCTTATCTTAGGTATATAATTAGTATAAATCCGCGGTGATTGGTTAATTATACGAGTAAAGGTCCTCGCCAAATCTTCTTTAATTTTAATACATTTGTTTTCAACGTGCGAAACCTTATCAGAACAGAGGGTTCCATATATCTGTCTTTTCTGCTAACCTTTCATATAGCATGAATAAGGCTCTTTTATCCGAGTATTGTGGTCCTTATATGACGAGCAATATTATTTAATTCAATGTAAATTAAAAAAGCATTAGAACTTTTAAGGTGATCGTCCTTTAATTTAAATCAAACTTTCCATTAGCAGTACCGGAGTAAAGTAACAGTTTCTGCATTTTGATTCCAAACAATGTGGATTATAATTGGACGAAAAGTAAAGTTGAATACCTTTTTAGTTTGTCTTGTATAAACCTTTGAAATACCTTTCATCACATCACTTGAAGTGTAAATTGAGTTATGTTATAATAGGGAACGTTGATGTTATGTTAGCCTTGTTAGGGCAATGTTAGAGTATGTTGTACGATGCCAATTTGAGTGAAATTCTCCTCATACACATTAATGTGACGTGTTCTACCGAAACCAGTCACAATTGGGCAAGATATCAAAATTGAGTTAGTAATTGATCATTAAAGTAGAGATCTTCAGCTTTACAGTGGTACCTCTCTTTTTTTAATCGGACTTCCCAAAGCGGAGTTACATAATTTTCAAATTAATCTTATACAGTCTTTATGAAAACTCCAAACTGAGATATCGCCCTTTAAAGTTACTTTGTACCATGGTTTTACATGTTTATATCGCCCTTTAAATCACCGAAACATACATTTAGGATGATTTTTTTGATCTGAATCTTTCACAATAATGTTATAAACACTCTTAAGATTAATTATTCACCAGAAACTCAAATTCCCAAAAAATCACCCCAAATTATGTTTTGGGCTATTTCTCAGTTTGGAGCTCTGCCCAATTCCGTCTGGTTTCGGTAGAACATGTCACAATTTGAGCAAAATGTTAAGCGAAGACAATACGAGAAAAAACTAATTGAAATAGACGCTTTGATATTCTAGCGCCAAAATGAAGCGCATGTATAATTGTATTACAAATGGCAATGTATGCAATTTTCTGAGGGAGATGTTAATGTTTTCTCGTTTCCTATTGAATTCAGTTGACTTAGTTTGACTTGCAAAATTACTCTGCTGACAAATGGAACCTTTATTTTGTAGTCTTATAAGGAATTGAAACTCATCTTAGATTAGAACACAAAGCTACTTTCGGGTATATCATCATGATCAGGTGCCATATCATTATATTTTAAAGGTCAGCATGATTTAAATCAGACTTCATTGCATTACGTAACATTCGTCCCAGAGAATCTATATTCATTATCACTTCGGAAGCGTTATTAACGGCATATTCCGGAGTTCTCAAAGTTTACCGACCCCAATCAACTTTGTGAATGTTAAATTTCATTGTACATGATTCTACTGTAAATGACTTCGCAGAAAAGGATATCTTGGATTCTACACCGATCAGT
The DNA here is from genome assembly GCA_035610835.1 of Ophiura sarsii. Taxonomy (NCBI): domain Eukaryota; kingdom Metazoa; phylum Echinodermata; class Ophiuroidea; order Amphilepidida; family Ophiuridae; genus Ophiura; species Ophiura sarsii. The sequence goes on from CM069443.1 coordinate 26,670,475, forward strand.
GACTTGGACCAAATCCATAGCACATTTTGCATATTTAAAGTCGATACTTCAATAATCAGATTGTAATCAATTGGATTTGATACCGAATTGGGTGTGTGTGGTTATATAAGGATCTGAAATGATAGCATTTGTGTATTCATAATCAAATGACTGAATGTTCATTTAAAACAATATTTGCAATAGTCAAAAACTGAAACATTTGTATGGTTACTTTTACTCTGTAATGGGTATTGGATTGGAAAACAAATATTGGTTCGTTAAAATCTTCATTCATCCTACTACTTCATAATCTAACTATTTCACAGTCTATATGAACAACTCTCAATGTTTAAAATGACCTCACTTTATCATGTATTAGGCTATATCATAATTTCTTAGTTCAATTTACAACACTCAAGTATGGATGTCATTGGGACACTCTGTACATCGTCGTTATCGAGACAAAAATTAAGAAAGTATGTAAAGCTAGTAAATATCAGCTTCTTTAGTATCCAAGCGTTTGTTTTGAACACTGCACAAAAAGAAAGTATCCACTTTTTTCGAGGCGCCCTGTGTTTAATTCTTAGGCTCCCTAATAAATTTGAAAAAGAGAAAGAACAGGCATTTTCTTCCGCGCATTTTGACACCTTATTTGTTACAATAGCACCAATATTGATGAAGCAGTGGCCATTTGAATGCAATATGTTGCAGTTTCCATTGTTGCACTCAACCCTATACCCATGAAAAGAGCGTAAACAAAACTGTAAATCTAAAGTGTACCTCTTGCTCTCGATCCATGATTAAGTGTTGGCAACGAGAACATAACGTGTCTTCAAATATTCATGTCTGAGTCCTGTGTTGTACACGACCTTATTTACGTTGGCTTAAACAACAACTTAAAATTGAGTTTCCGTAATATGTTAGCATAGTGTTGATAATTCCTCTACAAACATTCTTTGCTGTTAGGAACATCGGACGTATCCTTATACAACTCAAATGTCATTACACCTGATGGTAACGCCCGAATAAATAATTTGATGATGATGATGTTATATTGTTAGAATATTTTGACTATATACACATAAAATAATCTTTACATATCTGTTAAGTTTATTAATCATTATTCATTCATCAATAACACATTTTTCAGGATCAGAAGTGTCAATTGAGTTATGTTATAATAGAGAACGTTGATGTTATGTTAGGGCAATGTTAGGCCAAAATTATCGTAAATGAAAGCATACACATTTATTGGTTATTTTGGCAGAAGAAATAATAAATTAAAAACAACACACGTCACAAACTATTTGATCAACATTTTAAGAATTTCCTAAACTGCCACCGAAAATCAATCGGAACATTAAGTCGATTAAAATGTTACCATGTAAACATAGACGGTTTATTATACACAGAGTGGTATTGGAATGCACGACACCATCAATAATGTCAACTTATAAACATGGTATTTAAATTATGCATATATACGGCAAATGCTGCAATTTCTTAAAAGGTTGATAATGATACGGCATAGATCATCAATGCAATTATAAGTTATCCCAATGTTATACTAAAATGCTATATGGGGCACTAGAGGTGTTTCAAAGTATTTGTAATAAGAGCATATGTGTTCTTAAGAAGGAACTTGATTTTTTAAATGTAATTGTACATACATCAGATATTCTTGATTTTTTAATGTAAAGCAACTTATTAAAAACGTTAACATGGTGAATTAGATCTCATGAGGAATTTTTGTACTGTATGGTAAAACACTGCACACACTACCTTCGATGAAAAGAGGTTTAGTAAAAGCTAAAAAGCATGCCTAGGTATTCTCACTAGGTGCGAAAAGTGCGTCCTCGGGGAGAACGCGATTACAATCAGTATGAACAATGAGTATAGCTACAATGTTAGAAAAAAGTGTTCGAACACTTTGTAGGTGTAATGTAAAGTATTCCCCCTTCCCCCCCCCCCCCCCCCCCCCCCCTGATCAATGTTGAATCCCACAATTTGCCCACCATCAGCATAGGGCCTCGCAACATTGATCGGTGGGGAAGGGGGAGGGAAATGGGGATACTTTGATTTTCACGTGACTCAAAAAGCGTGCCTGTTATGGCCCAACAAGCATGGCAATTAGGGTCAGTGTTCGAACACCTTTTTTCTATGAATGCAGTTTACATCGTGCACCGGGTATAGGAAAATGCACACTATGAGATAGATCACTTCCATGATCGTATTAACATCGAGCCAGCGGTGAGTTAATTTTAATACACCTTTCAACCAATTTGTCGGTATAGCGTAACACCATCAACTTAGATGACACATTAATTTGAAGAATTTCATGTTCAAGTATATTTAATGTGGGATGCAATTTACATGCTAATTACAGGTTGGATATGTAATTAATGATCATTTAAGAAAACAAAGTTATTGATTTTTCGACTATATGTTATTGCCTGACAAACACAAAATTAACTGTCTTGCAAGGCAAATGCAATGTGCGCCTACGTTGGTTAAGCATTCATTTAACTAGATGGGATACCGGGGGCCTTATATTCACAAAGCCTATTAGTCTGATGAATGAGCGACAACCTAATATTCGCCGTACCAGAGTCGCGATAAATTAACCTGGTCACATTGAGATCATTCCAAAACTTGTAGTGATAGAGATATCTACATAGATAAGACAAGTAGTCAAACATGAAATAACTGATGAACAAAGATCTACTGATTCAAATATGCCTACGTTTCTGGCAGAGATAATATCCGAGCTATTTGTTTAAATGGAATTAAATATGTGAAATTTTATCCCATCTAGACCAAATGAGGACAGATTTAAAATCATTAGTAATATCTACCTTACAATAATAATACGTAATAGGTTTTGGAATATAATCAGAACTTGTTGATATTTGTATGTGATTGTGCTGAAAGCTAGAAGACGGTGATGATTCTGAAAAATGTGTAATTGATGAATTAATGATTAATAAACTTAACAGATATGTAAAGATTTTTTTAAAGACACATTTTTCATCATTTCATTTACGATAACTTTGGTCGAACACATTGACAGCCCCTGTTATCATATCCGTATGCGATATTTACCAAAATGGTTGTCGGATTTAAACTTGATTGAACTAGTGACATATCTAACTAATAACATAGGCATTAACTGTAATAAATGGAGAGACAACCTGTGCAAGACCACAATGGATCTGTTTAAAAGTTTGAGATCGCAAGAACATCCTCTACCTGGAAACAATATTAATTAGCCTGGTATTGATTGCTTTAACAAGCCAAAATGATGCGTCATTTGTTGATGTAGGGATTTATATAGCCATAACTAGCTTGTATTATTCCCTACATATTCATTCCTTTCTTACCCCGGGATAAATCTGCAATTTGTTTCAAATGTTATGCACGAATATCATGATGTTGGTAAATAGATGAAGAGTTCGTGACGATATTGTATCGTTCACTTTAGCACTATTTCTCATTGTCCTGAACGTCAGAACTATTTCTAACATATTCAATTAGGCCTATACCAAATATTAATAAATTGTGTCAATTGAAATACATACACTTGAAATACATACGAGTCAGTCTTGAGCAGTACTCAATGGCGTCTTACAAGTACCCAAGTGTTGTTATCATTACAATGTTATGCTATGTAATATCTGAGGAACTACTGTGTCAATAGTTTAATAAGAAATATCAATTTTTAAGTTAACTGTGGAATAAGAATAAACGTCACGAACCTCATTAATGAAGGTGTCACAACAGAGGACGAAACCGATACGTTAAAGCCTTAATATTGGTGTAATGCAATAGGAGTTAGTATTTGTCCTTTGAGCTCTTAGGGCGTGCCAATATTGGCAACTCAAGCTCGTTCTTATAGTAATTATTATGATATTATATTTTGGGTTGAATAACAAATAACCGTCCCAATGCTGGCAATCTATAGTGTAATGTGAAATGCCTGTTACTTAAAAAAATCGATACGCTTAATAGGAATAATAGCAGACGACACTCTTATTTGAAATAGTATCAATGCTTATGGTGTATTACCCTGGAAAGCAATCATCAGGGATAAAGTTAGATTCAAATTCTGATTCGTTTGGCTAGATATTCTTACAGGTTTTAATTGAATAGTTTGATAATATAAATCCGTGGAGATTCATTGTCTATAACAAAAGTGCGGGGTACTCACCCAATCTTCTTTTTAAAGAATTATTTTAAATTTACAATAATATTTGGGCATCTCAAAGGCTTGGATTTCAATTTTCATTTAAATGCTCTTGATATTTCAAGGGTATACGTTTTGACCATACGAAACCCTTCAGAATATAAACTCGTATCGTAGATCAATTGTGGCAGACTTAGAGTAAACTTCTTATTGAATTGTCGATTTATTATGGATCTCGAATAATACGAGGAAGATTACTGCTCTCAAAGAAAATTGACAATCTATATGTTATAACATAAATAGGCATATTGGATCCCGAATCCTATCCACACATTAAAAAATTTGCACAAGGTTTGGGTTTATCACAGCTGACTACGTGTGAGTAGATAATATTTCATTCAATATGTGTAACAATAACACAAACTTTATTTATATATACTTTTGCAAGTTGGCAGATCAATATCCATAAAGTGATCTTAGATCACTTACTGTTATTACACTAATCATAGTAAGCTTATATTAGTACTGAACATCATGAGACACTATTAGGGTAGATACTTTCCTTATCAAATGGTGTGAATGACACTCAAGAGAATGAGAATAGCAAGCGAGGTTATATTCCAGTATTAGGTTTCAGGAGCAAAGATGATATTCCGAATTGATTCGATAATTAAGGTATGATGCGTCAGCCACTCCACAGCGTAGGGAATATTACAAATGACTTTTAAAGGTAGGTGTTCCGATTGCTGGCTCGATTTGCAACTTGATGTTTTCTATTCTACATGAAGGCCAAGGGTCATCCTTAAAATAGCTCAAGGTGAAATACATTTTGCTCATTAAGTAATACACAACTGGCCGGGTGGTTAACCACTTTTGGTAGTAATTCACTGCATTTTGGCCTATAACGTCTAAATGGAATACATATTGCGCCAAAGATTTTACAGAATAATGAGAACAATACGCAGTTTCTACTGATATCAAAATATGTTGATGGGGGGAGGGAAGCTTAAGTAATCGGAACATCCACCTTTAAATAATCTAAAAGATTTTAAGACAATGTTAGACATAGTTTGTACATCTAATAAAATACTACAATTTCCATCTGCAATAACGTTTGCCAGATTTGTGTTAGGGAGTAAACAGCATAATTAAGAGGTTCATATCGATCCCATTAGTTACAGGTCAAAAACAGTTTCAATCAATACTTACTCGGGCATGGTCATCAACGCATACTTGGCATTAAAGACACGAGCAAAACACAAGAGAATACGCACGACAAGAGGATGTTTTGACATGTTTTATAGCGAATGTAAGCGCTATAAACAACGATTTTTTTTCGCCAGCTATACATTAACCGATTCATAATTAGTAGCAATCTCCTGAAAAGAAATTGTATTTGCAAACAAAGTGAATAACCATACAATAAATAACCAAATACCGTATTTCTATTGCTGCAACCTCTACGTGATGATAAGAAATTGTCTTATTAAACAGAAACATTAATCACACGTGAGCCATCGTTTTCATGATAATTTATTAAGTTCTCGTCTATCTGTAAATGTTTCTTGACTGAATATTTTAACTGAAGCAGCAGCTTCTCAATGTTTTCTAGATATTGTGATTTATCACGACGGTTTTGCTTCAGACACAGATACGGTAAATTGAAATCGCCTCATCGTACCCTATGAGCGTGTTTCTACTGGGGAAGAAACCGCTGATAAACGCTAAGTTTGCCCAGTAGAAACCGGCAGAACCCGCTTTTTGGTAATCCCAAAAACCTTCACAAACCAGGTTTGGAACCGGTAATAATCGGCAATAAACCCCGATTAATCTTAGCGGTTTGCGCCGTGAACCGTATCACGCTGGGTTATACACATTGTGAAGCAATCTTTTTAGGTGCAATGGCATTGTTTGGTATTACAAAATGTCAAATGTCGTGGTCCATCGACTAAGATCGATACACTTAGAGGTAAGTTTTCGCGAGCAGAAACAGGGGCGATTAAAAACATACCGATTAAATCTTAGCGTTTTCAAATTTTAAAAGTTTATTAGCGTTTACTTTTTGCAGTGCCCCAGTAGAAACACGCTCTTAGGTAACATGGTCTATACACTTTAAATTTTCAAGGTCATTTCAATTTTAGTACACTAACACGTTTTTGTCCCAAAATACAAGCGCCTACTACGCATGTACGCTCTGTGTTGGTGTCGCAAAACAGAAGCGCTTGCAAAGCGTAAAAAATCACACATAGTTGTCCCAAAAAGACAAACATGTAACAACGCAAGGACATGTTGTCACTGACATTTACACGTTCAAAGTGCTAGTGTCATATAAACACTAACACATCAAGTAGTGATGTCTTAACTGCTTTTAGTTAGAAATATGCCTATACTATCCTAAGAATCCTACTTTCCATGGTGTTATGTTAGATATTTGGGAAAGGTAGGGATTTATATTTAAACACATTAAGAGCGTGTTAATTAACGTATATTTACACACAATCAGTTGAATCGTTTGATGACATATATTTAGTATTATAAATATACGGTTTATACGTTATGAATAATTCAATATTTGTAAACAAGCACATATCAAGGTGTTACTAATAGTTTACAAACACTTAATTAGAAACAATTGGTTAATCTAAAGACAGCAAAAAAAGTAACTCGACGATCGGCTGTTGTAAAAGCACCTATAATTTTAAAATTGTTACTCATATTCTAAAAATGAAAATACCAGGAGACGGAAAATTTAATTACGGTGATTTTGACACCTTGTTTGTTAAAATCGATCGAGTATTGTTGTCTCGGTATGTGCTTACAGATGAAAAGTGCCCATTTCCATGGTTGCAGTAACTCCTATTGATCTCTCTGATTCAGCGTGAAGATAATAGCGGGAATTTTGATTAGCTGTTCTTGTTGTGCTGTAAACTTGATTAGCATAATCCGTGACAAATTTAATGGGGATGACTGGCGTACTACTGAACAATTAAAAAACATGGGCAAACTGCAACAACGTAGTTGACGTCTTATTTTATCTGCTAGTGTATTTAGTATAATATCAAGTATTGTATTACTTTTCGATTGAAGTAAAACGTCTTCTTTAATTTGATGTCACATAATTCCAAATCGAGTTTGGCCTATATCTAGTTCAAAATCCTGCGAAAAACCATCAATGGTGGCGTCAAAATAATGCATTTGTTGCTGTTAACATGGTGAAGATCAACTGACGTTGTCAACCCATCTTAATTATACATATCGTATACGCATCTTAATTATAGATACGCATTAAATTACCGTTATTTGTCAGATTAAATAAGTTGTATACATGGCGACTCCAGCTTCTGCCTTAAGTAGATTCTTACTCTTAAGTTTAGTTTATTAATTGAATCTGATTCAAATGTAGAAGAGATGACTTGTATTTTGGTTAATATGCATAGAACGGAGTACCACTTTTATATCCCCCAAATTCAAATGTGTCAAATGCCACACTTAATATGATGGTTTCACATCATACCAACAAATGACAGTTAAAAGGTGTCTTGATAGTAAATCACTGTTGGCCGTATGTACATCGGAGCGTGGAAGTGATCCAATGTAGTTCGTGTGAAGGATGTGTAGCTACATTGCTGTGTTTTTTCCATAGTTGCATTACCCGGGGACGCACATCAACTGTAACTGTCACTGCCTAGTCATTTGTGGTTGTGTTCTATCTTTTTAACTCCTTTCTAGGTCTAACATGTCACATCATTTCATAAAGATCAAATTCATCATGTGGCAGTTTCTCCCATCAGTAATGCTCAAGCCACTCTTATACATTAATTTCGTGGTTTCCCAAGATTTAGGACATGTACAAGTGTATCAAGCCTGAGGGTTGTTGGAACTTGGAAGTCATGTATTTGTTCAAGATATGATCATTCAATTGTCTTGATGTTTGTAAAACTTACCCCCCCCCCCCCCCCCCCCCCCCACTCCTCGATTTGATAGATCTTTGATTCCATATCTGGTCATACATTTGCCATAAGCATAAAGTGTTTATCTGTGCAGTATTATATAGACTTTAAATAAGTTTTTTCTCTCTGAAAATACAAAATACGTATTTGAAGTCTAAAACTTTAGGTGGCTTTTACATAAACGATTGTATGTATATTATAAGGGGACATATCCAAACTCTCAAGTGATTTTATAGCGTTTTTATACCGATTTTACCCCGGTATTAAAACGGTATTTTTTTCTATTGTTAAAAGCATCGGAAAAAGATCGGTGATTAACTAGAGCCTCTCTACTTATCTGGCGTTAACAATAGAACTATTGTAGTACTCTCGATGGCTCAAAATTGAGCCATCGAGAGTACTACCCGTTTCAGATGAGTGCAATTACTTAATAGAACTCAAGTCAAATTGTCAAGTCTTTGTCAAACCATTAAGTCTTGAGAAGACGTCATCGGCGGCAAATGAAGCGTATTCAAAGATCCAAATGTTGATATAATTATCATTGTCTTAAAATGATTCGAGTGTTGATATAGTAATATACAATATGATATATGAAGACACATGTTTGAGACTACTGTGTCAATATAAACGGTGATGAAAAAGTTTCAATCTTAAGGTTACGGTTGTCAAAGATACGTCACGAACGTCTTTCCTACTCTGGGAACGGTAGGATCCCATAGTATCAAAACACGTAAAACATATCCAGACTGTAACAAAAGAATAAACCATGATTCTAAAATCTGTCTTAGAATTTTTTTTATTGTATTATTGTTTTTCGTTTTGTCATCAGCAAAGATTAATTTCGCTAAATAACACCAACAAATTTGTTTCCTTCAAATATTTGATATAATGGCAGAGATGGGCAATTGTCTAAGCAAGTTGCAAAACTGCGTGGGCCGATTTATATCTCAAAAGTGACAGGATCAATGGCAAACTTAAACGAATGGATCATGCCAAGAAAATGTGAGTTGGTCACTGTTAAGGCTGAATGTGGAAAATGTTAAAAGATATTGTATAAAGACATGAAAGGACAGAAGTGAAAAACAACAGCAATGTTTACTCTGTTCTCTACCTCTGCTCTTCATGATGATACAAAGCCAATCATTGCAAACATTACAAACTATCCTTTTAATGCTAAAAAATGATGAATCTAACCCAATCTATATACTGCAATAGTCATGATAGTATTACGTTAAAATCCTCCTCGCTTTAGGCGTGACCATATTTGTCACATGCGATTTTATAGCATTGTATAAGAGCAAACCAACTTTTTGATGTTGGCAATCTTTAGCATAATTGGAAATCATCTATTAATCAAACTATAATCATAATACATTTTCTATTGAAGCTTATGGGAATAATTTCATACGAGGCTCTTATCTTGACACTAGTGGTTTACTGAAAAGAGCATTCATTTGGGATAAATTATTCGATTTAGTTTGTGCTTTGTTTGGTAAGGTTGTCTTATCTTAGGTATATAATTAGTATAAATCCGCGGTGATTGGTTAATTATACGAGTAAAGGTCCTCGCCAAATCTTCTTTAATTTTAATATATTTGTTTTCAACGTGCGAAACCTTATCAGAACAGAGGGTTCCATATATCTGTCTTTTCTGCTAACCTTTCATATAGCATGAATAAGGCTCTTTTATCCGAGTATTGTGGTCCTTATATGACGAGCAATAATATTTAATTCAATGTAAATTAAAAAGCATTAGACCTTTTAAGGTGATCGTCCTTTAATTTAAATCAAACTTTCCATTAGCAGTACCGGAGTAAAGTAACAGTTTCTGCATTTTGATTCCAAACAATGTGGATTATAATTGGACGAAAAGTAAAGTTGAATACCTTTTTAGTTTGTCTTGTATAAACCTTTGAAATGTACCTTTCATCGCATCACTTGAAGTGTCAATTGAGTTATGTTATAATAGGGAACGTTGATGTTATGTTAGGGCAATGTTAGAGTATGTTGTACGATGCCAATTTGAGTGAAATTCTCCTCATACACATTTGCGCAAAATGTTAAGCGAAGACAATACGAGAAAAAACTAATTGAAATAGACGCTTTGATATTCTAGCGCCAAAATGAAGCGCATGTATAATTGTATTACAAATGGCAATGTATGCAATTTTCTGAGGGAGATGTTAATGTTTTCTCGTTTCCTATCGAATTCAGCTGACTTAGTGTGCCTTGCAGAATTACTCTGCTGACAAATGGAACCTTTATTTTTGTAGTCTTAAGGAATTGAAACTCATCTTAGATTAGAACACAAAGCTACTTTCGGGTATATCCTCAGGATCAGGTGCCATATCATTATATTTTAAATGTCAGCGTGATTTAAATCAGACTTCATTGCATTACGTAACATTCGTCCCAGAGAATCTGTATGCATTATTACTTTGGAAGGAAGCTATATGAACGGCTTATTCCGGAGTTCTCAAAGTTTACCGACCCCAATCAACTTTGTGAATGTTAAATTTCATTGTATGATTCTACTGTAAATAACTTGGCAGAAAATAATATCTTGGATTCTACACCGATCAGTGACTTGGACCAAATTGTTGGCACAATTTGCATATTTAAAGTCGATACTTCAATAATCAGATATTGTAATCAATTGGATTTGATACCGAATTGGGTGTGTGTGGTGTTTTTTCAGATCCCTAAAGATGTTCTCTATGTACAAACAGATGGAGTTTTGTTAGGGCTTACATCCAAATTTTCAAAAAAAATAAAAATGATTTTAAAAATATTCCAATTTAAGTTAGTAAACAATAAACAATTCAGTTTTTCAATTGCTCAACTTGAATAATGAGAAACAGTTTTTTTGATTTTTTTTTCTCAAAAAGAGCCTAAGTGGATATAGGCCCTTTTGCAAAATACCTCTTCATATGCAAACTATTGAAACCCTCGTGAGATACCTAAAGTTGAAGGATCAATGCGCGGTAAAAAGCAACAGATCCATTAGTAACAGTTTAAAAACAGTTTCAATCAATGCGTACTTCCAGGCATGTCATCAAAACATCCATAATATTACAAACATGAATAAAACACCGTAACAAGAGAATTATCAACGTCAATATTGTGTTTGTCTTAAGGCTGTTAACATCGATTTCGTTTTTGATGTCAACCATTAACTAATTCATACACGATCAACCTTAGTTCACTATCTTTCGGGTCCTAGCTTACATGCTCTTCCTCCGCCTCACCGTGCAAAGCGGATAAGACGGGCGGGGCGGTGGTGCGTTAGTAGCGATCTCTAAAACGCAATTAACTGCAATCTGAGTTTAAAAAACAATTACCTTGCTCTTAATTACATTATTATGTCTCTAAACAGCATTTGTATGCTGCCAGAGGTAGAATTTATTCATGAAATTAGTCCAGGAAGTGGACTCATTGATTTGCCCACATATATATATCAAATACAGTACGGAGTAGTTGGTGGTGAATTCGGCTGCACTTGTTCACCACCACCAGCTTTAAAGCTAGTCACCTGAAAACTGTCCATGAGTAACTAGTGCAATGAGAGTCTATACGCATTACATCACATCCCACAATGGTAAATCAGCTTGTCCCAGGTTACATCGTAAATTCACTTTCGAATTTGAGTTGTAGGTAAGACACAGCACGGAATTATCCTATCAAAAAATCCTCCATTGACAGATTAAAGTATTATACAGCTTTATTCCGTAAGTGGGTCTTTACACAAGTCTAGCTTATGAATGTCTTATACCAAGGATATACTCTCTTAAATCAAAAGATTGACAAGTCAATCTTAAAGATTGTGCTTAGGGAAAGATCTTAAAAGATTGAAAATATTCAATCTAATAGAGTGAAATTTCAATATATCGGATTGAAACTTCACTCTATTAGATTGAACATTTTCAATCTTTTAAGATCTTTCCCTAAGCACAATCTTTAAGATTGACTTGTCAATCTTTTGATTTAAGAGAGTACCGGTGGTGGTTATCCAAACCTAATGGAACCTCTCCGTTGTCTTGTGTAACACAAGAATCAATTATGAATCCTACCGGAGTTTTTTTAAATTTTTATCATGAGCGACATTTTTTTATGATTCACTCTGTAGCTCGGTGTGTTGCCCGGAAGTTTATACACCCTGTTAATGGTGTTTGTTTGTACCTGAACATTTATTTTGAATTGTGATTTTATTAGTTATCCCCTGCATATTCACACAATACGGACAAATATCGTTTAGTCCAAAGGCCCAATACCAAATGGTATTTTTAAACACTCGCGGAAAACGAAACTCCCTTCAAACAAGGCGCTGAATTCTCTTCCTTTCCTACCTCCGTAAAGTCCTCCGAAGTTAGCCACCTTTACAGGATCTGCGCTGTCACCTCTGTCCATAAAATCATCGCGAAAAACATGTCTGGTTATGTTATATGCAGATCATTTATTTTTCGGCGAGGTTTATACCTTTTTACGGTCTATTTTGGTCTCAGAATGTAACAGAAATCGATTCAGTTGCGTTTAAATCAACCGCCATTTTATTTGTTTATTATCTACACAAAAAGAAAAAAAGTGAGTCATCATCGAAAAATGAGTCATTTTGTCCATGTAGTGACACACTATGGCTCAAAATGAGTCATTTTGTCCATGTAGTGACTCATTTTACGATGATGACTCACTTTTTTCTTTCTGTGTACGTGTCGTATTTGAAGCAACGCTTCCACAGACGCAAAGCAATCGCTTTACACGGTTAAATGGTAACGCGTTTACTGGTAAAGCGATTAATCGACGATATGGAATATATCGTGCGGTTAACTTTCTTGTTTACACGATATGGATCAAATTTCATACGTGTTAACCAATAAAATTGCAGTATTAACACCTACTACACGATAATAGCAGAAGTTACTTAATGACTTGATTGTGAGATGTATCACTGACAGTGTTGATACACTTATACACATGGATTTCGTAAATTGACTTCACCGTATCTTAGGCAAATTGCAACAAGCAAGCACAATATTATATATCTTACATTGTTGTACATGTTGTAGGCCTGTAAAACTTCTTTTTAAATAATGTCTTCAAATGTTGTTTATACAGCCGATTATTTCAAATGTGCGTAAATAGTGTGTCTCCTCTTCCTCGCCATTATGGGTTTTTTTCTCGGCAAACGTACCAATATATCGTGAGTTCGTTATTGAATCAATAACGGTTTTCGGACTCAAATTTTCCATCCAGATAGGCCAGAGACCACAGAAAAACTATATGTAATATCTGAGTCTCCTGACTTTCAGATGTAAAATAGCTGTTATAAGATATTTTTGAGTAGAGATATTGGTTCCGCGACAACAATATCCTAAATACAGTTTTGATGTATCTACACGCATATTTCAGTATCTGCTATCGAACAGTATCCTAGCCTTATATCCCTTTAATTGAAGTAAAACTTTAACTCTGATTTGATGTCAGACAAGTCAGGCAAACACATAGTGGATTTTTCCTACATCTAGTTCAAATAGTATGAAAGCTACAATGTTGACGACCAAATAATGGCATGTGTTGTTTTGAAAGTCAACTGACGCTGTCAACACATCTTCATTTATAGTTGCACATCAAATAATTTGTGCAAGCTTTGAGATGAATCCAAGATGTTTCATACTCGTTCGATTCATTTCATGAATACGTTGTTCTAGTAAAGGTTGACCTTTGAGTTTTTGTACGTGAAACACCAGATTGTCAGTCATTCGTCAAATTGAATAGGTTTTTGTTTACCGTGATCGTGAAAATATTGGTTACACGAGCTCTTTGTAGTGTTTTATGTAATGAAATTTCGGATTGAATAGCAAACAAACTTCACGATGTTGCAGATCTATAGCGTAATTTGAAATCACCTGTTAACTGAAAGAATATGATCATACTATTTCTATTGAAGCTTTGTGGAAATGATTACGTGTAGTCTCTTTATTTTAAAATATAGTATCAATGACACCGGCTACCCGAGAGAGCAATCAACGCGGATCTATTCGATTTAGATTATGCTTCGTCTGCCGTCTGCCTAGATGGCCTTACAGGTTTATTGAATATTTAGATAGTGTACACTCTCTCAGAACAAAGGTTAAAATCTTTAACCAGGTTGGTTAAAATTTTAACCAACGGGAGGTTACCAGGTGAACCACACAATTGGTTGGTTAAAACAGTAACCAACAGCTGTTGGTTAAACTTTAACCTGTGGTTGGTTACAATTTTTAATCATTTGTTGGTTAATATGTTTTAACCAACAGTGGTTGGTTAAACTTTAACCTGTGGTTGGTTACAATTTTTAATCATTTATTGGTTAATATGTTTTAACCTACAAGTAGTTGGTTAAAAAATGTTGGTTAAACTTTTATTTCTTTCGCTAAACTTTCACCCAGACAACATTACAATATTGATGTTTCATTGGCCAAATATTGGCTTTCAATATTGGCGCCCACCCGTAGACAGGACCAACTTTGGCAAAGGGCAAGGGACAAGACACAAGATCCTAGCCCAAAGGTCGGGAAGCGATAACTTGCAAATGCGGCCCCAATTTTTAGACCACGTCAGAATTTGTATATGAAATCAATCGTGTTATTTTCCGGCCTGTGTGTAGAGCTAAATCAGTCGTCGGACCGTGAAAATTGCCCACCGGTCGCGGTGGTTGTTGTTGGTAAAGGTGAGGTGGAATGGGTGTGGTGGGATGGGGGAGGGGAGGGGTGGGTGGTGTGGTGTGGTGTGGTGTGGTGGGATGGGAGAGGGAAGGGGGTAGGGAGGGGGTAGGATGGAGGTGGGGGAGGATAGATCCGTCTTGAACCAAGGCTAATATCGGGCACTACCAGGGGTGGAAATAACACGATTGATTTCATATACAAATTCTGACGTGGTCTTAATAATATGCGCAAAATATTTTTACGCCATTGAAATTCTTTGGCGGGAATCTTGTTATGACCTATTGTTGGTTAAAATTATGATGCCTTAACCAACGTTGAATAAACTAAAAATGAATTATATTTTTACTCTTTAACCAACGCAGTATTAAAAGTAATTTTTAACCAACGCTTCATTTTTAACCAATGTAGTATAATTTTTAACCAACATTCTTTTAACCCATGGGTTTTTAATACCTGTTCTGAGAGTGAACTCCGCGGATATTGGTCTTTTAAATTAGTTTTAATTGAGTGCTCATCCAATCTTTGGTCGATTTTTGAATATTATATTTGCCAAACTCAAAACACAAACAAATTAATTTCGATTTTTATTGAGTGCATTTGGCTCTTTATATAATGAATCGTATTGTTTCTATCAAGCATTCGAAATCATTCAAATATATATAGTACTTATCCCAAATTGATTGCGTCAGAATAGTACAGAAAGAGCTTCTGTGTTTGTTTTGTTTCAATTGAGAAGGATGAGTTGGACTAATGGCTGCGATTTTGCAAAATCTTGACAAAATATTGGTGAATTAAGAAAAAGTGTAACTATTTTCAAACCATTAAAAACAAAATATATCAAATTCGAAAAACAAAATGGGTCGGTGGAGCCCTTAAAACAGGTTATGATTTCATTATAAATGGTGTCACAGATCAAATATATATATCAGTTATTGAATAAACATGGATTGTTGACTTTGATCAAGTTTGTTGCTCTTTTTACACATCAAACTTTGACACTTCATTAGTAGAGTCAATATTATGTCGTCAACTCAACCTGTGATTCACCCTATTATTATTTAAGTTGATATTGCTATTAACTGGTCATATTATATATTTTATTTTGATATGGTTTTCACGTATATCTTCAACAAAATCTAAATGGATTTTATTATGATTGTCACGGGGATTAAACTTTGTTTCAAAATCACATGAACTCAGATGAAAGAAAAGGATTGCTTGTAAATTTGTATGCTATCTGCGATTTAGTCTCAGATGGTATAAATATATACGAAACCAGTCCCTACTGAAACAGAATAGACACCACAATCAGGATACCCGAAGGTATACAGAGGGACGAGCAGAAATGTAAATACAGTATACATGTATATTAATCATACTAATAGAGAAGCTCATCCAAACTGAAAGAGCGAAACACGAACCGCGTCGCTGAATGTCCCAACTAAAAATTCACACGCATGGGAATCGAACCCACGAGGTCCCGTATACTAGAACAGGCGCTTAACCAGTCGGCCACCGGTACTTGCTTTGAATCGGGGCCGAGTGATTGATTTAATCGGGGTACATACACATAACACAATATAGGGGGCTGTAACAGGAGCCGAGGCTGCAGGGTTTGGTAAATAACGAATTTACGAAACCAGAAATCAGAACAGGCGCTTAAAGCGCTTAACCAGACCAAACTGGTTAAGCGCCTGTTCTAGTATACGGGAGATCTTGGGTTCGAGTCCCATGGCGGTGATGGGACATTCAGCGGCGCAGTTTGTTATGTGTTTATTTCACTCTTTCAGTTGGAAAGAGCTTCTCTATTAATAAAATACTGTATGTATATCATGTATATGTTGTTTAGTAGTATCGACACCCATTTTCATTGTGTTATTAAGTTAGTTAAGAAAATTATTAAGACAAAGTATTATAGAATATGCGCAGGGTTACGTATTACATACCAAAATACGGTAGGGGTCGCATATAATGTAGACGATCTATGCGTGGTAGTGAATCGCCTATACAATCCCCTATCCTGGCATATATGTGAACCCTTCTATATCTTCGGATGGTGTTTATATAATACGTTTGGAATTAAAGATTTCATTTGTTACTTACGATACTTATTGGTAAGTGTTTAGGCATATCTAAAACGAGATCGTGACTTCAATTCACCTGCTACACTTAGCTCATATATTATGGATGAAGATCATTAACACATAAGGGTGATAGGGGTGTCAATGACACTGTCGTGGAGAATAACATTTGAGGCTATATTTCGGTGATAACTTTTCCATAGGAGGACTATATAATTCCTGTCGCATTTAAATATTTAAGTCTATCACTCCATATGGAAGTGATTATTATAAATTTAAAGATTGTTGAAATGATATGGGTTTTTTTTAGATATTTTGTTTACAACGTAAATGCTACAATGTCCATTATCACTTACTTGGTTCATTAAACATGGAAACCTATTGAGATAGCTAGCAATTGCAATATCAATTTGAATTAGAAGTTAACAACCTAAATTGACGATTCACATCGATCCCTCAGTTACAGGTCAAATACAGATGCAATATAATTGTTCTCACGCGTCGCGGCCGCGTGGTCAAAAATGTCCATGACAGTAAAAGCACAAGTAAAAGAGAATAATTTATGATTGAACATCAGCAGGTTGTGGTGACAGGTTTTATGAAGATTTTAGGGCTGTTAACATCGGTTTGGTTTTTGATGTCACCCATTATGTATTAACTTGTTCTGACTCGATAAAAATAAGTTGCAATCTTCTGTCAAAAAATACATGTAACTAGCCAATTATTTTGCCCATACCAAGAAATCCTTGCTTTGTATTAACTGCCATCTTGTAGAAATACAGTTATTATGACAGTAGGCCAATTTGGTAACACGGTTCATGCAATTGATTGACGTCATGCAATGATGCAATTGCATGTAAAATAGGCCGGGTGCGATTCCCTACTGTGGTCCGTTGCGCATGGCTACATCCACCACATGGATATCCTCATAATTGTGTTAACAGCTGCTGAACCACAACAAACATTGAGATAATTCGTAATGATCCACTCTGTAGCATCAAGTTGCGAGGATGTTTTTGTACCTTGCACTGCACTGGATTGTTGTCCGTATACCTTAGATTAATTTAGGATTTTACAGTTTATTGGATCGGGTATGAACATTGAGAACAATTCTTCACGGTAGCAACATGTCGCCTGAGTGTTATACATGTATGTGCACCTTGTACATGTTGTATCGTATAAGGGCTCTTGCCCAAACACAATGAGTATCCATTCAGTGTGGTTTTAATCACCGATCCTTATAAGAAAAATGATCGCTCTTTCCCCGCTCTTTCCTCGAGCTTTCCTCTATACTTGTGTTTGGACAAGATCCCTAATGGACTTTTGTCTACCTTAAATTAATATTGGATTTTAAATCTTATAGAAAATAGTCCATATGTGGTGTATAGGAGTAATGATACCGTAGATATTCGATATATAGACATAAAAGTCAACAGAGCCCAGTGATTATGTAGTGAGCGCCCTCTCTTGATAGTAATGTATACGTTTGTTGAACAAACACGAAATACGGAGATTTGCACCAGTTGTTGACATAATGATATAAATGGATCTCGCGATTGTCGTGTGAAAATTACCTCAGTTGGTAGGGCACTGGACTTTAGAACATTCTCTCTTTATCATGAGTTCGATACTCAGTACAGTCATTTTTCTTCTCTGTCTGTTTCTCCTCTTTTTCTTCTTATTTTTCTCCCTGTGTCCCCAATTTCTCTATTTTGTTAAAACATTTTTGTTTGTTATTTTTATTTATTTTTATTAGTCGGGGCCTTGGTTATTAGGCCTATTATTGTTTTATTACAAGTAGATAAGGAGCTACATTCATGTAATAGCAATACAATTATAGGAAACAGAGCATGGAATTTCAAAATTATTCGATACGAAATCGGATAAGATAATTGGACACTCAGGTACAATTGGATGTTCTCTTTGTCCTCCTCGTGACAGAAAACCCCAATATCACACCTTTGGGCAATCCCAATTCTTTGGGAGTGGTTCAAACCTGATGCCTTGGACATATTTAAGTCACATGACTCGCTTTTTGTATGTGTAATCTATCCAATGTTATTGATTGAGATAATGTGATGTGAATACTGGCAATAGCGGCTATCCATGTGTCGGTCATATGTGCGGGAACTAAAGTCTGTTTTCAAAAAGAACAATACCACAGATATCTAAATCTGTGAACAACACACATGATGACGGATACTCGTTTAAATAACCCGCCAAATGTATAGGTCATTTTTGAACAGTAACACTTGCATTGCAGGTCGTGCATTAAATTGATCTGAACAACGCATACTACAGAAACGAGAACCTTTTGTTACAGGCACGCATGAGTGAAGTGGGTTCTATTGATGTAATTTCTTCGACTGTACATTCGATCTAGGGATTTACATGTACAGTCCAGTCGTTCTAACGCACACAAAAAGCGTTCACTGTGAAAGTAAATCATGCACGATTTCTTGCGGAAGACACACACTCCGGTGGGCTGTGCTGCGCTTAGTGCCTACTAATTAGTTTAGGAGCGGCTTTTTTCAAACCCTTCTCATTTTGTCATGGTCTAGTCTCATGGGCTTAAATAAGAACTGTGTTTTACCATGAAAACCCATGAACTCCGGATAATAAAAAGGATAAGGGATATAACAATACAGTTCTAATATAAAAACAGTATTTCCTTCCTTTCGACAAACCGGTACAATTACCACACATCATTCGGGTTTCATAGCAAATTTCTCCCAATGAAGAAATCACTCATTTATTGGAATGTAAAATTGTCAAAGGTTACATGTAGGCCTATAAGGTTCCCGACATTAAAATGTGAAACATCTTGGAAATAATGTAGTAAGATACTCTGGAGGAAGACGATTACATTCATATGAAAATGTGTGGAGTAAAAATATACGCAATTTTCCAATACACAGACACTAAATCGCTTTCAAGTTGTAACAAAAGATGGTCAGCAGATTCGAACCGAGGCGGGGAGAATCCAATAGATTTATAGTCTAAAGCCTTAACCGCTCGGCCATGACTACTCATTGAAGCGACTATCGTTTCAATCAATAATGAACTAGTGGTGAACTATCGAGTTATTCGACCCAAAATGAGTCATTTGGGGGGAATTTGGATACGTATATTTTATTTAAAATGTACAACACACCCACACTGAAAGCTAATAATGTAAAGTAATATTGTCTAAACCTGTCAGAACTGTTGGAACCTTTTACAATTAAGTCTAATAAATCAGACAACAACCCAATGTTGCAAAACCCGATAGTTGAATGATAACTATATTTGGGTATAAAACGCTGAGGATATCAGGAAAGTTGAAATAGCTCAGTTGGTAGAGATTAAGACTCGCAATCAGCAGGCCGTAGGTTCGAATCTTTGTGGCGGCTTATATTCCTTGTGTTTTATACGTATATCGGTCGGGTCAGGGACGAGCTCTGTTAGGGTTTAACGTAAATACAAATCTATTCCGTTATACGTTTGTCATATTTGT
Source organism: Ophiura sarsii (assembly GCA_035610835.1). Taxonomy (NCBI): domain Eukaryota; kingdom Metazoa; phylum Echinodermata; class Ophiuroidea; order Amphilepidida; family Ophiuridae; genus Ophiura; species Ophiura sarsii. Next base: position 26,690,865 of record CM069443.1, read on the forward strand.
TCGAGGTTTTCACTTATATTCATTTTATTTAATTAACGTTATTTATTTATTTTGTATTTATTTTCTTAATTGTTGTTGTTTATTTAATAATTTATCAATCAATTAATTATAAATAGCCCTAAATACACATTAATTACTTCATTTCTTCATTTATTATTTATTAGGTCACGTTCAAACATTATTCTCGCGCTACGACGTATTAATGCAAATATCGATTTGATTTGTTGGTGTTTTCCCTTGTTTTAGAAAAGGGGTTCGTTCATAGTTCATAATTAGAAAACTGTGGTAGGACTCAAACCCATGACCTTTGATTAAAAATACGAGGTACTCGTTTAACTATCCCAACTATGTACAGCTCAGTCATAGTACATGTTTTTTGAACAGTAACAAGTGTATTGAAGGTTGTGCATTAAAAATTGATATACAACGAATACTTGGAGAACGAGAGCCTTTGTGTTACGGGCACGCATGAGCAGATGAGTGAAGTGGATTCCATATCTATAGAACGCTTTGCTTGAACAACAACGATAAGGCATAGTAATCAATGCAAATGAGGATTATGAGATTTATTCCGTTGTTAACATGGTGATGTGTGGTAGAGCATGACGTTGTATTCAGTGAGACTATTTTCATACTTGTGACTTGTACACCTATACACCATGTACACCATGCCGCTACCAGAACCACGAATACATACCGCTTAAATGAAAAGTATTTGTTGAAACGTGTTCTAGATTTTCCCAGATGTCATTAAATCAGTGACTTTTAAATACGGTGACGGTATTTTGTTGTTGAATCTATGTGTGTGTCTCGGATTAAAATTGATCATAAGGAAGGAACATAGTGGAAAGAATGAAAGAAAGCCTCAAAAAGAGTACATCACCACCGTCCCCAAATCAAACAAAATACATCAAAAATTGAAAATTAAAACTATAACAAAACCCAACATACACAAACACCCCACCCCACAAAAAACACGCACAAAAAGACAAAGGAAATGATCATATTAAAAGGACAAAACAAAGTACCGTATGATAAATCATGACGACAATGAGAAGACCAAAATGAATTTACTGGGAATCGAACTTACGATTCGGTGTTTTTTTGTATATATGTTTGATTCAAAGTCCAGCGCCTTACCAACTGCACTGATTTCCACATGACAATTAGGAGTCCCATTTATATAATTATGTCAACAACTGGTGCAAATCTCCGTATTTCGTGTTTGTTCAACAAACGTATACATTACTATCAAGAGAGGGCGCTCACTACATAATCACTGGGCTCTGTTGACTTTTATGTCTATATATCGAATATCTACGGTATGGTAACTTTAGATTTCGATATGGTTGTGATCAATAGCCTTTACCTTACCTTACCCGATGTCAATAAGCAATGTATGAAATATCGAGATTGAGTTATATTTATAGATTTAAATTATAAGATAATGATATATATGAAGACGGGTTAATAATAATAATAAATAATAATAATAATAATAATAATATAATTTATATAGCGCCTAATATCCATTTACAAAGAAATGTTCAATGGCGCTGTAGAGTCAAGTGCTATGCACTGTATGCTTTCGAGAAGAGATGAGTTTTTAGTTTCTTCTTAAAAATGTTGACATTCGGGGATGACTTAATGTCCAGTGGTAATGAGTTCCATAGAACAGGTGCAGCTGATGAAAAGCAACGGCGACCGTACGTAGCGAGTTTCCATCGTGGTACTTCAAGGAGTAGTTTGTTGTTGGAGCGAAGGTTGCGGCATGTACGTCGATAATGGACAAGATCTGCAAGATATTGTGGAGCAAGTCCGTTTAAGGCTTTATAAGTTAGGAGCAAGATCTTGAACTCAGTTCTGGATGATATTGGCAGCCAATGAAGCTGCTTGAGTGCAGGAGTGATATGGTCGAACTTTTTTGTGCGGGTAATGATTCTAGCGGCCGTATTCTGTGCACGTTGAAGAAGATGAAGATGTGTATCTGGGATACCATACAACAAGGAATTACCATAGTCAAGTTTTGATGAAACAATAGCATGAACAATAGTAGAACATGACTCGTTAGTGAGGTACTTTCTAATATGACCAATTTTCCTGAGAAAGAAGTAAATTGAACGGCACGTAGACGAGACATGTTGATGGAAAGAGAAAGTATCATCAAAAGTAACACCAATATTCCTGGCCTGTTTGGCAGGCGTAACTGAACAGGAGCCGATGTTGATAGAGTTGAAAGGCATTGGAGAGCGGTCAAACTTAGAGTGAATGTAAAGAACTTCTGTCTTAGAATCATTGAATTTCAGTTTGTTCTGCGTCATCCATTCCTTGATTTGAAGAACACCGCTCTGGATTGAGCTGATGGCTGATGCAGTATTAGACTTAGTGAATGAAAGATATAATTGGTTATCATCAGCATATTGGTGAAAGTTGAGGTTAAGGTGACGAATCAGATTTCCAAGAGGAGAAATGTAGATGGAAAACAGCAGTGGTCCTAAAACTGAGCCTTGAGGCACTCCGAAGTTTAGCAATTTTGATGATGAAGTGCTACCTTTAACAGAAACGGACTGAAATCTACCAGTGAGGTAGGAGCGAATCCATTGTAGAGCAACTCCTTTGATACCAAGGTTGGAAAGACGCTGGAGTAAAATACTGTGATCGATGGTATCGAAGGCTGCCGATAAATCTAGGAGGACTAACAAGACAACATTGCCGGAATCAAGGGATCTAGTAATGCTATTATGCACTGATAACAATGCTGTTTCCGTGCTGTGAAGTTTGCGGTAAGCTGATTGAAGAGGTTCCAACAAAGCATTCTGATTGAAATATTCGTTAAGCTGAGAGGCCACAACTTTCTCAAGAATCTTGGACGCAAAAGGAAGGTTGGAAATAGGGCGGAAATTTTTCAGGATTTCCGTGTCAAGCGAAGCTTTCTTGAGAAGTGGAGTAACAACAGCGGATTTGAGCGACTGAGTGACAACGCCAGATTTCAGCGAAAGGTTGATAATCCGTGTTAGAATGGTCAGTAACTTGTCCAGACATAGCTTGATAACAGATGTTGGCATCGGATCGACACAGCTAGACTTAGTCGGAGACTTTTTAACAAAAGATTCAATGTCATCTTCAGAAACAGGATGAAACACTGTGAGAGTTGCAGATGTTGAGATTTCAAATTGGTGGAAGTTAGTTGTGTGTTTTTCAGCATCAAGGCCAGAGCGAATGGTAGCAATTTTGTCATTGAAGTAATTGCTAAAGCGATTGCTCAGTTCAAGTTCAGAAGTATGTGATGGGAGAGCATTTATATTAGGGATTGATGATAGTGTTGAAACAATTTTAAACAGCGATTTCTGATCATGAGAGACTTGTGCAATGAACGACTTTGGATGTTTCTTACGAGTTCTGACAGATTGTGATGTGTCGAATTGTTCTATTGACATCTTGTTATTGATAAGTAATGCATTCCTTGTGTCTTCGTATAATATATAGGTTCATGTGAAAAAAGATTTCGTATTGAATATTTCTTGCTCTCCAAATGTGGATGTTTTTTGTTGGACGTAATAATAACATCTTACACGAGATGAGTGTAACATATTTTGCAGTTGGTGATTGATTCATTGTTATTGTTGTTTTCCTCAATGTCTGATCCTGTACCTCGATGAAGACGACATTGCAATTATGTAGGTTATCTCTATCCGCTACCAGAATATCTGGACACATTTGATTACTTCCTCTCGAAATAATTTGAGAAGCCCCTCTATCTTCGGGTGATTTATGAGTTCCCATTTGTAATCGGATCTTCGCCTCAAATTCCAGCAAAACAGGCTGGCCGTGTTGTTGCCATGTGGTGTAGTAGGTTTAGGGTTATAGTGATGAAAATTACAAAATGTTGGAAGAAGTAAAAAAGAAGAAGAAAATGCTCTTTAAGATCCTTTCTTCCGCACAATCTTTAAGATTGACTTTTTAATCATTTGATTTAAGAGAGTATATACTTTTGTCTCACTATATATATTCCGGGTGTATCAGAATGATCTGTACCGTGGTTCTAAAATACATAAAAATACAAAAAGATTATTGTTTTAAATTTAAACACCTGCAATATAAAAGTGAACATGTTTCCTATATTTATGTTAATTTTATTGAGATATCTCTTTTTGTGTGGCAAGACATAATCAAAAATTGATGAAAAACGTGTTTTCAATTTCAATCAATCCTTTCTACCACTACACCCAACATTTCAAACAATGAAGCCCACACCACATAAGCAATATTCAAAACTCCCGCCAAAGAAAGGAAAGTTAAAACCCCTCAAGCAGAACAAATCCCGGTTGATTTGCGGATTAAAAATCGAAATTTATCTCCAAATTTCACCCACAAAAGTATACCAAAATTAAATAGTTGTGATGTGAAAAGTTGAGATATGGCGAACAAAAATAAACCCTCTCCTATAGCCGGATGGATATCTCAGGTAGGGTTAGTAATTTCACAGATTTTTTAATTTGTTAATTTCGACCAAAATTGAAATCTACCATCTTTACTAGAAAGTCTATATTTTCAAACAGAAATGTCCGATTTTCACAAATTAAAATTCTTATAAAAGCTGGGCGTTTGCGCAAGATAGATGCGAAAACGGTTTGAACAATATCAATCGAATTCATACCGTTATAAATCATATTGCCCATATTACAGGGTAACTGCAGCTTCGTTATTGTTATTAATATTATTATCATCATTCTCTCTAAATCCATGTAAATACGGGAAATTAAATGTATTTACTTTAATTGTTTATATCAATTGTTAGACAATGCAGCCGTAAACTGCTTTTTTCCGCCAATAATTTTGTTACGGCGGGCGAATAACGTTGCCGTAGACAAATTTCAATACTTGCATAGAAAGGATTGTTTCAATAATTTGGAATTGACTAAAAAGGTCAATGTTGAAAGTTTTGTCGAGTTGGAATTCAGAAATACTTTCCATCCACTATCTGGTAACATGATATAGGCCTACACCATGACACCATCCATTGATAACAACCTCAGCTCTCCCGCAAAGTGAGGATACAACAGCAACAATGACATTAGTTGTGAGAAAGAGCAATGGAGCAAATCTCTTGAGATCAAGCCATCGTCATCCGAGATTGCTAAAGCTCAAGTTGTGTCAGAAATGTCCTCTCTTTTCTTCAAACATAAATGTATTGATAAAGTTCAGATTAAGATGCTTTGCAGGAGTCGGGGATAGCTGCAAACTCGGTAAATTTTAATATGGCCGCTAGTGTCTCATTACCAACCATTATTTGTAGCTAATTTATATTATGAAGGCAGGCCATGGTTAGCGTTCTGTGTCCCATTTGTTCATAAATAATATACATCTGACTGGCGACGTGATGAGGGTTATTTCTTTATCAGCCGGGTACTATAGAATATATTACCCATCACTCGTACTTAACACCCAAATGTGATGATGTGAATTTATTTATGTAGATCACGTGACACGAATGTTTTCTGCACTTTTACAGTGATTGTGAATTG
>CM069443.1:26696489-27213132 GCA_035610835.1 Ophiura sarsii
CAACAACAACAACAACAACAACAACAACAACGAAACCCGGAAATATCAAAATAGCTTATATCCCAAAATCACGATGGAAATCAAAAACTTAATATCGTTGCTCATCTTCGAAACTCAAGCCAGAACCGGATGTTTACTTTTCTATTCCATAACAAACATGTTTTCATAGTATTATTATGGAAAATACAAGTCTGGCTATTCATTGTGAAAACAATCTACACGTCCGAGTGTACATCCTTTAAAGCACTGTACAATCACAAAGTGATTTCCTATAAGAAATCCATTGATGAACAGCTTTGCATACGATATACGGATCCCCATCGCAAAAGATTATCTTCTTCTGTTATGCATTAGGAAAGATCCTTCAAACTAACAAGACATAAGCTATTTCTATAAGAGAAAAAACGTCCTTAATTAACAGTTGAGGTAAAGTACTGATCGTAAAATCGTTTAGATAGAGTGAACAACCTGTACACCTTTAATATAATCTTATATTATCAAATAGCACATTCAAGTATTGTACCTGAGAGTTCTTATCATCACACCAACGAGACTTAAGCTATGTCTACAAGAGAAAAACTACCGATATAGTTCATATTTGCAGAGAGCTGCGTAATTATTGTATTTTATAATAGTCTACAAAAATATATAGAGGAAAAGTATCTTGCAACTAACATGAATCTACCAAACTTGATACCGCAGCGTTCACTATATTTATGTTCAGACAGCACTACTTTTGTCGATGATTGTGTCGTTACTTGATTTCAGTCAATGCTCCCTTGCCAGACATACCAGAGGCAATTTCATTAATAATTTCAGGATGACTTATGAATTCAACCAATTCTATTATACTTATGCTGGTCTAATAAATGAGACTGTGTGAACCTACTTTAATTGACTCCCACGTGGGTTGCAAACTATAAATGAATACCAAAATCAGAGGATCCCTTATGGCGTTTTGAAAAATTCATGGTGAACATGCATGTTCAGTTGATAACATATTATGACAATACAACTTCCTAACTCTTGATAATGAAAATACAATGATGAATCGTACAATATTGACCAGCATAATAAGTGAACAACTGCACACCACAAGCCTGGTATCACATCCACATCGACAATATCTGCATATCGATATAATTAGAACACCTTAAAGCAGGTTATGATACCCATCTCGGTTTGAACCTCCGGGTATATTTGATTAATTTTGCCTAGCCTGAGAGATTGGTAAAGCTTTGAGGATTTACATATAGGGGGAAATCTGACAGGCCTGATTGCGCATACAGACGCTGAATGTTTATAGACGGCCTCAATATTAGGCTAACATGTATGACGCAGGTGAAGTGTATTGACATTTCAAATCTTCCAAGAATGATATATTATATATTAATGTTTACCTTATTTCATGTTTTACCGACGGCTATGGGACATATCGACGACTCCCTACCCTATTTCGTCCGTCACAAAAAGCCACAGAACATTCCGTATAACGAAGGGACATTCAATACTGTACTAGATTTTGAAAAATCGATGACAAAACGAACCAGCACTATTATTCATTCGATACCTTTACTGGGTGTATTTTTTCTTATAAATCGCCTACTACTAGTCATTCCATGCTGGTTGAAATTGACACTGATGGAAGACACTGCTAAATAAAATGATTTTCTGCCATCATAACGTTGTGACGCTAATTTTATAACTCGTCATACATCTCTTTATTAGTAATAGGTTAGACCTGTTCATTCTAGGTATTTCCATAGTTATTTTTAATAAGAATAATAATAATAATAACCATATTTGTATAGCGCCTAACATCGAGATCCCTAAGCGCTTTAACATAAAACATAATAACACACAAATACATGGATATGGACTACAATTAAAAAGCCATTGTGAACAAATGAGTCTTTAAGGATTTCTTAAACTGAAATATAGTCTCTGCATTTTTCACATGAAGTCGAATATTATTCCAGAGTTCTGCAGCTGACACAGAGAAGGAACGTTGACCATACTGAGTGGACGTTGAAGAGCAGACAAGACGCGATAGAGATGAAGAACGAAGATTGCGTGAAGGTGTACATTGTTTGATAGATCTTGAAGATAGATTGGCGCAGTACCATGAAGACATTTATAAGTCAGAAGTAATATTTTATACGCAATACGATACTTGATAGGCAGCCAGTGCAGATCACGGAGAGTTGGAGTTATGTGATCATGTTTGCGAGAAAAAGTGATTAATCTTGCAGCAGAGTTCTGAATTCTTTGAAGCTTGTTTATCTGCGAATTTGGAAGGCCGTGTAAAAGACTGTTACATTGATCTAAGCGACATGAAATAAATGCATGTACCAGCATTTCAGTTGATTTTCTGTCGAGAAACTTTCTAATCTGTCCAATACGATACAGAGCAAATGAAGCAGAACGGCATATGTTTTTGAAAAAGACATCCATTTTCAAATCATTCTGAACAATGACTCCCAAATTGCGAGCACTCTTTACTGGTTCAATCATTCATTCCGCGATTATTAGACCTGGCAACACTTTCTCGCCGTACTCGAGTCGCATGATACTCATCTTAAACTCAACTGTCAGCTATCCATTTAGGCCATGTTAAATTTGATAGGGTGTTGTCAGTTCTTTATGACAACATTTGAAGTCTTCGTAATTTTACTAGAAGTTCAGATGGATGAGTCTTAGCTTAGGTTCCTTTAGTCAAGATGCTGGGTGTAAATTCCCGACATAAGTTGAACATGATTTAATAAATAATTACATTGTATATAGTCAACTTTATAGCTTTGTATTTTGTATATATTTCTAGCGTGTATTCATGGTATTGGCGCTACCTCTCCGCCATACAAGTATATAGAATTCCACAAATGTACGTCATAATAATAACGGCCACGAATTCTCCCAAGATTTAGAGCCAGCACAAAGTAACAAGAGTCAAAATCTTGAGAACGGTACATTTATTATGCACATATCAGTTGTATGACGCACTATACGATCCCCGGGAGAGGTGCCCTGGAGAGGTGCGTCATTGGTTCTTCATTTACCACCACATTCGTGACGCAGGGTACGTCATGGGCAGCCTTTGGTCCGTCACAATATTGACGAATTGGTGCGGTGCGTCCATGTCAGTCACTTTACCTGGGTGCGTCACAGGTTACGTCATCATGCGTACAACAACATTTGAACATTACATTTTACATGTAGGCCCTACTCACCACCAACCAGGCTTTATTTGTTTATATATATATGCTAATCCCTAAGTGCACTATTCCGATACTCTCACCGCTTGTTCAGTGCAAAAATTGCACGCGTAAAACTCACCCGATTGCCTTTATGAACTTTAAAATACCCATACCGGAAATACGCCAGGGGATGGTAAAAATCATGGATCCCAAATCGCGAAAATCTACCTTTGCCCCGCTTGCCCACCAGTCAACTCAAGCGCCTAACCCCATTGTCTTTCAAACACTCGAATATGTTGAGTTCTAATGTCAAGATATAGCTTAAAATTGGTCTGAAATTAGAGAATAAAGGTATTGTTTTTAGACCGTACCCGTGTTATATTGTCTAACATAAATGCGGACGATAGTATTATTTCAAGTAGAACAACGACGCCGCAGGCGGAGTTGTTCTACGCAAAAAATAATACTACCGAACGCATTTATGTCAGACAATATAACACGGGTACGTACGGTCTAAAAACAATACCTTTATTCTCATTCTTAAACAATCATACTTAAGACATTTAACAAAAAAATAAGTATATACATTTTATTGTCCACATTTGACAACTTTTACCCCTGCTAGGATCGAATAACCCACAAACATTCCATCCAATCCCATGCGACGAGTACACCATGCGTAAGCGTCGCGGCGCCGGCATAAACGCAGGAAAGGCGCCACAGACGCACTGCAGAAGTGCGCGTTATGGAGCAAACCACGCATTGTGAAAGTCGGACGCATTGTTAAAACGTAAGCCCCACCTCCCCGTGTTAAGTTGTCTCATCTAAATGTCGCCGAGAACCAATGAGATTGCTTAAACTTTCTTAGCTGTTTAAGAATGTCTAATCCAGAACAAATTCAAGCGCTGATTGGAGGCAATGTTAAACAAATGCTCCACATCTAATGCCCCCTCTAATTTTCGTCCTGCCAGATTTGTTTCTATCCCCGTTTGCTCCCCCCCCCCCCCCCTCCCCCCCCCCCCCCCCCCCTTCCTCCCCAAAATGGAATAAATAAATAAATGAATAAAAACCTGTCAAATAGCGGCACAAAGAGGAAACGAGTTGATAGCTGCGATACCGGGTGTATCAGAATGAACTGTACCGAGGCAATATGATTTATTACGGTATGAATTCGATTTATATTGTTCAAACCGTTTTATACCTTTCGCAAACGCCCAGGTTTCATAAGAATTTTAAATTTTGAAAATCGGACATTTCTGATGGAAAATACAGACTTTCTGGTAAATATGGTAGATTTCAATTTTGGTCGAAATGATCAATTTAAAAAATCTGTGAAATTACTAACCCTACCTGAGATATCCATCTGTCCTTCATTTTTGGTCGCCTTATCTCAACTTTTCACATCACTTTTATTATTTATTATTTGCATACTTTTGTGGGTGAAATTTGGAGATAAATTTTGATTTTTAATCCGCAAATAAACCGGGATTTGTTCTGCTTGAGTGGTTTTTAATTTCCTTTCTTTGGCGGGAGTTTTGAATATTGCTATGTGGTGTGAGCTACATTGTTTGAAATGTTGGGGGTAGTGGTAGAGAGGATTGATTGAAATTGAAACACGTTTTTCATCGATTTTCGATTATGTCTTGCCACACAAGAACAAAAAGAGATTAACATATAATATAGGAAACATGTTCACCTTAATATTGCAGGTGTTTAGATTTAAAACAATAATCATTTTGTATTTTGTATGTATTTTAGAAACACGGTACAGTTCATTCTGATACACCCTGTAGCTAGAGATGTATGAAGTTGAATTAAGTCGGAAATGGAAAAGCAATTGCAAAATAACTTAACACGAGAGAAATTCAGATGTTTAAAATACAGTCGGCCAAATTATTAGTTTTCTGATTAAAATCAGTGGCGTAGCCAGAGGGGGGCGATCGCCCCCCCCCCCCCCAATATTGACATCGTGTCGGTTGAGATTGGCACTGTCGGTTCATTTGACCAGAGGAACCATGGAATTTTGATGGTCAAAAGTACACATATGAAAAATGTTCGCGCTACGCGCGCATAACAATCACCTTAATGCAATATTCGTTGGTATAAGCTTGTTTAGAGCCAAAATGTACCTCAATCGTGCCAAAAATAGGTGTAAAGTCAAAAAAATTCGCGCGCTACGCGCGCAGTCCTTCACTCAAAACAACTTTTTCGGTTCATTTGCATTTCTCGCCCCCCCCCCCAATATCAATAACCTGGCTACGCCACTGCGTAGAATAACATTTGTTCAGAGTCTTGCACTATGAATAACTAATTCTCATCAGAAGACAGGGTTAACATGAATTACCTGTTCAAAGTCAAGTGTTCCAAAGGATGTTCAAATTATAAGGTTAAGTTTTACACCATCTTCACCAGTAATGTCCTCGTTGATCCTTTTAAAATCCTAATAACAAGAACAATGAAATCCCACGTGTCACATGTAGTTGAGTACATGTTTTCTATATACACATTCCATATTATTTTAAATATGATTAAGTGGGACGAGTCGTAATAAGGTTACCTAGAGACGACATTTATACGCATGCTAGATGAACTGGTAAATCCATCTTGATTACCAGGACAGGAGAGACTACATAAACCAACAATGACATTAACAAGGTGAAGGTAATTACCTAAGAATATCACAAAGGAACACCATTCACCATCTCCTCCCGTGAGGCTTTGATACTTTTGACACATGCTCTACTTTTGAAATGATACTACTACTTGCGGAAGCAAATCATTTCCTACAGCCACAGTACAAAATAATGTCTCTCCGATAGCGAACCAATTTGGTTAAACAGAGCTTGGGTACTTTTAGATCGCTGATGGCGCAAGTCGTATTGATATGATTTCAAACAATTAATTCACATCAGACACTTATGAACATGGTGAGGGTTATGCAAGTCGAAATGCAGAATTTCAATTGTATACCAACATTTTAAAATAGAACATGTACTCGAGTCTACTACCTTGACTACATTGCATTGCGTATTTCTTGTGTCACTTATAATGCTGCATTTGCTAGCGCTTACTTTTACCTTTAAAACGTATTGTTTTATGTTGGAGGAAATCTAAGAGTAAAACAAAATAACAAACAAATCAAACAAATCAAACGGTACTTCATGTTTATTAATCAATACTTAATTTCAAAACTACTTATAGAAGTAGAAACAATAAAAAGATAAATTCTCATAATCAATGGCTCCGATCTTAAAGAGTTATAATGTGCATGCATCATAACAGTTAAGAGTACAAACCATTTCTTAATTTTCTCTTTTGTCTTTTGTACCGAATCTTTTCCGAATGAGATGTTGTAAACATTTAATATTACCTCGTAAAAATAATCTAGTTCTGTTTGCTCAAGGTCTTTTGCTATAAGAATTTATATTGATATTTACATAACACTACCTGAAGGTATGTGGTAAATGAAGCTACTGCTGCACTCCTGTCTGAGATTATATCCTATTAAACCTATAATATTACTTAGCATTGTATTGTTTTATTCAGCAGCAAAAGAATTGTTTACGTTTGCATTTCATTCAAATTGCCTTAGTACAATAATCCATTGCTTACTGTCAAGATCATATTTCTGAAAATAAGCCGAGGCAATGTATATGGAGAACTATGTAATAACAAACAAGAGTAAGTTACATCGAAGATTTTGTTGCAATCTGGTATTATGTGTGCTAATCTGTGATCTATTTTGTCATTTTAGTTGAAATAGACCGTGTAACTACTTCTATGCAATGAGTTGAACAAGAGCGTCCATGAAAACCAGAAAGGCACCAATTTAGGTTATAAACCAAATATTGCAATGAGGTGGAGTTGGTTTTATTTGATTACAACGCTCTGGTAGTGAGCTTCATATTATGTGTGTTTCACAAAACTATATAGTGAAAGCTCTGGATCCAGTACGTCTTATTTCTATGACGTAAAACAGTGTATTGCGGAATAGAATCGGTCGGTACATTCGGTGATTTATTATCATAATTATAGAAAAACTTATGAAATACAATCTTTAATGCCATGACAATGCCATAGCCATGAATAGCGGAAGCAACTATTGAAAGTTCATATTTTTATTTATCATACCTCATGTAGAAAATGAAATTAAGTATGATTTAAAAATTAACATAATATTATAGAGCCTTATCCTTTAGTTGTAAATTTCCCGCCACTGAAACGTTGCAGGTCAACTAAATAGGTTTCAAATGTGTAAAATACTAATTAAACACATATAGCTACATAATGCAATATAGACGCTAGCAATTGCTCCACTGCCAACTTCAAATTATAGTTATTAACCAATAAAGGTCTGAGGACCTTTGACAAAACTCAGTAAATAACGAAATAACCACAACCATGTTCACCTGTGTCTTATTGTATGTGAATTAAAGGTATATGACCCGATCACATTTTCGTAACACAGAATTATTTCAAACATACGGAGATTTTCATATCATATGAAAGCTCGTATTTTTCTCATCATCATACTGAAATTTGACGGCCTAAATCGGTATAATTACGGAGAAATCGATGAAATAACGTCGAATTACCGCTATTGGTGGTAACCACCGATATAGTTGGTGTACTACTCAATGGGTACAGTTCACAGCATCTTGTGCGTCTAAAATAAGAACCATTAGAGCTATGCAACTCAAACTTTGGAACACGACTTTTTTAAGGATGACCTTTCATGTAGAATAGAAAACTTCAAGTTGAAAATCGGAATGTGATCGGGTCATCTACCTTTAACCGTTTGCAATCACATCAACACGACTTGCGCCATCAGCGATCTAACGGTAGGCCTACCAAAGCTATTGTTTCGCTATCGGAAAGACATCATTATGAACCGTAGCTGTATAGGAATTATATGCTTCCGCATAGTACATCCTTTTCAAAAAATAGAGCATGTGTCAAACGAATCAATGTCTAGGGAGTAACGGTTTACTCGTTTTATGGAATTACGTTCACCACTATTTGGTGTCTTTTTTGTATGTTTACATTTTGTTATGCCGGCTGCAGTCGCTGCTCTTTCCTGTTAATCCAGACTGATTCACGAATTCATCTAGTATTTCGAATGACATCATAAGCAATTATTTTCGACTCACCCAATTTAATCCCGTTGTTAAGGTAGTTTTAATGCTCGGCTGAACGACTATGGTGATTTTTACACCGGCCTACTTTGTTGTTTACTCTTTTATAAAATTCTGCTTGGTGTTCTTCTTTCCTTAATGCTCTATCTTGCGAATTCCCAGGTGTATATCACCTGTTGATCGGGGGCTCTTATAAGGTTTTCTTATACATTTGCACTTGAGATTCTGTAGACGTACGCGTCGCCTGCTTTTTTCCTATTTTACTAAGCTTATGTATTTGTATTACTAATTTACTCGGGTTGTTGTAGAGTTTTACCCGTTAATGCTATGGAAGTGTTGATTTCACAATTTCAATATCGTTTTTACACAGTGTTATGTAATAATTCAAATTCATCCTCTATCCTGGCAGCTGACATGGCTGAAACGCTCATACAGTATATCAACAGATTCAATGTGTCGTTTGCTACTTCAACATGTTCAACTCAATAGCAAATATATTCATCTGAAGATTATATTAACCATGTTAACGGAGCATTATGCATGGTCATACCTTACTTTCAGTTGCCAAAATGTAAAACCATCTGCTAACGTCTAATTATGTACCATAAGTTCATCTGTTATCCATCGCACTCATAGATGTCCCTAATTGATACTTTGGCTTTGGTCCAAGACCCACGTGCTTGGTTAGGAATGGGTAAGTAACGCGATAAATAAGGCCCTTAAATTGTTGTGTTGACCTAATGTGCCAACAATCTTAAAGTCGGGACAGTCGGTTGGTTTTTCCTTCTTTTTCATTTTTCTTCTTTTTCTTTGTTGCTGAAAAATACTATTGAGAGAGAACGCGATTCGTGTCAAGACAAAATTGGTAAATGTCAATATGACTAAATGTTCCCAGTGCTATAGTAGTTTATAAACAATTGATTCAAGCGAAGTTATTCATTTCAAGCAGAAAATAATCATATTTTGACAATTTTGGTTTTTAAAAAAAAGCGATCCTAATTTTTCAGATTTTAGAGTCGGTCGCTGACGGCAACACAACAAAAACAATTGCCTAACGCTGGAGTGCCGTAAACTATCGATTCTCTAACGACGTCAACCAATATACGGACATTATAATATACACGTTAAGACTGGAACAAATTGAAGAGGTGAACTCTTAGCCATTAAATAGCGGAACTGTGACCAGTTGGATCAGTAGAGTTCATCATGAACGATGATTCCCGGGAGGATGGTAGTGTGTTTAATATGCAAACTAACTACAACATATAATAAAAGAGAGCGTTCTTCATATTTACTTGGCTCTGATAGCTCTTATAGCTCTGATGTTCACCCCATTTTGTCTCCAAACATTCAAACATTTTGACTTTTAATGTAAGATATTTTTAAATTAGCTTAAAATTGCTCTGAAATGTCTAACTTAGAACAAATGAATCTATTTCAGGCAATTTTTATAATAAAGCCAACAACAATTCGCGCACTTAGCGTGCATTTTCCCCGCACATGTTGTTCTCCCCCCCCCCCCCCCCCCCCCGATTTTATCTGCCCCATCTGAACATTTTATATGTGCCAGTATCAGACGTTATTGGAACACTGACTTTGTACCAGTATCGGACAATACTGGGTTTTCAGACGATACTAATACAGTCCAGAATCTGGGACCTAAAGTACACTTTTCCCAAAAATTATGATGCTGGTGCCGTCACTGCTGATGTTAATATCGAGAAAAAAACCTTCATTTATTTGTTTCCGAAAACAGCAAATGTTCAGCAATTACTCATGTTAGTAATCGGCGGGCGACGAAGCTCACCTGTAGCGTAAGCGTTATTGATGAATCGCAGCGTATTTCAATAATCAAATTCACCCTGTAGAATAACACCTTTCAATATACGGCAATTGTTTCCTTACATATCCATTAATATGTAATATCTTAGGATGACGTCATTCATACATTAATATCAAAGTATCAGCTTAAGTCTAGATGTAAAGGTGTTTTGTCATTGGAACTAAGTAACGGCTTTAATCACGTCTAGTAAGGTATACAGGGAATATTTTCGAGAGAAAATTTACTGGACACGTGACTCATGTATAACCTAGTCTGGCGAGTGCAGCGGAGAAAGATCCCCGGATATGAAAGCTTCACTGTACAACAGCATTGGCATATTATTTTCTAGCTAAGTGAGATTTACACAATATTGTTTAAAGAAACTTCTTTGATCCCCTACTCTTTACGAAGGAGTCTGTGACCTTTTAACGTGCTCGGGGATAGCTCTTCCGATACTTGACTTACTTGACTTAGGGCGGATGATTTTTCCGAACCACAATGCCTCTCCAGATCTTTCTATCCAACATAGCTGTCTTGATATCTTCCACCTGCAGTCCTGTATCACGTTTGAGTATGTCAATGTAGGTCAGGGCTGGTCTACCACGCTTTCTTGCACCGTGCTTTGGGATCCAATGTATAAGTTTGTGTACAATCTCCTTGGACCCTCTGAAGCAGTGTCCTGCAAATCTTGCTCTGCGTTCTCTGATCTTGTCCGATACTTTTGGCATGTCCCCATACAGGTCCTTATTTGTCACATGCTGACTCCAGTTGATGTTGAACACAGATCTTTGCATCCTAGTGTAGCATCCTTCCAGTTGTTTACCAAGCTTTGGGGTGACTGTCCATGCCTCACATCCATAAAGGAGGACGGATTCTACTGTAGCTATGAACAGTCTTTCTTTGAGCTTTCTGGATAATGATTTAGCCTTCCATAGCTGACTAAGTTTGCCACAAGCTCTCCATGCAGCTGCTTTGCGTGTTTTGATGTCCTTTTCAGTGCTGTTCATCCAGGCTCCAAGGTATTTGAAGTCTTCCACTTTATCAAGGCGCATGCCTTCACTTGTGGTAATTACAGGTACTTGCGTCTGGTTGAAGGACATGTACTTCGTCTTTGCAGCGTTCATTTTGAGCCCAACTCTTCCCACTGAAGTCTCCACTCTATTGAGTAGTGATTGCGCTTGAGACACTTCCTCAGACAACAGTGCAATGTCGTCAGCAAAGTCTAAGTCTGTTAATACGGTTGGTCCTATTCTTCTGCTGCTTCTTTTTGTTAGGTGGAATCCTAGCTCTTCTTCTCTGCCATCTATGGCCTCTCTAAGGGCATAGTCAAGAACAATGACAAAAAGATATGGAGCCAGGGTGTCTCCTTGTAGTACTCCAGCCAGTATCTCAAACACTTCTGTTTCTCCATCTGGTGATATGACCTTTGCCTTGGTGTCTTTGTATATGTCTGCTGTCGCATTTGTAAGCTGATCGGGTACACCATAGGCTTTCAATATTTGCAGCATTCGTCCCCTATGTATTGTGTCAAACGCTTTCTTAAAGTCAATAAAGGTTATGATGGCTGGCAGGTGATTTGATCTTATTCCCTCAATAATTCTTCGAAGGGCAAGTATGACCTACAGTGGTACGTCCTACTCTGAAGCCATTTTGATTAGCTCTTAGGTGGACGTCAAGCTCCGGTCTAATTCTGTTGAGTATCATCTTGTTGTATAGCTTGGCAACAATTGAACTCAGGCTTATTCCACGGTAGTTACCCCCCAAGCTGAGATCACCTGATTTCGGTATTGGTACTATGTTGAGAATGGACCACTGTTCTGGCTTTTTCCCGTTCAACAAGGCATCATTGCAGAAGTCGAGAATGATGTTATCCAAATCACATCTTTTGAGCATTTCAGTTATAATACTATCTTCCCCACAGCTTTTCCCCTCTACTAGTGCCTTCTTAGCCGTCTCATATTCCTCCAAGTCAAAGGTTCCTACTTTAATGTTGAGATCTGATAGTATTGGAGCAATTTCCTCATCCTCATTACTTATATGTGGTGGGCTCCCAAGTAGATTTTTGAAGTGAGTGTACCAGTTGTTTAATCTCTCCTTTTGCGTGGACCCTTTGATTTGCCCCTTTCTTGTTGTCAGTCTTCCTGATATTTGGTTTATCAGTTTCCAACTCTTACCATGCTTGCTGTTTATGTGAGCATTTTCTACCTCTCTTAGCGTAAGGTCTTTCTCTTTCACTTGATCATAAGCCTCTCCTAGGCTCTTCTTAGCATCCTTATAATCTCTGCTATTTTCCTCATCGCTAGTGTCTAGTTGATATTTTGCGTAAGCTTCATTAATTTTTGTTCTCGCCCCGATAACCTGGGCGTCTTTTGAGAAGTAGTTTCTTTTCTCTTTCTTCCTCGCAGGAATGACTTCTTCTGCAGCTTCTTGAGTGGCTGTAATGAACCTTGTGTATTTCTCAGTTGCAGTTTCTACGTCATCCTGAAGGGGCTGAAACCTATTGCGCACCTCTATACTGTATTTAGCTTGTAGATCTTGATCAGTTGTCAATAGATTCCAATCGTACTGCTTTTTCCGTTTGATGATCTTACTCTTCCTGAGGCTTAATCGGATGTTAGCAGGGACTATTCTATGGTCATATCCCACACTAGCAAAGGTGTTGTATGCTTCAGAATTTTGAACACTGTTTCGCCATTTCCGCCTGACAAGGATGTAGTCCAGCTGTAGTTTATTGCCGCCAGGGCTGACATATGTCCACAACTTGCCTTTTTTCTTGCGAAAGTAGGTATTTGCGACTATTAGATCTTTCTCTTTAGCTAGTTCTGCTAGATACTCTCCATTTCTGTTTGTATCATCATGGTATGAAAATTTGGTGTCATCCTTTCCAAGTCTGGCATTGTAGTCGCCGACAACAAGCAAGATGTTGTGTGCTGGAATGGAGTCAATCGCCCCCTTTAGACTGTTGTAGTGCTCTTCTATGATGTCCTCTTCCGCCACATTTGTAGGGCAGTAGGTCACCACTACAGTTGTTGCTGGGTTACCATGGAAGTTAACTATGAGTGTACGATCAGAATGTGGTTTAATACTCGCTAATGATCGGAGTGCTGTGTTGTTGAGTAGTATCCCGACTCCACCTACAGCTGCACCTGCTTTATTTCTTGTTGCTGAGGTAGTGATCAGTGTTCTGCCCAAAATGATCTCATATTTCACTGGGTCATCATGGACAATGCGGTGTTCCTGTATCCCGATCATGTCAATTTTATATTTGATTAGATTTGATACAAGCTCCTCCCTACATCGACTCTGTCTGATAGTTCTCACATTCATGGTAGATATAGTGATATTTGTCTTGCATGTTGCAAGTCGTCTCCTCTTGCGCGCTCTGCCGTCAAGCTTACTCCTCCCTTCCGGGTTTGGGGGCATGCCGTCATCAGTTGATTTTGAAAAATCCGAGTCTGCTCCAGGAGACGTTAGGTTAGTAGGGACTTTAAACCCTAGTGTTGGTTTGGTTTGTCATCATGGTTTTTCTGTTGCTATAATCACTGCGGTCGCAACTCCTGCAGCATGGTTTATTATCAAAGTTGTCCTTATTCTAGAATACTTGCCAGCCAAGGCTAATGAGTATATTCTACCCGAGTCTCAATATTTTAGATTGAAACCTAGTAAGCTATGTTCAATAGACCTTCAGACTACTCCAATAGTCTTAGATCTACCGATCATTGCCCCCCAGAGCTCCGTCAGTTAGCATTAACCGCAAGGTTTGGCTATCCAGGTGGCACGCGACTAACATGCACTGTATTGCAATGCATCTCAGTCTTCGAGGACGTGGAGATGGGTAACTGCAAGGGAAGCGATTAGGGACAGGAGGGCTGATGGAAGTGCCTCCTGTATCTACAACCTAGAGCAAAGCAAAGTATGGAAACAGTTGCATAGAAGAAGCATGCAGAGTAGAAAGAGATATGAGATAGGGGAAAGGAAGATTAGTGGTAGAAGAGAAGGTTGGAGTTGCGCTACTTACAGCCAGTTTTAAACCACCCAATACACGGGACCAACATTTCTACGTGACTTCCGAACCACGGTGCGCCTATATACATGCCTACTTCAGTCTGCACGGTCTGAAGGAGGCATGGGGACGAGGCTGTGTTGGTGTATCGTATTGAACTCACGCTCAAACGATCCACCAACAGAACTACGGTGCGCAGCAGTGTTACGACTCTCTAACCATGCTAACCGACTGCGCCACCTCGCCACCTTCAAGAGTGAGTTGTAGATTGGCAATTGTGAGTTAAGATTGTGAAGAATTGATAATTACTTGCTTTGATTGATAACTGTGGAAGATTGATAGTAGGATCAAATGAACATTTGGATTTCTTTTTTAAATTAAAAAATGTGTTGGATTAAATCAAGTCTCAAAATGTTCTTAGATGAGAAATGTCGGCCAGCAGAGCTACCGTAACACCTTATCAAACCTTGCTTACATGTACAGTCCTCAAATTAGAGAGAAGAAATTTCTTTACAAATTTATATTTTAATATTTTTACATAGGAACTAGAGTTTTGGAATTTTACTTACTTTTTTTTTTACTTTCGTCGACCTCGGTCGGAAGCCATGATGAATTTTCGCCAGTTCACTCTGTCCTGCATTAGATTGCGTAGCTCTTGCTGGTTGATGCCAGCATCTTTACTAAGCAGCGTGGGGTATGTCAACCTTGGTCTCCCTTGAGTACGTTGGCCTTGAGTTGGGGTCCAGAAGACTAGTTGAGACACTGGTTCATTCAGCCTTCTTACACAGTGGGCAGCAAAATTGAGGCGTCGACGCTGAACAATTTCTGATATTTTTGGTAGCCCTGCATAGATTTCCTCTCTTGTGGGATGATCCTTCCAGTTGAGGTTTAATACCATCATTAGTAGTCTGGTATAGCAGCCGTCAAGTCTTGCCTCAAGTCTGTTTGTTAATGTCCACCCTTCTGCGCCATAAAGTAGAATGCTTTCTACAGCAGCACGGAAGAAGCTGATCTTCAAGGAGGCTGACAGATTAGATTTCCAGAGGGTGCGCATCTTGTTGCAAGCCTTCCAGGCAAGGGCCTTGCGGATTTTAAAATCTCTTTCAGATTCGTCTACCCATGAACCAAGGTACTGGAAGTCATTGACCTGATCTAGGTGGTTCCCATCAATGGTGTTCAGTGTAGCATTGCCTTTGATGTTGTAGGTCATGAATTTGGTTTTTGTTGCATTCATCTGGAGACCGACTGTTGCAGCAGCATTTTCCACGCGAGAGAGTAAGTTCTGGGCTTGTTGAAGCGTGTCAGATAGCAAGGCAATGTCATCTGCGAAGTCTAGGTCTGTTAGGATTTTAGCAGGGTGTCGCCGGCTACGTCTGGGTGTTACTGTAAAGCCCAGCGTGTCTTTGTCTTCACCAATTGACATCCTCATGACATAGTCCAGTACAATTATGAACAGATATGGTGCCAGTGTGTCTCCCTGGAGCACTCCTGCAAGAATTTCAAATGCATCAGTTTCGCCATCTGGTGATATAACTACCGCTTGTGTGTTGCTGTACATTAGGTCAATCGCTTTAACAATGCCGTCTGGGATACCGTATGCTCTAAGGATCTTGAGCATTTTTCCTCTGTGTATTGAGTCAAAGGCCTTTTTGAAGTCAATGAAGGTGATGATACATTCAAGATGCTTGTCCTTAATACCCTCAATCAGTCTTCTTAAGGCCAGGATGTGTGATGTTGTTGAGCGTTCAGCACGGAACCCATTTTGGTTTGGTCTTAGCAATGGTTCCATATGAGGACGAATGCGGTTGAGTATCAAGCGATTGAAGATCTTAGCTGCTATGGATGTCAAACTTATACCACTATAGTTGTTAGCTTTGCTCAGGTCACCTTTCTTGGGGATTGGGACAATACCACTGAGGGACCATTCACATGGTTTTTCACCTCTTAGTAGGGTACCATTACAGATTTCTAGTAGGATGTTGTTGAATCTACCAGTTTTCCATACCTCAGCTGGTATTTCGTCAAGCCCTGCAGCTTTTCCATTTGACATCTTCTGAAGTACTTTCTGCAGTTCCTCATTAGTGAAGGCTCCAGTCTCAATTGGCAAGGTGTTGTCAAAGATGTTTTCAATCTCCTCATCTGGATTACTGGCTATAGGTGGTGAGCCAAGTAGCGTGGAAAAGAAATCCTTCCATTCCTTACATCGTGCAGATGGGGTGTTTCCTCCCAATCGACCAGCTCTGGGGGTTGTTCTTCCAGTGATTTCATTCATTGTTGCCCATGCCAATCCACTCTGCATACTCTGAGATGCTGACGTGATGTTGGAAATCTTCTCCTGGAGATATTCCCCTTCAACTTTGGTATATGTGCTGTCCAGTTCCTTTTTGGCATGCTCAAACGTCTCTTTATTGAGTTCACTGCTGGTATCTGTGAATTGCTTGTGAGCATCTCTCAGACTCTTCCTGGCTCGACTTACTCTTTCATCCTCCCATGAGACTTTGTTGCGCGGTCTTTTACTTTTCTTTGGTAGAGTTTCAGAAGCAGTGTTTTTGTGTGCCTCGATGAACAGAGAGTATTTCTTATCCGCTGTGATTTCATCTTCATCTTGTAAGGAGCACAGGACACTGAATTGGTTTTGCACCTCTACTGCATAAGCTTCTTGGAGTTTTACGTCAGTCCTGAACTTCTTCCAGTCATATTTGCTTGTTCTCTTGCTCACAGCCTTTGTGGCTCTCAGGCTCAGTCTAAGCTTGGCTGTGACGATCCTGTGGTCTGAACCAACACTGACAAAAGAATTGTAGGCATTGCAGTCACAAGCGCTGTTCTTCCGGAATTCCACTTCTTGTTGATTGCTATGTAGTCCAGTTGCGATCTTGCGCCGTTGGGGTACTGAAAAGTCCACAGTTTTCCTTTCTTCTTCTGTAGCATTGTGTTTATTGCTTTCAGTTCACATTCCTCCAGATAGTCTTCCAGATGCTTACCATTTCTATTTGTCACTTTGTTGTATGCGAAATTCTTGTCCCCTTTACCAATTTGTGCATTTAGGTCTCCCAAGACAACCAGAACATTGTAATTTTAAAAGAATATTTATTACCTGGTAAGTTATTTAGTTTGAGGACTGTATATATAGATGGTGTGACCGGTGACGTAGTGCCCGGCAGTATGCGTGCGCACCTATAGGGAATGTGCTTTAATTCACACTTGATTGATCATTACTTACAATGCTCACGGTGTAATAGTGCAGTAGTCATGGTCTGCATCCCTAAGCACAGTGAGAGACCAGGTACTAAATCTGGTTGCCCTGCAGTATGCGTACGCACCATAAGGGCATGTGCTTTTAAAATTGGCGCTCAGTGATGTGTGTTTTGCTTTCGAATAGTATGTATGCAGTAGTCATGGACTAGTACCTCTAGCATGTCTTTAGACCAGGCGCTAATCAATTTGTAAACACTACTGATGTAAACAACGGTCACCTCATCTATACAACTGCATAGATATTCCAGCTTGCTGAGTTCAAGTCTATAAATAGGAGAATTATATTATTGCTTAAAATAAAAAGGCCGATAGATTAGATGATTTTATATTTTTTCAATTGAATTTTAATATCAATTTTGAATTTTTTCCTTTGCTGGCGTCCATGCATTTGTTTAGTATTTGATATTCTTACATTTTAAATATAACTTCAGCATACAGCAATAATGAAAAAAAGAGAAAAGAATGGTTTTTAATAGATGATAAAGAATGAATACAATGAGTGGAAATGGGAAAATACAAACTGAAAGAGGTTATAACAATTTGCACAAATAAACAAGATACTATTTTTGGTTTTAATCATGGCAAGAGTCAATTCTCCTCAACAAACAATTGTATATACTAGTTACTATAGTCAAGTCAGTTCCAAATTGGCAAGAAAGAATGTGTTTTTGTATCTCGCCGCATGCACAAAAGTAATTCAAGCCATATGAGTGTTTCTGCATGCGTGCAATTTTGCCTGTGTGTGATTTTTGCATTCGCCCGCGTTACACATACTATACAGATGTGTCTGTTGCATTCATGCGCTCCAATGTTCCTATTAAGAGGCTCTTATTGTTGATGTTTTCACTCGTGCACATACCTCACATACGGACAACTTAATATTTCAGTGATCCCCTGGGATATACAATTGTCTGGATATATACATTATCACTTCATCGTTTAATCGTTAAAAAAGTGTGTTTTAAATTATGTTAAATGTTTGACAAATGAGTGTGAAGTAAAACCCTCTGGTCCCATGGTAGTAGTAATAATAGCAAAGGCGATTATAATTGTGTGCTTAATTTAATATTGGATAAAAAGGTGGTAGAATGCAGACTAATTTTAAAGCACAGAAACAAATTTTGGATATGATGAAGAGAAGGTGTCTGATCGATATTTGGTGGGATAATAATCCTAACAGTAAATGTTACACAAGGTCACAGGTCACTAATAGGTATATCAAACAAGGTGGGATCGTTTCAAAAAATCCTTAAAATCGTGATACGTGTCTCTATTTTAAATAGAAGTTGTCAACAAAACATAACATTTTTGGTATCATATTAAAGACAATTTATCCAGCTACCGAATAAAAAAAGAATTAAAGCCACATGTTTAGCAACAGTGAAGTTATCAATCTAAACGTCGAGTGAGTCAAGGGTGGGAGCGGTGGATGAGGAGGCGGTGGATGAGGCGCCCATAGGTTTGTACACAAAATAGCGGAAAACTAGAACTTTTGAAATTGATGCCATTTTAAAAGTATACATAGGAAAGTTTTCAAACTTCTCATATGTGTTAATAACATGTGCCTGCTACTATGAATACTAATATTGAATTGTTATCTAGACATTCTCTACGAGAATATGATGTTCAATTCAGGGAGTGTTTTAATGTAAAAAATACACTACAGTTTTATTCATTTTATTGATTAAACAATGGCCAAATCGCAGTCTCTCTATTTCATTTGTGTGACTCTTCAGTCCTTTTCTACCCTGGGTAGTAAAACATTTAACTAAAAAAGCCAGAAGTGTTTCTTCACAGAATTGTTCATAGATTCATGAAAAATTTGCTATTTAGACCTATTTTGGACTACCCTGTATTCAAAATAAAAGGAACTTTAACGATATCCATGTAGTTCATTTTGATAACCATTTTCTTTTAAATTAAATGGTCCATGCTAACTAAATTTCATAGAATATTATATACAAACATTCATTTTATGCATTATTTCATCATAATTTTAGACACCCTGTACTTTTCCTGTGTACATTTTGGGCAAATGATTCTTAGCAAATTTGGTAGCACCTTCTGCGGTTGTTCTGATTTTGGTGACTATTTTCAGCTAAACCCTAATTGTACAAACTATCAAACTATTTTGTGAGGAGCAAAAACGATCACATTTTTTATGTTCCACCCTGTAAAAATTGTACACACCCTGCATAATTTGATTCTTTTTTGCAAAAATAAAAAACCTTGAATCTTAAGCTTTCCAACAATATATAGTTTGTGGGTCATTAAGTATGTAAAACTTAAGTTTTGTCCCGTTTAATCAGAATTGGTGCATTTCTCAACATTATTAGAAGTGAAACTTTTTTTTTGACCAGTTTGTGACTTCTGACCACATGGAGGTCAAATACAACCCCACCAATTTCATGCCATTTAAATTAGTTTTTAGATCAGTAAGACTCTTAAAGGATGCGTTGAAAATAGTTAAATTTTAAATGGGTATAGGACTGATTGCTGTTGAATGATAATTTACTACTCAAGTTAAGCAGTTAAGGGAAGTGTCAACCCTATTATTTTGATGATCAACTTTTGCTTCTAAGTTTGAGAATATTGCATAAAAGTACTTATATGTATACATTTATAGAAAGGAAATTTGATAAGGAATCCGATGGTGATATCAATGTGATACCAAATTAACTAAATTTTGAGAAATGAACCAAAAAGCTTCTTTTTTTTTTACCCCAAATTTTTCAGACAGAATAATTATAAAATAAAAAATGGTTATTTGTTCTAATATACATTTTTGTAAACAAGACAATTTTGTCTAGGAGGCAATTTTTTTCTCTCCAAAATAAGGCTTAGTTTTGGAAATATTGCTAAAAACATCGGAAAAGTGTAAAAGTCGTGTTTTTTGCATACATTTCGCTAGAAATGGATGCATATCTCGAGTTTAAAATCCATAATCGAAAAAATAAAACATTGCCTCCTAGCGCTGAAAGTCCTCTACACAATGGTAGTAAAGGCTTACCTGATAGTTTGATATATTTTAGTTATGTTATCTGAAAATTCGTAAAATTCCTTCAAATTTGAACTTCTAGAAAACATCGATTTAGTAAAAATATTGACATTTTCCACCATTTAAAGCTAAATGTTCACGGAATACACGGGCGTGTGACCTAAAAAGCGAGTATACTATTATGAACAATCAAAATAAAATATCAGATTCAATTTATATTGTCACCATCTGAAGAAATTGGAAGAAAACTGAAATTTAAATGATCGTATGGTTGGCCTTTGTTTACATTTTTAGACATTGTTTTGCGCTCTTTTGTTTTTCGCGTCTATGTCGCGGATATTAAGCGGCGCGTCTAGTATTATGCGCGGGAAGTTTCAGCGCGCGGCGCAATGATCGAACAGCTGTCGCAGCATTTGAAAAGCGCGGAACTCCGCTTAATTTCCCGCCAAATAACCATGCGCCTTTTCCTGACTCAAACTTACCAAAACAACAATTTTAAATCACCCAAAAGAACGGGAAATAATCGCTTCCGATTAGTAATTTATGATGGTAATGATAGAATACATACAAAGTATAAAATAATAGAGAAATATGAAATTCAATTTTTGAAACAAGTGCCGGGTTGACACTGCCCTTAAACAATAGCATACTGCAAATGTCAAGAGGAAGGCTTCGTGTGCATCCGGAGTGTCATATTCACCACATGTTTCTGCAGTATTTATTGTTTCTTTTACCATCTCTATAAAGGCATATTTAAGCTGTACATCACCGGTCACCGGTGACCACTGTATTTCAACGGACTCCCTTATTTAACACCGACTCTCTCGGATGGTCAGTGCAATCAATAAAGGACGCCTGAGGGAATCCATTTAGTGTCGCTCGTTTTCAATTCAAAATGACAGCGCTTCCGGAGTGATAACTAAACACGGTGAGGGGGTGTGCGTTCTTATGGATGAATGTTTTCTTCATCGTCGTATGAAATATTTCAATTAATATAACACTTTGAAATATCCTTGTTATTTGATTGGTTGATTGTATATCACGTGACATTGTCCCATTTTTTATTGGCAAATATTCCATTATACATTGTACGTCAATCATCTTGCAATTTGATTACATTAGCCGTGCATTTGTTTGCTCCATTCGTTTTGTTCTATTGCACGCCTAGTGATTTTCAGTTGGCAACATTCACTACATATGCGCTAATATTGAACTGCGCCTCGATTATGATGCTTGTTAATTATGACCAGCCATATGAGCAACGCAAGTGTCTCCCAATCTTCCGGTCAAAATGCCAAAGTCGTCCTACTGGTGATTCGTTCAACTGCCTTTGTAGCTTGGTTATTTGTTCTGCTGACTGTATAGATTGGGCCATCACTGCCTTATGGTTTTGATGGGACTTCTTAAATGTAGTAGACAAGACAAATATTGTTTTAAGTGAGAGCGCAATCCTCTAGGCATGGGCCTAGGCCTAAAGTAGGTCAAGCGTAATACACCTATCAGTTGTAAGACGCACCCTATGACCCCCGGGAGAGGTGCGTCGTGGGTGCGTCGTTTACCAAAAAAATTTGACGGAGGGTACGTCAGTGGCAGCCTTTGGTCCGTCAACAAAATGACGGAGGGTGCGTCAAGGTCCGTCACTTTACATGGGTGCGTCACAGTTTACATCTGTTTACGAACAACAAAATACGACCTTTAAATATACGCTATAGGGCTACTATACCACATAACTCCTTAATACCGCCAACCAGGCTCCACTTTAATACCGCAAACATCACTCCGATATTTTATACCGCATGTTCTAAAATGCCTGAAATCACTCGATCATCAATACAAGAGTTTGGCAAACGAAAAAAACAAGGAACCGCAGTAGACCGAGAACCTTTCATTTTAAGAGAAGTGTCACGTATACAAGCATCTTCATGGTATAAGATAGGGGATCAGCATTGCGCTCTTCCGCACAAGCGCAGAACAATCTAAGAACACAGAGGTAGTAGGACAGGCCCCCGGAATTGAATTTGGTCGGGGATGTGCGACAGGAGATTCAAATAAAAAAACATAGGCCTACCCATTTCTAAAAGGTGATTTTTTGAAAAAACGGTACCCATTTCTAAGGATTTTGCTTCATTTATAGACCCCGTTCGCAAATTATCTGGAAAATAGACCAAAATTTCGCATTCGCGAAAATACACCCATTTATATGATTTTCTTTGTAGAAAACTAGACCCAATCTTCGCAATTCGTGAAAATATACCCATTTGTAAGGATTTTAAAATAGAATCTGTAGCAAGTGGGGCAAATTTTTTTATTTTTAGAGATTTTCCATCACAAAATCATACCCCATTATGTTTTTTTTAAAGCAAAAAGCGACTAAGCGGCACTACATGTAGCGCCACCGCTTAGGCGAGTACCCTCCCACCGCCCCCCACCCCCCCCCCCCCCCGAAGAAAGGTCACACATAATTTGTCAATCAAGCTCACGGACACAGACATCAAACAACAAAAAGTCGGGTATTAAAAGAGAGAAAAAAACTGGGAGATATTTGATTTGAACAAAACAAAACACTATTTTTAATAGAGCCCAGCCGCCCGGAAATAAGGCCAAATGGTGTTAAGGGTTGTTATTAACAACCCTTAAAGGTATATTATGTGATCTTTCCAGGGAACGCCCTCAACATCGAAAAAAAAATAGAAAGCAGATTTTCTTGCAGATTTACATTTCTGATCATAAATCATGCATACATTCCAAGTTACAGGGCGATACGATTCTTAATTACTTCAAAATCATGGTTTTAGAGTGAAAATAAACTGTCGGAATTCCGACAGTTTATATTTTTCACTCTAAATTCACTCTAAAACCATGATTTTGAGGTAATTAGGAATCGTATCGCTCTGTTACTTGGAATGTATGTATGATTTATGATCAGAAATGTAAATCTGCAAGAAAATCTACTTTCTAAAAAAAATAATGAATAGAGGGCGCTATCTTGAAAAGATCACATAATATGCCTTTAACACCTGGCCTCGAATGTATTTAAAATACATTCGAGGCCAGGCCCAGCTGAGAGAGCCGGGGCATCCCCTGCCAGGCTTTCCACCCTGTCCAGTGGCGGATACACCGTCCGGGGGAGGGGGGGGGGGGTGGCGGGCGCCCCTCGTAAAATTTGACAATATACCTTTTTTTGTGTACCACTGTACCTTTCATGTTGGGGACCTTTTACGATTTGGTACCAATTACAAAACAGTCTTGGTCAGCCCCCCTCCCCCCCCCCCCCCCCCCCCCCCCCACCCCGTAAATTTTAATCCTGGATCCGCCACTGTTGTCCCCATCACCGAAATCACCGAAATGAAATGACAGTCTCCGATATGACTGGTTATGACCACTCCCTTGATCACAGGCCACAGCCCCCGGTACTCGGATTTGGTTTGGTCGGGGGGGGGGGGGTGCCGCTGGAGATTCAAAACCCCTACCCTTTCAGGGTGTTTTTGGAAAAAACGGTACCCATTTTTAGGGGTTTTGCTTCATTTTAGACCCAATTTTCGCAGATTATCGGGAAAATAGACCTAATTTTTGCAAATTTTCGCAAAAATAGACACACAAATCGCGAAAATAGTAAAAAGTGACCCCATCATTAGGGATTTCCAGCACAAAATCATACTCTATGTTTAGGGATTTTGTGCCCAAAAAGCTACCCATTAGATAGAGCGGCACGC
This sequence comes from Ophiura sarsii, assembly GCA_035610835.1. Lineage (NCBI taxonomy): Eukaryota > Metazoa > Echinodermata > Ophiuroidea > Amphilepidida > Ophiuridae > Ophiura > Ophiura sarsii. The sequence goes on from CM069443.1 coordinate 26,720,610, forward strand.
CCCCGTATACCATCTTAGGCGAGTAACCCCCCCCCCCCCCCCCCCCACGGGTCTTGGCCTGAGACTACTCTACCGGGGGAACCACTCGTAATCACCCGTGGCCGTGTTGTCCATGCAATTTTAGTCAAATTTAGGGGGCATCGCATGTGGATCATCAGGGGGGGGGGGGGGCATATCTGACTATTTGTTTTAGTTTACAAAAGTTCACATCGAGTTTGTAATTTCATTTGGGGGGGGGGGCATAACGGTGGGAGGGTGGAGCCCCGGGGGGACTTATCACAATAGCGGTACGTGTATGTTCCGCCTTTTTAGATGCCTTTTCTCGAAGTATATGGGTGATATTGATGATTAAATTAGAAATGTTTTTGGTATTTTTAAAGTGCTCCCTTCAATCCTTTGATGGTTTATAGAAGGTGTAATTTCCAATCCGAAGTTCAAATGTTTAAATACACTTTCGAGAACCCAATTTTGGTTATACACCGTTCGAGAACCCAATTTTCTACTTACCTTATTGCATAAGCGCAAGCCTACATATATAACATAAAGGGATGAAGGATGCCCCGCCGCCCACCCCACCCCCAGTCCCCCACCCCCAGTCCCCCACCCCACCCCACCTCCTGGTTACGCCACTGAACGGGTCGAAAGCAGAATGGGCAGAATGTTCTCGAAATTGTTTCATCCTCATCCTGACGTTTATGATAATCAGTTAAATATTTTATGAATTTTAGACCAGACCAGTCAGACATAACATTGTGCATATAAAAGTTCTCCTCTTGGTTCCGTCCATGGTCCATCCCGGTCCCGGTCCGGAGTCTATATAATTATTCGAGGGCCAGGGTTGACAACATCGAATAAGGGCAGATCCCCCGTGAATTAAAAGTAGTTTCATTTCCAGTAGTCATCGTGTTTTATCCAGTTATAGTCAACGATATCTGACGACGGGGTGCGTCGTCATGGTCCGTCAGAATCCACCAATGGTGCGTCCAAAAATTGACGGAGGGTGCGTATTTGGAAGGCAATGGTCCGTGGTTTTTTTGACACAGGGTGCGTCATGGTACATGAGAAGTCGACGCACCTCGGTAAAGTGACGCACCACTCCCGGGGGTCATAGGGTGCGTCTTACAACTGATAGGTGTATAATAAGCTTACTTTTAGCTATACAATCCAAACTCTATCGCCGAGTTGCCCCCCAAATACACCCAATTTTGGTAAATTTAGCCCAATTTGTCCTAATTTACTTTAAAAACACCCAATTGGACGGAAAATATTTCAACTTGGGCCGTTCGCCAAGACCCCCAATTTAGGATGTGTCAGTTCGGTAAGCCCCTGTTTTGAGAATGCCAAGTCACATACCCCTACTCTCTTCAAATTCGAGGGTTTGACTCTCTCTAACTTGTTGCCACAATTTGTTCTGAATTCTGAACAGAAAGAAGATGGGTGGAAGTACGTCAAGTATTTTCATCATTTATTACGGGTAATTACCGACCACTCAATCTGTAGTCAACAAGGGTTGTTTTCATTTAACAGTGTTCAATATGAACCTGGTTAGTTACACGCGGTCAAAAACCCTCGTTATATTCATTATCTGCATCCGACCTTATAGCTGATGGCGCAAAGTCTATGACATTGAAATTCACAAATTACCATCCTGAAGTACAATTGAAGGTGACACTGACTGTGACTGACTGTAGGCGGGCTGTTGTAGTCTCCCAAGTAGACGGATGTAATAATAGTCATATGTTATGTATTGCTACTTAGAAATGTGTTATGGGATATGGTTTGCATGCGACATTGTATTATGGTTATTCCTATTTCCTTTTAACCAGCTACTGTAAGGCACAGACAAACGATGACATTCATTTAATGGTTCAAACATTATTAGTTTTTTACCTTTTTGCATCAGTATTATATGCAGTGGCGTATTAATATATTAATAAGTCTGTGGATGACAGTTTCATGACCAAAATGTCCATAATGTCAACATTATTGAATTCCATCCCCATATTTAGAATCACCATGAGAAATGCATTAAAATAAGTACAAACATTTTTTGGGAAAGTTTCCTGAATTGTTTGTTTTGTATATATGCTAAATCTAATAATAGTCTCGTGAAAAACGTTTTAAAAGCAGATCCTGGATCTTGAAAATAAAATTAGGAACATCCACTATATTGTGTTATTCAATAGGTAGTAAAGTAAGGAACGAAAATCATGATGCAGTTATATCGAAAAAGGGCATTATTTTTCAATATCATCTACCGCCTTTGTGATTTATTTGTGCTTCTTATGAATGATAATACCTGAAAATTTCGACTTCATCAAATTACAATAAACATTGACTTCGGACTCCAATCCATAATATAAACTTGGTTTTATGTGACATGCGATGTGGTCCCATTTGGTTTCCGTCAAACAAATACAACAAAACCCTGGTACACAACCCCGGGCCGTGACCAAATACAACAAGACCCTGGTACACAACCCCGGGCCGTGACGGCTTCAGGGAACGTCTAGTCTCAGATCAATAAACAAAAATTGGTGAATATGGGACAAGATACCTCAATGGTGCTGGTGCGTACACGTAATGATACCCGACCTAGAAAATCTTCTGTAAAGGTCCATATCTATTTTTGATTTCATAAAGGATGGTTTAGAACAAGTTACTAATTTATAAAATAAATAATTATATGCGAAGCTAGGCACGTGGCGGCTTCAATTGGCGACCACAATATGCACCTTTGCCCACAGACACATAGACATGATAGAGGAGAAGCAAGGTATGACAAGACTACATAAATTACAGGACAAAATGAAACTTTCTCACCGAATTTGTAGTACCATTTACCGAAGCTAAGGTTTATTTCCTAGCAATCATGTGAATCCGACCAACGCAGCTCAGATGAATACCGCAGGTCGTGTAGAATGGAAACAAAAAATTAATGTATTTTCAAGAAGAGTACGACCGTCCTCTTCGAATGCAGACAACGGAGGTTATGAACCAGTAAGGAAAACTGAATGCTGCTCGCAAAGCACGCAGGGAAGGACGCACACAAAAGGAATGGCCTATATATTGTTACTGTGGAATCAGGCGAGGGAAACCCGCGAAACAGAAACTCAAGTTAACAGAGTGACTCTGTGCCGCGAGCAAAAGAGATTTATTCAGATTTCAGCTGACTAAATCGTCATTCTACAAAATAGCAAGGCAACTGGCGATTCTGAATATATTTTGAATCATGAATCTAGTGGCAGTGTTGCATATTGTGGAAATATCAAACGTGTATACTGGATCTTGTTTTGTGTCCATGTTGGCAGTGTTTGCATCTTTTGTCATAATCAACCACTATCAATGGCCATATACCCTCTACGTTTAGGATGGGCCAACAATTTATCAACTTGCACTGTAAGGCTACTCGTAATGATACTCGTAATTTAACGAAAGGTGAACCATTAGGGAAGGTAAAATTAAAGACTTCTTTTCAAATATGAAAACCAAATGAATATTTATCGGATGGTTACGGAGATGTCGTAACACATACTCGAGATCCAGTGTTTAGTGCCTGCCTTGTCATTGTTATTTATCTTTTCATATATTTGTTTATATTTCAATTATTTTATAAAAGCGGTTATCCATGTAAAGTAATCCAATCTATTTCAACCCTATAGGGATAGTGATCAAACAGGCGGTTCTTTTTAAAATGATTTCATTTTATCTTTTGTTCTTTGATTTAAAAAAATAAATCTCAAATCATGCAAAATCAGCCGTTTTGTGGCCGAAAATCTGTCGAACATTTTTTTTCCACAAATTATTAACAAAATTCCATATGTTTGCAGATTTTGGTGACATTTTAGGTTTAAAAAAACCTCGACCGACCGACCGACCCTACTTGACAGGTACTTCCGCCCGAAAAACAGGGTGGGTTTTTTTTCGTCGCCTAACGCACTATTTCTAACCCATGGTAGTCGCTCCTATGTAATGCAGTTTACAAATAATTGAAAGATAACTCACTAGATAAATACTCGCTATTTGTGCAATCGACCACCGAAGCGAGCACACATAACCGTACACGGTATACATGGTATATACATACAGTCGGATCCTTAATTTGCAGAATTAATACCGGTATTTATTGCCAAAACATTAAAATAATTATATTTATATTGCACTGTTTATATAATGGACTGATGAGCTCACGTTGTATCATATCATGATCAGATTCAACTTCGCATGATGCCTCATGAGGCATATAACATTATACGCTAGTATAAATCTTGAGCCGTCGAATGGTCTCCTTTGTGATTGGCTATTCAAAGACAATAGCAACCCATCGGAGATCGAGTTAATTTGAAAGGATTTTAGAGCGATCCGTCCGCGCGATGATCAGTAGTCATAATAAGCATCGTGTATTGCGCAGATGCTAGTTCATCGTGGAGATTTAGTGCTGCAGCTAGTCATTGCTAGTTGCTCTTTTGCTATAAGCTCTGGAATTATGGTGGTGTAATAACCGACGTATGTCGTCTGTGGCTGCGCTGCTGCGTTTTAAAGACATAAGAATTACATTTTACTGATCATTGGATAATATTCTTACTGGAAAGTGACTTGATAATGGAACTTTTAAACGTGGGTGTCGTTGCGTGTTTGAAATATGGGGTAAGTATAACAAAGCTCTTCTCTACCGGAAATACTAATTTAGTAGTACGGACACTTGTTGTGAATTATATATTGCTATTATTATTAAATTTACTCTTTTGGATGGGGAAAACGATTTGATTTGGATTATGGCTTGCCCAATAGAAACATGTATAGACGTAATTTGTTTTTCCGTCTTTACCACATTTAATAGCGCGGGTATATAGTCCAGGACGATATTAGTTAGGAACCCTATCATACGTGTTGAAAATATACAATTATAAATTGGATTTAACCGATTAAATTAACGAGCTTGCATCGTTTTAAGGAATTGTGTTTGATCATCTGTTCCAATATTCGTTGCAGTTTGCACAATTGAAATGTATCGCGTGTGTGCCAAACGATCATTAAATCGTAAAACATAGATTATAATACCCATCCATACCATTATAACGAAACGTATGGGTATAAATGACGAATCATCGGCAGAGTAACACCATATATCAGACTATCATTAACACAACGAGCATATTTCAATATTTGTTTTAGAAATACGATTCCGTGAATTTGTAACCACTCACGACATACATGATGTATAGTATAATAATTGAATACACTATTCCCTGACGTGCACACAATTCCCTGACGTGCACATTGTGTAGTTTAATCTTTAACATGTTTAATAGAGTGTAGCCTACTGAGAAATAAGAATGGACAAGAAAAGGGAGGAATTTGGGTTTTTGTTTTAAAATTGCTACACAATTACCAAAGATACTATAGGAATTTGTTTAAATGTTTGACAATTTTGCGAATTTTAAATGTATGCTCCGACACAATGCTTTCAGCAGACGTGTCGTATGTTATGTTTATTTGTCCAGCAGGATAATAAGAACGCTGGTCTATACTATGTGTTAACCACTATCCTGTTTGTAATTCACTGGTTACGGATCATGCTATTGTTATCATCAATCTCCATTCTGCATCATTTATTCATTTCCCCGCGCAGGTGTTTTCTTGTATCAGGAATGTGTCTAATGTTTCCGTTTCATCACTTAGCTTGTTTTTCGACCATCAATCATCTTCTAAGTCGTCATACATCATATTAGCCATTGAGACCTTTGGTTATTTTTTGTTTTGTTTTATAAAATAAGTAATTAGATGTTGTTTTTGTCGTAATTGCTTGTTGTTTATCAACATTCTTGGGTTTTTGTTTTTGTTTTTGTTATAGATAAAAGTATTTTATTTGTTTATGTCACCCACTATTCTACGTTAAAACTGCTCTTAGGCTACAGTGATCAAATCTTAACAAGTTTTGTATCACTCGTCATCAAACACTTTTTCTGGATATATTATTTATTATGCGCCTCAATGAAGCGTTACTCTTGTAAACCCATTAAAGTAGATACTGACGGATCTAAAGTCTTTATCGATACCGAGGTACCTTTCTACAGTATCAATTTACTCTGTTAATGTGTTATGCCGGTTAAACAAGTACATAAATGCAGGAGTATAGATACATTTGTACTTTTACGAAGAAGTTTCATTCATACTCGAATGAATTTGAAGCTCCCAATATTGGTTTACTTCGAAGATTTGTAGATCGGATTAATTACAGCATGATAGAGGGTAAAGATCGATAGATTCCTGTTCTAATGTAGTTCCCATCGGATATATTACGTAGGTGAGACAAGGCCATACGTAGGTAAACACTTGGAAATCAACCGCAATCTGATCACTGACAAGTCGTTAGGAGGGTATTACAAATCAGCAGCACAGCTCAGATAAGGAATCATTGACGACCAGAAAATATTTAAGCCTTGCTTATCAAAATGATGAGATAATTCTCATCCTTAACAATATTCTGGGACTGAAATCAATTGTACTATTGGCTAGAACTTGCTCCATGATGCTGTCGTTGTCATATAAAGAAAGTGAATCGGTATGATGAAGCTACTTTATAATTATTCAATTTATGCAATATAATGCCCATGTTGACTTCGTACAAATATTTTAATGGTATTTTGACCCCCCCCCCCCCTAACCCCAATCATCCTAAATTGTTTGTAAAACAGAACATTTCGTTATGCAATACAGAATGTATAGCAAGATTTTACAGATTCCTATTCCAGTTCACCTCAGACAAATATTATGACGTATAGATGGAAGAAGGCTATACGTAGCTAAGCCCTTCGACATTTGGACATCAGCTGGAATCGGATCACTGACAAGTGGTTACGAAGGAATAACAAATCGGCATCACATCTGGGATAAAGGAATAATACTAAAACTAAAACAACACAATATTTCACGATTTCTTCTTGTGACGAACCCATTATTTCGAATTGGATGGACCAAACAACAATGTTTAAATGTGCGGGCGGGCGTACCACCGGTCCACCGAAGCACCATCGCATTTTAATCTGTTTTTGTAAACTAAATTTACGCAGATTTAGAAAATGTAGAGTTATTCTTTTTAACAGTAGATTCATTCGTACTAGAATATATTTCAATAGATCTGCAGGACAGATTCATTTTCATAGTGAACAAAAATGTACAGCTACCTGTTCCGGTTCACCTCGGACATATGACCATGATGACGTAGGTCCAACAAAGGCATACGTTGGTAAACCCTTGGAGATCAGCTGCAATCTAATCACTAACAAGTAGTTACGAAGGAATTATAAATCTGCAGCACAGATAAGGAATCCGAAAGACGATATTTAAGTCTTGCTTATCAAAATAAAGAAATAATCCTCATTAGTATCGGGGAATAAAATCCGCAATTGTACTGCCATTCTCCAATGCAACCAACACTGTACAATGCTATATATAATTGTTATATTTTACTTTATGCAACTAAATTAGTAAATCCAAATTTTGTCCATAACTTTCTGCTAAAAAGACGAAACGATACTGACCCTTTTTCACAAATGTTGTATTATGATACACTATTTTGATATTTGTTGAATTGTTTATGACCATTAATAACAGAGATCAAAGAAATTTGAAAGAGCATAGAACTGAATTTTATTCTTCGCCTTACTATAACCGTTCATGCCATACTGACATCAAGAGCGAGCGTTTCATCGTAAGGACAGGTGAAGAAGACATTCCAACAGGTGGTGATGTTTATCCCACTGCTATCAACTTAAACCACAAAAAGAGCGTATCAATAGAAGTTATCCACGTAACCATGGAATTATTCCATGACGTAACCATTCGCAACAGACTACGAAGTTGAATCGCACCCGGCCTATTCTACATTCAACCATTAAATCGGTGAATGACCCATGACGTCTTATTCATTGGATGAACTGTTTACATACGGATGGCAGCAAATCCGTTACATGGATAACCTCTCCATATACAGACACATTGTCTGGAGGTTCTAGTTCACCTGGCAATTATACCTGGTTAACGGTTACTTATCATACAAACAAAGTCCGGGGAATGAAGAGGAATGTCATAATTATACTGAAACATGAATACTAGTCAAAACAATAACGTTTGTTATGGTTTTCAAACATGCTATTACTGCTGCCGTGTACATGTATAAAACGTGTCATCATGTTTATAGGACGTTTTGCCATTGCCATCACAAATGATGGTACAATAAAATCTGACAACTGAACGAATCCGTATATTGCTATACACAGGGTGCAAAGTGGTGTACGGCCGGTAACAGCTGCATATAGTATTTGAAATAACCCTTTTTTATAGTCACGCAAATAAAATAAAATCGCTAATGTTCTTAAGCAGAAAACTAATCTGAAATATGCAATCAAATAATTATATGGGTACGTGTACTCTATTTATTGTACATTGTAAATACAGTGTTTAAACAGAGACAAGATAGTGTTTAGGTTCATCATTTAAATAATGATAGTTCTTTAACATGTTTAAGTAAACAGTACATTTTAAAGGGAAGCGGTCATGGTGAGGATTCTAACGAAAATTGAACAGCGCGCGGCGACTACATATTTGAATCTAAACATGTTGGACATTGGCGCAGTCTGTAATTGTTCTACGTATGTTTACATGCAAGCGGTATTGTGTGCGACTCTACAACAACCTCTTAACCCAATGTGGACGGCGCGCTCAATCAACCATTCTTCATTTGATTGAACGCATTTTCTATCGTTTGATGTAAGTGATGTATTAGTTATGAGCTAAGGTTTAGCTGGTACAAAATCGTCGTCAGCGGTTTCTTTTCCTCACCATGCACTATGGAGGAGGAAAATATTGTATTGTGTAAAAAACTATATTTTAAAAAAGGAGTCGTTACTCTGGGTTTCATCTTTAATATGGTAAAATTTAGGTTTGAGAATAGGGTTTATTCAGTATGATAATGAAATAAGAAAACCGCAATATTGACAGTAACCATAATCTCGTCAGCCGGGCTTGTCATTGGGACTGTCCGATACGTTTTAACAATTCTAAGCTGACATTATAATAATTTAATTGAGTGAGAGTCACATTTTACTCCTCAACATAGTTACAGAAGAGATACGTTTTTATCAATCAATTTTCTGAAATGTTGAAGAACTTTTTTGAATTAAATATCTTCTTCTGATAACTACCAACAAGTCTAAGAAGAACATTAACATAATATTTTAGTTATATAGAAGTAGACACAGGTGGTTTTAAATCATTCCAATCAATCTCAAAACTACTCTACATTTAATCATTTAGTGATGTCTACAGCATGTAGCGTGTTCGGTATGATGGATAGTACTTGATGCTTTTATCATCCATCATACGCATGTCTAATAACAGGGCCACTTTCATCTTGAACATAGTACTTCCAAACTTGTTAACCGTATTCCTGATAATACTCATAGCAATTGCAGACACGAGGGCGTGCAAATCATGATCATGAGACTCCAAAGCTCTTCTAACGGCCATATCAAGATGAAAAAAATGCACATTATTGCTCATGAAATGTTTTTTTTGATGAGGATGAAGATGAGGAATGCACTTCAATAAATGTCTTTCATATTCGCGAGGATGCTTGAATGCATTATTACCTGGCAAACAATCCGTGCTTATCATGCACTTCATGCTATAGGGTCCTTAGGACGATAGTCAGACGACGACGGTGCCTGCATTTTGTTCTGGTATATTATATAAGTTAAGTTTTATATTCTCCTCGTATTCCGAGTATTACGGGTAGGAAAGAGGTGGAACGGTATTTAATCAGGGGTTAAAAGGCAAAGTGGGACACCTCATGTTCAATATGTTGGCAGCCATATCGCCGGATCCTTTTGTTGGGGCATACGGATATCAGGGTTGACTTAATTTTCTGGTTTGCTGTGATTGTGATTAGATTTGCTGGTCGGACATAGCTGGACATAATGTTAGTGGCTATATCGCAAAAGGTCGTCGTTCACATCTAATTCACACACTGGTAACTTCTGTCGATCGTACTCAACCTGTGGCAGAAAACAGATCATCTTTGGGGTACGGCAAGCTGTTTTCCTTGATGGAAAATGTTAAACCATATAAGTACATGTCCGTTGAAGGCTATGATAACTTCGTAGATGAGTGTATAAATAGTATCGCAAGTCTAAGTGTTCGATCAAACTTCGACATACTCGTACGGACGGCATCAAGGAGCAGTATTAATCTTCAAGTCGCGATATATCATCATCAAACAAATCTTAGACATTTTAGGGAACAATCCTGGGAAATATGTATTATTTCTTAATGGAGCTCTTCCCCATTTTAATAATAAATCAGGGTGTATTACTATCAATGTCTTTCTTTTAATCTGATGTCTTTACTATAATTAGGCATATCTCTATCGTACACTCAATATACAAACAAGCAATCGCGGGATATTTTAACAAACGCACCTGTATTATATTCGCATAAATAGAGCGTAGTATTCCTAATTGCATAGCAGGTACTTGATACAACATGACCTATCTATTTCCAACTACTCAGTCCATGGAGATCCATGAAGACATGTAAATATGAAAAAGTGGTTGTTCGTGACCATGGTGACGCGCGGTATCAATAGGAAAATTATATTAATAAATTAAAGAGGTTTGGCTTTTGCTCCTCGAGTATGCATAAAGAAACACTTGAACCGATCATGATACAACTTGTTTGCACTATTAATAATTCTGACCACGATTTCAAAAGTCGGGTCGTACCTCAAAGAGTCATTGGGTGTCAATGGTTAGTATACACGTATCGGACGACTCCGAAGCAGATGAGGGAAATATACATGTCTCGTGGAATAGTCTCATTTATGTCATGGTGTTTTAGCGCTTTTCGAATGAAGGGGAAAGGCTGCTGGGTCATTATTGTGATGGTTTCGAATATCCATACGTCCATTGTGATATAACGGAAACCAAAAGAACATTGAACACCAATTTGATGATCTTTTTCACAAGCCCTTGTCAATTCTAATTCGAAAATGGTATATAAATATTGTGAAAACGCTATCAAGTACGTGCTGCTAATCAAGCTAATGTGAATTACGCATCTCACACATTCCAGAGACTGATGTTCTTGGATGACAGCGATTGTTTTAAGTTTAAATATTACCATATAATATATTTTAAAATTTTGTATTCGGAAACGTTGTCAAATAAGGTCTTCAGTAGTAAGGCTTCGTGTTGTTTTAATGTTAACATTTTCGAATTTTACAGACTTTATTCTTTAAAATGTGTAATTCATACGCTATTTATGCCTCAACCCAAACTCTAAATGTAGATATCAATCAAGCGCCCCACACAAGAAACAGGTGGAGACGACATTCGAACAGGTGGTGTTGTTGATCCCACTTCGCTACATAAACGTTTTCATTACGTAACATTTATGAATTCAAACTGAAAGGTAAGCTTATTATAGACTTGACTCCAAGTCTTCGTGAATCGTCTTTAGATATATCAATTCATAGGAATGTTAAATTTCATCCATTAAACAATGATAACGATTTAGGCATTGGTCCTATTTACTCAGCAAACTGTCCAATTACTATATGAATGGCCCATCCTTAGCGTCTATATTGTCTTTGTTATATAATTTATAATGAAAATGGTTCCTTTATATACTGTTCTTCTAAAATTCATGAAATATTGATCCACTGTTCTCTCGAAATGCATGTCAAAAACTAGAACCACTAAGCCAATACCATGAATACCAATCCCGAAAACCGCATCGGCAGTTGAAATGGTAGTCTGTTACCAAGTCAATTAGAATGTGTTGGCACAGTTATGTGACAGGCTTCATGGGCAGCTAACTAGTGTTCACAACATGTTCACCAATCAGCCTAGTCTTCTTCGTATACCGTGTATAATTTCACTGTCACACAATCGAACAACACCTCTGATACTTCGCCTTGCCGAAAACCGCTCCCATCCGAGAACCGACCAATACACGGTCTACTGACATTGGATTTACCAAAGAACTGCGCTTTAGCACACTAGGGATTACTTTAAAAGTGTCACTTTTAAGTGTCACTATTCAGGCATGAATAAACTTAAAAGTCACAGCGACGATAATCTGGCATCTGTCTGGCATCAGGGATTGGGGGGGGGGGGTCCGATTGAAGCAATTCTAACTTGAACATTTTAAAGAGCAGACCTACTTTAAATAAGATTCTTATTTACTCTTCAGGGTAAATATAGTACATTTAATTATGTAGTAGTAGACTCAGGTGGTTTGGCACATTAGCAAATTTAAAAACTACTAACATTTATGATAAATGTCTAGAGCATGTAACGGCAATGTTAGAAGGAGAGTTCTTGATGCTTTACATCATCCATCATATGCACGTCTTTAAGCAGGGCCACTTTCATCTTGAACAAAATTCTTTCAAATTTGTTAACCGTATTTCGGATGATACTCATATCAATTGCTGACACGAGAGCGAGCAAATCATGATATTGAGACTCCAGAGCTCTCCCAGCGGCAAGTAATGTGTAAAAATGCAAAGAATGTACATATTGTTCATGAAATGTATTTGATGATGAATGCACTTGAATAAATGTCGTTCATATTCTCGAGGATGCTTGAATGCAATATATATGGCAGACAATTCATCCTTGTACGCTCTGAATCATGGTTTGAGAACCACAGACTCTGACTATAATAGTGGCATCAAATTCCATGTATTACTCTATTGATCCTTGTACCTCTGGTGTAGACAACTAGGAGCTCCTCTAGTATACCATAACCAGGGCTCGCGTTCTTGCGCGTCCTCGCGTCCTAGGACCCCCTATTTTCTTTTTGGACGCGTAAGTTTACATATTGAACTTCACTAACGGGTCCCAATCGAAAATAAAGGGACCCCTTAAATCTGACGATGTATGGACGTGGAAACCTTAAGACATTCTGAAAATTGTCAATCTCCATCCTGTGCCTACATTGTAAATGTAAAAGATAAATACAATCCTCTATTTTTAAAAGTTATAAAACACATTAAATCGCTTCCGAATTGCTTCCACAAAAGTTTCAAGCGATTTCCAAAACATTCTATAAGTATCTTCTACTGATTAACATGAACACGACATAGGTATATGAGTTACACGTCCTTACGCCAGTGTGCGTATCTGTGTTAGCGACTGTTTGCAAAATGCAAATTCATCGATCTCTGTACAAGACCGAGCGTGAACAATGTGTAAGCTATCAGCCTACTGAATAACAGCGAAACACGCATGCCGTTAAATCGATTTTCGTACATGCATCGTTGCTGCTGTACACCTTTCTCCATGAGTATGAGGTAAACAATGGCTCCATCTAAGAAAATACAAGCATAAGCTGAGATGGAAGAACCAATTTAAATGGTTAGAGTTCGATGGGCAGAAGATGTGGTGCACATCTTGCACCGAGGCAGCGTCGAGGGGATTCAAATCAAACTGGAATAATGCGTTCCTTAAACAAAAAGGCTGCAGTAATTTCCAGATCTCTGCGCTGAACCGACATGAAGGACGCCCATTAGGAGACCATTCGCGACTGCTGTCGTTACTGAAGACATACCAAGCAAAAAACCCTCTCCTTGAAATCCAGAATAGGCGTAGGATAACATCAGTCACAAGTTACAACTCACAGCAACGTATCAATGTGTGTCCTTATTACGTAATATAATTGGTTGTAATACCTGCACACAGTGCAGTCCTGATCCTGAAGTGCAAAAGCAATTTCTTGCGACCCTGCAGTTCACCCGAGATAGTTAACCCTAACCAAATCATAAGTTAGTTTGTGACCTCTAATTTTTCTAAATCGTTTTTTGACCATTTTAAAGGCTCAAACTTCAGGACCCCCTATATTTCTGGAGGACCCCTTAAATTTAGTTTTTGCAGTCCTTAAAGGGTCCTGAAAAATGTAATGGGACTCCTCACATTTTTGAGCCAGTGCTACCCCTGACCATAACACTGCTGCATGTCTTCAAAAACAATCCATACAATAACACAATGAGGAATTTACTAGGGGAATTCAATGATAGGGTATTCTAATCTTAGCCAATGCTTCCTTTCTTGTTTACATGTGAGTTAACATAATCAGTTTATCATACCAATGCTATGAAATGCTTATAATGTTCTAAATTTGAATAAAAACTGTCCACATTTTTGTTGGCGGGATATTCAAATATAAAAATGCAATGTGTGCATTTCAATTGAAAATCACTTTAATGTGCTTGTGGACAAACATGTAAATTGGGTTGTGCAGCAAAGAGGATCACCAAAATCAAAAGGAAAATGCGATCGACTTCATTTTGTTTTTCATTTTTCATTCTTGCAACGTTTAAACAGTTTTAACATTCAACTTGGTTTTCGAAAAAAATGGCTTCCTTCCACTATTGCAGTTTGTTTGACTCACCCTGTATGTTAGCTTAGTATTATAAGTCTTATAATCGATCAACTTCGACATACTACGGACGGCGGGCGTCAGTATTAATCTTCAAGTCGCAATGTATAGTCTGACTATATGTAAAAAAAAGTAATCAGAAAAACTAAATCTTCAAATTCTTTGGGAACAATCCTGGAAATATGTATAATTCTTAATGGAGCTGTTACACTACATTTAATAATTAGGTTGTTTTACTATCAACATGATCATCTATCTTTGATTTCTTTACTATAATATGCCTATCTCTAGTATTCTATAACATCCTAATGTATTACAGTATAGCATTCCTACTTAGGTACTTGATCCAACATGAACTATCTATTTCCTATCTCCTCATCTATGGAGATCCATGAAGACATGTTTCAAGTGGTTTTCGTGACTGCGGTATTAATCAGAAAATGATATATTAAATTAAAGCTAATATATCTGGAGAGGTTTGGCTTTTGCTCCTCGAGTATGCATATAGAAACGCTTGAACCGATCATTATACAGTTGTTTGCACTATTACGAAGTCTGACCACGATTTCGAAAGTCGGGTCGTACCTCAAAGAGTTATTGGGTGTCAATGGTTAGTATTCAAGTTGTAATTTTTAATGTACGACTCCGGAGCAGATGAGAAAAATACGTAATGTCTTGGGTACTAGTTTTATTTATGTAATGGCGCTATAGCTATTTTCGAATGAAGGGGAAAGGCTGGAACACCATCGGGATTGGTTCGAATATTCATACGTCCATGGTGATACGGAAACCAAAAGCACATTTGGCACCAATTTGATGACCTTGTTTCCCCCAATATTGTGGAATCAAGTAAGTGCTAAATGTAAATTGCGCATCTTACACATTTAAATAAAAGTCTCATTGATGTTCTTGGATTTTGTCTTCAGAGACGTATATATCAACTAAGGTCACCAATAGTAAGGCTTCGCGGGTTTTTTTAATAATAACATTTTCGAATTTTACAGACCTTTCTTTGAAATGTGTAATTTTGACGTTGGAATGTCATTTACTGAAATATGAAATATGAATAATGGTAACGTTCTTCTTAAAACGCTAACGCCTGTCCATTGCATGCTAGCCATTAATGTGATAACCGTTGCAGTGATAGGTTTATGTAGCTTTCAATAGTTCGATTAAGATGCGATGCCAAGTGGCGGTATCATTAAACATCTTACAACTGTTTGTATTCGTTCATTGTTATATCCAATATTATACAACGGCGTATAATAATTAGTATATACAGGCAACGCAGCTGCACATTATGTTCCCATCCCTTAACACTTTTGAGCCGGTGATTTTGACATTTCGCCGGTAATAAATCATCTAAGATTTTGTCAACCGCTGACTATGGGGTCCATTTTCAGGATTATGAAGGTTACTTTATGCCCTTAGGGCATAATTATGTCCTTTGCAGTCTTTAAATTGGACAACATAGTGGGAAATAGACACATCCTAAGATGATTTATTACCGGCGAAATATCAAATCACCGGTCCATAAGTGTTAAGGGAGTGGGAACATAATGGATGCCATTTTACAATAAGACATGTTTTAGTCAAAAAACGAATGGGGTATGGTCTTAGGAAGATTTAATTACAATCAAAATGTTGGTGGTGCTAGGTTTTGTTGTGGTGTACATAGGCTGCTCAGATTTAAAAAGAATCCAGTACACTTGAATGACGGGGGAAACTGTTTTGCTGAACAACTCATGTATTTTACAACGTACGGACATTTCCTTGTTGTTGTTCATGTACTATACAGGCTGTCCCAAAATGATTAGTACCCATCGATGCCCATTTCATTAATATTTTTCATCATCATCGAAATCAATGGGATTAGGTCCGTTGTTTTTTCATCATCTTTGTCATACTGTACCTTTTCATTAGAATTTTAAATATCGCATTTATCAAACTCAAGATATGCTCTATTATGTAAGACATGGTGATTTCACATTGTTGACAAAGTGCTAAAAATGTGCAGTTGACAGGTTGAACTGGTCATGACGCTAGTATTTACGTGTGAACATGGTTTGAATTGTGTGAACACCATGGACTAACTGTCTAGACGACCCAAAAGTCAAACGCTCCAGCGATGTGCCTTGCCACATGTGTCAACCTTTAGCCCAATTTTGGCTAATTTTTAATCTAAACTCTGCTCTTTATCGTTACTTCTCTTGAAATTTGACCTTTTGATTTTACAAAATCTGTAATAGCACTAGTTTTTTAAGCAAATTGAAGTTCGAACATTTAATTTCTTAACACAAGAAGTAAAAAAAAGTCTCGTGTTGGGCTCTAAAGTTCCACCCAAGAATTATATCCATCCAA
Source organism: Ophiura sarsii (assembly GCA_035610835.1). NCBI lineage: Eukaryota > Metazoa > Echinodermata > Ophiuroidea > Amphilepidida > Ophiuridae > Ophiura > Ophiura sarsii. The sequence goes on from CM069443.1 coordinate 26,737,416, forward strand.
CACCGTTGACCGTATGCTGGGGACCTTGAGTGTGGCAGCGGTGGAACTGGTAGCAATCGCTGAAGGCGCTGCAGTCTTGCCACATGACTTGGCACTCGTGGTGACTTTCCGCCAGATTTGGGCTAGTTTTAAAAACTAAAATCTGCTCTTCGAAAAATATAATGTGGGTTTTTTCTCGAAATTTGAACTTTTGTTTTTTCAAAATATGATATAGCACTAGTTTCTATAACAAATTGAAATTTAAAGTTGAAATTTCTTAACACAACAACATTTTTCAAAAGTTACATATAGGGCTTCTAGTTACATCCAGACTAAAGCGCCCGGAGCCATGCTTAGGATAGCGGTGGAAATGGTAGCAAGCACGCTGGCAAGACACAGGTGGTGTGAAATAAATCAGATAAATGGTGTAGGAAGGGGTGATTTATACCACGGATAAAGTATCAAAGCCGTGGTCAAAAAAAGTTGGAAAACATACAGGGAACGGAACCGCAATGTGAAAGAAACTCGTGTATTCTCATAATCTTTTGTCTACTAATATAATCTTGTGTTTTTTCTGTTGTAACTGTTCTTAGCTATGGTTGTTCAAATCATTAATTATTCTTCACTTTAATTCAATGTTAGAGGGTACAAGAAGTTCGTCACACTTGAGTGACCACCCCATGCATTGTTTTATTTGAAAAGTGTTTAGGGACTTCTAAATAGCTAATAAAGGGTATTTGGTGAATTAGCAGTTGCTTAGACTTCATTTTCACATTGGAGAATGGATTTGGCGAGGTTAAACAGGACTATATAAATTTTACCAAGTTCGTAAGAAATTGCATCCCCAATATGAAAAAGAAGCCTAAGCCACTGCTCCCATGACCACGTCTTTACCTATTTAAATGTCCCTCAAGTTTGGCCTCAAAAGTAGCTCATATAGAAACAAAGCTTGGGATCGCTCATGCGTGACGATCCATGTTTAGTCTTCAAATTGAATCAAAATGAAGAATTATTAATGATTTGAACAATCATATGATACAACAACAGTCTAAAATAGAAAGGAACCAACAATATTAGCAGACAATATATTAAGAGAACATATTAGTTTATTTCAAACAAGCTGTTTACACACACATTTTTTACACTTTGCCAAACAGGGGAAATCATCGTGTCTTACACAATGGAGTGAAACTTCAGTTAAATAAGTCCGATATTCATGATCTAAAATACTAATGAAAGGGTACAGTATATCAAATATGATAGAAAAACCACGAATATAATGTCATTGATTTTGATGATGAAAAAAATGTATTGTACTTCAGGGTACTAATCATTTTGGGACAGCCTGTACAATACCTGAATAATCACAACGACGATAAGCTGGTCATCACGGCTTTCGTAGGACCACCTGATACGTATAAGCAATTCTAACTTTTAACATTTTATAGAGTACTTTAAATAAGATTCTTATCTTACTCTTCAGCAGGGTAGTATTTTTAGTTATAAAAAGTTGTAGACACGGGTGGTTTGGATTCGTCAGCCATTCTCAAGACTACTCTAAAATGTTTAATAAAGTGTCTAAAGTTTAGTCAGTTCCAAATTGGCGAAAAGTATCAGGCTAATATTTATCGGCGGGCCTAAATGGAATACCTGCTTGCCCACCGCTCACCGAAACCTGTTTATAATGTGCAAACGCACACTTTCACCAATAAATATGCGCAACGATATGGATTCCTTTTGCGTATGGACGAATACAAGCCTCACAATTCTTTCCTATTTGGAACTAATTAAACTATAGAGCATGTGACGGCAATGTATGATGTAAAGCACTTGATGCTTTATAGCCTACATCATCCATCATACGCATGTTTTAAGTATTAAACCACTTTTATCTTCAACAAGTTACTTTCAAGCTTGTTAACCGTATTTTCTGATGATACTCATATCAATTGCTTCCACGACGGCGTACAAATCATGATATTGAGACTCTCAAGCTCACCCGGCGTCAAGAAATATGGAAAAATGCCAAGAATGTACATATATTATTACTAAGAATGGTATTTGATCTGGAATGTACGTACTTGAATAAATGACATTCATATTCTCGAGGATGCTTGAATACCCTATGTTCTATAATCCTTAAGACACAAGACGGCGTCGGCCACCTCGTACGATGCTCAGTTTCCCGGCAAAGAATTTACACGGGAATGAATATTTGTTTCCTTAATATCCAAATAAATTAACATCATCCCACTTCATAAAAAACGCAATTTATCAAAAAAGGTGGTTCCAGTTTAAAAATAATAATAAAAATGTTAATCTATTTTTGGAGTTAAGTATAGGTTCTATCTATCTATCTATCTAGCCTATTTCACTCCACTGCAGAAGGAAGGCCTCTTCATCAATTTCCCATTTCACTCTGTCCTGAGCTGTCCTTTTCCAAGTAACGTTGCCATACTCTTTGATGTCGTCTATCCATCGTCTGTTTGGCCTGCCTCTTGCTCTGGTGAATGCTCTGGGTATCCAGTCTGTTAATTTATGAGTCCATCTGTTGTCTTCCCTCCTGGCTAAATGGCCAGCCCATCTCCATTTTTTTCTTCCAGTATGATGTCCCTCACTTCTGTTTTCTTCCTTAAATCTGTGTTGGTCACCCTGTCCCTTCTTGTAACGCCAATCAATATCCTTTCCATTGCCCTCTCAGTGACTTTTAGCTTCTTCTCCAATCTCTTAGTTGTTGTCCATGTTTCTGAGCCATACGATAGCACTGGGATGATACACTGGTTAAAAATTGGTCGCTTTAGTGCCAATGGTAGCTCTTCATCACGAAAGATAAAGCTGAGCTTAGGGAGCACATCAAAACTCGACCGCGCGGCAACCGCCGGTTCCGCCCGGTTGCACCGCATATCATTGTTTAGAACAATAGAAACCGGCTGCAACCGCACGGAACCGGCGGTTGCCGGGCGGTCGAGTTTTGATGTGCTCCCTTACCAAACTTCACCCATGCTAGCTGTATCCTTCTGTTCACTTCCCCTGCTGTTTCATTTTCCAGAGAAATCTTCTTGCCTAGGTATATATAACTGTCTACTTTTTTATGGTTTTTCCTTGAACTGTTATTGCATAATCTTTCAGCTTGTTGCACATCATCACTTTTTTCTTCTTGATGTTCATGTGAAGTCCAGCCTTGTTGCTCTCTTCACTCAGTTCTCGGATCATCTTCTGCAATTTCTGGGGCTCATGGCTGAGAAGTAGGATGTCATCTGCAAACCTGAGTATAGGTTAACACTTGGCATATGCGACAATTACTTTGGTAAGGGGACGATACTGATTAATGTGGATATTTAGCATTCCCTGGAATGACCAAAATTGGTTATTCCAATAAAATATGCATTTAAAAAAAATTAAAAAGTATTTATAAATCATAGGCCTATTTTGTTTGTTTTCTTGTTCATTTTTTTGTATCCTGCTGGTTTTGTTGCTTAGTATGCGCCATGAGCGTTCTTGCGGATTCGCGCGCTTTAAATGAGCGTTCTTGCGGATTCGCGCGCTTTATAAATGTTCATTATTATTACGATTATTAATAATAGTTTACACAAAGATTTGCACCAGTGAGCGCAACACACACACCCCAACCCTCATCTCTTTAGAAAACCATTGTTTGCAAGACTGGGTTAACAGGTGGAAGGTCATTAAGGTAATTGATGAAAGGTTTAGGCCTACAACTTGTAATTTTTTTCTGAGACACGGTAACATGTTTTAAGATTAAGATCAGTATTAAGTTGTCTTGCTTGTTTTTATTACAGTGTCAATTTGTTTGTTCACACAGTAACACAAAATTGCTAATTTTGGCACATTTGATGTGTGACTTTGTCTCATTCTCATTACTGTGACCAAGTCCAGTAACATGTCACCATTACACATTTGATATCATCTTATAGAAGAACACTTCAGCTTTCCATTGATATGCAACCTAATACAAATACAAGAGGGTAATAAACAATAAAAATATACTTGATTAAAAAAGGTTTCCTAACTTTTTGTGAGCAGTTTAGTTTTCTGATTTAAAAACTATACACTTGATTTCAACATAGATTTCAGCAATAATGTGCACTTATTTAATTTGAAAGTGACCTAGACATAACTATAAATATAATATAATAAAACAGCAACAATAATTATCCGACGACTATTTATCAACTAATTATTACTTTATTAAATTAATTAATTAATTCAACGGCACGATCAATTAAACACCGTGGTCATCATTTAGCAAATTATCTTTTAAAGAATGATTTATCAATCAATGGCGGTCAATCAATGGCGGTCAATCTGAGGATCTCGACAATGGCGGGCTGTGGACAGGTAATAAAAAGTGGGAGAAATGTGTGACTTTGCACAGTGACTTTTTAAAGATGTCTGAAGGGTCACATATCAAAAAAAGGTTTCTGGCTCTTTCACTTCCTGGTGATGTCAAGAACTTTTTGATACCCCCTCGTAGATGCCCCTCCCTACCTTTCAACTATATATGAGCAAAAGCTTTCCTATAGCGATTTTGTAAATCGCTATAGTCCCACTAATACTGAGAAGAAAAAAATCACCAATAAAGGCAGCAGATACCCCTTTTTAATATACATGATGTCTCTATGCGCCTCATACGAATACGAATTTATTATCAATTATCAACGGCAGGATAGATTCGATTCCATTTTGTATTTAGGTCTTAATAGTTGGGAATAATATTTTTCTTTTAATACCTCTCTTTAAATAAAACAAATGTAAACAAACAATCCAGTATCTATAATATTCTAATGTATTAAGAGTATAGCATTCCTACTTGTATAGGTACTCGATCCAACGTGAAATATCTGTTTCTCCACTCCTCACCCCGCAGAGATCCATGAAGACATGTTTCAAGTGGTTTTCGTGACTGTGGTAATAATCAGAAAATTATATCAAATTAAAGCTAATATATCTGGAGAGGTTTGGCATTTGCTCCTCGAGTATACATATAGAAACACTTGAACCGATCATTTTACACTTGTTTGCACTATTACTAATTCTAACCACGATTTGAAGCAGTCAGGTCATACCTCAAAGAGTTATTGGGTGTCAGCTGTTAGTAATGGACGACTCCGTAGCAGATAAGGGAAATGCGTAATGGAGAAGTTTTTATCATGTAATGGTGCTACAAAACTATTCAAAAAGCAAATAAAAAACGTGTCCTCAACAGTGGCGGCAACACGGGGGGGGGGGGGGATTACATCCCCTCCCCGCCTCAGTCTCGATCCTACCCCCATTTGCACCCCCCCCCCCCCCCCCAGTCAGATCAACCCTTCCCTATTCTGACCCCAAACTCCTTGGTATCAAATTTGGTGTTTGATTTGAAATCGGGAGTATAATCGCAATCTTGAAAAAATTTAAGATTTACTTCTGGGAAATCCCTCATTGATCGACAATTTAGATCATTGTCATGGTCATCTATTATGGACACCATGTGTTGTCGATACTTGAAGACGCTTATGGGGTTATTTCAGGTCATTAATGCTTTGTGTACGCTGTACTTACAATGGTGCGAATCATTTGCACACACCTTTGTAGTCAGTTCCGAATGGTTACATACTCTTCAGTCTTTATACTAAATATGCCAAGCATGTCATAATACTCGTTGTTTATCTGGTATGTTTACAAATCACGCAAAGCTGTGAAAGTGAGAAAAAACACCGTTATGTTCAAATACGTCAGTATAAGCCCTCGTTAGGGGCCATATCCAAACTCTCAGTGATTTTAAAGCATTTTTCTACCGATTTTACCCCGGTATTCCAACGAAATGCATTGTTATTTCGTTGGAATACCGGGGTAAAATCGGTAGAAAAATGCTTTAAAATCACTGAGAGTTTGGATATGGCCCCTTAGTGAAATAGGTAGGTCTTCCATGTGTTGCATTGGGTGATTTACTTATCAACGGCTTAAATCCAACTGTCAATTTATTAACTAACTGACATCAAATTACATGTATGTTGTGTATGACTTACATTTATTTATTATTTATTGACACTGTTAATATTATTTTGGTTCATTAAATACGATCGTCAATTTAAAGTGTATTATAAAGAGTAACGTGAATCCATTCGGAACTGACTACAAAGGTGTGTTGAACCAGAGACGGTGACAAGTTTATATGTTTGTCACTGATTGAACATGATTCGTACCCTCTTGAATAAAAGTACATCATACACAAAGCATTGGTGACCTGAAATAACCCCATAAGCGTCTTCAAGTATCGACAACACATGGTGTCCATAATAGATGACCATGACAATGATCTAAATTGTCGATCAATGAGGGATCCCGTGTGCAGAATAAGGTCAATGCACTCCCGAGTTGGTTGTCAATAGTATACATTGACATTCTAATACTATAGAACGCCTTACCCGTTGATCCTGTATGAAACAGGTTGATCTGAACAACTGGATTATTATAAACATATCGTCGTATTTATAAAGCGTCTTAGTTTGTTATATTCCATCCAAGCTCTTGAGAACGAGCCTGCTTTCCCGGAGTGCACCTAACATATGTGGGATTTCCGATCAATCGGTAAATGGTAAATACGTTTTAATATTTTAGACGAATGTAGCTACACTTGTAATACAATTGCAGCTATATTTGTATGGGTTATAACGGTTTTGTCTTCTTCATAATACTCTGCCAAATATCGTTGGCAAAATCTAGCGAATCACATATAAATGATTGCACTGTCTGTCTGATTGGTTTTTTGGTTTTTTTTATTAAATGTGTATTGATGAAGATGCCCAGCAATTACAGCAAATAGAATAAATGCTTAATTTGTCATTCACGGGTGACAAGCTGATTTCACTAGCGATATCTTCAATCCCGGAAATTATTTATATTACCAACTAGCAATGCGCGTGGCAACACGTTAACAAGGAATTTCGTTCATCATGTTAATCAGCAACCCCGTCAAATAGTTAATTTCGTCGGTGGTATTACATAGTGACGTCACTATGTTAAAATAAGATTTGTATTAGAAATCATTTTTTGATTACCAATTATCTAATCAATTGTTAGCTTTGGGACTTAAGGAGGGACTTAAGGAAGTTTTTTGTTGAATATTGTTAGTGCTGTAATTATTGAACTATGACTCAAATGTATATAAAAGTATACTTTTTTGGAAAGGAAATGGATCAGAGAATCCAAATTTTGCATCAATTTTTAAAAAAATTGGGTCAAAAAAGTGAATGTTGTGATTTTCTCAAAGAATATACTTTTTTGGTCAAAATTGACGCCAAATTTGGATTCTCTGATCCATTTCCTTTCCAAAAATGTATACTTTTATATGCATTTGATTAATAGTTCAATAATTACAGCACTCTCAAAATTCGAAAAATCAAGTCAAAAACTTCCTTAAGCATGTTAAGTGTCCCCCCTTAATTAAAGAAAATGACATTTCAAAACAATAGGTTATACATCACAAAAACGACCGAAGTTTACCATACGTCACTATGTAATACCACCGACCATACGTCACTATGTAATACCACCGACGATTTATCATTATTAGTGTATCCTTGCATGCTTGCAGTTACCTGACTTTTCATGAAACCTCTACGAACTCTATAGACATGATAGAAACTCCCTAATTTTGTTTTACGTATAGACTTAAAGTCTATACGTAAAACAAAATTAAAGTGTTTGGACTTTAATTTAATTTGTGTTGATTAAGATGCGAGACCGTGGCGACTGCTATACCGTTTACTATTGTGCTGTGTAGAGTTTCTTGGGTCAACACAAATGAAATACTGAGCATTGAATATCGAGTTATTTGAGAGACTACACTGCAAAAACTGTGGTGTTGAATTTAACACCACGGGTGTTAAATTTAACACCAGTACGGATTCACTATAGGACCACACCACCTGGTGTTAAAATGACACCATCACTAGTGTTACAACGTTGGTGTTAAATATAACACCAATGGGTGTTACAATATGACAACACCAGTAACAATGTTACACCTTCCGGTGTTAAAACATTAAAAACTTTACACCTTCTGGTGTTAATTTTTTTTTTTTTTACACCTTCTGGTGTTAAAATATTAATGTTAGATAAGTTGAAGTACTTTAACAATAAAATACTTGCAAATAACATATTTCACTGTTCAACAGTTTAAATTTATTAAAACTTGAACGTTTTTTGTGAATTAATGTTCTTACTTGCCATTTAATTATGGAATGGTGCAGATCGAATCACTAGATCAAATGTATAAATATACAATCCAAAGTGTTAAAAAACCAATATAACCCACCCCCGTGCGCATGTGTGGAATAGTGAAACCCATGGGAGTTATTCTTACACCAAGTTTAACACAAGAAATTTAACACCATGCGAAGTGTTACATCAGTTATTCCTATGGTGTTGACCTAACACCAACATTACCACCAGGAGCGTAACACCGGCTTAGTGTTGCAGTTTAACACCGGAGTATTTGCAGTGTAGGAACCTCAACACAGACGGTGGAGGACAAGGCTATTGGGGGTACTTGCCTTATTTTAACATACTCGTATTTCCCTGACGCAACGTAGCACATCAGAAATCACACTTAATTATCGCATTGGTTGATGGGAAAGATTTATTTTCATTTGTAGCATGTGTGTGAAATTCGTAAAAAAATAGTAAGGAAATTGTACTACAATAATCAGGAGAATTAATCGACTATCAATATGTACAGTGCTCACAAAGTAACTTACCAGGTAATACATACGTTTATAACTCTAAAAATATAGTTCCTTCTTGATCATATGCGACCTGCTACCACAAAATCCTCCATAAGTATTGAAGACAAAAAATCTTCTGATTTGTTGATGTTGAACATGCTGAAAGACCCAGCTTTCAAATGATGTTTCTATCACTTGTCATAATTGCTTGAGTCTTTGTCCATGAAAAATCAATATTTCTCTTGAACATTTCTTTGCTTTCTATAAATTTGTGACAACTTTATTGAGCTGTATTTCCATGAGGGCTCTTGCTCTTTTAGGCAATAGATCTAAGCCCGGGGATAGCGCGATTATAGCTCTACTTTTTGATAGATATAATTAATGTTCATTTCAGTATGCATCCCATCCCAGAAAAATAATAAATTCTTTCAAATCCCAGAATAATACTTCCACCAAACACGGTGGTAAATATATTACGCCCTCTCCGTTATCACCCTCCATTATAGTTTACGTGACCTATCGCCCAAATGTTTTCATCATTAATTTCAATGGAATGAAGGGGGAAATGGGCTACTTTCGCCAGACAATGGCAATACTGTGCGGAACACATGTTGAGGCATTTGGTATTGTTTAGCTATTGATCGGCGGTGAACATAAACATATAACGACCGTGGAAGGAGCGGATTTAATAAGCGCGATCTAAGATCGCGCTAAGGTTGATGAAAGAGCGCGCTTAGGCCAACAACAAAAAAGTTGTTTGTTTGTCCACGTCCGACCGACCGTGTACCTAGGTGCCGACCGTATTACTTTTTATTTTCGATAATTTTTTTAAAACAACTTTGAGCAATTTGAATGGCCAAACGGACCGTGTTTATTCCTTATTTCGTATGATATCATCATTCTGGTATTTGCAACATCTCCAATGCGCAATCCCGTGTAAACACGATGTTTAATGCATGAACTTGGCACCCGCGGGACTATTAAAAGGACTAAATGAAAATCAGTGTGAGAAAATATGAAAAATCTAGTTACAGTTAATATTTGTTCCCAAAATGTTGCTCAACGGCATGAATATTAATTTCAACATAGTATAAAACAATCTTTGGGGTAGTTAGTGCGGGGGAAATAGGTTTAGCAATACTTTCACGTATATATTTCTAGCAAAACTTCAACACAACTTTATTTCACTTTGTGCAACATTCAATCACAATGGCGGCGTCCTACGGTATCTGTAGACTGGATCCTCCTGTCTTCCCGATTTTCCACACGGCCCCTGCGAGGGTGCTCAAATATTAGGACTTTAAATTGACAATCTGCCCCATCCCCAGCAGGAGAAAGAGATCAAAATCAGCAGTGTGAAGAGTAAAGCAACAATGTCGCATGAAAAGTGAGGTGTTTTGGTGTGTGTTTGGACTTAAATTCACAGTATTCATGCTGAATTTATATTCCCAAATACAATATCCGTATTAAAAAATATTTAAAAAATAAAAAAAAATCCGACCTACCGACCCTACCTTTTGAGGACCCTCTATGGACAAACAAACACCTTTTTTTTTTTGGCCTTAGAGAGGTTTAGAGAAATGGCAAGAGCCCTAAGTTTTCTGGCGACTTACGTCGGGTTTTGTGGGAGCTGGTCACCTATTGATTTACACAATTATGGATTAATTTCTTCTCTTTGATATATTGTGTGAAAAGACCGATTAACAATTGAGAATGCTTTACTAAAAGTAATAAAACAAAGCTCTGTCGGAGCTATAGTTTGGAGTTATCATTACGTCATGTCTCAGTAAGCAATGTCATATTTGTAGTCCGTAAGTCCCCGATTATGTTTATATTATACTCTGAATGATTCAAATGGACAAGTATCTGATTGTTCACCTATGTTCCTGGAGCTCTTGCTGAGAATTTCTTAACGGGCATAATTTATCTGATCGATTTAAAAGTATGATTTCCGTTTTTAAACATTACCCTGACGTATTTGTTTGTTTATCTTTTCAGATGTTTTTGGTTGTGATGTGCGCGTTGGCAGTCTCCCAGACTTTGCCGACAGCGGCCCAGGATGAATACGACAGTATTGGGGAGTCTGTGGCAAGCTCGTATAATCCGGAACTGGAGGAGCTTCTTCGTCAGAAGGCTGAATGTGAAAGTCAATACATCAATACGACATCGAAACCACCTTATGAGGCAGATGGTAAGTACCGATGTTTGACATTTAAAGACATCATTTACAGTCCGTGGTTTGGTTGTAGTGTTGCAGATTGGTTTACTTCTGTTTAAGTATCGGTTGATTAAAAAAGGGAAAACAATAGTTTGTAAGACAACTTAGGCTAACTCATGGAATCAGAAACGATTTTAAGTTACATTATAGATGTTATGTATTATTTCTCGAATATTTCCGACTCCGTTTGCGCATCTCGTCTTGTCAGAAACCTGGTCCACGTGACCCGTATTTCCGAAGTTCTCCAATTTCGATTTGAAATGGTCTAAACTTTGAAGCATCTAAATGATCTTGTAATGTAATCATGGTAATAGTCCATCACTGTAATGATCATATCATAAGCTTCTTAGACAACCTTTTCTGATCCCTAATGTAAGGCCAGTCCCCTGCACGATCTCGCCTGAAGGTGTATTTAAAACTGCGATCAAATATCTTCATCCATCTTCGTCCAGCTATTGTAAGACTATAATTAAATATCTCTGGAGTATTATGATGCGTTGTCATTGGTGGGCTACCTGACCCTACTGAACCGCACCCGATACCCACAGGTGAATGGAAAATTAATTTGTTTCATTTCAATTGGAGAATTAGCTTTTAGTTTGGAAAGGTTACCTTGGAAATAACTTGAAAATGATGGCACCTCCGAATTATGAAAAAGGGACTAAAATATAGATGTATTAGCCCGAAAGCAAAATCCATTTGGTTTATAAAATTGTTATGAGTATAATGCACGCACTATTGCTTTAATGCTAGAACAAATTAAATCTCCAGGTGCCAGGGGACGATAAAACCGTTAACTCGTGCTCGTTTCATTAAATTTAATTGGAATGTTTTGGAGATGGCTAATTTGTAGAAAAGGAATAAATATTACCATTATCTCCATAAAGCCATAAAGGCACCCTAAAATAATGGCATGTTTGGTATACGGTATGATGCAAGTTGAAACTGTCTTTTTTATAATGATAACCATAACTCTACCCCCCACTTTTTTCAGAATTGTTTACACTATATGGGCTGGGTCCATTTTTTCATCCAAAAACTTCCACGACGGGTGGTACCAACGTGCCCAGTCGTGGTATATTGTGGTATATGGTAGGGTTAGGGTTATAGTAACAAAACTTAGACAATTTTTGAAGAAAAGAAAAAAATTCAAAAAATTGCTTCTTAACCCTAACTCTACCCCCCCCCCCCCCCACCACTTTTTTCAGAATTTTTTCTTCAACGTGGAAAATCGACCAAAATATCTCCCCCCCCCACCCCACCCCCGATCCCCCGATCCCCCGAGATTTAATCCACGGACCTCTCGCACCAGAGGCGAAGAATTCCCCACTACACCACGGCTGTCAAGGTTAGTTTGCGCAGTGAACTAATGCGCAAACTATATGGGCTGGGTCCATTTTTTCATCCAAAAACTTCCACGCCGGGTGGTACCAACGTGCCCAGTCGTGGTATATGGTAGGGTTAGGGTTAAAGCTTTTTTCTTCTTCTTCTCGGCTGGTGGGTATCTGAGCCTAATAGGAGAACTTAAGGTAGATTCCCGTTAATATAAGCTTACATTTTAGGGGATCATATTGTCAGCAAACTGGGCTTGATGTTTTCATTTGGAAAATTTGATGATGACTGCGACCTCTGGAAATTGATGTTTTCATTGTGTTAGATTGGTTATCTGCAGACAGTGGTGTTATAATTGAAGACAAACATAATAATGTCAGCTATATCCACACATAACCTATTTGAATGTTGATGCATTTACACGCTGAGGCGACGGGGAAAAAACCTGTTGTCCGGGCCCGACCGACCTTGTTTACACATGTTTACCATTTTATTTTAATTGTTTGAAATGTTTTGAAATGTTTAAAGATGTTATGACATTTTTCAAACATTTTGAAACATTTTGATTTGTTTTCAAAATTTCGAAAAATACCCGAAATGTTTGAAACAAACACAAAACACGACCGAACGACCGACCCTACCTAAGAGGTCCGTTTCCCCATTCAACATTGAATTAAGTACTTCAGTACAAATGAATTTAATACTCTTGCATACTTTTCAAATTTGGAGGCCCACAATTTTCGGAACCTATCGAATGACAGCTCATAAGCATTAAAACACAAGTTGTTACTCGGGTGAAATAATTATATATACAAACAAGTGCAAGTCATCTTCAGATAGAAACACAACAATAAGTTGTAACGGTGTTGAACGACTTGCTATACATGCTACGTTAGGGCGAGTTATATTCTCTCTAGCCATGCTAGCGTTTGTCTTATCCAGGCATCCTACAGTTTGCTTTCTCTTAGATATTTATTTAAGTAGAAGAATGCTGCGCGTGTATGAATAAATAATACCTTGATAGATGAGAGCCTTAGCAGGTTTAAAACGGTTGTCAGAGGTTTGTATTCCGTATCAATCATTGTATATTTGGAAGGGCTGGGGAGCCATTCTTATGTGCAGCTCTGGTAGAGCATTAACAAAATCATTTATGATTATTATCATATTTGTTATTCAATGTAATAGGATACGCGGAAACGATTTGGCACCATGTCGGTCAACGGTAATTTTGGAAAATATAGCAGTATTTTTTACATCATGACATTAAATTTACGATGTCACCGAATTGAAATTTAAGTGCAACATTCTTATAGATTTCGTAACCAAGTTTCTGAATAGACATGTATTCAAATTGTTATGACATGTATGAGTATAATGTATGCATCATTGGTTCAACGCTAGAATATATCTCCAGGGGACGGTAACGCCGTTAACTCGAGCTCATTCTATATACTTAATTGGATTGTATAGCGAATATTTAGAACAAATAATAGCATTAGACACTGCCGCGCAAAAGTATTTCCCCCTGGTAGCTTTCAAGTTATTTATCACTGTATTGTCAACAAAGTATTAAGCCATCAGATCTAATTACCATTTCATTGTGTTCATTGTACATTTTATACCAATAAATTCATGTTTCCTATTAAGACTCATGATTTAAAAGCATTACAATTCATGAGTTTTTCGAGGAAGTCAGAATTCCTATGTAAGATCGCCGTAGTAAATCACCTCATGAATATCATATAGCCTATATCGACAGTGTAACGCTATGGGAATTTTCAACTGAGATCAACTGGTATTGGGAAACCCCATGTGCAGAAATATATACATGATTACGAAGAATAACGAATCTATATGTAGTGGGTATGGCTCTTTTTGTAGCCTAATTCTGAGCAAGGGCGAACCTACCTCGGCGTCGGGCAAGTTCGCCCTTTTGAGAGACACTTGTCTTTATCATTTACTCTTGCCTTTACAGTAATGCCTAGAGTACTGAGATCATGGTAGTATATAGCCAAGATGTCAATCTTTCACACGATATCAATAGGTCCATTAAATCTTTAAAATTGGCGTCTCTAGACCTCTTCAAATGAAAATTGGGCGAACAGTCCCCGCTCTCCCCTATGTCTAATTGAAATCCCATTGAAATGTTGTGTAGTGCTGATACTGTGCGTCTCGATCACACCAGTTATGTTTGAAATGCCCGGTAATTGCAGCAACAGCATATATATCTCAACGTAGCTCATAGGATTATAACAAAAGTTTGAGGAAATAAGTACTATGTAGGCCCTATACGATATTCTTTTTGCCATACAATACCGATAGTGTATCCTCGAACGTTTACTTCTATGTTGCAACATTACGGCATTGGCATTAGATCATTTATGGTCAACAAGGTAACGCCATAACAAGACGATTTTGATAAAGATTTGTTTTCACCAGCGTATACTTTATTTCTGTTTGGTACAGAATGCTATTTCTAAATTGCGCTTAAATTATGTGTCTAAATCTAAACACATTATTGCTACTACTGGAATTTTTTCATGCTTCTTTGAACACAGAGAACAAACATGACTATATTAAAATGCCAAATAGGCGAACAAAATGTGAACACAACTGTTGCGATTGAAATGTCACTTCATACGCATAACCATATAGTATTTACTGTAAAGACAGAGACGACTACCACATTGTGTTGTTTTATCACAATTTAATTATCCTTATCGCTATAATATTATTTACTCTTCAGTTATTTAACACGCTTTATTAGACAAAAACCAAGATGAAATGGGAAAAGCGCTTAATTATTTAATAAAACCTAGTAAGCCTGAGGTCTGACAAAAACCCGCCTCTCCTTAATAGGGCATACAATCATGTAAATCAATATTTTCTTTCACCACCGCGCAATTTCTAATCAGACCTGCTGGTTAAATAACAGTAAGAAATCCAACAATCATGTGAACATGGTGAATGTTTGTTTATATTGTTTTATTTAGCTCGCTGCGACCGAATGCAATTTATAATTACACAACACCAAACATCTCAGCCAGTGTGATTGAAGGGAATTTAAAATTTAAGCATTTGATTCAATAATCCATCTGGGTCATCCACCTGGAATCCAAATGTCACACGTAACAATGTGTGCATCTTAATGAGTTGGCTTCTTTCCAACCATGTCCATTTGCACCGGGAAGTCATTGTTTACGATGTAATCATTACAAGATGTAACTTGAGGTTCATGGCAAGATATCGAGATCATAATTATGGTTAAGTATTTTCAACTTAATTATGCCTCAATATTTCAGAGGTATTGTTTGTTTGTTTGTTGGGGTGTTTGTTTGTTTGTTTAAGTATTGTTTTAAGTGTATTGTAATTATAAATTGCATCCGGTCGTAGTGAGCGAAATGAAACAAAACCAGGTGCTTTTAGGTTAGCTATTCTTAAACAGCAAAGGACGTTTAAGCAATTCTCATTGGTTCTCAGAGAAATCGGCGAAATTTATATGAGACAACTTAACACGGCGTACAGTTATCAGCGTGACCACTCTCGCGCAGTGCGTGGTAACCATAGTTTTGTTCCATAACGTGCATTTCTTCGATGCGTCTGCTGCGCTTGTATTGCGTGCTTATGCGGCGCATTAGCCGACGCATGGCGTACTCACTGCATGGGATTAGATGGAATGTTTGTGGGTTATTCGATACTAACAGGGGTAGTTGACAAATGTGGGCAATTAATTAGGTACACATTTGATTAAATAAATATCTATTACAGTATGACTGTTTAAAGAATGAGTATATTTTCGATAATATTACTTTTTGCGTAGACTCATAACATCGCTAATATGAATGTCAGCCTCATGACATTTGTCATGATTATAGCTCTGATAGCTACACATTTATAGTAAATCATAATTGATATCAGTTTCACTTTTGGTTATCATGCAGTCAAAGGTAGAAAGAGTTTTTGGAAAACGGAAAATTACCTTAAAAATAAATAACAAGTTTTTCGGGGGTTTTTCCGTATTGCATATTTTGATATAAAAGCCCGATTTAAATACTGAAAATGGAAATCAATAAATGATATCTGAATATAGTACAATATTATCATTTATAAATACGATTGAAAGCAACATTAACGGTTGTAGGCTTGCAAAAAGTGTAATATCAGCTCGAATGTATTGCTATGCCTTTGGCATACTGGAATACTGTTAATCAGTCAAAATGTACGTTGTTACAAGTCACTAGCCACGGTGATGCCTCATATGTTAAATCTTTAACATAATATTCACTTTATGAGGTTTCCTTATGTGCAACCTTCAAAATAGACAATCAGATAGTCAATGTTAGAAAATTATATCTCTGAGAGACTTGAAATCCCTCCATTTAGTCGTGTATATTGAAGATTAGTTCTTGTGAAAATCAAATATGACTTTTGCGGTGTTCTCTAGGAGAGGGGTAAACTTAATTGTTGTCCTTATATGGTTCTGGTTAATCAGAGGGAATAAATCTTCCTAAGATATTAGTCACCTGTATTGTTTATAGTTTGTTAAAGAGAAATCTGACATTCAGAACGGTTACAATTAACGGATAGGTACGTTTTATCTTTTAACATAGGCCAAATTAATAGCACTTCGGCAATATTTTGCTGTTTTTCATTCGTTTCCGTCACTCTTAATGGAAGTGTAGTTTTCACTGCATCTTCGGAAGAGTACAACCATTTTACAATCAATTTACAATGAATTTGTAGCCGAGGTTCCAAGCTACAATTGTGTAATATTTCATAAGACTGGCTTATATAATAACAAAGTTAGGAGGTAGGAGGTAGAACTTATTGAATGACCGTCGTAACAGCTCATTCATTAAGGGGCGATATCCAAACTCTCAAGTGGTTTTACACCGATTTTACACCGGTTTTAAAACGATATTATTTTCTATTGTTAAAAGCATCAGAAAAAGATCAGTGATTAACACCCCGCTGCACCCGCCTCTCTACTTATCTGGCGTTAACAATATAACTATTGTAGTACTGTCGATGGCTCAATTAGTGAAGCAGACAGATGAAAGCGCGAGGAAGGTTGTGTTATTAAGCTGATCAGTGTTCACCCGACCCCCGTTGTGACGTAAAGAGCGACCCATTTGCCAGATTGTACACCTATCGGGTTTCTAGTACAAGTGCCAGGTTTTATCATGGCAGGTGATGGAGGAGGAGGCTAATCGCGACACCACTCAAACCCCGACTCAAACGAGATATGTTTGTAGCCGCCTATTCATTGCTAGGCTTATCGTACTCCACTCGTTAACGTCATAAGAATAATCCTCCTTGAAGTGGCCTTTAAAGACTATTGTTCAGCCGTTGATGATTTTTGAGTAAGCAGTACATGCATGGATAATGTTATCATTGAATACTAAACAATATTGGAGCCATTAAACATACAACGTGTTATTTTTTTCTGGTTTAGGCATAATGTGTGTAATCAAGTATAAGCATTATGAATCTTACTCCCTAAATGGTGTCATTTCTCAGCGTTTTAGACTGTTTAACAATGTTGCATACACTCTGAACGTGACCTAATAAATAATAATTATTAAGAAATGAAGTAATTAATGTAAATAAATAATATATAAATTAATAATTATATCAATCAAATATACTATATTTAGGCCTATTTATAATTAATTGATATTGATAAATAATTAAATAAACATCAACAATTAAGAAAGAAAATACAAAATAAATAAATAACGTTAAAATGATGTCAATGTAAATGAAAACCGACCTCTACCCAGACTCGACCGCTCTACGTATAGAGCACAAGGAATATAAACCATATAAACCGCCACAAAGATTCGAACGTACGGCCTGCTAATTGAGAGTCCTAATCTTTACCAACTAAGCTATTTCGATTTTCCTGAAATCCTCAGCGCTTTATACCCAAATATAGTTCTCATTCAACTATCCCCTAAATACACACGGATTTTTGAACACGGTGTTGTTGTCTGTAAAATGAGTCTATGATTTATTAGATTTAAGTTATTTTCGTTCGGCCTATATCAACAATTTTTGAACAACATTACAAGTTATTCGCGGTATATTAAATGTACAATTTAACAAAAACCCTAGTATACCCCCACCCCCCCCCCCCCCCCCCAACTCAAAGATTGCATTCATGACTCAACGATTTTTACGAAACTTATGTAAATCCCTATCGATATCGATTGCACAGTCAGACATCAAGGAATTACCTCAATAGAATCCATTTCACTCATGCGTGTCCGTAACAAAAGGGTTTTGTTCCCGTAGTATTTGTTGTTCAGATCAATTTGATGCAAGTCTTACTGTTCAAAGAATGACCTATGGCCATGTGTTTTGAACTCACCACCCAAAAAGGGTGGTGGCGTTGCATTTTTGGTGACGAATCATCCATCTCTCTCTATTAACTCAACAACTAAATGTGGTAGAGCTATGGTTGAGGTGTCATGTGAAAGCCTATTTATCTAGCTACATTGTGTTAATAAATCAGGTATTTCTATAAATGTTTGGCTGAGATATGATTGATTATGTTGTGAAAGTCAGGGGTGGTGGCGGTGGCGGCGGCGGCGGTGGCGGCGGCGCTGTGTGCAATCTCTATGGGAAATATAGA
This sequence comes from Ophiura sarsii, assembly GCA_035610835.1. Classification (NCBI taxonomy): domain Eukaryota; kingdom Metazoa; phylum Echinodermata; class Ophiuroidea; order Amphilepidida; family Ophiuridae; genus Ophiura; species Ophiura sarsii. The sequence continues at coordinate 26,756,311 of CM069443.1, forward strand.
AAATGTTCCCAATTCTACGTTCAATTTACTATAACTCCTCATCCCTGTACGGTACAAACATGATTTTGCTCTCATTTTATAGATTTTTTTATATTCTATAAAATTCTGCTTCAACAAATGTGACAACTATTGTTCACCAATTGTAATCATGAATCGATTGCATTGTCCTTGGCTTTTTCCCTATTCGCTACACAGTGAACTTGCCCTAATTCATCGGTTTTACATACATGACTATAACAAAAGAAATATTTAACCGATGATAGCAAAATTATACATTTTTGGAAAGCTCTCAAATAGGGGAATTCAAAAATGCCGTTTAAATCAGGATAGGATGCATACCAAAAAAATATACTTGTAAACTCTAATAAATATGAGATTTTATAAAAATTTAAATGTTTGTGCTCATTTACTTCTCGATATAGTATATTTCAACATGTTTACCATTAACAACTATTATGCTCTGATGGGTAATTGCATGAGGAACTTAAATATGCACAGTAAAATTATGATTGGGATAGGTATAAAATTATTATTGAGCTTAAATCAAAATATGAAAAAAATCGATATTTTCTGAACATTCTTAATCACAACATGTTACCATTAAGTCTTATCTAAATTCCAATAGCATATTTAGATTCCTTGTGAGATTACCGTTCAGAAAATATATACTTTTTATGGGGTAGAACAAATAGTTATTGCGATATGCTAATTCGAATCTCAGATGGTGTAAAATGTAAAAATCTGAACATGCAACGGTAAGGGTGGCGAGTTCAAAACACACGGCCCTATACATTTGGCGGGTTATTTAAACGTGTTGATCTGTAGTATTAGTCTTTTCAAATTTGGGAACAGACTTTAGTTCCTACAAATATGACCGACTCATGGATGGCTTCTATTGCTAGTATTCACATCACATTATCTAAATCAATATTCAATACATGTAGCATTGAATATAATTTAGATTACAAAAAGGATTTGGTTTTTCTGTCACGACAGTCAATAGTTAGGTCACCCAAGCCCTATATGAAAGCTATGAAGATTGTTAAACGGGGTCAGTCGTCACAAACATGCACAAACACAATAGTCAAACGACCTTGCTATTGTCATGCTATTGTCAACACTCCCTACACAGAGGTCTGCAGTGCAAATCTGTACGATTTTCGCCATGTAATGTGTATGGCAGATTTCATTCCGTGGTATAAAGCTATGAGGTTTCCGTGGTCTTCGCTATCTCCAAGCAGATAGAGCAATACGTACACGGACTTTTTTGTAGACGAGGGTTCATTTCACGATTTGGTGAGGTTTAGAATGAGTTAGGATTCCTGTAATTTTGAAGACCACGGATTTTCAAAACGTGAATTTGCCGACATTGTACGACATAAATTTGGTCACCAAACGTGTTTAAAACTATACATTTTACCGTTCTGCAGATGTTATTGACCCTCCTCTAAAAATCTATATGATTTTTAACACGTTTCTTAGATTTTGAGATGCCCAAATAGACCATTTTCCGAAGCTATTTCTAGCAAATATTGCAGTCAATAAGACTCCATTGTTGTCTTGCGTATAACAAAATATGACATGCAGCGTGACCTCCCTACTGGCTGACGAGGAGGACAATGAAAACATTGAATTGTACCTGTCCAATTACTGTATCCGATTTCGTATCGAATAATGTTAAAATCCATGTTCTGTTTCTTATAATTTTATTGCTACTACGTATGTAGCTCCTTATAATAATAATATTAAAAAAACCACACACACAAAAAAGCCCCCAACAAACAAAAACAACAAAAACAAAAACAACAAAAACAAAAACAACAAAAACAAATTCACCACCCCCCCCCCCAAAAAAAAAAGTAAGAAAAAACAGAAAAAATAAATACAAAGGGATAACATGAATAAATATCATCATAAATATGGGTAAAAAAACGTGGGACGTACAAAATAAAGGTACTACTGAGATCGAACTTACGATTCAATGGTATCTATATCATTATGAGTGTTTATTGTAAATCCGCTGCCCTACCAACTGAGCTAATATATGGATAGGTTCACATGATTTTAAAAAAAAGATAAAACAATAATAGGTCTAATGAATAACAAAGCCCCTCCCCAAGAAAAATAAATATTACAAAATAACAAAACGAAAACGTTAACTAAACAAAACAAAACAGAGACATTAGAGACACAGAGAGAAAAAAGAAGAAAAGAGAAGAAGTAATGGTTGGTTGAGGAATTGAACCCACGATACCTGCGTGGGAGCGCTAGAGCGTGGCCACTATGCTGCACTAGACTATTACAGTTTTGGCAAAGTCGTTGATAAAGATATATTTAGTATGGGGTTATTTAAGCATCACATTTCTTACGCGTTGCTGATCCCCATAGATCTTTCAAAATTAAAAAGAATGAAGCAATTCGCATTTTAAACAATACGAATTGTTTATTAGGATTCCAGCTTCTTGCGGGTGCTGTGCAATCTATAATTGCTTCAGTATTATGTGCACTAGGGCTGTGAGAATTGAGCGGAAAATGTCCCGGGAAAATGTCGCAAGTTGTATAGTGGTTCCATGTTCAAAATGGTTACAGGCCAAAATGCTATGCGATGTGACAGTTAACAACCAGCCAATACCATTATATTCTATTGATAGGGAACATCGTATCGAAAATTGAGGAAAGGACATAAGTCGGAAATAATATCCGTCTGAACTGATGACTTGGATTATATATTTCACTCTTCACTTTTTGTATAGGGTCACGCGTTATGAACTCGCCTCCCAATAGGGTGGTGCCGTTACATTTTTTAGCTTCATGCTGTAATTTTCCTCAAATATTTTTAAAACCACAAAAGCTATCTCAACAAATTTGGTATCATTTTAAAGCCCTAATAACAAGCTATCTGCCTGCCAAATGGCATTGGTATAGCTAATACAGAAGGGGAGATACAGCTGTTTGATGTTTGGGGACCAGGGGTGGTGCTGGAAGGGGTGCCGCTGGAAGGGGTGCCGCCTGTACAAACTCAATGGGGATAATCCCATCCTTTGTTCTTTTTACAATAACTAGTCATCTCCTAATGTTACAAACACAATTTTGGTCCCATTTCAAAGGATATTTAGTAGTCTTTAAGTATGTGGTTCATCAGACTTGTCAACTATTATTAACAACTAATTAATTATGGATAAGACAATGATCATCAGCTTTCTTCCTATTCGCTACACAGTCAACATGAATAATCAGCCTCAATTTACCGGATTTATAAAAATGACTATGATAGCAAAAGTATACATTTTTGGAAAGCTTGTAACTAGAGGAATTCAGAAATGCAGTTTATATCAGGGAAGGGTTCATCCTTAAACAAATATTTCTGAAAATTCTAAAAATATATAAAATAAAAATTGGAGATATTCACTAGCCGGTATAATTCCCATACCGACGTAGTAACTTTGACAAATATATATCATCTAATGGGTAATTTCATGAGGAATTCAAATATGTTAAAAAAAATAATGATAGGGGTAGGTATACAAAATATATGGATCTCAAATTAAAAATTAAAAAACTCTGATATTTTCCGAACATTTCCGATCATACCATTTTAGTTCTTGGTCGTACTATAATTTTAATGGCATAGTTGGTTTCCTCATGCAATTTCCCTTCAGAAAATGTATACTTTTACTACCTCAGGGGGGTATACAAGCAAATATAAATGTGTAAAGTTAAAATCATGTCGCGAAAGCCAAAATCCGTGTGTAACGTGAAAGGAGGCGAGCTTAAAACACATGACCATAGATATAATTAAGTTCATTCATGCATCCCATACCAGTAAAATAATAAATACTTTCAAATCCCAGAATAATACTTCCCCCAAACAAGATGGTAAATATATTACGCCCCCTCCGTAATCACCCCTCCATTATACAAATAGTTTACGTTTTCAGCATTGATTTCAATGGAATGAAGGGGGAAATGGGCTACTTTCACAAGACATGGACTGGGATAATTATATAGATTACTTCTAGAGCTGTACATGATGAATAGAGTGAGAGTAAACAACATTCCAGACTCGTGATGATCGGTAGCCTAATTGATATGTCTAGACGACTAATTGAGCCATCGACAGTACTACAATAGTTCTATTGTTAACGCCAGATAAGTAGAGAGGCGGGTGCAGCGGGGTGTTAATCACTGATCTTTTTCCGATGCTTTTAACAATAGAAAAAATATCGTTTTAAAACCGGTGTAAAATCGGTGTAAAACCGGTGTAAAACCACTTGAGAGTTTGGATATCGCCCTAAGTTACGATGCTTTTAGTAACCGCTTTTAGATTCATTTGCATGGTTTCGAAACCGGTCAGGCATGTACGAATGAATTGTCAGCTGTGATTCATTTCACACAAATTGTCACTGCATATAGGCAATGATATCTCATAGACAATAATGTTACTATAACTTTGTTTTCGGTTGGTATGGTTACTTTAAAATCATCATAACATCAAACCTATCCACTCGAATTTTATGAATGAGGATTTTAATACCGATTACTGATTTGAAGATAGCTAACATTAAAGCACCTGGTCAGGAAATTAACTGTACACACGATTGTTGTATTTGTGACTTAACCAGCAGATCTGATTGGAGAGGTGGACTCAGTCCAACCTCAGGCCAATGAGGTTTTATCAAAAAATGCATCGCTTTTTACTTTGTTTGTTCTTTGTTTTTAGAGAAAGCGTTAAAAATATATCCAGTAGCAATATTTTGTTTAGATCAAATTATAAAAAAAAAATGTAAGCGCTATGTTTAGAACTGACAGTTATTCTGTATCTGTACCAAACAAAAATAAAGTCTGCGTTAGTGAAAAAAAATATTATCAACATCGTTTTGTTATGACGTTATATTGTTAACCGTAAATTGTCCAATACCAATGCTTAATAATTTTGCAAAATGAAATTTTCGGTATTGAATGGCAGAAAGAATATCGATTATTCAGGATTACGAGCACGTGTAAGCCTATACAATAAACAATAAAACGTTGGCAATCATGTATTGGAATAAATCCAATAGCAAGGCGTGTGTCATGTGTTATGCTTCGTATTTTATGTATCATGGACCAATCACGGCTTAATAATATTGCACTCGAGTCATTACGTGTTCTCTACCTTAAAGTTGAGCAACTTTCACCGGCAATTGCATCCAAACCATTCTTCTTACAAACAGTAACAGATGGATGGCACTTTATCTTCAACTTTGGGATCAATAACCTCAAGTACATATTAATTCCCGACCTCTATAGAGTCACTGTATGTGACTGCTTAATAAATTGGGCCTCATATCGTCTCATATCATTTTGTAAGTTATTCCCTTGGTGACAGATAATTGCAAAGTGTACGTTGCAAGGTCTGTTCAAAATAGACTACCGACCGGCGACATATAGTACAATCAACATACAAGTTATGACGCCCGAGGTGTTTTTAATTTCTTCTTTTACCTGTTATCAGTCTCATGCATTCACTTCAATTCATTTTCTACATGTTTTGCGCCACAAATGTTTATACTGAGAAGCTGAATGCAGTCATATTTCATAATTTATGTCTATTCACGAACCATGTGATTATGTGTATTGTATTTCGCCGCGCGCCCACTTTACGTGGCAAATCCCGTCGGTCTTCATTTATCTACAAATAAAAGAGAATTGTGAAAGGGGAAAGTGATACTACCACATTCCATCTCCCGCGTCTATATGATATAATTTGACTTATTGGAACAGGTGAGGTTTAGAAGGGGGTCCACACAATACAGTGACACAGATATAAACGAATCTTTCATTGAGCCAAAAGCACCAATGACGTCTAAGATTATCTGCGATGATGTCGTGTGTCCATATTTCGTAATTTCCACTTTACTTACAAATGTAGATGAATGTTCGGATACTCAACAGTGTGTTAACATTTGCCTTTTCAGACCAGTATGACAAAAGTGAATAGAGTATAAAAGGTAACCACCTGAAACGATCGCAGGTTAAAAACAAGATGGCATCCCGTGTCTTTTATCACAATCAATGTTAATTGGAAAGATCGAGAACCATAAACGTGATAAACAATCATCATGGTCATAGCCACTTCTATTCGGATACTTTGTTGGGAATTTGGAATCATATTTGAGTTTAAGTTTTTTCGTTCTGCGATAGTATGAATTTAAATAAATAATGATGTACAAATACAACTATACTTACCGAAATCATCGTTGATCGGCGTGGTCCAAATAATTTTAGAGTATCAAATCACATGTAAATTGAATAACAAATATCTGATAATAATTTTAAATAAAATCTTTATAATGCTGTCAATATAAATTACTAGTTATACATAAAAGTGACTTTACATACAACGATTGATAGGCTACCTAATACAAACCTTTGACAACCTTTTTAAAGTTGAGAAGCCTCTTATCTATCAAGGAATTAGTTATTCATATACACGTGCTGCATTCTTCTACTTTCATATATCTAAGATGGGCAAATCGCTAAGATGCCTGGATATTAGGTCCATGCTACACAGTGAATATATATAACGCAACCTATATAGAGCGCTTCGTCCATATATCATCACGTCGTTGCGCACAGTCACAACGCTGTGAAATGTTGCTAACTGAAAACAGCTTACCAGTTATTTTCATATTTAATTATTTCAGCCGGATGACAATTCATATTTTGAATTTTTAAAACGAGGTACTAGGTTTCAATATTTATCAAAGTTATATCAATTGATACTAAACTGTTTACAATGCGTATTGGTGAGTTATCTGAATCATACTATCAGCGTTTAAACGCACATAGCCAAATGGTTAGAGCCTAGATAACTAATACAATTATGATTTCTATAATTATGGCATCGCTGTCTATAGCTAACTCAGCTTACACAATAAAAACATCAATTTCAAGAGGCCATGGTAGTCAAATATTTTAAATGAAAACATTCTCCCGACATTGCAATCACCTGAAACTATATTACTGCAAATATTAACACGAAACTACACTAAGTCTTCTCTTTAAACACAAATACCCACTAGGAGATAAAGGTGACTCAGTTACACTTGAAAGATACGTCGATTTAAGGCAAAATTGTATACCAAATCGAACACTTTTGTATATATCTAATTACATCTCAAAGAGGAATTATCCACGAAGGGACAACATGAGTGTACATTTATAGAAATAATGCCATTATTTATTTCAATAATTCGAGTCCTAAAAGACAGTCCAATTATGTGTAATGAAACGAGCACGAGTTAACGGTGTCATCGGTACCTACACTAAAATACCTGTAGATTTGATTTCTAGCTTTGAACCAATGATGCGTGTATTATATACCAAACATAACATACGGTATCACAACTGAATGAAATAGCTGTTGCTTTCGGGCTTACACATCTGTTTCGTTTAACAATTATTTTACTACTATATCAGTGGCAACCCTATCAAGTAACTCAAGTAACCAATCCATACTAAAAGCTAACTCTCAAATTAAAAACAACATAATTTCTCATTCACCTGTGGGTATCAGGATGCGGTTCAATATGGTCGGGTAGCCAACCAATGACAACGCACTATAATACTCCAGAGATATTCAATTATGTTTTTACAATAATTCGACGGAGATATTCGTTCGCAGTTCTAAGTACCACCTTCAGGCGAGATCGTGACTTAGCAGGGGATTGCCCGGACGCTAGGGGTCAGAAAAAGGTTTTCTAAGAAGCTTATGCTGTGATTCTTTCATCATGTCCATCATGTCCATGGTACTATGGTAAAATCCCTGTTGAACTTGTTTTGTTTACTGTGTTAATTACAAATCTCTTCAATTTTCTGTGTACATTTTTATACAGCATCGTTGAGTTCTGAATAGATTTTGTCAAGATTTAGGACGAAAGGAAACACGGAACATTTAAGAAATTGAGATGGCCATGCTTAACACACTTGCGAACAATAATATTACTAACCATCAGAACATAGTGATACACAATCTTAAATATATAAAACAATTATATAATAATGTAGTGATATGAGAGCATGTGTTGACCTTAACATGCTAAAGCTCATAGATAGTATAGGATACCTGTTTAACTTGTCTAATAGCAGTGAGTGTAATTTTGTTTAATTTGACGATCTTACATGTACAAATAGTGGATTTAAAAGAGCAGTCGGTGGATTTGATAGAGCAGTCGATTTCATAAAATATTTCCTCCGTGAACTGAGCTGATAGAGAATGAGATCGGATGCGAAATTATTCGTTTATCAATGGTGGTTATGGGGCATTTTCAGTGTCATAGAAATTATGTAACTTTACTCCTCAAAATATAATAACGCGAAAGATAATACTGGTTCAAATTAAATGCTAAGAACATTGATGGTCCCCATACTTGACGGGTAATTTGGCCCATTACAGTTTGTATCTAAGATTACATCAGACGTGACTCCATGAGAGGCTTGTTTTTTGTTGTTTTAAATATGCTCAAAATAACGTAAAATACGTAACTTTTTTAAAAGTATATTCTCGTCTGCTCTAATTAATGAAGCTTTGTGTTACAGTTCATGAATTAAAAAAGTAGTAAATGCTTTTGACCCTTTTAGAGCGTGTGTGGTCTAGTGGATAAGACGCCGGTCTCACGATGCAAAGGTTGTGAGTTCGAGCCCCGCTACGTCCAACATGTTTGTATCCTTGGGCAAGGTACTTAGTCTCAATTGCTTCGTCGACCACAAGCGATATTTGGGGAGCTGTTAGGATATCAAAATCTAAGTAGTGCTGATAGGCTTGTGCACTTGTTGACTGGTAGTGGTAGCCGCCTAAGTGTAGCGACCAAAGGATTCTGATATCTAAACTGGCAGCGATAATAATTGATTTAAAAAGCGCTTTGGGACTGTGCTTGCATTGTGGAAAGCGCTATATAAGAACGGTAATATTATTATTATTATTATTTTAAATTCTGCGTTTCAACACAGGTTACGCGGAGAGAATTTGCAAGCGTTGAAATGACTTCAATTAAGTATTTCTGAAAACAGACTCCCCATTCCTTATTAAAAGAATCATAAATATCGGAATATCAAAATCTCCGCATTTTCATTTTTTGAACTTATTGCTTTCGGATTTTACCCCAAAAAGATGATATTTCGGACTTTGCGTGTCAATTATTACATTCATACTGAAAAATAATTATATCTCCCAAAATAAATTTCGACTTTATTACCAAACACAGGAGACACTACGTAGCCATTCGTATAACATATTTGGCAAGGAAATGTGTGAAATTGGCGATTAGAAGAAAGAAAATGGTTTGACAATGTCTCTCCCCGTGATCTGCTCAAATTCATTATTTCCGACCGGTGCACAGCTTTTGTAACCACTCTAATGGAGCCCATTGTTGACTGTTACAAAGCAACGTTAATTGAAATAGAAAAGAAGGTACCTACGGCGTTACGTATTTAGCGTGCTTTTATTAATACTTACAACCAAAACAAGCGTCTAATGAGTCAGGTTTGATGCTCTAATGGGCCAAATTACACGTCAAGTATGAGGTACATCAATATATCTTGTCTTCGCATCTAATTTAAGCCAGTATCTTTCGCGCTATTGTTATGGGTATTAGAATACAAAAAACTATCTCATGACGTTCTAACACTTATCCATTCCCGGACACACGAAATTTAGCCTAACCACCCTTAACATGCATAACAAGTGGATCAATTCAGTTCAACTCTACACATTAAGATTAAAAAGGGGTACATACACTTTAAGACAAGTATCCTATACTATACGGGCCATAGCATGTTTAGGTCAAAACATGATAGGGTGTTATTTGCTCTCACAGTAAACAAAAAAGTTCAACAGGGATATATATTTCAAAAAACTCGATATACCGTATCTGGATTTGCTGGTCATGCTGGTGAAGGCCAGTACCATTGAAATGATCACAGCATAAGCTTCTTATGAAAACCTTTTTCTGACCCCTAACGTCAGGGCAATCCCCAGCTTAAGTCACGATCTCGCCTGAAGGTGATACTTAAAACTGCTAACGAATATCTCCGTCCAGCTATTGTAAAAACATAATTGAATATCTCTGCAGTAGTATGCGTTGTCATTGGTTGGCTACCCAACCCTACTGAACCGCATCCCGATACCCACAGGTGAACGAAAATTGATGTTGTTTTTAATTTGAGAGTTAGCTTTCAGTTTGGTTCGGTGACTTGGGAAATTACTTGAAAGGGATGCCACTGCTAGTATAAAAAATAATAGTAGCAATTTAGCAAAGCAGATGTATTAGCAAAAAAGCATCAGCCATCATTTGGTAGAAAAAAATATTTTGGGTATAATACATACATCATTGGTAAGACATCGTTAACTCGTGCTCGTTTCATTACACATATTTGGACTGTCTTTTAGGTTTCGAATTATTGAAATAAATGATGGAATTATTTCCTTAAATTTACACTAGTTTTATCTTCTTCGATAATTTGTCTTTGAGATGTATAGGTACATACTTGAACGAAGTGTTCGATCTGGTATAACAAAATGTCGGTTTCCGCCTCAAATCGACGTATGTTCGAAGTGTAATTGAGTAACCTTTGTATCTATTTATGATGGGAAAACTTAATGTACTGTCGCGTAAATATTAGCAGTAATACAATTTCAGGGGATCGCGTTGTCAGGAAAATGGTTTTGATGTTTTCATTGAAACATTTGACGCATATGGCCTCTGGAAATTGATGTTTTCATTATGTAAGCTGAGTTAGATGCAGACAGTGATGCCATAATGATAGAAAAACATAATTATTTCACTTATATCCAGGCACTACCCATTTGACTATTTATGCATTTAAACGCTGAAAGCATGATTCCGATATATCACCAATAGGTAGTGTGAAATATGAGTAGCAACTGATGTACCGTAGTGTGGATAAATCAAAATGTTGTGCATATTTCAGTATCTAGTTTCAAAAAAACAAAAAACAAATCATCCGGCTGAAATAATTAAACATTGAAAATAATGGCAAGCTACACCGCGCTGTGACTGTGAAAATAATGGCAACATACACCGCGCTGTGACTGTGCGCAACAACGTGATAATATATGGACGAAACGCTCCATTAGGTTGCGTTATATTCGCTTTATAGCATGGGCCTTATCCATGCATAATATCGGTTTGCTTATCTAAGTTATTATATTGCTAAAATGCAGTGCGCTTGTATGAATGAATAATACCTTGATAGATGAGAGCCTTGGCAACTTTGTAACGGTTGTCAGAGGTTTGTATTCGGTATCAATCATTGTACAAGGACTACTAGTACTAGTAGTAGTAGTAAGCCACTTTTATATAGACAACATTATAGATATTATATGATTACTATCATGTTTGTTGGTCAACGATGATTTCGTAAGAAATCGGTTCAGTAATGTTTACTAAACCTCAAATTAACGATTTCAAAGAATAGATATCCCAACCAAGTATCCGAGTATTTGAAGCGAACTATTAGGATATTATATGAGGGGCTATCCGATTAATAATGGTAATTGATAAACCCAGTGGCGTAGCCAGAGGGGGGGGGGGGGGGGGGCGAGGGGGGCGATCGCCCCCCCCCCCCCCCCAATATTGACGTCGTGTCGGTTGAGATTGGCACTGTCGGTTCATTTGACCAGAGGAATCATGGAATTATGATGGTCAAAAGTACACATATGAAAAAATTTCGCGCGCTACGCGCGCATAAAAGTCACCTAAATGCAATATTCGTTGGTACAAGCTTGTTTAGAGCCAAAACGTACCTCAATCGTGCCAAAAATAGGTGTAAAGTTAAAACAAATCGCGCGCTGCGCGCGTATGTCTTGACTCACAACAAGACTGGCCGGGTCATTTTCACTTCTCGCCCCCCCCCCCCAATATCAATAACCTGGCTGGATAAACCGGTTCGAAACCTCTATTCAAACCATTAATCGTTTACATCATGTATTAAGGTAGATCCAATAAGAGATCCTCCGACTACCCCAATTCAGTGTCCGTTCCGAGGGTGGCTTCACCGCCTGGTCAAAGCTCTATGGTCAGTGCAGATATTGGTCAGTGTAGATTTGAGCCGTAGAGGGTGTTGTATTAGTGTTTTGAGCCGTAGACGGTTATGTAATCAGAGCTACGTTAGTCTTAAGGTAGCTGCACCCCATTATGCATACATTTCACTATTTATCAGTCCGCAGCTTACTATCGAGTGAGCTGTAATACGACATGCGCTTGGGATATGCACTGGCATCACTGTAACAAAAATAACGTAATTTGGATAACAACGCTACACTAAATTATCGAAAAATTCCTTTCGCCGCTAATATCTTAAACGTCGTAGCGCTGCGGGCCCAGGTCGATTTGTTGTTTGAATCTATATCATTGTCGTGTGAAACCTCTTTTAGACCTCATCTCATCTTTACTCAAGCAAGACAGATTATATCATACAGGCGTTTGAGATGCAATGTGGGTTGCATCGGTTTCCCTTGTTTAACCCTTTTTTGTTATTATAGTAGAGAAATATAGAGCGACAGGATCTTGCAAGGTAACTGGCGAAATACGACACCAAATCATATGGCGCGTGAATAGACAAAATGGTTATATATGAGTGCATTAAATCTCTTAGAATAATGTCGTCGCTGTTCTGACATAACGACACATCTGTCAGAACAGCGATTGTTATTTATGTCGCACAAAATTATGTACAAATCGATGTGCACGCATAAATGTTAAGACCGTTAACAGGACATAGAAGATAGTCAAGACGTCTCGGGCATCATCATTTCTGATCATTCTACATTTCTATGGCAATACATTTTCTTCAAAACTTCAAAGGATTTTGTTCCCTTGTTATTTACATTTGAATCCCTGTTTCATCATCGGCGAATCTTGCCTACGAACCACCTGACTCAATGACGAAATTCCATGGTTGCCAATTATAAAGTAAAGTAATAAGCTTGCAATACAGATTACCAGAGGCAATTTTAGACCCAATTGTATTTGGATGTTTCATACAGTGACTTTGTACAGGTCTGACAGGTAGAGGAACGTTACTCAACTTTAAGGTACAGAACATGAGAGACGAAAATATATAGAATTGATACCATTGTATAATACGCCCTCATTGGTATATATGTATACATCTTTTCACTTGGCAACATTTGAAAGAGTTTGGATTGGTCCGTTTTAGCGAAGTTCTATAGTGACGTCATCACGATACGATTCTGTTATGACGTCTTCCACCCGCGTAGACATTAATTTAGTCTCGAACTTAATAACATTCCCAGATATTAAACATTGCGCTTAAAATTAAGTTCCTGCCTTTTGTTTAAACACCTTTTCGCTACGGGCTATTGTCATTGCCCTTTCAAAAAAGAGCAAACATGATGTGCCATTACAGGCGAATAAAAATGAGAAAACAACTGTTGCAATGAAAATATCACAACACATGCGTCACTATTTTTTGTAGTTTTTAAAGACAGAGAAAATTCGTAAACAGCGTGTCGTTTTTTATCACACAATTTGGTTATCATTATCGGTATAATATTAGTAACTCTTCATTTATTTAACATGCTGTATTGAACAATCTCCGAGAAGCAATGTGAAAAATCGTTGAATTATTTAATAAAACCTCATTAGCTTGAGGTTGGACTGAGCCCGCCTCTCCTTAATAGGGCATACAATCATGTAAATCGATATCATCTTTCACCACCGCCCAATTTCCATTCAAACCTACTGATTAAATTAAAGTCACAAATCCAACAATCATGTGAATGTTTATATCGTTTCACTTCGCTCGCTACGCCCGGATGGGATTTATAATTGCAATACGGGAAATATCTCAGCAGGTGCGATTGAAAGGAATTTAAGTATTTAATGTCCAATTTGAATCAGTAATGCACCTGGGTCAACCACCTGAAATCCAAATGTCACAAATAACAAGTTATGCATCTCAATAATGAGTTTGCCTCTTTTCAACCATGTCCAAATAACATTCTGGAAGTCATAGTTTGCGATAACAAATGCAGCTGGCGGTTTGTGGCTAAGCAGCAAGCTAAGCTTGAAAAGCAACTTAAGACAGCAAAAAAAGTAACTCGGCTGTTGTAAAAGCACCTATAATTTTTAAATTGTTATTCATATTCTAAAAAATGAAAATACCAGGAGACGGAAAATCTAATTACGGTGATTTTGACACCTTGTTTGTTAAAATCGATCGAGTATTGTTGTCGCGGTATGTGCTTACAGATGAAAAGTGCCCATTTCCATTGTTGCAGTAACTCCTATTGATCTCTCTGATTCAGCATGAAGATAATAGCGGGAATTTTGATTAGCTGTTCTTGTTGTGCTGTAAACTTGATTAGCATAATCCGGGACAAATTTAATGGGGATGACAGGCGTACTTCTTTACAATTAAAAAGGATGAATTTAAAACTCCAAATGCTCAGAAGGTCCGAGAAGACAGACAGGACAGGTCATCGCCATGGGCAAACTGTCAGTAGAACAGCGATGGCTCATTACGCTGAATCAGAGAGATCAATGGGAGTTACTGCAACAATGGAAATGGGCACTTTTCATCTGTAAGCACATACCGCGACAACAATACTCGATCGATTTTAACAAACAAGGTGTCAAAATCACCGTAATTAAATTTTCCGTCTCCTGGTATTTTCATTTTTAGAATATGAGTAACAATTTTAAAATTATAGGTACTTTTACAACAGCCGAGTCACTTTTTTGCTATCTTTATTACTCCATAATTTAGAAGAATTCTGGAGAATCTTTATATCGGGTAATCCAACAATAAAATTGTGTCTTATGCTAGGTCTTTCAAATGATTTTCTTTACTGCGAGTGATGATTTTCACTTACTTTTTTTATTTTAAATTTTCACATATTTAATGTGTTTTGTAAATCATATTTAACGTGCATAGACCGCACGTAGAATTAACCTTTGAATCTATGTTACCATGTAAATATTTGTATGTATTTCCTTTTTTGTATTTTAACACATTGTGATGTTTATGAACGAATTAGTCGAAAAGACTTTTGCCACTGTTCCAAAAGTGTATGTCCGAATAAATAAATAAATAAATATAGAGATAATGTGATCGAGCGATATTGGAACACTAATTTCGAACCATTATGAAATATCTTCAAGTATTTCGTACCTAAAATACACTTTCCCCAAACAGTTTAGCCAATTACACGTCATACTAAAGGTGGATATTCCGATCACTTTATCTTTTCTTGCCCATCAACATGCATGCTTTGATATCAGAAGAAATGCCATATGTTTCTCATTATTTATGTACAATATTTGACGCAAACTATGGAATACGACTATTTTAAGGACCTCCTTCATGTAGAATAGAAATTGGACCTGCAATCAGAACTCTTTACAAATTCATCAATTTGAACATGTCACATTTTTCAGGTTATACGGGGGAGAAAAGATACACGATGCTATCTCGTGATCAATTATCCATGAACAATGTAAATATTTCATGCCGCACACAAAACCGTAACTAAACCACCCTTAACTAGCAAGTAGTCTGGCATCCAATCTGGCTCTCTATCAGATCAGTTCGCGCAGGAAACATGATACGAAATCGACTGCTCTTTCAAATCCATCACTTGTAACTCTACACATTAAGATTAAGATCGTCAAATTAAAAAAGGATACACACGTACTTTAAGAGAGACGAGAAGTTAGACATGTATCATCCCTATGGGCTTTAGGTCAAGACAAGACGGGATTTATACTATTTCTATATGTCTTGATAAGTTTGTTTAATGCACCGCATAAGTAGTATGTATAATATCACAAGCACAGCTTTGAATAAGGAATAAGGAGAATCTGCAGTCAAGTTCAGATTTGTTCAAGTCTTTCCAGGATTTCTCTCTCTTTCTTTCATGTCGTTCCTTTCTGAAATTTACCCATTAAGAATGCTGCTAGGTGTTCTTAAAATGAGTTTATTTCCTGTTAACTTGTCATGTCAAGCCATAAGTACAAAGAATCAGGTAAATAGCTGCTTCATTTTGCAAACAAACCTTTTCTCAGGGTTTTTATGCCTGGTCAGCAAGGATAGAAAAGATTAATAATACAAGGGTAGCTATTTACTGTGTGACAACATCTAACGGCATGCCTGCCTCAGACAGTAACTGTCACTAGACTGGTGTGTATTTAGGTGAGAATTCCCAAAACAGTCTGCTCCGGAACGGGAGCGCGATCGACTTAAGGGCGTGCTATTTAGAGACGCACTGCCGTCAATTTTTACAAGGCGACCGGAGTCCTTTTTTTCGCTTTAACATAACGGGACATCGTTCTCCGTCACAATAATTTTCAAGATTAACAAGAATGCTATTTTGCCGATTTTCAACCATAAAATAAATGTCTTAACTAAGAGATAACGTTAAAATTGCATCACTATGTTATACTACAAGGCTTATATTTAACGTAAACATTATCACAATTAACCTAAAAATTCATTAAAATGGTATAAACTCGCGTAGGAAATGGTATGTATATAGACACATAGCGGTATGTTTAGGCTTAAAAAGGTGTAAATTTGTAATGCGAGTGCTGGGGTCAAAGGGGAGATAAAATCATAGGACTAGCTGCCGCGAGGAATTCTGGTACTTAGACTGCCCTCAATTTGTTAAGATATTCATTTGTATGCAAATATTTAGAGTTGAAAAGCGAAAATGCAATAATTGCACAAATTCACGGGTGCACGTTACCACGGTGACGCACACCCTTCAAAAATTTTAGCGCCCTCAAGCCTCGAGTAAAACGGGCTCTCGTTCTGGAGCTGACTGATAAAAGGGCTGGGCAAATGGTGTAATTGAATTACGATTTACATCGACAATGGGAATGAGCATTAGCGTATGTGTACTTGTACAGGCTAGTCAAGTTGAGCATGGAAGCGAGTTTAAATTCTTGACGAATTTACGGACACATGCTAGCCGTTTATTGGAACTTTAAAAACTCTTGATGGATTTCTAAAAATGTATTCATAAACGGATGTATAGTTTTAATTACTTAAACGTAGTTGAGAAACAGGCTATATGAAGACTTATTCTTATGGACACACCCACCCCTACCTTGATGTTGATTATTTTTATGATCCAAATTTATGTTATACTTTTCTCACACCAGCACCAAAATGTGTAATAAAAATATGAGCCCTCTCCGCCCTCGTATTATGACCTCCCCCTCCTTATTTTTGTGTAAAAATATCCCCGGGACATCTGCGACTGCCTGTTCCACCCCATTCCCTCCTACCGAAGAGAATGACAGCCACCTAATTGCTAGTCACGATGACACAAAGATGGTTATTTGTAGAATACGGTAACGCCTTTATGTTTCATCTGAGTGATTTATTTTGCGTCAACATAAACCAACGAGTGACCAATCGTTTTAATAACAATCAAGGTGTTAACACAAGAGAGTTGAACTCTTATAAAAATCAAACACGGATGACCCTTTTATGGCCCATAACTTACCATTGTCATGTTTACTGTGCATTGTATTTAAAAGCGTCATGGCGCCATTCGCATTATCGGACAAGAGAAAATATTTCGATTTGTTGTTGCACTCGCGTGTTTTAAAACCCATTAACCCTAAAAGTATTATTACCGTCATAGCGTCGCTGAAAATCGCGAAAATGTCAGTAAGGCCGTTGAAGAATAAAAAAACTCCTCCATTAATTTGTTACCATACTTCTAGATGCATTCAAATAAAGTTACATTACCTATAAAATATATGTTTGTGATGATAATGTGTCTCATCCCTATATATAGGTGATATCATATTTATCAGACGATGGTGGACACGAATGACCGTAACTTTATCTCCGTTGGTTTCAATGTAAAAATGGATTTATTTATTTTTATATGACCCCACACAGAAAAAAAATAAGTGAGTCATTATCGTAAAATGAGTGTCACTACACGGACAAAATGACTCATTTTTCGATGATGACTCACTTTTTTTCTTTCTGTGCAGAAAATTCATCACACGTTGGAACTAAATTATTTCAACTCCAGTGTCAGTTTCAATTTTTGAATTTAATCCGTCGTTAACCGTTCGACCCATTCGCTTGATCACGTAACCTCGTACACATAATCATGGTAGTAGAGTAGGAGCTGAATCGCAGATTAGCCCTATTTCTAATCCTATTCCATCTTTCGTGATCAATTATCAACCTATTAATATTATATCGTAAGAATAATCCTCATTGAAATGGCCTTTGAAGACTTGTACCGTAAAACGGGGTGGTAGGGACAGTTTCAGCACTCTCTAGATTGTAGTTTTTTCCATGTAGCCTCATGAGCCAAACTTTTTAGCACATGTCCACCTATAATGCCTTTGAACTGCCACTTTAAAAAAATATATATGATGGGTATTTTTTTTTTTACAAAGGTCGGTGTTAATAGGGACAGCATATTTCTGGGTAGGAAAATCACTAGATTTAAAGATTTTTACCTGTTTTAAAACAATAACCTTTAAGTAGTTTTTACCACTATAACCATTCAAATTATGCAGTTAGGAGCAGGAAAATTTTGACCACACCATTTGTTCAGTGTTTTTTTGGGACACCTTTATTTTCGATACCCTGGGCTCCTCATTTATTCTTTCACATCATCTGAACCATTTCCTGAACACTATAATATTGCTCTTTAAACATTTGGAAACAAGAAAATAATCAAATATAAAAAATTGAGATTTCAAAAACTTTCTCCATTTTTTGTCCCTATTCACCCCATGTCCCTATTCACCCCGTGTTACGGTATAGCCGCGATCATCCTCCACACTCGAGTGGTTTTGACGGCCCGTGTACGTATCATACTAAAAGTGTTTCTAGATCTTATTTGTAAATTTTTAACACACGCATGCGTGCATTGGACTAAAGATCTATTTTCTTAATTAATACAATGGATGTTTGGTCCTTCGTAAGCATGCGTGATGAATTTTACACCACCGAAAGAGATCTCACGAACATTTCAGTAAAACTTCTACCAAAATCGACCGTTTACACGGAAAGTAACAAATTATTGAATACGTAATTCTGTTAGTGAAATGTGGTCCCAAAACTGTGAATTATTAAGATATAAGTCTGACAATTCAGTCATTTTCATGTATTTCCTGCAATTTCCTGTAAATAGTTGGAAGTAAACTTACTCGTATATCGTACCGATTTATGATGATATGGTGACCGCGGTTGACCGACGGAATATTAAATGTTCACCAAAACTATAAGAAACTAGAAATCCCATTGTGTCCATGCGAGTTTACATCACTTTCAAATATCCCGCGTCAATTCAAAGAATACACCGAATGGACTGTATGTATAACGCCATCATTCCAGTGAATGACGCGTGATTGATTCCTTTCTGTAAAGCCGACCGAAGCACGTGCAAAGCCTCTATAGACATGATAAACAAGTGACATCGATTGCGCTTAAACAATAGTCTTCAAAGGCCACTTCGAGGAGGAGGATTCTTACGTCGTTAACGTGTGGATTACGATAAGCCTAGCAATGAATAGGCGGCTACAAAAAGTCGTTTGAGTAGTGTCGCGATTAGCTTCCCCTCCACTTTCTTCCATGACATAATTTAACCTTGAATATTCGTGTACGAGCCCATGTCCGGCATCGTCTGATAGTTGTTGACATTTTTAAGTTGTGTGCTAAGTTGACACCGTCCGTAGTCAAAATGACCACGTCGTTTTAAGAGTGTACCAATCATCACGACGACGACTCTTTTGGCCTCCCTATAATAACAAGCCTAGCAGCATTAGATTATAACACACTTTATATCATTCATTTATGCTTTAATTATTCAAATATTGATGAGTGATTTCGGCAAACTAATACCTTCATGGTTTGAAATTTAACCGGAAGGTATAACGGTGTTATTGCAAGTCATTGCCTTTTAAAGTTCTGTCGTTATAAGCTTGCATTTAGTTTAACGTACTAGGTAATCCTGGGAGTTCTTTACCCATAATCTACAGACAGTCTATATCGCTCATATGCCATTATCGTCACTATCACATCATCTTACGTTTAATTACTTATCAAATTAGTCCGTCACGCATTGGCGAGAACATTAGGTAAGGTAGCTCCGGATAGACTTTGTGTGTTATATCATTAACAATGATAATTACGAACACAACACGCAAAATATAATACATGTTGAATTCCCCCTGAAGATCGTGATAAGTACAATATGATCAGGCGTGTTAACCCATGTGTCTGTTTAAAATGGCGGATAATATTGCATTTGTTTGATATTTTGCATGATTAGAGTTAAGCAAAAACTTTCAAAGTGATAGATTTATACATTTTTGAATGATTTAACCTGAGACGAATATACCTGAAGGGATAGGCAGCTCCGTGTATTGCCATTCAATTCTACGTACCAGGTCTTGCACGGCAGTGCACGGTATTGATCTCAAACCAACCCAAGCAGAACCTACAAAACAGGTTGTGCGCATGCACACGCATGCGTCGATTTGTCCTGCTCTCACTTCTGAGTTTAAACCATGATCATTATGATTACGCATACAGACTGTGATCAATTTATATTGCTACAATTATGGTATTTCAGAAAAAGTATGCCAATTAAAACCTACTAGTGCCCTACTTCAACCCATAAACAATGTATTATGATATTCAAAGTTCATGATTTGTGTTTAGAATTTAGATTAATGTGAATTGAAACACAACAAATTTGGTATTTTTATACATCAACAGATAAGTGTTTCAGCTCAACCACATTCGAATATTTGTATTTCAATTCAAATTAAATCTAAACACAAACCATGCACTTTGAATATCATAATACATTGTTTATGTATTGAACTATGGCGCTAGTAGGTTTTAATTGGCATACTTCTCATGAAATGTCATAATTCTAGCAATATAAATGCGTAATCATTTTAGAAATCTATCACAGTCTGTATGTCGGTGACCGTCCGATACTACAGTGTATTCAGGTTGTTAAGAAGATCGTAACACACGTGTGGATAACACTAAATTTGAAATAGCGCGGTAACTCACATAATGAGGTCGTGCTACAAATTAAACTGAATGGTGATAATCGATTGGCATCAAGCGTAACAATACCGTGTTAGACTTGCACCGCTGCACGTAACAGGAATGAATAGAGCTTCTTATCCCTTCAGGTATATTCGTCTCAGATTTAACATCATGAAAAATTCCTAGATTCAGTCAATTATCAGTTTTTACATTTTCGTAGTAAACAATTGAACAAATTGCACCCATATGACCCTCATTGTCCCCATACATGACCACTCGTGTGACCCCATACCATGTCCATGTAATCTCTATCTTTGTGTCTCAAATAACTAAGAAATATTTTCATTTATTCTAGACATCAGAGACACACATTTTGGAAGAATGCTTAACAGTTGAAAATATATACATTCAGTAATTTATTATTTAATATGACAAGATAAGTGTTGCCTGTTACATGGTATAACAACATAATTATTTTTAAAAAAAGATATATATTTTAAAATTCAAGTCAGAAAAAATGACTATTTTAGTTCACATGCAGGTGATCTGGTAAGAAGAAATGGTAAACCTGTACATTAAAGCTATTGAGATCCATCCAAAACCTATGTGTTATTATAGCCATCATGCATACATGAAGCATCTATTATTACGAAGTCACCTTCATACGAACTGAAGCAGTAATTAAGTTTTACTCAAATTTCAAAATAATCTTTAAAAATCAAAATAAACTGAGTACTCAACTCAGTTGCTGTTGCTTTCGAAAATAATTGTATACTTACACAGAAAACGGTCATAAAAAATCATACTTTTGATCAGAATGAATTAAGTATCAAGGGAAGTCCAACCTTTTTAGACCTAAAGTAAGAAGCAAATAAACCTGCTTCTAATTCTTCATAGAATTGTCACACATCATTTCAACCCATAAAGTAGGGAAGGTTTGACCCCTAAACAATCTATAAGCATCTATAAGTTTCATTAGGTCAAAGGTATTAGGAAGGTATCTCGCTAATGTGTGCTGACCTTTGACATAATGAAACTAATAGATGCTTAACTTGTAGATATAGCAAATTATTCTTTAAATGGCTTGTTATTGCTTTTTATTGATTGCTCCGAATATTTTAAGACCATTCTCATTAATATAGGAGCATTATGAAACTTTAACCTTGGACAAAGAATTTTAGGAAAATATTGACCTTTGACCTATCTTGCCCCAATACCTCAAATTCTAAATATCGGGTAGAAATAAAAGCATTTTCTACTCCTTATGATCTCAGGAACAGTTGGGTATGCATTACACCCTGGGGACTATACCCAGCTGAGGGGGTCATTCTGACCACACACACACTAAAGTGTCTTAGATGACCTAATATCTTTAGGGGTCAAACCTTCTGTACTTTATGGATTGAAATCATGTGTGACAGGCTCCCAGACTATCATTGAAATGCAGGGACCGATGTTTCTACTAGGGCACTATGTAAGCAAGGTGTACGCCTGATATAAGAACCCTATGGGCTGATTCTATGAGATTGTTGTTGTGTGATTAAAATAAATCTAACAAAAAGCGATATTTTATTTATTTACAAATAAAAGATCAAGAAATCACCAATAAACTGAACACAAATGAGAAGAAAATATAGTTCGTAGCTATTTTGCTATACAATGTACGTTGGTCCAAAGTACGAAAATACGACTAAAACTGACTCAATTTATTTACCCTATTTTGGGATCATGAGACGATGAAAGGACGTATTAAATGGTAGAAGGTAACCATGGTACCCGTCTATTCCGTCTAGATGAGCACTAATAACACAGATTGGTGCAGACTAAATTATGCGGACATACTAGGAAGCTCTAACTTGTCGCTTCTATTTGGCCTTCAGAAATGAGTTAAAGTTTAGTCCTAGTCTACTTAATATGCTTAAGCGAAGGTTATGATTTTCAATTAAATTATCGAACGCAAAATCCCTTGTTATACTAGGAGACACTATCGTACCTTAATGGATGACATGCCTTGTAATTATTGAAGTCCTTTTAACTCTTCTCACCTTTCCTGCTATCACGATTTAAAGTAATGTTTGACTTCGTATACATGTCCCCCACAGCCTTACTCATTACTGTTTGGGTTGAGTCCCACAAAAGGCAGGATTTTGGTGGTGATATTTACTAGATTAATCACATAGACTATCATTATATCATTTGCCCTTTAAATCAAAATTGTTGTTTTTCAGAAATACAATTTTCCATTGAAAGCGATTTCAATTTCACTTTTGTTATACTTGATACTATCAATTATATGATGACAAGTGTTTCTAGAAAAAAAGGTTATCCGATGACAAATTATTTGTGCTTATTAGTGATAGAACCACCCTAGAATATGATAATTGAAGGGAATTCTATTCATATACATATATCCCACTTGTTATACTTGTTTGTTCTAATACGTGGCAAGGGCATCTTGCACATAGGTAACACCAATCATTGACAGTGTAGCTTAGAAATGTAGAACTAACCCTGGTTCGAAATATACGACGACAAGGTGAACATGTTAAAGGCGGCTCTAACCTGTCGCTGTCATTTGGCCTCTAGAGATGGGTTAGTTCTTACTAAATAAAGGTGACGATTGTAATTAAATCATTGAACACAAAATCCCTTGTTACACTAAGAAAGTCATTATCATGACTTAAGGGATGCCATGCCTTGTGATTATTGAACTACTTACTGTCACAGTGTAAGATAATGTTTGACTTCTTACGTGTCCCCTACAGTCATATTCATACTATTACGTTCCAGTTACCTGTATAGTTTGAACAGATGGCGTATCCAGGGGACAGCAGACCATGGCCCCTATTGACAAAAGAGTCACAAAAAAGAGGAAGAGGAGAAGAAGGAGAAAGAGGAGAAAAAGGAGGAAGAGGAGAAGAAGGAGGAAGAGGAGGAGGAGAAGAAGGAGGAAGAGGAGAAGAAAGAGGATGGGCAGGGTATAGGCGGCGCAAATGGTGGGGGTTACGGGGTCACGTCCCATAATGTCAATGTGGGTGACGTTAAAACGTTATACTGGACCTTTTTAGTGTTAAAAATGCCAAGTTTTGCGCGCTTTGCACATGTTAGTTTCAATTTTTCCATTATTATGGATTCAGGAATGTTTTTTCTGGACCATTTTAGTTCAAATTTAGCTCGATTCGCGCTCATTTTCCCTACAGGTTTCAACATTTTAATGGGTCTCGAACCACCGTAAATATTATGTGAGGGACGTTAAAAACTTCATACTGGACCTTTTAAAAGTAAAAATGCCAATTTCTGCGCGCTTCGCAGGTATTATTTTCAATGTTTCCTTATTCAAGCATAACAAAATGGCTTCAGGAAAGTTTTCCATGACCATTTTAGTTCAAAAACTGAAATTGTTTGCGCGCTTTTTCTGCAGTTTTCAACAATATAATGGGTCTCGAACCACACCAAATATTCTAAATATTATGTGGAGGACGTTTAAAATGTCAAACTGTACCTTTTTAGTGTTAAAAATCACATTTTTCGCGTGATTCCCGCGTTTTAGTTTCAATGTTTCAATAATTAAGTTTAACAAGATGGCTTCAGGAAATTTCAGAAAAGAATGCTGAATCTTTGCCTTAAAATGCCTTAAACCCAGGAGCTACCAGGGGCCTTAACGCGGGCCCTGGACCCCAAGATGTGGATGAGGTTTAAGTTTTAATTTGAATGTGCACATTTGTGATTGGATTTTACTCCTGTTACCTAATATTTATATGCAGGAATAATTGATTTTTAGTTAGTAGGCATGTGAGAAAATGCCTAAATTACTGCTTCAAAATGATGAATATTTGCCTTTTAAACGCCGAAAACCCATGAGCTTCCAGGGGCTTCGCAAATAGACCCCACCAGGGGCCCTAAGGCGGGCCACTGGACCCCATCCCTGGTAGCTCAACTCGGTTCGCTCGCTCCGCTCACAAGAATACAACATTTGCTGCCCCCCCCCCCCCCCCCCCCCACCCTCCCCATCAAAACAGTCTTGGATACGCCCTTGAGTTTAAGCACAAGTTCGAGATATTTTTCTGACGGGTTGAACTGGCCATGACGCTGGACCCTGGACCAACTATCTGGCCGACCCAAAAGGCAGTCAACACTCCAGCGATGTGCCTTGGCACATGTGACGATCTTTAGCCCCATTGGGCTAATTTGTAAACTTAAATCTGTCTATATCGTAACTTCTCTCGAAATTTGAACTTTTTATTTGACAAAATCTGAAATAGCACTAGTTTTCTAAACAAGTTGAAGTTCAAACATTGAATTTCTTAATACAAGAACTTTGTAAAGTCGCGTGTTGGGCTCTAGGTTCCACCCACGAATTGGTCAATCCAACACCATTGACCGCATGCTGGGAGGACCTTGAGGATGGCCAAGGCAGTCTATCTACAATCTTGCCACATGAATTGATGACATGGAACACGTGGTGACTTTTAGCCACATTTGGACTAGTTTTAAAACTTAAATTTGCTCCAGGGATAATATATTGTGATATTTTTTTTCGAATTTCGAACTTTTGATTTTACAAAATCTGAAATAGCATCACTAGTTTCTATGACAAATTGAAGCTAAAAGTTTGAATTTCTTAACACAACAACTTTCAAAAGTAAGACTTTGGGCTTATAGTTCCACACAGAAAAGTATCCAATTTTAATTCAATCTAACTAAATGAGTGTATGGGTAACATTTTAACATTGTTTTCAGTTACTTTTAGCTAACTTTGTTAATATCCAATGGATTAACATCAAAACAACATCAAAACACGAAAATCAGCAAAGACTGTAATCATTATGTTTCTAAAGACCACAACTTAACTAGTACCAAGTCCTTCCTACCATGGGCCAAACCAGGATACCCCCGGGGATACCACCCCTGGCGCCGCAGGGCCTTGGGCAGTGCTTGGCCAGCGATCCTATATAGTAGCCGCGCTAGGAAATACACAGGCGTGGTGCAATAAATCAAAGAAATCGGCCAAAGAAAGTCATGATATATAACCCCTGATAAAGCTTGGAACCGGGGGTAACAAGTAGGCTGGAAATATACAGGCAATGGAACCATAGTGTTGGTGTCCAAGATAAAGCAGGATTGTGAAGGTGATATTACTAGATTACATGACCCTCGTGACCGTCATAGCTGCACTCGCCCTGTTTTCATTTTATTGTTAGCGATTTCATTCACTCGCTTTTGTAATAATGTAATTATTGTTATCTATAGCAATCGGTGTTCCTAGAAACAAATGGTGTCCACCTACGATGTATCCGTGCTATAAGGTAACACCAGTCCTTGACAGTCAAGCTTAGAAGATGTAGAACATGATAACCCTGACCCTGTGGTTCGTACACCTCAAGTGACGACGACAAGTTGAAATCAAATTCTGGATTGTATTGTAGGCTATGCCGAATACTATATAGTATTTCTCAAGCATGCATGGCTACTACATCAATATCAGAGTCAACAGGGCAACAATTGTTTCCAAACAAAGTATTCTTAATGGGCCATCCATATCCTCTGACTTGCATTGAATTCAACGGGTTACAACAACAGCAGACATTTACTTTTCGTCGATCCTACTTCATACAATTTGCTCAAAAAGTATTCAGTTTATCGTATTTTTATGTTGGTATGAAAAAAAATTAATGGGTTGATCATGGTGATTGATTTAATCCAATCATATGTTGTTCTAATTATCGATATATTTCATCACGGCATTTTTAAACAGCGTTCTGTCACCTTTTAATTAAAATGTGTTTAACTGACAGTATGTATGTAGCGACACACACATGATACTCATACATGTATAGATAGGTTGACAATACCAGACAGCTTTGCGGTGTCATGATAATAAGGGAAATGCTTCGCGTCGTGTTAATGATCGGCTTAAGAAGATTGTTGAAGTAAGCTGGCCTTGCACTAGTGATGATAACTGATGGGTTACAGACAAGACACGCATTAAATGATTACACGAAAATATGATATTCAGACACTAAAATCAGAAGAACTGGCCATGTGTTCGTAGCATGCTACTGTTATATGGAAATCATTTATATTGATCAGTAGCTCTACTTCGGAGCTAAGATCTCTCAGTTCTGGTTTTGAAAATCTAGGGCAATATCAAATGTTACAAATTTTCTTCCGATGGGGACTATAGCCCGGAAATTATACATAGACTATATATTGTGCCATGTGCATTACATTTTCCAAACCTTAATGGTGTGACATACTTCTGTTTTCAGGAGGTAGGCTTGTCAAATGAAATTACAATGGATACTGACATAACTATTAAGTTGGTTTTCAGGTGATCCGTCGCTTCATCAATAAATATACTTACTCTAATGTGATGTAATGCTGGGATCTGGAGCAGTGCTTTCCCTAAACCGTTTCCGCCTGTGAACTTTGCTTATATGTGATGGCGAAATGACATCGAATGGCCATAAGATAAAGTGTGAAGAGAAAATGAGGGAGGACAAGTAATAGAAATAATAAACATTGACACTGAGCAAGGCGTGAAGAGATAATACTAAGACGTGCTTACGATACGAAGTCTTCGTGGCTATGGCTAGCAGAAATTGAAAGAGCTTCTGGAGCAAAGAATATAATTATAGTGATAACGATAAGTACTCAAGGGAGCTAAAACCTATTTCATTATTGAAGCTCATATCTCGCCACCACCAACATCCTGTCACATATGATGAGAACAACGAGATACTTACACTATCAAAATAAGGTTATGTTTACTTCTTGTTGAAAAATATGAACTAAATTGTCGATTTCGTAATTCTGTCTCTTGATAAATTAGAAAATAAGAGTCCTTGTTTTGGGCAAATACGTTTCAAATGTCGTGTGTTCGCTTTCATTGTTATTCGGGTCATGCTTACAAACACTGTGCATTGGATTTTCGTTAGTTTTGCTTGCAGCGTCATTAGTGATACAACATGACTATCTAAGCTAGCTATCGCGTTCCTTTCAAAGAAAATCCTTAGCAAAACCTTAATGTTACCATATTAATACTATGGTATTATCCAAGTCTCACAATACTCATAAATCGTCGTGCTTCTCCGATTCTTAAAGCTTGCCTACACTACAGGGTGTCCCAAAAAAATGTTAACACTCCGGGCACATAAGATATCTTAAAAGGACTGGAACATCGATGTCTAATCTCGATGTATTATGAAAGCTGAGTAACTAAGCTTTCATTTGCATTTTATTGCGTTCCAATTGGTTATTTAGAACGGGAGATATGCTTCAGCAAACATGAGGAAGCAAAATCGGCTTGGTCCAATCCTCTCAGTATGAAAGTAAAGCTTTTAAATGCACGAAGCAAGAAGCAACATGATTAAGTCACACACACACATCAGTTAATCTCTTCTTTGTTCTTTTCAACGCATTCTTTCGATTCTTTTCAAGCTTAAAAGACATAAATAAGTATATTCCACATAAATTATATAAGTATTTTGTCATGAGTTCAAGTTCTATACTCTTTTTCCATGTGCAATGGGTAGCTGTCAGTAAAGCAGTCTTTAAAATTGAAATTGAAACATTTCATGTTCTTTGTTGAAATGGTCCATCCGATTAAATAAATTAACTAATATTGCACTGAAATAAAACTAGTATTGCTCTGAAATTAACCATAAATCAATTTAAGCTTGAAAAGAATCGAAAGAATGCGTTGAAAAGAACAAAGAAGAGATTAACTGATGTGTGTGTGTGACTTAATCATATTGCTTCTTGCTTAGTGCATTTAAAAAGCTTTACCTTCATACTGAGAGGATTGGACCAAGCCGATTTTGCTTCCTCATGTTTGCTGAAGCATATCTCCCGTTCTAAATAACCAATTGGAACGCAATAAAATGCAAATGAAAGTTTATTTACTCAGCTCTCATAATACATCAAGATTAGACCCGTGTGTTCGGGTCCTTTTAAGATATCTTATGTGCCCGGAGTGTTAACATTTTTTGGGACACCCTGTACAAATCACATGTTCACGGGACTGTATGGTAGCCAATTGTGCTAATACCACCTGATGTTATCCATCCCCATTACCCATTATGACTTTTCTGGGGATTTTATTGTTTTGTATGGCACGCCGTTTGGGTCAAAATTAACATTGTTTTTGTATATCAATTTGAGTTTTACTTCTTCTTTTTTTACTTCTTTTTTTTAATATCAATTTGTGTTTAACATGTGGTGTGTTTTTTAATATCTATTTGTGTTCTATACATTTTTTTTTTGTATATCTATTTGTGTTTATATGTATCGTTTTTTGTACATTATTATGTGTTTTTACCTATTTTTTGTATATCAATTTGTGTTTATATGTGTCATTTTGTTATTTGGGGAAGGGGAGAGGGTTTGTGGTAGGGAAGGGGGATGGTGGCGTAGATGCCGGGGTGGGGAAGGGTTAGCCTAGGGGTGAGGTGGGAAGGGTGTTAAATTTGTGGTGGTGGGGGGTTTGTGGTGGAAGGTTTTTGCGAACGGGAGGGGAGGGGTTGTGGTGGAGATGGGAAGGGGTGGGGGTTTCTGAGAAAACGTAATTTATCAAGATTGAATTTACGAACTTTTGCCGAATAGTTTAAAATGGCGCGTTTGCGTGTAAAATAACTTTTTGCGGTGTCGGATTTTGAACTTAAAAATTCGACTTCGTAGAATCATTTATGTTCGTTTCTTTGTTAAAATAAGAATGTTATTATCTTTCTTTATTAAAGGAAGGGTCCCACAAGCACAACATTGAGCATTATTTGCTAGAAAAATAATTACCGAGCCGAAATTACGTAATTATATAGAACAAAACACCATACTAGTCACAAAAATGAATAAAAACTGCCATCACTCAACATGCAATTTTTAAAATTCGCGGCGATCGAAAGTCCCGGTGTCGATGACGTCATGGGTATTGGTGCTCAAATTTGCGCATGAGCATTGTATAACTATGACATCATCGACACTGGGACTTTCGATCGCCGCGAATTTTAAAAAGTTGCATGTTGAGATATTGCGGTTTTTATTTGTTTTTGTCATAAGTGTGGTGTTTTGTTCTATATAATTACAAAAGTTGGGCTCGATAGTTATTTTTCTAACATATAAAGCACACTTTTATGCTTGCGGGACACCTCCTTTAACTGAGGGGCAACTGATACTGGTAATTTGTTCTTGCGTTGATTTTCGTGACATTTTGGTGGGGATGTTTTGTTGTCGATCGTCTGTTTGGGGATACCCCTTCGCTTTGTTATTGCGGACATCGTTGAAATCACCGAGGGGAATCCCTTACTGGAAAGTAAGGATAATTTAACAGCGAGGCAGATAACTACCGCAAGTTCCACAACTCAAACAAACATTAAACAAGCCTCGACTCATATCCCAACTTAAAAAGCAAGGACGTGAGCCGGTGCGGGAATCGAACCCGTGACCTTTCGAACACAAGTCGAATGCTCTAACCACTGAGCTACCCGGCCGTCTCCGATAAACAGAGTACAGACCAGATAGTAGTGATATAGAGCAGTCATGGATTCTAATTGACAAACAATACAACAACACACGGTATATGAGATCATTAAAGATATCACGGAATCATTGTATGTATGTACTCATCTGTAAAACAAAGTGTTGTATAATTCATGTTTCCTGCTGTCTCTCGAATTCCACACCTTCGTCGTCTTTCTGAATTATTTGGTGTTTAGAGTTGACGAGAATGGATCACCCAGACAATCTTTTGCCCGTAAGGTAATACTTGAGGCTCCTGCACTTAATACCTTTGACTATATAGTATTAAAGGGGCACTGAGAGATACGCATGGGATTGCGCTCTCAATTTTTCTGGAAATCAGGTTTTTTTGCCCCTACGTAATAATATAATATAATAACCACCATCTAAAACCGTTTACCTTAATTCACACAGTCTATCATGTAACATTTCAAGATTTGGTAATTTCGATGTAGATCTCATCGAAATTATCAGCATCACTCACCACATTAATTGCTTCAACCAAATTTTTATCTAGTGCCATCATTCAACCGTTTTCTCATAAATCATTACACTTCAGGGTTCCTACGTACCTTATTGATTGAAACAACTCTCTTTTTTTTACACTTTTTTCTTCTTTTTTCGGCAATCTCTCTATGCCCCTTTTAGCATGTTTAGTGGTAGAGTCCTATGATTGATTTTCCTCAATGTGGTTTTGCTGGGCTATCCCATAGATTTTCAATAGACGGGATGATTATCTCTATTGAAATATTCTGTTTCGCCCACACCTGGATGACTAGCATGTTTGAAACGCCCGGTAAACAGTATGGGTATTGATAGTCTATTGCAGCAACTAAATTTTTATAATACTAGCTAACGGAATACATAAAATCAGTTTGATAAAAAACGGTAACATTTAAAATACTTAAAATCTAATATTTGAAACGTATTAATTGAATACACACATTCACCGATGCGATAGATGTAACGCTATTTGTGAATTAGTGCAGACACTTATTTTACCCAGTTTGTTATTACACCTAAACTCAAACCCATGAAAGCGACGGACAATAGCACGTCTTTTGAAATTGATACCTACCGATTAAAAACGTCTGGGAACGAGATTGACGTTTTATTTACGGTTGTTGAGAAGTTATTTCACGACAGGGCGAAAGGCTATGATGCTTTTTGTGTTGAGCGCCCTTGGTCCGAAACACACATAGCTTCAAAAGAAAATACCTACTTGTCTATCCCTGTCTTGATTATCTATGGGTATCCACAGACGAAAGTGTTACATTTTCTAATAATTAATAGCCGTGTTATTGCCGTTATGTATCGTAAAGCATTTACGAATGTGAGCGAACAATTGGAACATTTTATGTCGCTGATGAGACTTATCAGTAATGTTATGAATCCCCATCGTCAGTTAATCTGTAATTCAATGTTTTGAACACCCTGTGTCTTTATAAAGACAAAACGAGATCAGATATAAATGTATAGGAATACGGTGCTGTCCTTGCCCTAACTTTTACATCGTCATTACATCCTGTGTGATTCTTACATTATATGGGTAGCGATGCTACTGGGATTTAATAGTTTGCCCCCATCGCTCAGGAATAGAAGTTCAACTTGATATGAATTAATAGAATGGCGTTAGTTCTACAACCACAAAATGGCTAGTTCGTGAACATTATAATTAGCATCTCACTCGAGTGCTGTCAATGTCATGTGACACTCCATTATTAACTATGTCCCACTGGACATCTCATGATCTATTGCTAGTCTAAAAGTCTAGGCTACTCATTTCATCAACGTTTATATTTAGAAACTGTTGGTGTGTAACAAAGTTCGAATAAAGGAACATCGAGACGCCTTCCCTTCAAGAAAATGTACACTTTTATATGGATTATATGAATAATGACGAAGTTACGGCAGTTTTGCGGAGGCTATTCCTGACACTTGACAGCCCCCTTAATACGTTTATATCTGCAATGTATGTTGGCTAGAAATGTTGCCACTGTTAGTCCAAACGAACTTGGTAATGTTTCTTTGACTATTTTTCCTGCATCCTGATCTGAGGACTCTTCGCTGCCATCTGAAATTGGTCAGTGCACAAAAATCAGGGCCTCTCCAAGTATTAACCAGCTATATACCTAAAGGAGCACCACAGTCTTAAAAGAGTAATTACATAAATAAAACATGGCGTGGTACTGGCTAATTAAACACATGGTATATAATTACGTATTTCACAATAATTATGTCTATAAGACCGACACAAAATTCAACTCTCAGTCAGCTTCCTTGCACAATGTTACAATGTTACACGCAGTTCAGTTAGAACAATCCCGATAAAGCCCGGTGATGAGGTAGACATTCTAATGAGTAGCCAGCCGACTGCCGATATAAGCAGTAGCGGTGGCTTGTTGTTCACATGATTTCCCAAACGGCCACAGAACATGGTCTTTTAGGTGTCATTTCTATCTATATTTAAGCATGTTAAAACATAGAGTTTGTCATTATGCATGCAGCTCGACGGGTTGATGGGCATGTTCATCATTGCAGCACTATGTTGCTCGAATAGTAAATAACTAAGACTCATTTTAAATCTTTATAAACAATATTATCAACGCTCCTCACCATATTACAAAGGACATTTTGAGGTATCAATCTAGATGCCGAAATTGCCATTGTTCTAAAACGAATGAAGTATTTATGGTAATATTTCTTCCAACCCTCTCCCTTTTACACGATGTAGACAAGCCAAAATTAGATATGCATGTCTATTTTAGCTACATTTCTATGAAGTCCTTTGAATATTGTGTCCGAACGCTCGTAATAGTTAACAATTTGATAATGCCTTCCCTGATTCCAGCTCAAATCATCAAAAGGTCTTTTGGCAATTTAATTTCACCGAAATTCTTCCGAAAATTGTTCGATCGCTGATTGGTTCCTGATGCAATATGTTAATTCTATCGGTTACATCATCATTATCGATACACATTGCGAACTTTGTGACCGATCAAACTGGGCGGTACAACTTTCGCCTCCATGACGATGTACGTAATTTAACATATACGACGAGGATTGTAAAGACCTTCGGGGAAAAGTGTACTATACAGGAAAAGTGTACTTTGGGAACACCCATTATCGTCCGATACTGGTACAAAGTACCAGTACAAAGTAAGTTTTTCCAGTATCGGCCGATACTGGCACATATAAAATGTTCCTGTATCGGGCGATACTGGAACAGAAAAATCGTACCAGTATCGACCGATACTGGCAACTTTTTGGTTCAGTATTGAACGATACTGGTATACCAGTATTATGCATGATTATGTGGGACCTAAGATAAACTTTTCACGACCTTCGCACCTCCGGCGTTCAGTTGGCGAGGTGGGTAAAGAGGGGTCTTTGAGAACAACTATTTTAGCTTGCACACTGACATCAATAATGAATAAAATGTTGGCAAACTATAACAAAGAGATGAAGGATTAACAAACTAGTGTTCATAATATCTAAACCGGCGAGCTTTATGTACCTGTATTACTATCACTACATGCCAACAAAATATTCCAATGTGATCAGCATCTTTGTGTACAGGAAGAAACTAACCTATTTCCAGCACTATCAGTATATAAATTAGCGATTCCTATTTTGGTGGTGCGCATTTAATAGACGACAAGAATCAATACGCGATTAAACACTTGGTTCGTGGATTTTAGAATTGTATCTAACTTATTAACATTTTTGCTTCAAATGAATTCAATTTCATGGTTTCCGGTATTCTTAAACCAAGATTCTAAGCCCGAACCTTGTTGCTCCGCGGTAGACCTCAATAAATGGATCGGATTCATTATGGAACAACTGCACTCCAATGGATGATATGAATTAAAGTGATTATCCTAATAAAATGGCCGTAATTGAGAATAGCCTTTGCATTACGATTGGAAGATCAAGTTTCCTTGCCCATTTTTAACCAGATTTGTAGGAGATGATGATTGTCCAAGCGACCCAATCACTCAACATATACACGCTATTAAACCTCCAAATGATGACATATTCTAAAGGGATGGAACCAGGGTAAAGGAGATTACGTCAATGGAATTGAACTTGCTAATTGATGCCCTTTTCACATTTTTTATCAAGGGTCAAACGATGATGAAAACCATAAATGTAAGGTAAAAACCGTAAAGGTAAATTATGTAGTAAAACATATGCGATGAAAACCGTGGTGAACATCGTTAAAATGTGGTGAAACCGGTAGATTTATGGTAAAACTGTTTGTTTAGCAAGCTGATGCTTGATGTTTCCTCTCCTCCTATAGCCTATACTCCACTCATGACATAAATTGCCCGCTTAGAAGCGCTATTAATTCGCTCTGGTAAACCTATTGTTATCAATACTACGAGAGGATTACCCAGTGCATATATTTAAATTCGGGGCTAACTGCATGGGTAAGTTTCCATTATGTTGCAAATTACATTACGCTCATGCCTTTACACTACTCAATACAGCCGGTTGGTTGCACACGAGAATTATGTCATATATAGCAACCAGCTTGGATGGAATATCAAATATTTAAATTTGTTGACGGTTTTTAGGGCATCAATTTATAGCGCTGCTAAGCGGGCCTTGTAACCTAATGATCTACCACCGAAATGTGACGTCTTAGCGTATTGCACTAATCACCGAAGCATTTAGAGAAATGGAATTCTATTGAAGGTGTATAACACATGTTATGCAAGATGCCGAGTTGCGATCTTTGGAAGTCCCTCTGACGTCACTGCTAAGAAGGACAGGGTACATTTAGCCTACTCAATTCAAGTCAATTGTTTTTGCTGTGTGTTTTGAATCACCAGGCATCAACATGATCAACCTGACATGACTAATTTAACAGCTGTCTGTTTATGTGACTCGCCTTGTTTAATGTAGATCCAACAGAAATAATAACGGGTTGTTGTTAAAACGTGTCGTCAAGAACGACGGTGTAATGAAAATGGGATGTCGCATTAACACCTTCATACATGTAAAGCCCGGGACCTAGCTTTTATATATCTCATACTAGAATGTAATGGGCGCTCTCAAGTGCATGCCGGATATTATAAAGGTTCTTCATAGATCCCTGTGAAAAGTGAGGAATGTGCTGGAATGCCAATGAAGTCGACAAGTTGAAGAAAACCGAGACGACCATGAAAATAAATGTTATTGATCACGCTATCAAAAAGCTATCAATTACATTACATTATAACTCTTACCAATGCTAGGAAAGGTGTACTTTAGGTCCCAAATACTAGACTGATACTGGGACACCCAGTATCGTTCGATACTGGTACAAAGTCAGCGTTCCAGTATCGCTCGATAAGTATCGTTCAATACTGCAGTACAAAGTCAGCGTCCCAGTATCGCTCGATACTGGCACATATAAATCGTTCTAGTATTGATTTTAATACATCTTTAAACCTAAGTGTCCCATTCACCCGATTTATGAATGATTGAACAGAATCCACTTGATCCCAAATCCAATTTTATGAGGTACATTTACATGAAGTATTCCACTTTGTCAGAGTTGTGGCTATCTTCATAAACGACCTTATCAGCCTGAATCCTGATTCCATCCATTTTTCCACCAGACCTCCAGAGATCTCATATCGAAAAGGAAGTGAAGCTTCAACTTCCATATATTTTCTTTAATTATGTATCAAAAATATAGAAATCACGTAATCTCTTTCTCTTCATCATCAATCATTTTCTAACCAGAGGGTTGTTGTTGCCCTCCCCTATTTTAAACAAAACGTCAGATGACTGAGAGTATTGCACTGCCGCCGGCTGCGCTTTAATATCATTAGTGCTATCAATTTCAATCTCGACAATAAAGTTTGTAATAATGTTTCCAATATCGAACAATACTGGAACTAAACGTTCCTGTATCGACCAATACTAGACATTTTGCGTGTTCCAGTATTAGTCGATACTTGTGCAAAAGCGTTCCAGTATCGGTCAATACTAGAACGCATTTTGGGTGTCCCAGTATCGACCGACACTGGAACAGTAAAACCGTACCAGTATCGAACGATAGTAGCAACCTTCCAGTGAACGATACTGGTATACCAGTATCTGGGACCTAAAGTACACTTTTTACCCAATGCCTTATGAAGTTGCTTTTATGTAACTACCTTTTATTTAGTGTTTCTCTCATGTGATATTAACTACTACTAGCCATTTAACCAGCGGCATTGGTATGTTTTGAAATACGCTTGAGTTGGTGGTGTGGTAAACATGTGTTTACCTGTCGTCAAGCCCGTAAAATCAAAAATAAAGCCTTAAGGAATTCTTTTCTTCTAAATAAATAAAACGTCACAGTCAAATGTAAAAACATGGGTCAAAACTTAGTTAATTAATATCTGAGCATGATTCACTAGAAAAGGAATCAATTACGCGAATATATCTGGTTGCTCAGAATCACGATAATGTAAACCTCACAAAAATAGATATTTATGTTTTGGACATGTTGATGTGATTGTGACTTGCTAAAATGAATGCATTTACAGATAAGAAAAATGCAAGCCCGATTGGTCAATTGCCCGAACTGGTTATAACACCCACATTGATGTAAAGTGAAACTATTATTTATATTGACGAAGCTTATAGAGAAACTTGCACGTTGTCTAAAACACATTTCACATGAGCCCAGTTTAGGCCTCTCCGTACAGTATTCACCGTTAAAATATTTTTTCGACACCGTGAACTAGTTCAGCTGAAGAAAATCAACGTTGTCACTGTCCAAATTGATTCAATTATATTTTTTAAGCCTGACTCGGTTCTTTGATTTAAGAATTGTATCTAAATTAGAAACATGATGATGATGATGATGATGATGATGATGATGATGATGATGATGATGATGATGATGATGATGATGATGATGATGATGATGATGATGATGATGATGATGATGATGATGATGATGTTGATGATGATGATGATGATGATGATGATGATGATGATGATGATGATGATGATGATGATGATGATGATGATGATGATGATGATGATGATGATGATGATGATGATGATGATGATGATGATGATGATGATGATGATGATGATGATGATGATGATGATGATTGTCCAAGCGACACAACAATCATGATTATTGACGCAATTAAACCTTGAAGAAATTATGACAGATTCAAAAGGGATAGAACCGGGGTATACGGATAGTACGTAAATGTTCTTGAACTATGTGGGTTTTTTAAACCAAGGTCAAACGATGATGAAAACTGTAAAACATAAAATGAAAACTGTAAAACATAACATGAAAACTGTAAAACATAACATGAAAACCGTAGATATTTAGTGAAAACCGTAAATATTTAGTGAAGATCGTATATAATTGACTAATTTAACAGCTGTCTGTATGTGACTCGCCTTGTTTATAGATCCAACAAAAATTATAGCGTGTTATTGTGAAAACGTGTCGTAAAGAACGACAGTATAATGAAAATGGGATGTCGCGTTAACCATGTTAACAGCTTTATACATATCTGAAGCCCAGGACCTAGTTTTTGATATATCTCATACTGGAATGCAATGTGCGTTTTCAAGTGCATGCCGGATAATATAGAGGTTCTTCATAGATTCCTGTGAAAAGTGAGGCATGTGCTAAAATGCCAATGACGTCGACAGGTTGAACCAAACAGACGCGACTATATGAAACTATAACTTATATGTCATTGATTAATCTACAATTAAACAACTCTTACCTATGCCTCATGCGGTTACTTTATTTAACTACTTGTTTGTTTTTCTTTCATAGTTATACATGTACTATTAAGTACCGGCCATCTATCTTTTTTCTCCACGGCAGATTGGTTTAAAATGCGCTTAGTGGGTTGGTAATATTAAACATGTTTACCTGTCTTCAAGGGAGTAAAGTTAACATTATTAAATCATAATAAATGCAAAATGACAATCAAACTACTAATCAAAACAGCTTCAACTGACGTGGGCTTATAGATGTCATTCTGATTTCCATAGTGATATCAAGCGCGTCCTTATAATAGTGTGTTGGTCTACAACTCGCACGTGAGCCCAGCCCAGGCCTCGCCGCGCACAGGATTATCCATTACATTTTATGACACCGTGAACTAGTTTAACTAAGCAGAAGGAAATCAACGTTGTCACTGTCCAAATTGAGTAAATTATTAAACGTGACTTGGTATGCGAAATAAAATTATAATTTCCTGCATTTTTTTAAAAATAAGTAGCATATTCAAACCTGCCTGTTGTCTTAAATCAAATTAAAGAAGTAAAGCTGGCAAATCTTGAGGACTCATTTATCGTATGAGTCGAGACGAATCAGTCAAATTACACGCTCAGAAAAATAAGTTATAGATTTTTTTCCTTTCGAATTTCTTCTTCTTTTTTTTGGAAAATAAAAATTCCAAATATCGGAATTTCACCAGGTGTTTGGCTTAAAAGACGGAAATGATATTTCTAACATATTGTAACAATAAGATTCAAGACTATACTATTAAGATATTTTTCAAAATGGCGATTTAAATTGTAGGTGGCACCCCCCCCCCCCCGACTTTGACGGCTTACCCTATACCCCGGGTAGGCATACCCTCGAATCTGTCGAAATGAGCGCAAGGGATGTAAAAACTATTACCTATAGATATGCCTGAGGTCACTTTCTTTTGCTTTTTGGTACCCCTCCCGCCCCCCCCCCCCCCCCCCCCACCCACCCACACCCCCACCCCTGGTAGAATGCAGAGATTATTTTTTTGTTGATGGTTGCTCCTATCAGTATCACTCTTGGCATTGGTTTTCTTATTTTGGTTACATGTAGGATCTTTTTAATGCCATGAGTTGCTATGATGTGCTCTGGTATTAAAGGGCATTCAACGCTCTTCCACTCATTCGGGTAATAATGCCTTCTTTCAGAGTTTGTGTTATACAGTATTGTACAATTATATATTCGATGTATATATTTACAAAGTCTTTAGGTTCAAGTTACACGATACAGTCTATTATTTGCAAATGCAAAGATCTTACACATGCATGTATTAAAACATGTTTGGTTTACAAATGAATGTAAATCCTTTGCATTTTTATGGTAAAGAACTTTGCAGTTGATCATCAGCAATTTTGACCAGATTCATTAAGTGTCCCTGAATAGTCATTTTACAGGCCTCTTTCAACGTGCTTAAAGAGAGTTTCGGTGTTGATTTTATTGCACAAATATTATTTTTCGCGGCATCACATGAACTGTTATTAATATATTTAATTGCCATTGAAACCACCTGGTCATTCTGTTATATAAAAATACTGGTGGTACTTTATTAAAAATTAGTCATTTCATAATTAAATTAACACGTAATCCATCCATTCGAATAGTAGTATAGCAATTTTGAAGAAAGACTGTATTAAAGTGTATTTTCAGCACGTGGTTGTTGCATGTTGTAGAAGGCAATTTTGCATATATATTTGATTTTAACGTCGTTAGGCCGCACTGCTAAACTAGTACGGTTCAAACGCACAGATGTGTACGCAAGACAAATACGATAGGCGCCATATTTGCATCAACATACGTACAGGCAACCTAAACATTGCGAATATTTCTATATTATTAAGGAAATATTTCGCATTGGTTGACTTCAATTTGTACGTATGGTGATACAACATATAGGAAGTTTCTGTAGAAAGTCCATATAAAACTCATACAGGCTGTATCAAAATGATTTGTACTCTGATATGTTCCATTTTCAAAAAAGCATTAAAAATATAAAATCTCTGATAAATACAATATTTTTGATTTTAATAAATAGGGAATTATGTCAACTTATTGATCTGATAATCTGAAGATAATTGGCTGTTGTTTCTGACCGCTATTGTCATTCAAATGAAGATCGACGTAATCATGGTTTTACTCGCAGCAACGCAAATTTAATAGGTTCACTGCACAAACTCTTTATAAGTAGTGAATATATGAGTGCAGTCAGGAGGAACTTTGAATTGTGCGCTTCAGATCTAACGTTTCGATGAAAATGATAAAAACACCAATATTCCTTTAAAAGCTTGTAAATTCTGAAAAAAATGTTCGATTGTCGTAAATCAAAATTCTTAGAAAAGATGAAACTTCAATAATTTTGCAAATAGAAGCAAAATGGTCTAAATGGTTCGTAACATACCAAAAAAAAATTCTGAAAAACTGATCAGACCACGGTACAAATCTTTTTGATACAGCCTGTATATATCTAATATATTTTAGACATTTAATTCATGGCAACGTATAGACTGCTTTGATTTTAAAAAGGGGTAATGTTGCCTCACCGAATGATATCAGTCTGTCGTGCTGTAACAGTCATGGAGGACTACTGATAATGTTCACTTTCTGTAAACGTGCTCTCTTTATACTTCTATACAATGAAGTGGATTGGATATGACAGTCTTATGATCTAAATGTAATTATATCCGATTTATCAAACACTTTACTTTCTATGTTTAAAATATTCTGAAACCTTCCTAATTAGACACATATATCATTCATAGATATAATAAATCACCATTCTATGTGCGCATAACACCATGTGCCAGTAATTTACAACAGTCTCATGCGATCAGTCTGCTCTGTCTGTGTAGACAGGCGTTTCGCTCCACCTTGACAGATATTATTAAGAGCTATATTTTGATGATCTAAAAACTTTGTTCGATGTGTTCATACAAGTTGCAGATTTGGAAGAATAGTCGACTTGGTATTACGTTTCCTGTGTGAGAGGAAGTAGAGTTTCTGTGGTACAGATGTAATAATCTTATCAGCCGATTTATCGAGACCATCATTGATACACGCAAACAATTGCGGCTATTAGAGTATGGCATAAATATTATTTATTCTAAGATAGAACACAATTAGCTCGGTTGTTTCGATTAATTTGACAATGGGAAGCATGGAATTATTACCGTCAAATTAGTACAAATATAGTATGTGCCCCCCCCCCCCCTTATATTTTTAGAGGCCAAAACATACTTCTATCCGGGCTTCTACTCTCTAAATGTAAAAGAGTGAAATTCCACTCTAATGGAGTGAATATTCACTCTTCAAAGGAGTGCCTACAGTGATCACTCTAATAGAGTGAAAGTCACTCCTTGAAAGAGTGGAACCATTTTCACTCCAAAAAAAGAGTGAATTTTGTTCACTCCAGGAACGAGTGAATTTTCACTCTACGAAGAGTGCCTACAGTGATCACTCCATTGGAGTGAAAAAAGAGTGATAAATATATAAGGAGTGAATTTCACTCATTTAGAGTGAACTTCACCCTCATTGAGAGTGAACAATAATGGAACATTTTAATTACTTAGGGTCCATATCCAAACTCTCAGTGCTTTTAAAGCATTTTTCTAGCGATTTAAAAGCGCTTTTCCAACGGTATTTCGTTCTATTGTTAAAATAGACACTGGGACGTAGGTCTGTATCAATCAATCTAGCACTCTCCATGTAGGGCACAGATGAAATGTAGCTTAAAATGAAGCTAATATATGCCTGATCAATATTTTACCTTATCCCACGTTCGTAGGTTGCACGTTATGACCCTAGACCTCGATTTAGGGTCAAAGGTCACATGTGTTTCAATGGGAAGTCAAAAACTAAATTTAACATGGTGAAAAAACTAAAAAATGAGCTATTGACTATAAAAAGTATAATATATTGTAGGGATAAGTGTTTTAAACAAAAAAGTGAATCACAACTTTGATCGTAGATCAATAGTTTTTGAGCTGTGACCTTTTGAAAATTACAAGTTGGCCAAAATATACCATTTTGGTCATATTTTCGCAAAATTGGCACAAAAATGAC
This sequence comes from Ophiura sarsii, assembly GCA_035610835.1. Lineage (NCBI taxonomy): Eukaryota > Metazoa > Echinodermata > Ophiuroidea > Amphilepidida > Ophiuridae > Ophiura > Ophiura sarsii. The sequence continues at coordinate 26,798,729 of CM069443.1, forward strand.
ATGATATCATCATTAAAAAAATATTTTGACTCATTATGAATTGATAAACCATGTTATAATGTTGGTATAAAGATGTACCTTACATTACAACACATTTCAAAAATCAATGGTATGTTGATGCCATGGCAACCAGCTTTAATATCCTTCAAATCCTTTAAATTTGACTCAGATTTTACCCATTTTCGATGAATTTGAAGGATATTAAAGCTGTTTGCCATGGCATGCGGACACCATTGACTTTTGAAATGTCTTTTAATGTAAAGTTCATCTATAAACCAACATTATAACAATCAATTATAACGATCAAAGTTGTGATTGACTTTTTTGTTTAAAACACTTATCCCAACAATATAATATACTTTTTATAGTTTTTTTACCATGTTAAATTTAGTTTTTGACTTCCCATTGAAACACATATGACCTTTGACCCTAAATCGAGGTCTAGGGTCATAATGTGCAACCTACGAACGTGGGATAAGGTAAAATATTGATCAGGCATTATTAGCTTCATTTTAAGCCACATTTCATCTGTGCCCTACATGGAGAGTGCTAGATTTGTTTTCTGATTGAATAAAACATGCACGGCCTATAGTCTAAAAGCATCGGAAAAAGATCGGTGATTAACTAGAAACCTCTCTACTTATCTGGCGTTAACAATAGAACTATTGTAGTACTCTCGATGGCTGCATTAGTGAAGCAGACAGATCAAAGGCGCAAGGAAGGTTGTGTTATATTCTTTAAGAAATACTATAATATATAGGCCCTACCAGTATCGCCCGATACTGGAACACAATTTGGATCGACCGATACTGGAACAGTAAATCGAACCAGTATCGAGCGGCAACTTTTATGTCCCAGTAGTTCTTTTAAGTACACTTTTCCCCACTTTTATTTATGGCTCCTCCCCCCCCCCCCCCTCCCATATGAAGAAAATGGCTGCGCCACTGGAGGTACTATTATGTTACAGTTATGCCTGCATTTCTCTGATTTCCCCCTGTAAAACCAAATCTGTGTGAAAGGGTGTCTTCTTTTCTTAACCACCCTGTGTATAGTATAGCTATAGAACCAGTTTACCTACAATTACAAAGTATCGTAAAACATTACTTATTTCATTTTTCTCTACAATAACTTCTCAAAACAATAAAGCTTTGTCATTTCCCCTGTAAGACCTATTCTAAATATTTTCTCCGAAAGCAATACCTAAACTAAGAACACATCCTTTGGTGGTTATTCAATCGCTTTTAAATTCGAGCAAAAGATCATGAAACGACGTACATGTATATTGAGAGCAATATACCCTATCTTCTTTTTGACCTAAAGCTCGAAGCTATAGTACATATTTTGATACACATCTGACTTCCCTAGATGCGTATATCCTTTTTTAATTTGACAATCTTAATCTTAATGTGTAGAGTTACAAGTGGTGGATTTGAAAGAGCAGTCGGTGGATTTGAAAGAGCAGGCGATATCATATCCTGTTTCCTTCGTGAACTGAGCTGATACAGAGTGAGATCGGATGCAATACTGACCTGTCAATGGCGGCTGTCATACTGCATTCGTTGTCTTTAGTTGTGAATATTCACATGTCACGCATGTAGGCCTATGAATAACAGATAGGACTTCACACTAGCATTGAGCAGCGTTGGCAATCAACGTTTGCCCTATAAACTATGATTGTCAAAAAAATATGTACTACTATGGATGATAGTCCATCACCCGTCGTGGATTATATCATAGAAAATGAAAATTGTACTCTTGACAATATCTTATGTACAATAAATCAATTTCTTGAGTATAAAGGTTATCCGTGTTTCGCATTTCCTGCCGTCTTGTCGGGAATTGTAACTGTTATTTACGATTTTCAGCAAGAAGTCACATTCTGTTTCATGATGTGTAGGCAAATTTGGAAACACGTACGGTTCAGGCAATTTGAACGTCATGTATGGATAACTTCTATTTGTACGGCACGTGATACCTAAAACTTTACTTTACGTAATTGTCAAATTGACCAGCGTATTAATTTTGAACTTCTGCCTTACCTTTTGGAGTGTCTCTGTACAAATTCATTTGCCTTTCTTCTTTCCATCACTGTCATCGAGTACTTTTATCTCCCAACTCTAGTAACGTGTTTGGAACATAACAAAGTATTCCATACCTGACCTGTAATCTGGTAGTTGGCCAATTATTGTATGCACTCAAGATCCGATACTGAAGAACGGAGAGATGCGTCAAAAGGTGCAACCTTATTGTACCGGACGTGTTTTATTTGCCAGTTTGGATTGTTTAAGTGTCAATATAATCTTGCCTTCAGCGCCTTCTCTTCTGTTTTATCAACATAACATCATGTCGAGTTAACAGTTATGGCTGTTATATACTTCGGGCCTTCTTTGACATTCGTGATTTAACATAGAGCCCATCTCTGAACATGCTGAATGCCGTCTACATGGTCCAGGTCAGGTCATTGTTCTAGAACCCTGTGATAATCAAAATCGGGTATTAGCAAAGTTGGTTTTTCCTGAAATTTATTTTTCAATTGCCAATATTGTGAATTCCGTGTTCGACTGCACTTCGCAAGTGGAACTCCACTAGTCCTGAACAAATATTTTACCCAAATGTCTAGAAATGTTTGATTCCAAATTGAAACAAATCTTGAATTAAATTGCAAGTGCATTGCATTTACAGTGGTCTCTGCACACACATTCAACATGTTCAATGCAGTTCTATAGTCAGTGGTTTTCAAACCAAAAATAAGCTTGGAATTTCTCTCTGCGGTATTTTGAAATGCTATTTTGGTTGGAACGTTTAACATTTTAGATGGATAACTCTGGCCATCGATATAGAATAAATATTCACTTGGAAGCTCACCACGCTAATTATTTCCGTGGTAAACCGTGGCCTTGTATATGGATAGTAACCAGATACACTTTGTCCAGTAAGTGTTTGTCAAGCCTTCTCTATGTAACCAGCGCCTCCATCTAATAATACGTGTCTATTGTGCTCATTGGAACACGGTCAAAATGTTGTCATTCAAGGAGTGTAATGGACACTTGGGTTTTTTACATGTTCTCAAGTATTTAGGGTAACGTGTGAATTGACCTCAACACACACCGATAGCTTAGGAGTGGAATCTCTAATCTGAATTGATGAAAGTGTGTACCAACATCACGTATCATCAGAATCGTCGTCAAAGTTATCGTCGTCGTCATAATCATCATCGTCGTCGTCATTGTCATCTTCATGATCGTAGCTGGCTACGTATTACCCTATAAAAATCCATAAGCCAGGTCAACGTCTATAGCCCTGCATCACTCGTATCACCGTGCATAATCTTCCATCACCTCGTATCACCATTGTATAACCCTGTCATCACCCTGTATAGCCATGAAATAAACCTCATAACGACGTATCAACGCCCAACTCCCAGCTTAGTACCCAAAAAGCATTATCTATTTATATAGTAACAAATAATTGTTAGCGCCCCTGCACCTTGTTATCGTTGTCTTTGCAGCGTTTTGCCGTGAATAAATAGCACTTATATTATTCATTGTGGTTGAGGAGCGTTTCATATACTTTACCTTGGTAATATCCAGGCCCATCCTATCATCGATAAGACATAATGTCTGCTCAGGTGGTATTTCCATCGATGACACTTCCTTGTAGATTTGCCTCATCAATTTATAAGCCCGTTTTGAAAACACTTTATATACGTCCGTTGAAAATACTATTACTGGGAAATAGGAGGCTCGGCCAGGGTATAAAACCTCTTTAGTCATATAGGCTACGTGCCATGTCCCATATTTTGAATGTGTTGGTGTGCTCATGTTATGAATCAAACTATAATGTCAACGCTGTTAGAGATTCTTTATATACTTAAATATTTACAAAAACCTCGTTTCGTTTATGAAATTATGAATATTAAAATCATTTATGTTATTAAAGTCGTTCTAATTCAGACTTCGGTTACCCAAATAAGTTTTAGCATACAAAGTGATACTCTTTAGTTATCTAACACCGGAAGCGTATCTCCAGGGAGGTCAGGGTGGCAGAGTCCCCCTCCCCAAGATTGCTTTGACCGGGAAGGCCAGCTCAAACTACCGGGCTAAACAAAAATCGAAGAGAAGGGAAGAAGAGAGGGAAGAGAGGAAGAGAAAAGGGGAAAGAAAAGGAGAAAGGGGAAGGAAAGGGAAAGAAAGGAAATAGATGAAGAGAAAGATAGAAGGAAAAGGGAAAGGAAAGGAAAGGAAAGGGGGAAGAGGAAGATAAAAGGGTAAAGGAAAGAGACAATCTAAGAGATTTTCTTAATTCCCATCTAAATGACAACTTTGCCCCTTGCCCGGTTTGATGATGGAGAATTTAGTATAAAAATGGCCAATTATCTCGCGCTATGCGCGCATTTGTCCAGGAAAATCATAGAAGCCCGTTTGAAAGAAAAATGTACCTTAATAATGGCAAGATTCGTGTAAATGAGTGTGTTAAAATTTCAAGTTTAGGATGCAACGTCATTCGCTGGAATAAACAACACAGCTGCGCATTTTTTTACTTAATAGGGTCGAGCTGGTCTTCACCGGGAAGAAATACCCTTTGCCCCCCCCCCCCCCCCCCCCCCCCTGAAAAAGACCCCATATACGCCACTGCTAACACCGTGCTTCGCAGCATGTCTTGTTAAGTTGTAATGGATTCCACGTGTAGCTTGGCTGCAAACAAACCAATTTGATATTATATTCATTGTTTTCGAAAAATGTAGAACAAAAATATCTAACATCAATATTCAGATATGCATGCAGAAGAGAATGCCCGCGAGCAAGTCTTTGTTGTATTTAGATTGGATGATGCGTTGTCTATCATACATAAATCTAAGTAGACCTCGTTATTCCTTTCCACGTGCATTCCATGCCTTTTAACCATTCTTGTGTAATATCGACATGGCCCATTTCATGTCAACAGACACTCTTGTGAGGCTGCATTTCATTGGTAAGTGCTCGCATCTCCAATATTAGCACTCAATTCATGCAAAGAAAAGTATTACCATTTAGGTGAATAAAATGTGTCGTAGCCGTCCCTTTTTCGGCTGCACTGTAAAACCAGTACAAACTCCGTATGGCTCATACGTATAACTGATTTGCATCGCTATACATACGTACAAGCAGGCATACACTTTATGTAAAACCAATGCAAATATGTCTATATTATTATGGAAAATTTGCATTCGTTTCACTTCAATTTTTATTGGTACTTGTACGTATCGCAATGTCAAATATTACTTTGGTACTTTGAAGATTATTGAATGAGTCTTGCGTATGAGCCCAACATACGTACTGGTTTAGCAGTGAAGCCTTATAGTTATGTTTGGTCGGTATTCGGTGGTAACCAATTGGGGCCTGGATAATGCTATAGGCTGTTAGAGATCCTCTCTTGGTAGGAACCTTGAATCTCCCAACCATGCTAACGGTTCCTAAATGATTCACATGTAGAAGGAGATAAATACATTCATAAGAATATTAGTCTTTATATATTACACACATTAAATTTGACTTGTCACAAGCCTATTAAAAGAGCTTGTGCCAAGTCTATTCATGCATTCCAGCAGGCGTGCACACCTGTGTGGATGTTATGCTTGGCTAGATTTAATTCTTTAGCCAATGATGTCAGTTTATTATGTTATTGTATTTGACCAATCAGTTCTGTTAATTCTGTTATTGTGTACCGTGGCTAGGCCAATCATAGAAGAGCCCACTGCCCCGTCTCTTGGTATTTTGGCGCAGCAGCAGGAAACAAAATCAAAGATTAAAGCATGAAGAGAAGGATTACAATTGGTGTTAAGTCAACGATTTTAGTCAATAAGGTAAATGGTAAAACAGAATAATTACGATCAAATGTTCATTCACCAACCCTTATTACTCGCGCCATCACCGTCTTTCAATTTTGATTAACTTGCATCACCGTACAACCGTCAGTTAAATGTCATAATCCCGTATTAGCGTCCTCGCTCCGTATCAATAGTGTGCATAACGCACATCGCCGTGTATCAACGAACATTAACCAACCCTGTAGCATGTTAATGTAATGGAATTTAACTCCATATCACCGTGATTAAGGTTATCACTCCGTATCACTATGTAGTATGCATCAATCAATATCAACCGTACCATGCCCAAACCCCTTAATCAGTCAAATACAAGCGTTAAAAGGAACCCATAACCTCTGTCATCATTTGTCTTTGAGCATAAATTGCTCTTACAACATTTATTGTGTTACGGAGCGTTTGATATCCTCTTAACTTTGATGATCAGGAACTGAGTCCTTTATATTGACGACAGTAAGACATGATTGGCTCACTCTACACATTTCTCCCCAGGTTGTAGCTCGATCGATGGCACTTCCTATGGGTTTGACAGACTGTTTGCCTCATCAATTTATAAGCCATTTTGAAAGCGCCTTGAATTACATAATTGAATGTGTTATTACTGTGGAATATGAGGCTCTTTCATTGTACAAAACAGATCTTTATCCACACGTCCCCGTCCCATATTTGGAATCTAATCAATGAAATAAATAAGTAATTTTATAAGTGAAATCTTATGTCAACGCCATAGGAGATTCTCGATATACCTTAATATTCAGAGCAGCCGCATTTCAATAATAAAACGGTGTAGATTGAACAAATATCCATACAACGCCGAGTAATTTGATTGGCCTCGGGCGTATTAAATAATGGCCCAATATTATAAACGTACTTTTAAATTACATGAGTTAACTTAAGAGATCTCTTTCTCGCCTGTGTGCGTAACTTTCCACACGTATTTCTGAGATATATTGCACAAAATCTGTGTGAACAAATAAAGATAAAATATCCACTCAGCGTCTCGTGACGGGGTTATTTTGTGTTTGAAGTCAAAAGTTGATCGAAGTTCCCCATTATGATGGTCTGGCCACTATTAGTCTCTTCATGGTGAACGCGACTTTTTGTCTGTCGCCTTTTTACTCATATTATTGTGAACTGTTTGTCTCTGTGCATACGAATTGTTAATGCTGAGATATACTTAGATGCTGCATAAGCGATTTCCCTGAGGGAAGAGGTGCAGAATCTGAAGACGTACCACAGTAATCTTATATTGGCACGGGTAGGGGCTTATTCTTTGCATTCATACAGACTGTTTGGCTTGGAGAGTAAGCTCTGGAAGCATAACGTGATTTCTTTCAAAGCATGTTGTCGAGACATGTCTATGTTGTGTTCGCACGAGAAACATTAATGCACCCGTGATGATTTCATGATCACAATACCTATGGGGGCGTAGCAATGTTGATAATATCGACATCCTTGTGCAGCCAGACATACTGGTTTAGGCCGCAATGCAAAACAAGTACGTATGGCTCCTACATATTTGTGACTCATACGTAAGACTTATACGATAGGCGCCAAAGTCATTTACATTACATAACATTACGTTACGTTACGTTACGTTGCGCTACGTTACGTTACGTCAAATCACATCACATCACAGTACAGTACAGTACATCACATCACAGTACATTACATTACATCACATAACATAAAATTTCATTACATTATATTACATTACATCACATTCAGTAAATTAGCATTCAGTAAATTAGGAAAAGTCTAAAGACTAAAACTTTATTTGAAATACATTGTACCGTATGTGCGTGACCAATGGGACAATAGACTAGTTATAATCAAATTCGAATAAAGCTGAGTATTGGAACGGAATAACGAGATAACACTCCCGAGACCCCACATCGATAATTGGCAAAAGCCTTTCTCATTACACGTACGATGACTTTATGGTAGACAGCGATGATCTAATGGTCGGAATTCCTTCAGCATAGCGGCATTCACGGAAGCAGTTCTCATCAGAAAATGATTGATTTCAGATACTTGAAGTACTCGTACTTCGGATACCTTGCCTCTATCACTCGGGTTCTTGTTTGCACTATCCTCGCATACTGAATGGGCATCTTCATAACTCAACCTTAAGTGGAAATGCACGCTACTCATAGCATCATTTCGTACGGTACTTTTAGCATGGCTCGTAGAAAGTTTGATGGATTCGTTTGTCGGCCCGATACTGCATTCTAATACCTATTTCCAGTTTCATTTTGTGAATGGGTAGCGTTATACAAAAGAATTATGCACTGTACATTGCCGTGATATGCTATAATATGTCAACGATAAATGATGAAGTCGTATGTTTTTGTTCGCACATTAATCAGCATTTTTTGTCTGCCATTATTTCCATAGAGCAGTCACGGCATCCAGACATTACTGGTATCATTCCATTCAGCTATTATAATGTCTATGACGAGAATATATTTTATCGTTGTTATTGATAGAAATGGTGCCATCACTCTCGCCAATAAGTACACATTGATACACAATTTTGCGTATTGGTTCTAACCCTTCTAACCGTAATATAAGTGTCAATTTAGGGGGGGCATGAACAAAAATGATGCGCGCGTTTATGTGCCATTTTACGCTAAAATTGTCAAATTTTGTATAATACTAACTAATTTGGTATGAAAATGCGCGCTTGCGTGCAAAATGTAGCTGTTTGTGAAAATGTGCACGAATCGCCGACAAAATTTGCCATTTTATACTAAAATTATCATTTTTTCTTCTTATTCTAACTAAATTATTTGGAGGGGGCAAAGTGGGGGGGGGGGGAAAGCAGTTGGGGGATGCCCCCTTGCCACCTGTAGCGCCGCCACTGTACCTAGGCAGGGATCTTCTTCTAGACCCTACTTTATACTATACTACCTTCCGCTCCTTATGACATCTACATCTTGTCAGCCCCTGCCAAGCCTCTTTGGGTGAAGTAGAGACCCACTGCATACCGATGTGGTAGACTTAGCTCGAACCTTATAATAACGTTTTAAAAGGCGAATCACGTGCTTTGTACAACTGAGTAAAAACGCTACTATGAACTGCCCTCTTTGTGACGTGTTTGCTTCGTTACCTTGAGTCGATTTAACGTGACGCGAGTGAATCTTAACTAATTATTGTTCGAGATGCCAGATATCCTATTTAAACCAATATCGAAATGCCTGTGGCAGTGGTCGTGAAGGAAATGTACGGTATAACTAAATAATTGCATGGTGCCGGCATCTCGGGCTAGGTTTAAATTAAAAATAAATAAGCATTGGCATCAAAATGAGGGATTTGAAAGGTGATTCAATTGAAGGATTCCCGCGTGAAAGAATAGTGTGTTTTAATTTGTATAGGCTAGGTGAGTGGTAAGACGTGCGTAAGCATTTTGTTTAGTTTATTTGCCTTTTCAAAATGTCATTATGACATACAGAACCTAGTGTGCAGAAATTAGATTTTACGTTTTCTTGGCATAAATGTAAAATATAAAAGAAATCGAGAGTTATATTCTTGAATCTCGGAAATGACTTTGTTTATATCATATTCAACTGATGCCTGATAATTATGCTATTGTGTGAACAAGAAAAGAAGTTGTGAGCATGACATTTTGAAATTTGCATTGAACTTTGAAAATCGGCAAAATAAACTAGGTTGTGAGGCCACAAAATGCAATGTCCTTCAAATAAGTTTCCAGACTGCAATATTTCTTGTATTCTTTTTGTCCAACCATAGTCGAGAATTGACGTCGGTTCTACTAACTTACTTTGTGTAACGTCCCATTCTCTATATGGAGTAGCACTGTAAGTGCATATTGGCCAATCCATTCTATAAACATCTGTGTGGGGTGTTAAACAATTCATTATAGCATTTCCGAACATTTCTATAGCAAAACATAGAGGTTCGTATATTATGAAACTGCCCCAATGACACTTTATGACAACATTCGATTCCTTGAGGCGGAAGCTTATTAATGTTGATCGTCAAGATAACAATTAATGCGGTTGCTTATGTTATGTTATTTCAACGTGGTGTTTCGCTACAAGCTTGTTACGTTCACAAATAATACGTTGCCCTATTGATGCGATTAATAAGTGACTGTTTGATGAGAAATATATCATGTTGGTTAAGTTCTTTATCATCACTACTTTAGAGCACTACCATACGAATAAGTAAGACATGAAATCATTGTTACTCTTTATTATTTCCTTAGGGACGACGTCAAACTACACCTGTGGTTGCCCGCCGGTTCCCGGCCGGTTTAGCGCGGTTTGTGCAGGTCAATTGTTTGTACCGTTTATAAATATTCATCAAGCATGCCACACTGAACAACCGACGGTTGATTTTAAATCCTAATGCTTCAACCTTTCCAATTTACACTATCAATTGTTAATTTGCGATTTCAATAGAGCACCCTTGAAACATTTGGCTCCGATCAATGGGCTATATACCGATTAAAGCAGCTAACACATTACAAATCAATGACTTGTGTTGTACTGGTTGTCAACGATCACTTGAGAGCCCTTTAGTTTGAGATTAAATTGCTCACGTGTGTAACCAGGCACTAACAACCGGCCGTGTTCACCAGGGTGTAATTATTGACCTCATTACCTGTGTATAAATACAGCAGACTCCGCCGTTCCATGGAACCGCGGTGATCCGGACGGAACCGGCGGGCAACCACAGGTCGAGTTTTGACGTCGTCCCTTAGATTTTTTTGCTACATTGAAATAGTCAATCTTAAACGTTCTATTGCAAGGATATTTGTATAATTTTATAAATGTTGATATTGAAAATTGATACGAAGGAAGCGTTATTAATTATTAATGAACATACTGTAAGTATTTGTTGTTTCTGAAAAAAGATAGGATTGTCAAGAAATAACTAAACAAGTCAATGATTAAAACATTAAAGGGGCATTGAGAGATGTATCGATATACTAAATGAGCAAATAACGTAAAGATAATTATCAACATAGCCCAAATCCAAAATATCATACAATTCCGACATCGCCTTCATGCCAAACTATTAGCAAATAACGGCACTTCCGGGTTGAGATTTGCCGCGAAAGTCCGTGAGTAAAACTTAGCATAACTTTCGAATTCAGAATCTTAGTTTCGATATGATCATATCGAAACTAAGAACATCATGAAATTGTGTATGATAAACGGCGAATGTTGGTAAACTGTTTCAGATGGTAGTTAGAATATGCCTTAGTATTACTTTGATGCAAAAAAACTGATTTCCAGGATAATTGAGGGCACACTCCCATACGTATCTCTCAATGCCCCTTTAAGGTCAGTGAATTTATTACTAAGGTTGAAAGGAGAGGGATAAGAAGGGATTCACAGGTAGCATTAAGGTTTGATGCCTTTAACATAATTGATGGTGCACGCCCAAATAGTTTCACCAATACATGTAGGTAGTGTACCTGTCATCAACCAGTGTCGCAACATTTTAAATAATACATTTGACATGGTCACGCATGGTTTAACGAGAGATGCGTTGTTCAGCTCAATACACTATATATATAAATATTGAATGCTCATGAAAAATAAATTGTGAACATATTTCGATGAGGCTTAATATAAATTATTCGATTGGGGAAGCTTGCCGAATTAGGGTTAAGGGATCATGAGCACAGAAATAGAACCACTAAGAAGAATAGCAACGGCAACATTTAAACCATGTAGGCCTACAATAAGCAATATTATTTATCTATAAACATAATCAGCTTCCTTAAGGCCCTGTCACACCATAACGTATCGCCTCAACGTATGCCAACGTATGCGAAATATCGAAAAATACGTTGGTGTACGTTGGTGTACGCTGATATAAGTTAGGGGTACGTTGGGGATACGTCGTTTACGTTAAGAGCACGCTGTGATACGCTGTGACAATTTGGACGACGAAAAAATATTGAGCATGCTCAAAATTTCTCGACGTACTCAACGTGTGCTTAATACGTTCTGCATAAGTTCCCGGTAAGTTTGTGGTACGTTAAATATACGTTGACATACGCTGACGTACGTTAGTGGTACGTTACTCGTACGTTACTCGTAAGTTGGTATACGTTGATGAACGTAGGCTGACGGGGAAACGTACAGCCAACGTAGTGATAACGAGTTGATCGTATATGTGCCGTATGTCTAACGTATGCCTGACGTATTTCAAACGAGTTTCGACGTATTCACCTTATGTCGGGCGATCGTGTAAGGCCCTGTCACGTATCCATAGCGTATCCATAGCGTATTGAACGTATACATAGCGTATGACTAACGTATTGATAGCGTATCACTAACATATATCATACTTATGACAGCGTATCACAGCGTATGCGAGCGTATGACTAACGTATGCTTAACGTATACTTAACGTAGCGTAGCGTATTCGTAGCGGATGATGATGGGTTGATGTGTTCAGCACGACAGACCATGAAGAAGTGAGGATGAGATACTCAAGGGACCCATTTATATACTCAAACCCTCCATAAGTTCCCAAAAACGCCGAATGCGCGCTCTGTACGGTAGCCCTGTCACACCATGGCGTATCGCCTGAACGTATAACAACGCCTGCGAAATATCGAAAAATACGTTGGCATACGTTGGCGTACGTTGGTGTACGCTGATACAAGTTAGGGGTAAGTTTGGGATACGTCGTATACGTTAAGAGCACGCTGTGATACGTTGTGACAATTTGGAATACGTCGAGCCCGCGAACAATTATTGAGCATGTTCAAAATTTCTCGACGTACTCAACGTGTGCTTAACTTACGTTCTGCATAAGTTCCCGATAGGTTCGTGGTACGTTAGACATACGTTTACAAACGCTGACAAACGTTAGACATACGCTGACATACGTTAGAGGTACGTTAATCGTCTTAAGTTATAGGTTGGACATATAGATTTACCCTTCTAGATATTTTAATAGTTATCATCTAGGCTGCGTTTACTTGAACTGGCAACAATTGTCCCGCCGTGTACGAAACTCAATTTCTGCAACGGCATAAGTCACGTGTTCGTTGTACGCCGAGGATACGCTGAGGATACGTCGAGCACGGCAGACATACGCTACGAATACGTTGGTCATACGCTCGCCGATCGCATACGCTGTGATACGCTGTCATAAGTTTGTTATAAGTTAGTGATACGCTATCAATACGTTAGTCATACGCTATGTATGCGTTTAATACGCTATGGATACGTCCATTCCATCACCGATGTTGACGCAATTCGTTGGGAAGTTGGACGTTCTTGGACGTTCTCGGACTCTGACAATTTTCGAGCTATTTTTAGAATACGTCGGCATACGTTTAGGCCACGTTCAGGCCATACGCTATGGTGTGACAGGGCCTTTACAGTTTGGGAGTTTGTTAATAGCACATTACACTATATGACTACTTGGTTATCATAATGTTACCGGTTTAATTAGTACCGATGATAAGAACTCAAATCAAGATCTAAAAATTAACAAAGTTGTCAACATTTTGTCGCCAGAAAGAAGATCATTATCGTGGGGAAAAACAATAATGAAAGATAGTTCAGTCGGAAAACTTGAGGCAGGCATTTATATTTGATTTCAGATAACTCAGAAGATAAAGTCCCAAAAATATCTCTCACGATGAGTTTACATTATAATATCTTGGGTTTGAACATTCAAAAGTAAAAAGTCAGATAAACGTATTCTACTTTATATAATTCTAAATAAAGGTATGCGGGTGTATTCGGTATTACCGACTAGTTAGAATCAAATCAGAATAAAGCTGATTATTGGAACGGAATAACGAGATAACACTCCCAAGACCCCGCTTTGATAATTTGCAACGCCTTTCTGTTTACACGTACGATGACTTTATGGTAAAGTAGACAGCGATGTTCTAATGGTCGGAATTCCATCAGCATAGCGGCATTCACGGAAGCAGTTCTCATCAGAAAATGATCGATTTCAGATACTTGTAGTACTCGTACTTCGGATTATTCAGACCTTGCCCTTATCACTCGGTCTTGTTTGTACAAGTTTCGCAGACTGAATGAGCATCTTCAAAACTCAACCGTACGTGGAAATGCACGCTACTCATGGCATCAATTCGTTAGCGTGGCTCGTAACGCAGAGAGTTTGATGAATCCGTTTGTCGCCACGGTTAAACTATTTTAATATCTATTTTCAATAAATGTTCGTATGAGTAGGTAGTGATATACAAAATAATGATGTATATTGTCATGATACGTCTTCATATGTCAGTGAAATCGCTTTAAAATCCCCATAAATCAATCATAAAAAAATCTTATCATTCCCCAACCTACTATATGACTAAAAGTAAATGGTCATCAAGTATGGGTACCTGAAATATACGTGCTAAAATAATTCCCTTGTAAACACAACAGTAGCAAACATCAATTGTTATCATGGCTGGTGAAGTAGTATGTTTTTGTCAAGACATTCATCAGCCATTTCTACTCGCAATTACATCCAGGCGTAGAGCATCCAAATCCAAACCTTCCTGGTAACAATAAATCCATCCATTAAAATGACTTAAGATGAGAATAGTTCTACGTTGTTATTGATTGAAATGGATATCATTGCTCAGGTCGTCAAGTGTGCACTTAATACACAATCAGTCAACATTTGCAGGTCGAGCTGTAAGATCTGTCAAAAAAAATGAGGGATATTTTGGGACATTCTTTGAGGTGGCATTTTTATTAAAGCGATATGAACATGAGTTTCACCTTACTCTTTAAAAAATTGATTCATAAATACGACATTTCGAATCAGCTAAGAACATAATCATGGGTATAATTGAATTTCTGGATATTACAAATCTAAGGCCAGGAACTAAGAACCTACTACCTCTTGTTTTATACTCTTTTCCTTTCATATAAATACTGCCAAAGATTTTGCGACGAAGTAGTGACGTACTGCTTCCCGGTGCGATATCAATTCAACTATCAATTCCAGTTGCCAGGTTATGTACTAATTATGTATAATTATGTATGCATAAAATATGCAAAGTAAAGTTTATGTGGATAGATGAGATGAGCTATGATGATGTGACTTGGTGCATGGGTAGTATGAGCTTCAAACGTACGTTGGCTTTTGGCTAATATCCATTTGCATAATTAATTAGGCCCACTAATTGAATGTTTAAAAGGAAATCTAAATTTTTGACTCAGCCAATAGAGCCACCTTAACAGTTACACCGTAGTTAATGTGTTTGATAATTAAAACCACGCGATGTGATTGCATCAGTTTAATGACATAGGCAAATTGAAGGTCAATACGTCAGCCGAATTGTAACTCCTTTCAGGGATTTCCCGTTTCCGATGGAAATTGCTGTTTTCTTTATCTAGCCATCATAGAGACATTGTGTTACTTGTTTTTACAATTATTCATGATTATTCCATCAGCTGTATGACGTACAACTAAATTAGATCGGGGGCAAATTCATTTGTATAAACATCTGTGTTCAACAATCATTAATTGGATTCCATAACATAACTACATCAATACAAACAGCTTTATATCTAACGGGTTTTCAAAATTAAGAAACTGTCCCTTATGACAACATTTCTTCCGGCGAAATATCCCATTGATGTTGATCGTCTAGATCACAATTACTGCGGTCGATTACGTTTGTGTACTAAAGGTTGTCAAGCTACATCGCATTATGAAAAGGTTAATATATTTCAGGATTGTGTTTCAATGTAAGTCCCGTTTTCCCCAATATTCATGACCTATTTGTGAGATTAAAAGTTGCAAGTTTAATGAGATATTGTGTTAGTCATACGTTAGGATTGCTTTTTTGGAGTACCATTGTATTTCTATAATAACAAATATGAATATTATAGCTATGAAATCACTTGTTATTCTGTATCATCTACTTAGCATTTTGCTTCACTTAAGTACTCTGTTTGGCTTCATAGAATAGAAGTACTCTGTCTTTGAAGTTTTACGAGTGTCTATATCAGTGTATAAATGTTGATATTGGCATTTGATTTGATCCTTTGAACAAATCAAATGCCAATATCAAGTATTTGTTATTTCTGGTATAGCGATCTACATCTAGAGGAAACCAAGCAGCTAAATGAAATCATCAAATGAAATAATTATAGTCAGTGCAAACGGATAAAGTTGAGGGATCATTAATAGACTTCAGCAAAACATTATTCCACAGCTTGAGGTAGGATACTAGTCAAATCTAAAAATATTATTATGATTGGAGCCAATATTCTCAGATATTTCACACGTAGTCCATAATGATTTTGCATCAGAAAGATGAGCGATAGCTGAAGCTTTTGAATAGGCAAGGTCGAGACGTCATATCGAAATGCATCTCCATCAAATCGGTTTTCAGGCTGCAACATTTGTGATATCCTTTGGCCAACCATAAAAGAATGACGTTCTGTCTTGTATTTGCCGCTTTTCTGTAACATCCCATTGGCTATGTGACGTGGGTCTGAACGTATACAGATCGGCAAATTCGTTTGTATAAAGATCCGTGTTCAACAATTCATGAATTGGATTCCATAACATGTCTCCAGCAAAACATAACTTACGACAGTTATAATCCAAAGGGTTGTTAGATGAAAAACTGTCCCCTATGACACCCTATACGACAACAGTCCTTCCGGTGGTAGTCGTTGTTGCTGTTGATCATGTAAATTGCAACTGCAGTCGTTGCTAACGTTTCTAAAAAAGTTTGTCAAGATACATTGTCTTATAAACTAGATTATTTCAGGGTTGTGTTTCATAGTAAGCCCGATATTATTCCAATATTCCTTGTGAGTATCCACTTAGTAAAGAGTACAATCTCATCATCCCATATGAATATTTATAGATATAGAATCACTGCTACTATAATATATTTGATATTTAGCTGTTTGCATCAATGAACTATTCACTCTTAAACGCGCTCTTTGCATCTTATATCATTGGATAAATTTTTATATTGGAATTTGATCAGAGGAAAACGTGAGGAATACAGTCAAATACCATGCATGAGTACTATCTTATAATTCATGTTATGTACAACTATGTCATATATCTGAGAAGAAAAAGAATAGTGATTTTCAAGAGATAACCGAAAAGGCCAATGACTTATAATGAATAATACATAAAGGTTTCAAGTGATATGATAGCTATGGTTGGATGGAAAAGGTTAAGTGCGCATTCACAGATAGAGTTATGGGTTGGTGCCTTTAAATGGGACACATGCAGAATACTCCCTAACAATGAAAGCTGAAGCTGAGAATTCTGTGTAATATGCTGACACTCTGTACAATGCGCAAACGTATTTAATACGGGTTGTAAGCAGCTGTTTCTTTTGTTCGGCGAGCTCACGCTATTTTGATATTGTTTTATTTTAAAATATCAAAGTGTAAACATAGATAATAAATGGGTGGTGTATATAGCTGTTGTATTGTATACTATACAATGACGATTCACTGATCATCCATCATTACTCATCGTGTGCGTATGACCCCAGCATATGCGTCCTATTTATTCGAAAAGCATCATATCTTGCTGTCATATTTCTGTTTGCATTCTTTCTTTTTTTTCAATTTCAATCATCTGGCTATATTTCAAACATTAATCGTCATTGGTTAAGAGAAAAAATACCTGACTGAATTTCAACATTTGTGATAGCGCCATATTCGGCAAAATTTGCCATATAGATTCGCCTCATCGTTTGATTGAAAATGTATGGTATCTCAAATCATGCTCAAATGATCATCGTTGTGTCCATACTAAGTTTACTATCATTTTTATCTATGTCATGTTAAGGACAATCGTCCATCCGAAGGATACATTAAAGACGAACTTGTCTTACACCTGTTCGTTTATTATGACGAAATTATAGCCTTGGTTAATGTCAATAACCTTGGTTAATTCCTAAGAGAATTGGATCAAATAATATTATTGTTGGTTGGATGGATGGCTGTAGCATGTTTAGTGACCTTTGCTGTAATATTAAAGAGTTATCAAAGCAAGATCATCATCATCAGGTTACATAAAGTAATACAACGATTGTCATTGGCATCTGAATCAATTTGTAAGTTCTACGTAAGCAATCTCTTATGCAGTTTCGACCCTCCCTTGAGTTGTGTTTAAAATGATGTTTATGCAAATTAGGGTCGGTACATGTAACGTGAAACTGTGTATGGATAATGTAAAATTCCATGAAAACCTCGTCACGACACACCATATTTTAATATGGTGTGTCGTGACGTGGTTTTGAAAAACTGTTCATTCCCAGGTTATCTATCGATTTTCCTTATCTGCCACGTATTACACAGTTTCTGCATGTATGTTGCAAATAAACTGGAGGCTTAAGGCAGATCTACTGTCTACAAGTCGCAAGTCCGCAGCATTATGGAATATGCTTCACTAAGCTGGACGAATGGTTCACCCACCATCCTAAGCCAGCTTGACAACATCCAAAAGAACTGCCCAGAAGATCTAGCAGGGTTACATCCCACACCATATGTCCAATGCTGGGCTACCCGTTCGAGCGTATCAATGCCAGTCAATGCTCTTTCTCTGTCGACTGCCAGAACTCGCTGCGTAGACAGAAGCTTCATTTACACGGCTGTTCCCTTATGGAACAGTCTTCCAGATGTGGTTGGCAACATTTCAGCGGCTGGAATTCAGGCTTTCAAGTGCCGTGTGCACGGACATCTTCTCACCAAGTCTTAACTTGTCATAGCCTTCATACTCTATCATGACACCCTTCATGTCACTTTCATTGGCATTGGCATTTTTAACCCCTTCCCATTTGTGTTTCTTGTATTATGCATATTTTCTGAGTTGCAGTGAACCAATTGATTGACCTTTCAGAGCTCTTTGCCGAGAGTTACCGGTTTGATTCCGTATCACTCAGTTCATTAACCCTGTTAATGTCTGTTGGGCTATTGATTACATTTGCTCTGTATACAAAATAAATGTCACTTGCACAGGCGTAGATCTAGCTCGTAATGTCCCTTGAAAAGACGTGAAGATGGTTGGCTAACCATGATCAGAGCAACCAGTAGTTTCATTGACATTATTTTGTATATCAGAGGTGTGCTATAATTCACTAAACGTTTTTTCTCTCATTTATTTGGTTGCATCTGCATTACTAGATCAGTGACCAGAAATATTAAATTAATTAATTCTAGCGCCAATTCTCAGTGGTGGGTAGAAATCAACGATGTCGTCCTATTGTTACATGCATCTGACAAACTGTTTGTATTAGAAAATGTTAGGCCTAAATCAGAGAACCAAAAAGTAACAGTTTTATAGCTGCCAATTTGCTCAGTATTCAATGATAACATTGTCTGATTGCTCAAAAATCAATCCAAGTAGCCTTTCTTGTTGACAACACTTCATTGAATTCTGAAGTAAATTATATAAAAATAATTGTCTTCAACACTACTGCCCTTGGTTATATCCAAAGGGATCGGATAAAGCTTAGGGAACTGTGGGAGGATACCATACTCTGCATTACTCAAAAGCAATACATCATAATCAGATTGGATAATAAATTAAATAATTGCCAATGGCGTTATCATCAGAATTTATTTGGAATTGTCAGGTAAACAATCCCGCTGCATGCAGTTTTTAAGTCGTGCTTAAAATCGTGTATGCAAGTAAGAGTCAGTGCATCATTCTATGAAACTGGGTATAATGTAGTACCCCATGTGTACAACCTGTTACCATTTACGATACATCGTATTCAAACTATACATTTTAAGGTTACATCTGTACGATCTTCTTTAATTCCCTCGATATATACACAGTTTGTGCATCATCCGATCAGGAATCATCGCACACCGGATATGGGATGAAGTTTACAACGGTTGATCAGTTTGTTCTACCTCTCATGTCCGCTCTTATGTCACTTGAGCAGGCGTAGATCTGTATATCTCTTGTATTCCCTTGAGAAGGCGTAAGATGATTGAAATGGCATATAGTAAGGCAGGAACTGTCATTGCGAGCTTCGGTCAAACGTGCTACTTCCAAATGAAATGGCGTAGCAAGGTTTAGCCAGGCGTATCAGTGATATTGATAGCTTAACTTTAGTTAGCTAGTATTTTATGAAAGATGTATAGCAATCTCTTTGGCGGTTCTGTTTTATTTTTGCACACGCTCTTCCAGAATACATGATCAATTCCTTCAAGTAATGATAAACAAATGATGAGCCGATTCGAGAAGGGCGGGTGATGGTAGCCAAGTACTAATGACCCTATAGTTATCGGTAACCGAGGTTCATCGCTGTGGAATTTACATTACCAAATCGAGTTTTGCTTGACGGATGTCATTCCACGACATATCCATTGCTTTTAGAAATTTGGTTTCCCATTCCGTGTCATTTGATTGATTTCATTTTGTCATTATTTAAGACCCGAAATATGTCCCAGTGTGAAGTGATTTATTGTAATAATTATACCTTTAATTATTTTGTAAATGTAAAGCAATAAGTGGAAGTCTTAAACATCAATCGATTCCATCGCAGTTGACAATTAAAATAGTTCTTGAAATGATCACAATCGAGAAGTGCATAAACGCATTTATAGGGTGCCTATTGAAGCTACTTTCCCTTTTGAAAAACCATGTTTAAAGATAATAGAAATTAAAATTATTGTTAATTGAATAATGATATAGTTCTCTGCATTGACAAATTACGAAAAAAGTGCAAGTGGTTCGAACGTTCGAAAATACACAAAACTTCAGTTAAGGCTAAAAACTAAATTTTCTTGACCAGCGACACAATTAAACTTCAAGCAAATTGACCGACTGAAAACAAGTTATCCCGTGAGAAATCATGATTTTAAACCGCTTAGGCCCCTATTCTTCCAGCATTATTGAGGTACCCCTTGAAACATGTATGATATGTGCGGTGTTACGTTTAGATGAGGATTGTTATCTCTCTTCACCACTGCCTCAGCTATTACCTTTTGTACAAGTCCTCTTCGATTACACGGTAAACGGTAATTAAACTGACTATAACAGCAGGAAGTACAAGACTAACGACCGTAAGGAGATCTAAAACGAATCAAATGTCCGTATTTGTGTCGTTCCTTCAACTCATCTAACATAAATCCTCAAGAATCATCTCAGGTTTGCTTTGGATTATCTTTGTTTCCTTGCGCCCTTTAAAAAAAAAAGGACAAACATCCGGTCGGATAATCCGATCGGATCCGATCTACACACTATAATGTACGCCATATTATAAGATTGTAAAAAAAATAGGTGTTATCGACCACAGTAAATCTTATGTGACTTACGCATCGAATGTCACTAAACATGAGGTAACATTAAACCTCTGGATTATGTACGATGTCAAACCATGGTCCAACACGGCGGCTTCGTTCAACATTATCAGACAGCAGAATCAGATAGCCTGCAGACTGAGTTAGACACTGCATTAATCCAACTGTCTTAGGGTCCATATCCAAACTCTCAGTGCTTTTAAAGCATTTTTCTAGCGATTTTACAACGCTTTTCCAACGGTATTTCGTTCTATTGTTAAAAGCATCGGAAAAAGATCGGTGATTAACTAGAGCCTCCCTACTTATCTGGCGTTAACAATAAAACTATTGTAGTACTCTCGATGGTTGTGTTATTAAGCTGACTAGTGTTCACCCGACCCCCGTTGTGACGTAAAGAGCGACCCATTTGCCAGATTGTACACCTACCGGGTTTCTAGTACAAGTGCCAGGTTTTATCATGGCAGGTGATAGAGGCTAATCGCGACACTCCTCAAACCCCGACTCAAACGAGATATGTTTGTAGCCGCCTATTCATTGCTAGGCTTATTGTAATCCACTCTTTAACGTCATAAGAATAATCCTCCTTGAAGTGGCCTTTAAAGACTATTGTTCAGCCGTGGATGATTTTAGAGTAAGCAGTACAAGCAGGGAGGTGTCATTGACACCTCCCTGGTACAAGCATGGATAATTTTATCATTGAATACTAAACAATATGGGAGCCATTAAACATACAACGTGTTATTGTTTTCTGGTATAGGCATAATGTGTGTAATCAAGTAGCATTATGAATCTTACTCCCCTAAATAGTGTCATTTTTCTGCGTTTTTAGACTATTTAAGAATGTTGCATACACTCTGAACGTGACCTAATAAATAATAAATAAATAATAAATATGAAGAAATTTAAGTAATTAATGTAAATAAATAATATATAGATTAATAATTATATCAATAAAATAGTATATTAAGGCCTATTTATAATTAATTGATTGATAAATAATTAAATAAACATCAACAATTAAGAAAGTAAATACAAAATAAATAAATAACGTTAAAATTATGGCAATATAAATGAAAACCCCGAATGGACGTATAATGAGAGAACAATAATAAATATTATATTTCGGCATACTTAAAACCCTAACCGACCTCTACCCAGACTCGACCGCTCTAAGTATAGAGTACAAGGAATATAAACCGCCACAAAGATTCGAACGTACGGCCTGCTGATTGAGAGTCCTAATCTTAACCAACTGAGCTATTGCGATTTTCCTGAAATCCTCAGCGCTTTATACCCAAATATAGTTCTCATTCAACTATTCCCTAAATACACACGGGTTTTTCAACACGGTGTTGTTGTCTATAAAATGAGTCTATGATTTATTAGATTTAACGAATAACAAATCCCGTACTTTGTGAACCGATTCTTAAAGGGGCGTGTACATCTCAAGTGTTTGTCCTGGACAAAAATCACATGACTCGCTTCGCTCCCAAGTCCTCGCGTGCCCGGCAAAAAGCCCATGATGCAATACTAAGTCGTAAAAGTGTGCACATAAATCGACAAAATGCTGTACAAACGAAATATAATATATCTAGAATTGTTTCAAAAAGTAGTGTTATTCGTTACATTTAAATCAGAATTACTTTCTTTAACAGTAAATAATCAACTTTTGAACGAGAAACTATCTTAAAACTACAAAGATTAAGAAATATAAAGCATTTTAAACATCCAATTTAGAGAAGAGTGGTATGTTGAACCATATTACTTTTGTTTGTTATTGCGTTCACATAGCGCATAGTTGGCTCAGCGGTAGAGCATTGGACTAGTAAACCGGAGGTCGTGGGTTCGAATCCTATCACGTCTTGAAATTTTATTTTAATCGTTTATATACATTTTTATTAGTTTTCGATATTGTTTATCATTTCGTATAATTATTCATTATTGTTCAATTATAGTTTATTTTGGAATATGGAATTATTTACGATTTCATTTTAATTTTCCACTGACTGTTTAGTGTGCAAGGCATCATGAAATGTGAATGAACCGCGGTATACCACCGAACTGTCCTACTCCTATGCAACATGCCAATACAATAGAAACTCGTTGTGTGTTATTATCGATTGAGCTAAACTTGTAAAGTAAATGCCAGCCGTTATGTAATACAAATCAATGTGCCTGTATTATTATTATTGAAATAATGTGTCGGTGGTGTAGGAAATAGGAAAATCGATTCAAGGACATGAGCCGACTGGCTTCTTATTTACATAACAATTGGCCTTTGCAGATCATGTTGATAGACTAGCTAGGGGCCATTCAATGTAGGCCTAGGAGTAGTAAACACAATTATATTTACAGGACATTCTTTATCGCAGTGAATCATTCAACATTCAATAAATATAGCGAACGATAAGCAATCCTGTCAATTTATAAAAACAAACAGTGTAATAACAAAACATAAAAGAAAACCATCCCCATCCGCAGGATTCGAACCACTGACCTCATGATTGTGAAGCCGGCGCTTTGACGTTTGAGCTAATGAAGGCTATACATAAACGTTTTGAAGAAAAACATTACATAGGGTTCAAAATACAAATATCTCTTAAATCGGAGGCTAAAATCGAAAGGACAAAAGTCGGAAACAATATCCTCTCTAAACTAATGACTTGGATTATATATTGTATAATACATAGGTATTATATTGTATAATACTTCCAAACACGATGGTCAATATATTACGCCCCCTCCGTCATCACCCATCCATTGTACAAATATGTTACGTGACCTATCGCCAAAATGTTTTCAGCATTGATTTCAATGGAATGAAGGGGGAAATGGGCTACTTTCACAATATCTTGGCAATACTGCGCCAAACAATAGATGAATAGAGTGATGGAGCGGTAGCTTAATTCATATTTCTAGACGACCAGATACATTGATCGGCGGTGAACGTAAACATTTTATGATCGGATTTAAAAAGCTTATAAATAGTATTTCTTAAAGAATATAACACAACCTTCCTCGCGCTTTGATGTGTCTGCTTCACTAATTGAGTCATCGAGAGTACTACAATAGTTCTATTGTTAACGCCAGATAAGTAGAGAGGTTTCTAGTTAATCACCGATCTTTTTCCGATGCTTTTAACAATAGAACGAAATACCGTTGGAAAAGCGTTGTAAAATCGCTAGAAAAATGCTTTAAAAGCACTGAGAGTTTGGATATGGACCCTTAACATTGGGTGACTGGTGGAATTACACCTGTTTATGCAGTACATAGGATCAATCGTTTCTCCAAACGAAAAGTGCATACATATTTTCTTAGAATAGTTTGTTTAGGGTTCCCTATTATCAAAGGTACAAACGTCAGCGATTCCAAAAAAAAATCTCTTATAAACCCCACTTGATGAAAATTCAGTTGTTTTGATTAATTTTGGCCATTTTATTAACCAAATTTATGTCGCAGTAAAAAATCGTATTTCTGGTAATGATGTTCTGACAAGTCCATCTTTTTTAAGGATACTGATTCCTATTGATACTGCTCTAATGTGTTTGCTTTATATACATGTATGAAAGAACTAACATTTGTAAGGATCGGTATGATTGATGTAAACTTTGAAGACCGCTTTAGTGTTTGCCGATTGAACGTTAACATGGTTAATACAAGCACATATTTCGAACGTCAGCCATTATTAACTTGTATAAACAAATTTCATCTCGATTTAATGGTCTCAATGCTGCGTATATCACTAGTTCTACTAGGACAGACTATACTGATGTGTCTTTGACTCGTCTTATCAGTATGGAAAATCATTGAAAATGAAGCGTATTAGCTCTGGGCTAACATATAAACTGACATGTGATAAAATGCAATTTTGGCGATTTGTACAATGACATATCGTCATTTCGTGAGGCCAATATGTTATCATGGTTATATCACTGTGGAATACGGTGCGTCTTTGATGTACGATCAATTGTAATGCGAGTACTGCGCTTAAAGGCTCGAAATGATATAGTGAGGATAAAAATTGTTGGCTATGGCTATCATGCTCATCCTCTGACTTGATCAGTCTTGCAAGACAGTTTGATACACACACTGCTTTGTATGTCATTTTATAATCCTCGAGCAATATAAACCAGAACAACACAATCCTGTCACATAATTCCAATGTTCGGGTACCGCGCCATTTTGCGATATTTTGCGAAAACGATCGTGGTTATCACGTGATACGTATCGTTGAAAAATAATTTACACTGTTTTAACGAAATGCACTGTGGGATTGTGTTACCAGCCTAATATCAAAGAGGTCGCAAACTTGCTTATAATTGTATATTATTAGCCTAGCTATAACCAGGGAGGTGTCAATTTGACATCTCCCTATAACAAGCTAAAAGTCAATGTATGTATAAACAAAGTGTGCAAAGGAGAAATTGTTGTCCACACTGGTAAAATGGTTTTACAACAAGTGTTGCTATCATTAATCAAACTGAACTCAAGTTAAATAACTTATTTAATAAGAAATTACAAGTTAAATAAATCAAGAGATAAATTTATGATAGATAAATAAATAAAAAGAAAACTATAAACGCATGGGCGGCCTTTATAATTAATAAAAATTGACATAACAATGATGTTACATTAATCCACCATCAAGTATAAAAAATAGAAAAATAAAAGGATAACAAGGAATATTCGAAAATCGAACCCGTGATTGCCGATTGCCAACAACATGGCCAACCTATGCACGCCCCAGAGATCCACGATAATTGTGATAGTTTTATTATTTAAACATATCCATTTATTTATAACAAACGGATTTTTATTGTGCCATTTTTGCCAAATATGTGTGTTTCTATGTGTGTTTCTCTCGCACAATATGTGTTTATAATGTGATTATATTCCTTATTTTTTGAAAGAACGGTAAAAAACTTTGACATTTTAACACAAAAAATGGCGTCATAATACGGTCAACACCAGCAGCGCTGTCCGTGTGGGCACGCATACAGATGATGCCGGCAGGCCAAACAAATCCAGCGGCAAGACCCCGCATATAAAACAAAAGTGATCATAATGGGGCTCGAACTCACAACCTTTCGCTCCTCATGTCAACGTTCCGTCCACTACACCAACCGTGCTAATTTAACAAAATGTTGGCGAATAATGTATTAATATCTAATCTTATTAATTGGACCGGGGTCATGGGTTAATGCGCTAGTAATTCTACATTCCCGACAGACACTCTGTTCAAAGGCACAAAAAGTGGACTTGTTTAAAGCATTTTTTTGGTAATTCTGAGGTGTGTACTGTGTAGTTCGATTTTCTTTCTCGAATTGTTTAGAAAACCATCCATTTTAGAACATCTGAAATGTAAAATGAACTACACACCTGGGAAAGTATGATGCCAAGGGCATATTTTTTGCACGTAAATCCAATACAAGAGTTCTGAAAATCGACAGAAATATGACGTCATAACCATTGCTTCGGGACAAAATGGCGCGGTACCCCACCACCACCCCCCCCCCCCCCCCTAATTCCAATGCTCTTTTTCCAAAGAGGTGTATGCATAATTGCCAATTTTGGCCGTGTATGCATGTGCAAGAGCTTGCCCAAATAACCTATCATGTACCTAAAGCAAAAGGTCCACGAACATCTGAACGGGTGAAATTAGCCCAGTTTGCATGCGCAGTCGTATTCTTTCATTATCAAATTATAAGAAAGGGATTTTTCCATAATAGTAGCTTATATTTCAGATTGTTGATACAAAAGTTTATGATATTGAATTCGTTGGCATAGTGTAGCTGATTTATGTCTCAAATATTCATTTTACCCTACACTACTAAACCTGTAAATTTGGAAGATTATAAAAAATACGAACTTTAGATTATCACAACTCTATTAAAGTTTGCAAAACCATAGAGAATTCAATTTCCCTCAACGTTTATAAATATAATGTGATATTGTGATGATTCAGCGTATCAGTGCTTTAAGGGTGATGAATATATACGGCACAATGTTTCACGTAACATTTACTTGTACTGCACTAGGTAAACTCATTACTTATTACAATTACCACATCACCTGTCACATTAAGCCATAGAATGTGAACATCATCTATTCTAAAATTAACAAATTGAATGTTTGTCATCCAAACGTTGATGCTAGCCGTAGGGTTGCTAACAACATGAACAAGCAATGTTATGATTACCATAAAAGAGAAGTAGCACATTAATGCTGTTTTCAATGTTGCACAGATTGAGTAAATTACAATTACAATATGCTCATACTGGTATTGATTTAATAAATCAAAATTCCCACTTACTATTATTTCGTTTCTATCAAACATTACGTAAGGATAAATTATAGTTCTGCGAATAAAATACCTACACCTGAGGCGCATTTATAATCAATCATTCTGCTGAAGGAAATTTGCATTCTGCTACGAAATCCCCTTGGTGTGATTTGCGATATTTTACATTTATATTTCATACCTAATAACGAATTACCTCAAGACATTGATCGGTGTGTTCAAAATGACAATATCCCGAAGTCCTTCAATATCATTTGTAGTATATTGCATTAGACCTACATGTAGTTTGTCAACTAATAATCTAATATATTGTAATGGTGTTTCTGTGTAAAACGTTATCACATATTTTGTTTTAAATCGTAATAGATGGCGCTGGGTGTAGTTTTTCAACTCATGGTGTTTCCAGTTATTCTTTATCACATCTTTTGTGTTTATCATAATGTAGTGTAGTATATTACATTGGACTAGTCAGTCAACTCACATGGTGTTTCTGTCTTGTATTTGCTTTTCTGTAACATCCCACTGGCTATGTGACGTGGGTCTGAACGTATACAGATCGGCAAATTCGTTTGTATGAAGATCCGTGTTCAACAATTCAGGAATTGGATTCCATAACATGTCTCCAGCAAAACAAAACTTACGAAAGTTATAATCCAAAGGGTTGTTAGATGAAAAACTGTCCCTTATGACACCATATACGACAACAGTCCTTCCGGTGGTAGTCGTTGTTGCTGTTGATCATGTAAATTGCAACTGCTGTCGTTGGTAACGTTTCTATTTCCTAAGTTTGTCAAGATACATTTTCTTATGAACTAGATTATTTCAGGGTTGTGTTTCATAGTAAGACCGATATTATTACAATATTCCTTGTGAGTACCCACTTAGTAAAGAGTACAATCTCATCATCCCATATGAATATTTATAGATATAGAATCACTGCTACTCTATATTTAATACTTAGCTGTTTGCATCAATGAACTATTCACTCTTAAACGCGCTCTTTGCATCTTTATATCATTGTATAAATGTTTATATTGGAATTTGATCAGAGGAAAACGTGAAGAATACAGTCAAATACCATGCATGAGTACTGTCTTATAATGCATGTTATGTACAACTATGTCATATATCTGAGAAGAAAAAGAAAAGCGATTTTCAAGAGATAACCGAAAAGGCCAATGACTTATAATGAATAATACATAAAGGTTTCAAGTGATATGATAGCTATGGTTGGAAGAAAAAGGTTAAGTGCGCATTCACAGACAGAGTTATGGGTTGGTGCCTTTAAATGGGACACATGCAGATTGCAGAATACTCCCTAACAATGAAAGCTGAAGCTGAGAATTCTGTGTAATATGCTGACACTCTGTACAATGCGCAAACGTATTTAATGCGGGTTGTAAGCAGCTGTTTCTTTTGTTCGGCGAGCTCACGCTATTTTGATATTGTTTTATTTTAAAATATCAAAGTGTAAACATAGATAATAAATGGGTGGTGTATATAGCTGTTGTATTGTATATTATATCATGATAGGCCTGATTTCAACCATGTGATAGTTTTTACTATCATTATGGCTGGAAAAGAATCATGTAATATCATGATATAAAACAAATATTGAATGCCTTTTGTTTGTGCAATAGTAAAACTATATCACTCGGTCCAATTTGGATTATTCCATTACACTCGGCTTCGCCTCGTGCAATGGAAAAATCCAAATTAGACCTTGTGATATAGTTTTTACTATCACACGCTCAGGCATTCAATATTTGTATACTATACAATGACGATTCACTGATCATCCATCATTACTCATCGTGTGTGTTTGACCCCAGCATATGCGTCCTATTTATTCGAAAAGCTTCATATCTTGCTGTCATATTTCTGTTTGCATTCATTTTTTTTCTTCTTCACTTTCAATCATCTGGCTTTATTTCAAACATTAATCGTCATTGGTTATTAACATTTGTGATAGCGCCATATTCGGCAAAATTTGCCATATTAGATACGCCTCACCTTTAAAGGAACTCCGCACGATGATCATTTGAAAATTGATGGTATCTCAAATCATGCTCAAATGATCATCGTGCGTTTAATTGAAAATTGATGGTATCTCAAATCATGCTCAAATGATCATCGTGGTGTCCATACTAAGCTTACTATCATTTCTGTTATGTTAAGGACAATCGTCCATCAGAAGGATACATTAAAGACGAACTTGTCTTACACCTGTTCGTTTATTATGACGAAATTATAGCCTTGGTTAATGTCAATAACCTTGGTTAATTCCTAAGAGAATTGGATCAAATAATATTATTGTTGGTTGGATGGATGGCTGTAGCATGTTTAGTGACCTTTGCTGTAATATTAAAGAGTTATCAAAGCAAGATCATCATCATCAGGTTACATAAAGTAATACAACGATTGTCATTGGCATCTGAATCAATTTGTAAGTTCTACGTAAGCAATCTCTTATGCAGTTTAAAATGATGTTTATGCAAATTAGGGTCGGTACATGTAACGTGAAACTGTGTATGGATAATGTAAAATTCCATGAAAACCTCGTCACGACAAACCATATTTTAATATGGTGTGTCGTGACGTGGTTTTGAAAAACTGTTCATTCCCAGGTTATCTATCGATTTTCCTTATCTGCCACGTATTACACAGTTTCTGCATCATCTGATCAGGAACCACTGCACGCCGGATATGGGATAAAGGCTCAGCGGTTGATCTTTTGGTCCCCTTTTATGTTGCAAATAAACTAGAGGCTAAAGGCAGATCTACTGTCTACAAGTCGCAAGTCCGCAGCATTATGGAATATGCTTCACTAAGCTGGACGAATGCTTCACCCACCATCCTAAGCCAGCTTGACAACATCCAAAAGAACTACCCACAAGATCTAGCAGGGTTACATCCCACACCATATGTCCAATGCTGTGCTACCCGTTCGAGCGTATCAATGCCAGTCAATGCTCTTTCTCTGTCGACTGCCAGAACTCGCTGCGTAGACAGAAGCTTCATTCACACGGCTGTTCCCTTATGGAACAGTCTTCCAGATGTGGTTGGCAACATTTCAGCGGCTGGAATTCAGGCTTTCTAGTGCCGTGTGCACAGACATCTTCTCTCCAAGTCTTAACTTGTCATAACCTTCATACTCTATCATGACACCCTTCATGTCACTTTCATTGGCATTTTTAACCCCTTCCCATTTGTGTTTCTTGTATTATGCATATTTTCTGAGTTGCAGTGAACCAATTGATTGACCTTTCAGAGCTCTTTGCCGAGAGTTACCGGTTTGATTCCGTATCACTCAGTTCATTAACCCTGTTAATGTCTGTTGGGCTATTGTTTACATTTGCTCTGTATATACAAAAAAATGTCACTTGAACAGGCGTAGATCTAGCTCGTAATGTCCCTTGAAAAGACGTGAAGATGGTTGGCTAGCCATGATCAGAGCAACCAGTAGTTTCATTGACATTATTTTGTATATCAGGGAACTGTGGGAGGATACCATACTCTGCATTACTCAAAAGCAATACATCATAATCAGATTGGATAATAAATTAAATAATTGCCAATGGCGTTATCATCAGAATTTATTTGGAATTGTCAGGTAAACAATCCCGCTGCATGCAGTTTTTAAGTCGTGCTTAAAATCGTGTATGCAAGTAAGAGTCAGTGCATCATTCTATGAAACTGGGTATAATGTAGTACTCCGTGTGTACAACCTGTTACCATTTACGATACATCGTATTCAAACTATACATTTTAAGGTTACATCTGTACGATCTTCTTTAATTCCCTCCATATACACAGTTTGTGCATCATCCGATCAGGAATCATCGCACACCGGATATGGGATGAAGTTTACAACGGTTGATCAGTTTGTTCTACCTCTCATGTCCGCTCTTATGTCACTTGAGCAGGCGTAGATCTGTATATCTCTTGTATTCCCTTGAGAAGGCGTAAGATGATTGAAATGGCATCTAAATAGTAATAAGGCAGGAACTGTCATTGCGAGCTTCGGTCAAACGTGCTACTTCCAAATGAAATGGCGTAGCAAGGTTTAGCCAGGCGTATCAGTGATATTGATAGCTTAACTTGAGTAAGTTCGTATTTCATGAAAGATGTATAACAATCTGTTTGGCGGTTTTGTCTTATTTTTGCACACGCTCTTCCAGAATACATGATCAATTCCTTCAAGTAACGATAAACAAAAATGATGAGCCGATTAGCATGATTAGAGAAGGGCGGGTGATGGTAGCCAAGTAATAATGACACTAGTTATCCGTAACCGAGGTTCATCGCTGAGGAATTTCCATTACCTAAATCGAGTTTTGCTTGACGGATGTCATTCCACGGCATATCTATTGCTTTCAGAAATTTGGTTTCCCATTCCATGTCATTTGATTGGTTTCTTCTGTCATTAAAGACCCGAAATATGTCCCAGTGTGAAGTGATTTATTGTAATAATTATACCTTTAATTATTTTCTAAATGTAAAGCAATAATTGGAAGTCTTAAACATGAATCGATTCCATCGCAGCTGACAATTAAAATAGTTCTTGAAATGATCACAATCGAGAAGAGCATAAACGCATTTATAGGGTGCCTATTAAAGTTACTTTCCCTTTTGAAAAACATTGTCTAAAGATAATAGATTTTTTTTAAAGATAAAATTATTGTTAATTGAATAATGATATAGCTCTATGCATTGACAAATTACGAAAAAAGTAAAGTGCACGGCAAGTGGTTCGAAAGTTCGAAAATACACAAAACTTCAGTTAAGGGTAAAAACTAAATTTTCTTGACCAGCGACACAATTATACTTCAAGCAAATTGACCGACTGAAAACAAGTTATCCCGTGAGAAATCATGATTTTAAACCGCTTAGGCCCCTGTTCTTACAGCATTATTGATGCACGGTACCCCTTGAAACATGTATGATATGTGCGGTGTTACGTTTAGATGAGGATTGTTATCTCTCTTCGCCACTGCCTCAGCTATGAACTTTTGTACAAGTCCTCTTCGATTACACGGTAAACGGTAATTAAACTGACTATAACAGCAGGAAGTACAAGACTAACGACCGTAAGGAGATCTAAAACGAATCAAATGTCCGTTGTTGTATTTGTGTCGTTCCTTCAACTCATCTAACATAAATCCTCAAGAATCATCTCAGGTTTTCTTTGGATTATCTTTGTTTCCTTGCGCCCTTTAAAATGAAAAAGGACAAACATCCGGTCTGATAATCAGATCTACAAATAAATCTACAAACTATGTACGCCATATTATAAGATTGTTAAAAAAAATAGGTGTTATCGACCACAGTAAATCTTATGTGACTTACGCATCGAATGTCACTAAACATGAGGTAACATGAAACCTCTGGATTATGTACGATGTCAAACCATGGTCCAACACGGCGGCTTCGTTCAACATTATCAGACAGCAGAATCAGATAGCCTGCAGACTGAGTTAGACACTGCATTAATCCATCTGTCTTAACATTGGGTGACTGGTGGAATTACACCTGTTTATGCAGTACATAGGATCAATCGTTTCTCCAAACGAAAAGTGCATACATATTTTCTTAGAATAGTTTGTTTAGGGTTCCCTATTATCAAAGGTACAAACGTCAGCGATTCCAAAAAAAAATCTCTTATAAACCCCACTTGATGAAAATTCAGTTGTTTTGATTAATTTTGGCCATTTTATTAACCAAATTTATGTCGCAGTAAAAAAATCGTATTTCTGGTAATGATGTTCTGACAAGTCCATCTTTTGTAAGGATACTAATTCCTATTGATACTGCTCTAATGTGTTTGCTTTATATACATGTATGAAAGAAAAATTCTTTGTTACTAACATTTGCAAGGATCGGTATGATTGATGTAAATTTTGAAGACCGCTTTAGTGTTTGCCGATTGAACGTTAACATGGTTAATACAAGCAAATATTTCGAACGTCAGCCATTATTAACTTGTATAAACAAATTTCATCTCGATTTAATGGTCTCAATGCTGCGTATATCACTAGTTCTACTAGGACAGACTATACTGATGTGTCTTTGACTCGTCTTATCAGTATGGAAAATCATTGAAAATGAAGCGTATTAGCTCTGGGCTAACATATAAACTGACATGTGATAGAATGCAATTTTGGCGATTTGTACAATGACATATCGTCATTTCGTGAGGCCAATATGTTATCATGGTTATATCACTGTGGAATACGGTGCGTCTTTGATGTACGATCAATTGTAATGCGAGTACTGCGCTTCAAGGCTCGAAATGATATAGTGAGGATAAAAATTGTTGACTATCATGCTCATCCTCTAATAAACTTGATCAGTCTTGCAAGACAGTTTGATACACACACTGCTTTGTATGTCATTTTACAATCCTCGAGCAATATAAACCAGAACAACACAATCCTGACACATAATTCCAATGCTCTATTTTCAAAGAGGTGTATACATAATTGCCAATTTTAGCCGTGTATGCATGTGCAAGAGCTTGCCCAAATAACCTATCATGTACCTAAAGCAAAAGGTCCACGAACATCTGAACAGGTGAAATTGGCCCAGTTTGCATGCACAGTCGTATTCTTTCATTATCAAATTATCAAATTATAAGAAAGGGATTTTTTCCATAATAGTAGCCTATATTTCAGATTGTTGATACAAAAGTTTATAATATTGAATTCGTTGACATAGTTGTAGCTGATTCATGTCTCAAATACACTACTAAACCCGTAAATTTGGAAGATTATAAAAAATACGAATTTTAGATTATCACAACTCTATTAAAGTTTGCAAAACCATAGAAAATTCAATTTCCCTCAACGTTTATAAATATTATGTAATGTTGTGATGTTTCAGCGTATCAGTGCTTTAAAGGGTGATGAATATATACGCCACAATGTTTCACGTAACATTTACTTGTACTTCACTAGGTAAACTCATTACTTATTACAATTACCACATCACCTGTCACATTAAGCCATAGATTTTGAACATCATCTATTCTAAAATTAACAAATTGAATGTTTGTCATCCAAACGTCGATGCTAGCCGTAGGGTTGCTAACAACATGAACAAGCAATGTTATGATTACTATAAAAGGGAAGTAGCTCATTAATGCTGTTTTCAATGTTGCACAGATCGAGTAAATTACAATTACAATATGCTCATACTGGTATTGATTTAAAAAATCAAAATTCCCAGTTACAATGATTTCGTTTCTTTCAAACAGTACGCAAAGATAAAATTATAGTTCTGCGAATATACTACCTGCACCTGAGGCGCATTTATAATCAATCATTCTGCTGAAGGAAATTTGTATTCTGCTACGAAATCCCCTTGGTGTGATTTGCGATATTTTACATTTATATTTCATACCTATAACGAATTACCTCAAGACATTGATCGGTGTGTTCAAAATGACAATATCCCGAAGTCCTTCAATATCATTTGCAGTATATTGCATTAGACCTAGTTTGTCAACTAATAATCTAAATATTGTAATGGTATTTCTGTGTAAATCGTTATCATATAATTATTTTGTTTTATATCGTAATAGGTGGCGCTGGGTGTGCAGTAGTTTGTCAACTCATAATGTAATGGTGTTTCCAGTTATTAGATCTTTTGTTTTATCATAATGTAGTATATTGCGTTGGACTAGTATGTCAACTCACATGGTGTTACTAGTATAACTCTTTATCATATCGTGTGTTGTATCATGGTAGATTGTGTGGATCATAGATTATCAAGACAGGGATGGACAAGTGGGTATTTTCTTTTGACGCTTACGTGTGATTCGGACCAAGGTCCCTTAACACAAAACGCCTATGTTGCCTTTCGCCCTGTCATGAAATAACTTCTAACGTCCATAAATAAAACGTCACTATAGTTCACAGACGCTTTAAATCGGTGGGTATCGATTTCAAAAGACGTGCTATTGTCCGTCGCGCTCATGGGGTCGAGTTTAGGTGTATTTAAAGAAATGGGTGAAAAGTACACTTTTCCCCCGTTAGTTAGTATTAGATTTATGTAAAGTGCTCAACAAAAGAAAGTCATACACTTTGTTTAGTCTAAGAGTATTTTCCGATTATTTGTTGACCAAAAGACTAGATATACATTTGGATGAATCTTTCCGACACAATTTTGATACCGAAGTCGCCAACTAACAACAAAGATAAACCATGATTAGCACCATTTAAAGAAAATTAGTCACTTTTCAAAAGTCACATTTTCAATACACTACGCGGGAAGAAAATACCACATGTTGCCTGTTCATAATCAAATAGCCCGCTCACTTTTAGGCACAACCCGTCGGATCAATATCCATTTCATTTTGCCACGCACAGCAATAGTTGCCGCAATTGACTATCAATACCCATTACCGGGCTTTTCAAACATGCTAGTCATGCAGGTGTGGCCGAAACAGACATAGTATCAGCTCCACACGTTTCAATAGAGATAATTATCCCCTCAAATAGTCAAATAGTGTTTCTAGGTATTCTTTATCTAATCCTTGGTTTCGTAGTCGATTCAGTTGGACGTAGTTTGTCAACATATATTACAAATGTGTTTCTAGTTATACTTAGTAACTCGTTTGATATGATGCAGGAATACGTTGAACGTAGTTTGTCAACTCATATAGCAATGGTTTTTCTAAATATGTTTTAAGTAATCTCTTGGTTATTGAAGTGGATAGCGTTAATCATATATTAGGTGTCAATGCATATTAGAAAGGTGTTTTCTAGTTGTTTCTGAAGCACATCTTGTTAGTTTGTTTATCGCGTTGAATTATGTTTGACGTATCTTGTCATATTTACGTCGGTGTCTGTACGGTTGATAGAAACTATAGCAAATATTGTTGGCAATGTTTTGCTATGGCTAAAATAAGCTTCATATTCATATAACCATTATTTGGCGTAAACACCATTGTTACCCAATTGTTTTAGATAATGTTACATGACCGTATCACGTTATATATTTGTCTATGAAATGATGGCCTTATACTTAACAAGGTTTAATCAGAATTTAGCATAGGTCATCTATCTCGAACCTCACTTTTAAGATTTTGTATTCCATGATATATATCGTACGTCTTTGATAACTTTCAAAGATTTCAGAAATGTAACTAATTTTGGAATGTAATACCAAATGTGACACATTCCTAGAACCGGTGACTCATTTGTGTGGATAAATCAAACTGCAGCATCGAAGCCAGGTAAAGCACCAACATCTTGTCATTGTCAGGGTCGCTTGCATGACCCACATTCCAAATTAAATTCCGTTAACGTGCTCACCGTGTGGAAAATGGTTTCCCCTCGCCATTTCGTAATTACGTGTTTGCATTAAACTTGAGGATGATATAGAGCGTGTATATGGGATATCTTGGATCTATAGTGGTCCCGATTGTTTACATTATCTGCTATAATATGAATATAAATATTGATATATATTAATTATTATAAAGAATAGCTGGTGGTTTGGTAATCCATACGACGGTTGTTGTTGGTTGTTATTGTATGAAAGAAAGAACCCGTTTGACCGGTAGACAATGGTGGTGGTACCCCAGGCCACCTGTTTAGTTTTGTGAGCATCCTTGGCAAAATGTTACTTACATGGCAAGAGACAATAATCAGAATGCAGGAGTTATTTTTGCTCTACAGGGTGTGACAATATATAAAATAGATGCTCTTATAGAAAATAGATGCTGTTATAACCCTTTCACTTTTGTAGAAAATTACGTACGTTCTTTTCATTTTCCTGGTAGTGGCTTACGGGCCATTTTGGCAATGACAAGTTGTCATAACCCTATGGCGCCTTGTCACTACATCCTTTCTCAACTTAAAATTCGAAAAGCAGAATATCGAATATCATGACTCCAAAATACAATCGATCTTTACCATTGTTGCTTATCGACTGTCATTCCTCATCACCCTTCAGCAAACACAATAAACCGTCTTTAGTTTTACAGTCACGTCCCTTATATCGAACTACCATGTAAATGTAATAATAATACATAAGAACTTTTACAAAGAACGACTCTTTTCTTGTCTTGTTTCTCACTCTTTGTGCTCTAACTGACAAGCAGACGTATGTGCGACATTTGAAGCATTTTGCTTTAAAGTGAAGAAAATGGAAATTCAGTGAAAAAGCAGTCGATGCTTAACCCATTTTTGGATCACGCTCTTATAGTTATAACAAAAACATGCCAGCAGGTGTTCAAGAAAGGGCATAAAAATAATCGACTTGGGTAAGTAGCGAAAGAGCATCGAAATTGTCAGTCAATGCAGTATTTCCTATTATGACAAGGTGATTCTGAACATTAAAACTAGATTTTAGGTGTGATCTTGATAAACAGCATGGATGTATTAAACCCCCATTAATCAAAAAATGAAGACCGAGGTTTTTAGCTCAGTTGACCTGATTTTTACGGATAAGTTCTCATGGAAATAAATCAAATGCGCCTAATATGCCATAATGTGGCATGAAATATACCCATGTGTTCACAAAATAAATCCTGCAGCTGATAAACGGATGAATATCTTCCGTTCCAATTATGGCGCTTAATCTTTCAGGAATTGTTGCCGATTGATGAGCTCATGTGTACCTGCATTGATGGGTTCCACTTAGATGCACTTATTATTATTAACTAGATTAGCGATCAACTTCTTATCAGAGTTTTTAGATTATATATTATCTGCTGTAATAGAAATATCAATATTGATATATTATAAGAAATAGGCGGTTATCGGCGGCTTAGTATTCCATACGACATAATGGTTGTTGCTATTGTATAGGAGAAAGAACCCCTTTCACCGTAGTGGTAGACAACCACCTGTTGAGGGCATCCCTAATAAAAAATGATCATGGCCAGAGATAGAGTGATTAGTTGTCAGAATTCGATGGCTTTTTTACGGCATCCATTCTCCAAAATATATACCATCGACGTTTATACCAGTGTAGCTTGTCGATGTCATTTCTCATCACCCTTCAGCAAACAAAATAAAAACGTCTGTAGTTTTATCGTTACGTCCTTTTTTATCGAGCTACCAAGGAATATGTAATGATACATTAACAAATCTTATTTCTCACTCGTTGTGCTCTAACTAACCAGCCGACGTATGTGCGATTTTCATGTTCTTGACATTTCAAGCCGTTTGCATTAAATTGAAGAAAATTGATATGACACGCCTCACTTCAACTGTATATCTCCAAAATATGCGATTGTATTTATTTAAAATTAACACAATGTAAGAAAGGATGCAATATAGAGCTAAAGCAATCTGGGAAAAGCAG
Organism: Ophiura sarsii; assembly: GCA_035610835.1. NCBI lineage: Eukaryota > Metazoa > Echinodermata > Ophiuroidea > Amphilepidida > Ophiuridae > Ophiura > Ophiura sarsii. The sequence continues at coordinate 26,837,475 of CM069443.1, forward strand.
GCGATGCTTAACCTATATTTTTGATCACGCTCTTAGTGATAACAATAACATGCCAGCAGGTGTTCAGGAACGGGCATAAAATGTTAAGAATGATCGAATTGGATAAGTAGTGAAAGAGTATCGGCATTGTCAGCCAATACAGCATTTCCCATTATGACAAGGCGTTCCTGAACAATAATACTCGATTGGTGGTGTACGCTGAGTGCTCTCGATAAAAAGCATGTGGATGTATTAATCCAGATATATTGAAGACCGACATTTTTAGCTCAGTTGACCTGATTTTTACGGATTAGTTCTCATGGAAAGAAATCAAACACGCCTCCTTATACATGTCATAATGTGGCATGAAATATACACTGTGCTCAAAACATAAATCCCTGCAATGATAAACGGATGAACATGTTCCATTCCAATTATTGCAGTTAATCTTTCAGAAATTGTTGCCACCGATTGATGAGCTCAGGTGTATCTACACTTGATTTGCTTGTTGTCATTGATATGTCCCATTTAATTCACATATGGGTCATCAGTAGTCAGCGCACCTCAAATATCAACGACTAATCAGTATTTCTAATTGAGAATTAATGTGCTAAAAATAGTTTTACGTAACAGAATTGGGCAAAATGTCTATATAGTACCATTTTAATGCAAATGAGTGCTGACAGCAGGAGTAAAATTCTGTGTTGTTCGAATTATGTTTAAATATGATACTAAATGAATTGCCTCTTTCCATTAGGATTCAGAAAAGTTCTCAACGAAAGAAAGTCATACACTTTGTTTATGTCCTATAGATTGTCTTCCGATTTTGTTCTCTTCCAAACAGGCTAGATAGACATTTAGATCTTTACGAAACAATTTGGTACCAAACATGCCACAAAACGATAAACCATTATTAACACCATTTAATTTTAAAAATACGTAACGTGTCCAAATTCACATTTTCAACGCACGCAAGCGGCAATCAAATGCTGTGTGTGGCACTTGAATGGCCAGGAATGATAGGGATATTGACCACATTGGGGTTGGGTTGGTTTGTGCCTGAGCCAGCGAGCTATTTGATTGGTAACAGGTAACATGTGGTATTTACTCCCCGCGTAGTTTGAAAATGTGAATTTGGAAACGGCACGGATTTTAGTCATTAAATGGTGCTAAGGGAGTGTTCAGAAATACTTTGGTGGGGGGGGGTTGGCCAAAACGGGGGGGGGGTATAAAAAGTTTGAAGCCTCAAAAAGGGGGGGACTAAAAAGTTTTACCTACTCAAGAGGGGGGGGTCATAAAAGTTAGGCCAAATAGGTAGTCGTTAACGGGAAAAATACCAAAATTTTCTGCGCTACGCGCAAGCAAATACTGCAGTATTAACATTTCTATAACAAATTATACAGATTTCCGCACGCTCCGCGCAAAACTTTGTAAAAACATTGTGCCGACAGCAGAATTTGTTATACAAAATGTGACTAACCAGTGCCCACAATTTTTACTTGAGAACTGTTGATAAGGGTGATTGTCAACAGGGTTAAATCACGGGGAGGGGGGGGGAGGTTCTCACATTGATATGGTATATATATGTATAATTATATGCCTGCCTTTTGGGGTGCTTTTTCGCCAAAATTGGTATAGCGATGAGGTGGTTTTGACAGACCAAAGCGCCCAATTGGCATAAATTGGGTGTATTTTTAGGCATTTTTTGGTAAAAAGCACCCAATTTGTGCAAAATTGGGTGCTTTTCTTACAAAATTGGTATATTGAAATTGGGAAATTGCTCAAAAAATATATAAGGTATAGAGAAAGTCACACTTTTCTAAGTCCGGCAGGCACATCCACGTACGATTTTGGCGAAAGTACCCCCCCCCCCCCCCCCCCCCCCCCCCCCCCCCCCCCCCCGGGGTTAAATACACATTTCCGCGCGCTACACGTGATTTTGAACGCAGTTGACCAAATTTCTGCGCGCTCCGCGCGTGTCTTTGTGAAAACAATGTGCAGACAGCAGGATTTGTTATACAAAATGTGACTAACCAGTGTCCACCATTTTTACTTCAGAACTGTTGGTAAGGGTGATGAACAACAGGATAAAAAATTTTGCACGCTACGCGTGATTTTGAACTAATTTTTTACATTTTCGGCAAGTCGACCAAATTTTTCGTTCTCCGCGCAAATCCTTGTGAAAGTATTGTGTAGATAGAAGGACTTGTATACAAAGAGTAACTTTCTACAATTGGAAAAAAAGAAACCGTTTTTAAAAAGGCTATAACATGATAAATACAAATTGATTGCCAGCTATACACAGTTCTGTCTGTAAGCGTCATAGAACTTGAGTCAAATGTCTATCTACATCTGACAGTAGGGGGGGTCAAAAAGGTTTTTCACCCTGTTAAAGGGGGGGTCAGAAAAGTTTGTCAATTTGTATAGGGGGGGTCAAAAAAGTTTAGACACCGACAATTTTTTTTTGGCCAACCCCCCCCCCCACCAAAGTATTTCTGAACACTCCCTAATCATGACTTATCTTTTTTGCTTGGTGGCAAGTTTGGTACCAGATTGTGGCTAAAAGATCAATCCAAATGTCTATTTAGCCTTCTTGGTCAAAAAATAATCGAAAGTTACTCTATGGGACATACAAAGTGTAAGACTTTCTTTTGTTGAGCACTTAAATTTGATCTAAGTCATTACGTTCAGAGTTATTTTAGTATAACTTTCAAACATCAAATATAAGGAAACATTCAGAATTAGTAGGGAATAGTCTCAAAACGACTGCCTTGTCAAAACATTTGCGTTACTAACATCGGATTAACGATGGGATATTATATAACGCATGGAAATATGCTAGCCATCTGATTGGTAGATAATACATTACACAACACAAAATATGTTGGCCTATTTCATGCTTGACATCATTCCCGGTCATTTTTGTGTCTTTCAAAAAGTACTATTGACCGGGCGGTCAATAGTACTTTTTGAATAGACCAAGAAATGCCCTCCCTCGTAGGCTCGTAAGATCCCGACATGGAGCGTCTTGAGAGACCCTGTATAAAACATGAATGTGATCGTCATTCTACACAAAGCTTCCTCTAATTTCCATACTCGGTATTATAAACAATAAATCGATTCCCTCACAATCTGTGTGTACGAAGTCCGCTCAGTGCACAAAACCCTTAGTATAACCATAGTGTATTACTCAGTAAAACTTATTTCCATTGTATTTGTTCTTTTATTTTACAGAACCGATGTGCAGTTTTGACTTCGACTTCTTCGTATGTTGGCCACAATCTGAGTCCGGTATTGTAGTATTGGAATGTCCGGTGGATCATTATCGAACAAGTACAGGTAAGAAATATTAGACTGTCATGTTTAGCATGTTTAGGTTATAGGAACTATTTTCATTCCTTTTTTCATTATAGGCTACTCACGAAGAATTTTGATCAAAATGACCTCTTCTTGTACAGTTACGCCGTATAATCCCAAAGATTTCTGCTGCGGGAACATTTTAGTGGTTTTAATCCATTTCTATCCAATTGCAAGACGTCATTCAGGGGCAAAACTATATTAGTTTTTTAAACAATAACAAATTTCTCTCGCGCAGCGCGTGTATACGTCCAGGAATGTCATTTTTAAGCCCTTTAAAACCAAATGTACCTCAATCATGGCCAAATTAATGTTAAAAGTACTAAAAACAATCGCGCGCTACTCGCGCATGTTTTCAACGAACAGATTATTGGGCAAAATGGTGTGAAGTCATTCTGGTGAATGGAGCTATCCTGGTAACGCCACTGGGTATAATATGTCAAAAATCCTAGTGAAATGAGAGCCACCACATTCATAACACAGCTATGAAGCAATATAGATTAGACGGAACACACTGGACTCCAAGAACAGAGACAAATGGCCTATCGACTTCAATCTACTGATGATGACATAGGCCTTTACCACGAAACTGTCAAACTAAACTAAATTATTTGATTTGGTAAATTGTAAAATTCAAATTACTTTGTCTGTAAATCCGATGAATTTATTGAAAGAAATAAGTAAAATAGTGTTATACGAAAAACCCTTCGTGTGTCATCTGATGTTATTTTTTCAAATATCAAATTTACAGAAATAATCAACTACAATAATATTACTCCACACTGCTTACAAAGGAAGGTTCACATTGAGGTAATTGAACCTGAGTGAATCCTGTATTGAATACAAGAAGCATTACATGTATAAAACAATCGAAATAATATCGACGTTTTAATGGAATACATATATGACAACAGGACACAGCGAATAACCTACAAAACCTTTCCATATAAAATGTAGTTTACCGGTGGACACGGTTATTGATTTTACGGATTTTAAAGAGATGTCATATCGGCCAAACTTAATCCACAATCGCAATCTCTGGAAAAATAGCAAAATAAGAATAAATTGACCAATGTTTATCTATGTTTTTAGATACTAGTACTTGGTATGAGTTATTTGAGAGGGTTTCTTGCAAGTTCTTGAATTTTAACAATCGGGTTGTATATTTAAGTCAGAATTACTCCATTAAATATTAAGTCTCTGGTTATGCATCAACATCATGATAGAACAAATTGTCTCAGTTTCTCATGTGTGATGCTCATTTATTTGGGACCTATAATAAACGATCTATACATCGATATACATCGATATAGATATTAACTTTAACTTGGTATAAGTAGGAACAGGTCAATTGTAGAGACTTTCCTAAACAAAACATTATAAAAGATATGGAATATTAATGTATACAATAAAATATCAGCAACAACATTTCTGAAATACTATCCATGATTCAGAGCCAACATTTCGCCTTAGAGAATGTTCTAGTTTTTTTAAGACCAATGAAGATTGAGTTACCTTTATTATTTACAAACGTAGAAATTTGATTGCTAAAGTCAGATACTTGTATAAATAAAATTATGCACGGAGGGAATTACACTAGACACTATTGTGTTGCAAATAATACCTTCTAGATTGTGACTTGGATCTATTTTTCTATTTTTCGATATCAATAGAATTGATGAAATTGCTACGAAAACGAACACCCTCTCTTTTTATCAACATGCCTTAGCGTATTCACTCCGTATAATGACTTCCCAGATGTCTTTTGCCTTGGGAATGTGTGTTCGAATAGCATTGTGGCAGTCTCAATTGGTACACTTGCTTTCTTATCCTTTAAGCAACTTATCACAGGTTTACTGCTACCTTTTTTGTCCAACCCCAAGCGGTTAAGTGATGATTTCAGTATTATTCCTATATTTTTTTCTTTCTTTCTCACTATTGTACTTGATTTGATTTCTCAATGCTGCCGCCTTATGCTCGTCGGTTTACGAATCCCATCTATATAATTATGTCCATTTGGTTTCGTTGATTTTCGATGCTCTCCATATGTCTTAGTTTCAAGTTATTTCAATGCATATTCCAGTGTCCAGTCTTGTTGGTTTTGATTCAAGTCTTATCTCGGAAAAACGGTACTTAAGGTCTCAGATACGGGTATACTAGTATCGTTCAATACTGGAAAATAAGGTTGCCAGTATCGATCGATACTGGTGCGATTTTACTGTTCCAGTATCGGTCGATACTGGTACACCAAATTGTGTTCCAGTGTCGAGCGATACTGATACACACGCTACCAGTAGTGATTTGTCCCAGTATTGAACGATACTGGTAATTGTGTTCCAGTCACCCGATACTGGACATAAGTGCCACTGTCGTCCAATACTGAAACATTGACTGTGTTCCAGTTTCGAACGATACTAGTACAGTCCAGAATCTTGTGTGGCTCCCAAGACCGCGCCAGCTGTAACTATTGAGTGAAATGTTATCAATGTAATTTATGTATAATTATTACCACAATCATGTCTGAGATGGTATGTAATTTCAATGCCATTATATCTCCTTAGAAGATTTTCTAGTGATTTTAAGGGCAACGAAGATCATTGGATTAATGTTGTTATCCTAGGTTTACAAACGTAGACATTTGATTGCGCAAGTTAGATATTTGTATAAAATATGCACGAAGGGAATTCCACTAGACGCCAATTTGTGACGCAAATAATACTTTTTAAATTCTCGGGACTTTTCTGAGATTGAAAATTGAATTATTCTATGCCAGCATTCGGTATCAAAAGAACTTGGTAAAATTGCTTCGAAAACGAAGAACCTCCCCTTATGAGACACGTCATAGCATACCGTATTCACACAGTAAATAACTTTCCTGGTAACTTCTGTTTTCGAATGGCATTATCCCATTCTCAACTGGTTTTATTCTTGATGTCTAGTCTCTTTAGCGACTCACATCCATTAAATGACTGTTCACAGGTTTAACTACTATTTCTTAACCCAATCCTCAATGTGTTTAGTGATGTTTTTATTTCTTTTCTCATGTAAATACTCGTTTTGACTTCTCAATTTTGCTGCACTTTGTCTGTCACTTTACGAATAATACTATTTGTATTTCAATCATTCTTATAAAGGTTTCGTTGATTTTGAAGATCCTAGCTCCTTTCGAAAGCAGTTCCAAGTGCCATGGTCTAATGGTTTTGATGCAAGTCTCACCTCCTTATGCGTGTGCATGTAGTAGTAGTAAAAGGCAGTCAGCGCCTATACCTAGGAACGTGTGTTTACCTTTGAGATGCCATTATATCTCCTTAGAAGATTTTCTAGTTATTTTAAGGGCAACGAAGATCATTGGATTAATGTTGTTATCCTAGGTTTACAAACGTAGACATTTGATTGCGCAAGTTAGATATTTGTATAAAATATGCACGAAGGGAATTCCACTAGACGCCAATTTGTGACGCAAATAATACTTTTTAAATTCTCGGGACTTTTCTGAGATTGAAAATTGAATTATTCTATGCCAGCATTCGGTATCAAAAGAACTTGGTAAAATTGCTTCGAAAACGAAGAACCTCCCCTTATGAGACACGTCATAGCATACCGTATTCACACAGTAAATAACTTTCCTGGTAACTTCTGTTTTCGAATGGCATTATCCCATTCTCAACTGGTTTTATTCTTGATGTCTAGTCTCTTTAGCGACTCACATCCATTAAATGACTGTTCACAGGTTTAACTACTATTTCTTAACCCAATCCTCAATGTGTTTAGTGATGTTTTTATTTCTTTTCTCATGTAAATACTCGTTTTGACTTCTCAATTTTGCTGCACTTTGTCTGTCACTTTACGAATAATACTATTTGTATTTCAATCATTCTTATAAAGGTTTCGTTGATTTTGAAGATCCTAGCTCCTTTCGAAAGCAGTTCCAAGTGCCATGGTCTAATGGTTTTGATGCAAGTCTCACCTCCTTATGCGTGTGCATGTAGTAGTAGTAAAAGGCAGTCAGCGCCTATACCTAGGAACGTGTGTTTACCTTTGAGATGCCATTATATCTCCTTAGAAGATTTTTCTAGTTATTTTAAGGGCAACGAAGATCATTGGATTAATGTTGTTATCCTAGGTTTACAAACGTAGACATTTGATTGCGCAAGTTAGATATTTGTATAAAATATGCACGAAGGGAATTCCACTAGACGCCAATTTGTGATGCAAATAATATTTTTTAAATTCTCGGGACTTTTCTGAGATTGAAAATTGAATTATTCTATGCCAGCATTCGGTATCAAAAGAACTTGGTAAAATTGCTTCGAAAACGAAGAACCTAACCTCCCCTTATGAGACACGTCATAGCATACCGTATTCACACAGTAAATAACTTTCCTGGTAACTTCTGTTTTCGAATGGCATTATCACATTCTCAACTGGTTTTATTCTTGATGTCTAGTCTCTTTAGCGACTCACATCCATTAAATAACTGTTCACAGGTTTAACTACTACTTCTTAACCCAATCCTCAATGAGTTTAGTGATGTTTTATTACTTTTCTCATTTCTATCTCTTGTCTGTAAATACGGTACTCGTTTTGACTTCTAAATTTTGCTGCACTTTGTCTGTCACTTTATGAATAATACTATTTGTATTTCAATCATTCTTATAAAAGGTTTCGTTGATTTTGAAGATCCTAGCTCCTTTCGAAAGCAGGTCCAAGTGCCATGGTCTAATGGTTTTGATGCAAGTCTCACCTCCTTATGCGTGTGCATGTAGTAGTAGTAAAAGGCAGTCAGCGCCTATACCTAGGAACGTGTGTTTACCTTTGAGATACTACTTTTTAAGGGCGTTGATTTGAGCAAGATGCTGTTTAGTGAGGCATCTTATGTATGAATCGAAAGCAACACAATATCATTTAAATATGTGACCATATGTGACTTTCTTAATCTGAATGTCACGATTTGCTTCGCCTCTTACCATTCTATTGTCTGATGTAGGTGTCATGCAATAGTCTCTTTTTCCCTCTCGTTGGTTTGTAATAATGTTAAATCATGAAATAGCTGTCAAGAAATTTAAATGTAACCCCCAGCGCCTGTCACACTTCGACATTTTGGCCTCTGTTGTCTGAGTGCTGTGTTCAGTGCTGTATTTAAGGGGAACTGAATAAACTCCAACCCTTTTCTATTGTGTGGCTCCCAAGACAGCATCGGCAATCAGTATTCCGTGAAACGTTATAATTTATGTATATTACCACAATCATGTCTGAGATGGTCTCCTCTATTCAAAGCCATTATTTCTCCTTAGAGGGTTTTCTAGTTATTTTAAAGGCAACTAAAATAATTGGATTAATTTTGTTATCATAGGTTTACAAACGTAGAAATGTGATTGCTAAAGTTAGATATTTGTATAAAATATGCACGGGGGGAATTCTATGCACTAGACGCCAATTTGTGACAGATGCAAATAATACTTTTTTAAGTCCTCGGGAACTTTCTGAGATTGAGATTTGAATTATTCTATGCCAGCATTCCGTATCAAAAGAACTTGATGAAATTGCTACTATAACGAACAACCTCTTTTTGATCAAAACGCCTTTCAATAGCCTGTTCACTCAGTATAATCACTTCCCTGATATCTTCTGCCCTGCCTTGGGAATGTGTATTTTGTTAATATCCGAATGGTATTATCACAGTCTTAATTGGATTACTTGCCGTCTCGTCCTCTCACGAACTTATCAATGTTTATTGCTACCTTTTCCGTCCCTTTAACCAGTGATGGTATGAGTATTTTTCATAGTATTTTTCTTTAATATTTTTCCACTAATAAAACTTGCTTTGATTTATTAACCTTGCTGTCTGATACTCGTCGCTTTCCGAATCTCATAACCTTTAAGAAGTTTCGTTGATTTTCGATGTCTAAGTTTCGAGTCATTTCAATGAAGATTCCAGTGCCCCTGTCTGTTTGTTTTTGATACAAATCTTAACTCCATTCGATTGCTATGAGAAATATTCAACATATGTTTTGATAAGACGTGTTTTTACCTTATGTAGTGGAACGGATATGTGAAAAAGATGTTCACTCCTCCACAAGGCGTTCTAACTTCCCGAATACGCACCATTGTAATGTCTCGCATCTGTTAAGGTCATTTGCACCCGATGCCATCATAGATGTCACACACCTGAAATAAATCTGTCAAATAGCTGATGGTATCCTGATAAACCTGGTATGCCAAGTGCTGATTCCTGTTGCCGCCAGACATAGTTACCAGTCTGAAGAAGCTAATAGTCTTGCAGTGAAACGATAAAACGTAACTAAAAACGAGAGTAATCTATTCACTATTTATTGGATTTGTCCACGTACAACGAAATCAAATCACAGTGGTGAGGTAAGTGCCAGCAAAAAAAAACCGACTCCAATAAAGGTGGGAAACGACCAGGGGTCCATGCAATTGACCCGGTCACCCAAATTGGATAAACGGACAGTTTTGTGTAGATAAACGGAACGCGGTTAAATAATGACCAACCGATACGTGTTTAGCCATGCTTAGCGAACGCATTGAACAACTCCCGTGAACGGACAGCCAGTGCGTTTACCCTCTCCGATCTACGGTTTTCAATCCGTACGAATCTGGATGCCATCCCTTAGACATGTTAGAGAAAACTGTCGACTGTATTCCATAAACAGGAATTGTATGTTCGCGGTTCTGCGACATTACTGAAGCCCAAACTCGCCGAGTGCTGTGATGGTTGATGGCAGTATCTCTGATCCTATTGCCCGGTCCTTTTGCTGTCTCCACTGAAGTGCTACAGGGTGACGTTCGGGCTGCATTCCTATTTGTGATAATGGTAGATTTCCTATTGAAGAAGTCTTAACTCGGGATTTGTGACACATCCACAATGCACGAGACGTCATCCTGCCGTTGTTCTAAACAACCTAACTTTTGCTGATGACAATGCCTTACTCACAACCACAATTTCGTGAGCTCAGATTCAGCTGACAAAAACTGCTATGGCAGCAAAAGACCTTAGCCTCAACATTAACGTATCCAAAATGGAGTACATGACTGCCAACTGCAATCCTCAGGGGCTTTGACACTGCACAACATCTACCATGTCTACGATCAACTCGTCGAAACTATGCCTTCTACAACGGCAAATAGGAGTGAATTTAACTAAAACTCCTACTCCTATATTTAAATGGCGGTCATTTTGAAATCCAAGTTGCTCGGAAAATGTGGGTTGTTGGCTTTTTGAAATCAGCGCATCAAAACACCCCTATGTGCCAATGTCATTACGTTCCAGAGGCCTGTATAGTTCGATCTCAAGTTTGAGATATCACTGACAGGAGGGCTGACACGCTGAACTGGCCATCACGTTAGTATTTGCGTGTGAACACGGTGTGAATGGTGTGAACCCCCTGGACCAACTGTCTGTACGAACGAGCGATGTGCCTTATTGGCCTATGTGTCGATCTTTAGCTTATTGGGCTACATTTTAAACTATATAGAATCTGCTATATATCGTAACGTCTCTTGAAATTTGAACTTTATAGTTGTCAAAATCTGAAATCGCACTAGTTTTTAAACAAATTGAAATTCAAACATTGAATTTCAAAGTTGCGTGTTGGGCTCTTAATAGTTCCCAAGAATTGTTCAATCCAACACCATTAACCGCATGCTGGGGATGGAGACCTTGGCCAAGGCAGCCTATCTACAATCTCGCCACATGACTTGACACACAGGTGACTTTCAGCACAGATGGTTTCCACCATCTGTGCTTCCAGCCACATTTTGGCTAGTGTTAAAACTGAAATCTGATCCAGGGATAATCTTGAACTTTTGATTTTACCAAATCTGAAATAGCACTAATTTCTTTGACAAATTGAAGTTAAACAACTTTCAAAAGTAAGACTTTGGGCTTCTTTAAATCCAGAAAATAAAATTATCAAATTTAATTGAATCTAACTATATATAAGATGTATCTGGGTAAAATTTTCTGTCAGAATACTTTTAGCTAATTTCGTTAATATCCAATGGATTTCACTCGTTCGACCAGCAAACAATATGAACATTATTCATTTATGAACAATTACACATAAAAATCACCAACAACTGTAATAATTACGTTTCTAAAGTCCCCACTAGTACCATGCTAGAACCAAGTTCTTCCTGCCATGGGCCAAACCAGGATACCACCCCTGGCGCGGCAGGGCCTTGAGCAGTGTTTGGCCACCCATCCTAGTAGCCGCGCTTGGAAATACACAGTCGTGGTGCAATAAATCAAATAAATCGGCCAAAGAAATTCAAGATATATTACCACGGATTCCTAGCAGTATCCGTGGTTGAAGTAGGCTAGAACATTTTTTGTTACATATCCACTCCTCTATTATGCTTTAGGGATTTTGTGTCTGAATCGAAATTAACACAATATCATCTGAATGTAACCATCTTAATCTGAATGTCAAGATATGTGACTTGCTTCGCCACCTACTATTCGATTGTCTGTATTGTCATCTAATAGTCCCTCTTTCCCTCACGTCAAGTTGATTTGCAAGAATGTTAAATCATGCAATAGTTGTCAAGAAATTTATATGTAACCCCCGGCGTTTGTCACTTCGACCTTTTGCCCTCTAGACTTGTGTCGATCAAGTATTCATTGTACCATCTTTACAGGATACTGAATAACACTGTCACATTTTTGTCATGTATGGCTCCAAATACAGCATCAAATGTCGCCCTCTATAAAAGTTAAATTATTTGCTGTTTTTTATGTGTTTGGTTTTGTCACTGATTTTATTGATGTAACCAATATTAATTAATTCATGTATTGATGAATAATTTCGTTTTAAGTTATCCTTAGTTGTAAAACATCAGATATTCATTCATTACAGTATCCTATGTCTAAAATGGATTGTTGGTGTTTTTTTCTAATACCATGTGTAGGGATAACGCATGTACTGATTGTGTTTAAATGTGATCAAACCGACTAAATGACTAACACAGTGATTTTCATTTCTTTTACCAGTATCCCGTGAATGTTATCCAAACGGCACATGGAGTTATATGGATATAGAAGAAACATACTATGGGAAAGATTCGGAGTGTTATTGCACACATTGCAAGGTGAGAAACCTGTTTTTACACATTTACATGTAGAGTCTTACCATCATCATAACCATAATAAAGCCATTATAATTACTATCATAATTTGAATTAATGACTGTTAATGATAATCACTCTCCAATTTTATATAATATATTGCATGCAGTACCTGTCTTTGCAAGAACATTACTAATGTGTCATGTCTAATAGCATTTGAATCAGTCTAACGAAAGAACTCTTGCTTGGATGATTAGTTGGCTAACCAATAATCTGAACCAGTCAACAAGTTGCCTGCCTACCTGGTTATCCAATTCAGGCCTGCCATGCAGCAATTTTTGCCGTCATTTTCATACTATCAAAGTCCAGGTGCAAGAATTATTACTAATTAACGTTTGGAACGTAATATAGGAACCAACGCAGTTCCGGAAAGAGAAGCAACGCTGACACAAATTCAGTCGCAAAAAGAAATGCTGACATATGGTTAAATAGTTGCAACCTCAAAAACAAACCTATAATACTGATCATGCTGATCAAAGATCGTTGAAGATGAATGTACCAATGCTTGGTATCCATGATGGATGATAACATCTTGCACGCGGTGCATCCATTTAGAGGTGTATATGTGTGGGTTGTAATATTATGTTGTGCATGCAAATGCTAAACACATTTTCCAGTTAATCAACCATTGAATTCAACTATTGTCAGGGCTAATTAACGATATTAACACATCTTGTGATAACAAAATAGCCTACATGTTCAAGTATTTACTGGACTCACGTAGTTAAGGGTTTAAGTTACATAAAATAGCGTAATACTGATCGATCAATACTAGAAAGCTAGCTTACTGATTTATATTTCTGATTTGAAAACTCACTATAGACGGTTGTGCGTGGGAATATCTGTGAGATCGCTGTTTTTTGCACCTCGTACAACATATTGTCATCCGGTATGGCCCGCCCCATCTCGCCTATCTATCTCAGGACACTACACTCCTTATGACGCATTGTGACATTAAAAATGTATCACTCTATAAATTGCTTTTGATTCAGATTCTTATGCCAGGACTGTAACGTCACTTTATCAGCACATTCGAAATCGTATAACTTTTCGCCGGTGCTCGTAAAGGTCACATTTGAAATATAAATGTAATCGGGTAAAGTGCACTTAAGGTCCCGGGTATGCATCAGGTTTCATTATGTATATTAAAACAGTGTATTTCCTTACTATTTCATTATCATTCCTTGCATTATTCCGGTATAATCCATTCCCAGTACACATACAAGTAGTGTTCACTTTTTATGCAGTCTGGAATTTTTATTTCAAAATTAGAATACCAGAAGGATATTGTTTTTCACAGTGAGATCATGTTGATCCGCAATACTATAGTGGGTACAAGCTTGGGGCCCGGTTTTCGTTTTGAAAAATATAATGACCTGAACTTTGAAAAATCAAAATGAAAGATCACATTTGCAAATAGACCAATACTTCATTGCTTTTAATCGTAGGTAGGTTTGTTAGTATTTATTTTGTGTTCAATAAGTATATAAGCTCTAAAGCAACATGTTACCACTCACCGATGATTCACTGAAGGATATTTGCACAAATGGATCAGCCTGAAGTGCTCCGGCCACATCACAGTGTCATTGTCTAGGTCTGCTTCATCTACATGAATTTAAGTAAATAAAAACCTTTGGTAATAATATACTACAAAGCAATTGTTCAGTTATTCGTGACCTACTTTACCTATTGTTCATTGAGGAGAGTCGTGTTAGAGGTAGCTACCAGACCTGAAGGGTCTAGATGCTAAAACAAGATTTTATAAGATTTTTTGTACACTAAATCAATTTGATTACCAATTAGCTATTCAATTTTTGACTTTTTGACTTTGTAAAAATAATTAATGAAACGATATCACAAAAACGACCAAAGTTTACCGTACGTCACTATGTAATACCACCTACGAAATGTATCAAAATAATAATCTTCTTTTTCTTTTTTTTCTTTTTCAGCCTATTCTGATCATCAACTTAGTGGGGTACAGCTTATCCCTTCTAGCTTGTATCGTGGCTTCGATAATATTCATCCTATCGAAGTAAGTGGTAGTTACATAAATCAAAAGCAGATCTGGTTATACCTCAATTCTGATTAAATTCGCGATTTCTATTGTTTTGCAATTCTGATATAAGAACCACAATGAATGAGCAAATGCGTATTTATGTTGACACTAAAAGCCGCATGAATACTTTAAGCATAAGCTGACCCGTTGGCGTTATGGGCAGAGTGTCTGCCTGTCACGAACGCGGCCCGGTTCGACCCCCAGCGCATGCAGAAACTGACCACCTCCAACCCAAGTTTGATCTGTTTTTCTCCCTCTGATAATATCATTGCCGAAAACATCTAACAAATGGAAATGTTATTTAAAGGAAAAAAGTAAATGAAAACTACAGGGTTGACGATAAATTGTAAATAAGATCATGACTATCAGTAATACATCAAGACTATTCTATTCTCATGTCTGAAGGCTGACAGCAAAATTGTAAATAAGATCATGACTATCAGTCATACATCAAGACTATTCTATTCTCATGTCTGAAGGCTGACAGCAACATTTTTAACTTTACTTCATTCTTTTCTTCCATCTTTTCTAACTTTCATTTCATTCAGCCAGCATGCTTATAGATAGGCTTTTTGTGCTAGCTATCACGATAGCTAGCTCTTATAGCCTGAATTCAAAATCAATATTCCAAGTACGCGATGACTTCGAGTCACTTGGTTCAGGAAACCGTGACCAAATCGGTATAATTATCGAACGGGTCCAGCCAAATGACACTCTCATACGGGTATATTGGTTGATCGAGAAGTGTGACGCTTGGATGCTATGTGTATTGCATCAGGGTCACTTACAAGCGCCGCCTAATCCATCTATGTCCATGGCTTTGATTGGACGAGAGATGTGTTCAGTTGTTTAGCGCCCGGGGTGAAATTTTGAGATGATGTCCGCAGTTGTTTGCCTAGCCTGTGTAAAGTATATTTACTCCGATAGGTAAACAAAGCGATAAATATCCACTAGCTTGTGGCAATGTAAAGAAATGGAGGGGGGAAGAAAACTGAGAATTTTAGGCAAATATAGAATAGATTAACGCTGTCCATGCGCGCGGTTATGCACACGCAAAATACAATTCACAAAATGTTTCACAAACGTATTTAATTTATTGGCTTTCATCATCATATATTTCGAATCACCATGAGAAATTAATTAACATAAGTACAAGCACGTCTAGTATTAGGTCAGTTATTCTTGAGATAAGACTTTGAAAGTTTAGAAAAGGTTTTTGCAACAAAAAAAATTATATGGCAAAACCAGGGAGGTGTAATAGGTAATATCACTCTGGTAAAACTAGCCGCATAGAAAGTGTCCCTTATGTCTGTTATTTTGTTATTCAACGAAAGCCGTTTAAAAACTATTGTACTTTTAAATTCACTATTGAGCAAATATACCTCTGACAATCTGTGTTGATTTTTACAACACTTATACCAATAAAGCCTATGGAGAGGGTGGTTCTAAAATGTTTACTCTCGTGTTTGCCAAAGATGGAGATATCGTTTATAACTGCACAAACAAATCATACTGGGTAGTTAATTTCCATTCGTAGGCTTAATGAAATAAATACAAAATTGGCGGTCGTTTTATGAGTTTTGAAGTCAATTGTTTGCGACATATGGGCGTAGCCAGGAGGCTTGTCATCCCGGGGGCACGAGAGTGGCGTGGGGTCCAGGGCCCACATTACATAAGGGCCCCGGCCCGGTAGGTCCTGGGACAAAGCCTTTAGGTGATTGGATTGGTATTGATTCCCCACGACGAGAAACGCCATGAAATTGGAGATAAGTATATATAAAACCCTATAACTCCCCTGAATTGTTAATTGCACCCCCCCCCCCCCCCCGAATGACCCTTGGTGGGTTACCTGTAGCTACGCCGCCAATGAATGCACACAACAAGATCAAATGATTGTTTCATTTCTTCCAAATTTCTTTTTAATTCACGAATTGGGCAGAGCTCCAAACTGAGTAATAGCCCAAACCCTAATTGGAGGTGATTCTTGTAAATAATTAATTTTCAGAGTGTTTATAACATTAATGTGAAAGTTTCAGATTAAAAATTCAAACCAAAAAATAAAAAAATAAAAATAAAAGTACATCGTTAGTACATTATAAGTACATCTTTAAAGGATGATATCTCAGTTTGGAGTTTTCATAAAGACTATAACTGAAAAATTATATATAACTCCGCTTAAAAAAAGAGTACAGCCCAAACCCTAATTGGAGGTGATTCTTGTAAATAATTAATTTTCAGAGTGTTTATAACATTAATGTGAAAGTTTCAGATTAAAAATTCAAACCAAAAAATAAAAATAAATAAAAAAAATACAAATAAAAGTACATCGTTAGTACATTATAAGTACATCTTTAAAGGATGATATCTCAGTTTGGAGTTTTCATAAAGACTATAACTGAAAAATTATATAACTCCGCTTAAAAAAAGAGTACCATTGTTAAGCGGAAGATCTCTACTACAATAATCAAATACAAGCTCAATGTTGATATCTTGCCTAATTGTGTCTGATTTTCACATATACAGTACGGACAACTACTGCAAATTTGTCTTCATATTCATTACTTGATATCATGCCCAAAGTTTGCCAATACGTTCACTGCCTGCTCTTGTGCCAATACTGATTACCCAATTACATGTCATTATTCTACCAAATGCTTTCCTAAAAAATATCAAAGTCTTTCATTTGTACTAGCACTTCCCCTTTAAAGGGTTTTTATTAAGCCTGGCCCGAGCATTTTGCTTGAGCCTGGTGACCCTTTAGGACCCAAGCCAAGCGTGTTTCCATACGGACTGACCATTTAAACAAACAAACAAACAAACAAACATACATGGGAATCTTGTGTGAATTTATATTCCATTAAAACTGTCATACGAAAACCGTTATTAAAAATCATCGTCTGGCATTGTCTTATTATACAGGCCGTTATTCCTAATTTTTGAGAAACTGTAATCATCAATACGCGCAGGTGGTTAGTACCACCACGTAAACAGCAAATAACCTATGGTCAAATTGTACATAATCACCATTATTTACTAATTACTGTTCATCTTATTTTTTCCTAGGAGCCTCTGGTGCACACGGAATCTAATACATTGGCATTTGATATCATCCTTTACTTTGAAATACGTCATATTTATCTTGTCAGCGAGTATAGCAAGTCCGCAAGTGGTAAGTATAGTAGCTAGAATGCTATGCAGCCATCTCTATCTGAGGTGCGGTTGCGATTTAATTCTAATTTCTAAATACAGAAAACTGAAACAGGAATTATTTTACCCTTACGCTCAAGGGGTTCTTGAAAATAAAACTATATCAGTAAGAGAAAATAGAGCTAACTTAATTGATATGTCTAGATAATTTTGATGCATTTCGAGATTTTGTTGGCGTATTTTGCCCGATTAAATAATAAGATTGTACATCAGTTTAGGTTTGCCTAATTCAAGATAAGAGAAAAAGAAACTAAGATAAAAATGATAATGGAATCTTTTTCGTGATTCAGGCAACACAATCCATCTAAATAAAATCGTGTAAAATATTAAAAATCATGTTTTATTCGGTATAGGTCAAATCGTGCCCTTTGTCACGACGCTAGTACATTACTTAGGACAACATGAATGTCTTCCTACCATGACACCTATTACATATTATTGCTCCTGTACTATTACGTGGTGTTGACGTTGATTTAGGCTTTTAAAATCGTGTGTCCAATTAAATAAACTTCGAGACAGAATGATTGATCTCATGTCGTCTGCATGATGGTGCTATCGTAAGTGCAGTTCACACCAATTTACAACAGACAGACGCGTGTCTAGTTTTTATCAAAAGCGGCATATAGGGACCGGTAAATATTTTGTCGAGATATTTAAATGTGTCTGATGTCTCGATCGTTTTTAAAGTTTGAACAAATCATTTAGACCGCACGGCAAAACTAGTCCGTATTGATCATGCGTATAAGTGACTAAGTCTTGTACATTAGCGTTATAAGTAATAGTTCGCATCACCATACAAACAAGCACAAATGACTGAGACCAATTCATCATGTTCAAATATTTCCATAACAATATAGAAATATTTGCATTGGACTAAGATCAATTGTATGTGTGTCTGTAAAACTGTACCTATGGTGATGCACAATGTCTTACGTACAAGTCACATATACGTATGAGCCATACAGACTAGTTTGGCAGTGTGATCTTGCCGTATCATATGCGTGATGACCATGGTAGTTGATGAGCCACGAATGTTGGTTGGGTTCAAATCGATATCGGAGTTGATGTTGCAAAGCGTTAACATGGTTAATAGAACATTGACCTTTAAGCATATCAAACTTGATTTAAAGGCATATTATGCGATATTTACCATGGGACGCCCTCTATCCTTGATTTTCTTTTTGAAAGCAGATTTTCTTGCAGTTTTACATTTCTGATCATAAATCATAAATATATGAGGAGGTTGAAAATAGATTGTCCTGCTCCAGGTCAGTTTATTTTCATTCTAAATTCACTCTAAAACCATGATTTTGAAGTAATTAGGAATCGTATCACCCTGTAACTCAGAAAGTATTTATGATTTATGATCAGATAGAGGGCGTCCCACGGAAAAGATCGCATTATATGCCTTTAATTTAATGTCTTATGAGAACACGATTTCAAATATATTATTATGTCATCACAGGAATTTTAGACATGGATTTTTAAACAGTTGTTTATGCATGGTAGTTGTTTAAAACTATAAAACAGCTTTTTTACAGTGTGACGTGCACAGGGGTCAAAGGTCGGACGTCATAACATGTCATCTTTTATGTGCAGGATCAATCATAATCAGGCATCATAAACGGGGGAAAAGACTACACATAAAGTAACATACACTTGGAAGTAAAGAGATCTTAGAGAGTTTCACAGCTCCACTATGATGGTTAAGCAAATAATGGAATTTTACTACATACCAAAACAGCACTTGCACTATCATTTACGCCTAGTCTTAATCATTACCTTAATCATTTAATTATCTGTTATAAACATGTGCGTATATTGACGTATTTTTCAATTGTGTGTAAAGGGCAAAATTTAGCCAACATTTCAAATGCAACGGCCGAAGCACTCCCGGGGAAGCACTATGTTATGGAAAAAGAATGCCAAGCACTCTTCGCCACTTACAATTATACGTGTATTAACAGGGTCACGGATCCTTTCAATTCGGTAATACCGCTTTACGCACCCATCGCGTTTTTACAAAATCAATACCAAATGGTTTATAAGGAAGCCATTATTGGAGAAGGTCGAACCTTTTATCGTTTAATTGTTGAAACCGTTGAATTGCTCTATTTTCAATGACATCATATTGGTGAAACCTCATCATGATAATATACCAGAAGATCTCACCAGCGTTATCCGTCGCATTTAATTACGCCGTGTTTCCCTTTCGGCATGGAAGTCTGCAGCTTTCTAGCTGAAAATAAAATAAAACAGTAAAACGGCGACACAAAATTGCATTTAAATCATGACTTCTAGCCATGCTTAGATAAAAAGTAGGACGATTCCTTGTCTCGATAAATTCAGACAATTATAGAATCGTCGTTTGGTAGAACCATATTATGGGAGAACAAAGTCTATGCATGCATGCGCATTTTGCCGCCGGGGTAAGAGATATAGAAAAAGCCTGTTTAAACCAACAGTGCATAGTTTTAATTGCAAACTTACGTATCTTCTTATTAGGGTCGTGGTAGCTTCAGGGAACAGTTTAAAACAAAACAAATCGTAATCTTAGCATTTTGACTCGTGTAGTATGTGGCTCACGAACGCGGTACATGTATATCACTTTACCTATTATGTTGCCTCTCTATTTGTCGCTGGCGGAAACCTACAGTGTGAACATATGAACGTTATATTCAGCAGACTATTTGGGCAATGAGAAAATTAATTAAAATTAGGGGCCATATCCAAACTCTCAAGTGATTTTATAGCGTTTTTATACCGATTTTACCCCGCATTAAAACGGTAATTTTTTTCTATTGTTAAAAGCATCGGAAAAAGATCGGTAATTAACTAGAGCCTCTCTACTTATCTGGCGTTAACAATAGAACTATTGCAGTACTCTCGATGGCTCAATTAGTCGTCTAGACATATCAATTAGGCTACCGATCATCACGAGTCTGAAATGTTGTTCACTCTCACTCTAACATGGAACCACTATACAACTTGCGACATTTTCCCGGGACATTTTACGCTCAATTCTCACAGCCCTAGTGCACGTAATACTGAAGCAATTACAGATTGCACAGCACCCGCAAGAAGCTGGAATCCTAATAAACAATTCGTATTGTTTAAAATGCTAATTGCTTCATTCTTTTTAATTTTGAAAGATGTATGGGGATCAGCAACGCGTAAGAAATGTGATGCTTAAATAACCCCATACTAAATATATGTTTATCAACGACTTTGCCAAAACTGTAATTGTCTAGTGCAGCATAGTGGCCACGCTCTAGCGCTCCCACGCAGGAATCCTGGGTTCAATTCCTCAACCAACCATTACTTCTCTTTTCTTCTTTTTTCTCTCTGTGTCTCCAATGTCTGTCTCTGTTTTGTTTTGTTTTGTTTTGTTAACGTTTTCGTTTTGTTATTTTGTAATATTTTTTATTTATTTTTCTGGGGGGGGGCTTTGTTATTCATTAGACCTATTATTGTTTTATCTTTTTTTTTTAAATCATGTAAACCTATCCATATATTTGAACGCGCATGACAAGAAATTGCTGTGTACCGGTTAGCTCAGTTGGTAGGGCAGCGGATTTACAATAAACACTCATAATGATATAGATACCATTGAATTGTAAGTTCGATCTCAGTAGTACCTTTATTTTGTACGTCCCATGGTTTTTTACCCATATTTATGATTATATTTATTTATGTTATCCCTTTATATTTATTTCTTCTGTTTTTTCTTACTTTTTATTTTGGGCGGGGGGGGGGGGTGAATTTGTTTTTGTTGTTTTTGTTTTTGTTGTTTTTGTTTTTGTTTGTTGGGGGCTTTTTTGTGTGTGTGTGGGTTTTTTAATATTATTATTATAAGGAGCTACATACGTAGTAGCAATAAAATTATAAGAAACAGAACATGGATTTTAACATTATTCGATACGAAATCGGATACAGTAATTGGACAGGTACAATTCAATGTTTTCATTGTCCTCCTCGTGACAGAAAAACCAAATCATTTTTGTAATCTAAATTATATTCAATGCTACATGTATTGAATATTGATTTAGATAATGTGATGTGAATACTAGCAATAGAAGCCATTCATGAGTCGGTCATATTTGTAGGAACTAAAGTCTGTTCCCAAATTTGAAAAGACTAATACTACAGATCAACACGTTTAAATAACCCGCGAAATGTATAGGTCATTCTTTGAACAGTAAGACTTGCATCAAATTGATCTGAACAACAAATACTACGGGAACAAGACCCTTTTGTTACGGACACGCATGAGTGAAATGGATTCTATTGAGGTAATTCCTTGATGTCTGACTGTGCAATCGATAGGGATTTACATAAGTTTCGTAAAAATCGTTGAGTCATGAATGCAACCTTTGAGTTGGGGGAGGGGGGGGGGGGGATATACTAGGGTTTTTGTTAAATTGTACATTTAATATACCGCGAATAACGGCAATGTCTGGCTAGACGTCCCGTAACTTAAGTGCGCATGCTCAAACCAATTAGTGATACGTTGTAGCTATACGGTTTATTCCGTACGGGACGTGAGGCAAGATATAGCCCGAATAACTTGTAATGTTGTTCAAAAATTGTTGATATAGGCCGAACGAAAATAACTTAAATCTAATAAATCATAGACTCATTTTACAGACAACAACACCGTGTTTAAAAATCCATGTGTATTTAGGGGATAGTTGAATGAGAACTATATTTGGGTATAAAGCGCTGAGGATTTCAGGAAAATCGAAATAGCTCAGTTGGTAAAGATTAGGACTCTCAATCAGCAGGCCGTACGTTCGAATCTTTGTGGCGGTTTATATGGTATATTCCTTGTGCTCTATACGTAGAGCGGTCCAGTCTGGGTAGAGGTCGGTTTTCATTTATATTGACATCATTTTAACGTTATTTATTTATTTTGTATTTTCTTTCTTAATTGTTGATGTATATTTAATTATTTATCAATCAATTAATTATAAATAGGCCTAAATACAGTAGATTTGATTGATATAATTACTAATTTATATATTATTTATTTACATTAATTACTTCATTTCTTAATAATTATTATTTATTAGGTCACGTTCAGACTGTATGCAACATTCTTAAATAGTCTAAAACGCAGGAAAATGACACTATTTAGGGGAGTACTTAAGATTCATAATGCTACTTGATTACACACATTATGCCTAAACCAGAAAACAATAAAACCTGGCACTTGTACTAGAAACCCGATAGGTGTACAATCTGGCAAATGGGTCGCTCTTTACGTCACAACGGGAGTCGGGTGAACACTGGTCAGCTTAATAACACAACCTTCCTCGCGCTTTCATCTGTCTGCTTCACTAATTGAGCCATCGAGAGTACTACAATAGTTCTATTGTTAACGCCAGATAAGTAGAGAGGCTCTAGTTAATCACCGATCTTTTTCCGATGCTTTTAACAATAGAAAAAAATACCGTTTTAATACCGGGGTAAAATCGGTATAAAAACGCTATAAAATCACTTGAGAGTTTGGATATGGCCCCTTAAGTATATTATACAGGGAAGAATTAACTCCATATTTATATTACAACACTCTGTTTCGCTCAAAGGCTCATCAGGTGAAATTACTTGTATTCTTCTTCCCTGTAATTTATTGCTCTCCGAAAGGATCGAGCACTCTACGTGACGAAAGAAGATATATGCAACTCTCCTTTTAAAATTAAGTATATCTTCACACAAAATAGCATTATTTTTCAGATTTACGGGTCGGTTGCGATGTAATTGTTCGCGATTATATATATATATAAGTATGGTCGTGGCGACTATTGAATCTAACATACATTTATATGTAAACGATGCTTGACTTTAATCAAGTCCAAGATGGAATAAAGCGTAACAACTTTATTTAAGCAAGATTTGTATCTAGTCGTCATGGTAAAATATTCAATATTTCTTACATTTATTTTGAGATAATTATTGCCACTCAAAAGATTTTTTAGTTTTATAGTCAATGTACAAATAATTTAATATTTTTACAGGGCGAAAACAACTTCTTGAGGTTCCATATATTCTCAAATGTTATATTATTATTCTGTATTGATGTTTTAAATGCTGTTTTATGTCTTTTCGTGCTTGGCTTTAAAACGTATTACCCATCAAAAGACTTACTATATAACGTGATAGACGTCCCAAATGTTTTCATGAGGGTGGTGCTGTTACACTTTTTAGTTTCATACTGTCATATTCCTTTAATATTTTTAAAACCACAAAAACTCTCAACAAATTTGGTATCATTTTAAATCCCTAATAACAAGCTATCTGCCTGCAAAATGGCATTGGTATACTGTCATCAAAAAATTTAACTATACAGGTAATAAATGAATAAATGGGCTTCTAACTCTAAAAATATATTTCTTACCTAAAAATATTAAATTATAAAGTTGTTGAAATATTGTCTTCTTTAAAATGAAATATTGCACGCTAAGATCGGGTGATTATTAAAGAAGTGACACTCCTAAATGTAAGGTGAAGTCCGATTTTCATTTTCACATTTGTATTATCTACAGGCGGACCAATCTACGGGTACCTTATCGATTACCGGTAGTGCAATTGGGGATGCATGCGCAGGTTGGACAGTCGGCCGTATTGTTCCGATGGATCAATACGCCACACACACGCTACCTGTCATACTCTCCCCCGTGTCAAAACCTTACATTTTGGATTGTCACTTCTTCAATATTCAACTGATCCTAGCATGCAATATCTCATATTAAAGAAGATAAATTTCTCAACAACTTTATGATTTAATATGTTTAGGTAGGATATATATCTTTAGAGTTAAAAGTCCATTTATTACCTGTATAGTTACTTTTTTTGATGACATAGATATACAAAAGGGGAGATACAGCTGTTTGAAGTTGGGGACCCATTTTAAAGGATATTTAGTAGTCTTTAAGTATTTGGTTAGCAGACTTGTCAACTTTTTATAACAACTAATTAATTATGGATGGATAAGACCATGATTATCAGCTTTCTTCCTATTCGCTACGCTGTCAATATGAATAATCAGCCTCAATTTACCGGATTTATAAAAATGACTATAACAGAAAAAAAATCAAGCAATGATAGCAAAAGTATACATTTTTGGAAAGCTTGTAACTAGAGGAATTCAAAAATGCAGTTTAGATCAGAGAAGGGACCATATAAATTCTCTTGTCAATATCTCGAAACTCATCTTCAGTATTATACCAGCAGCTTAATAATGGATAGATAACGTGATAAGATTCCAGATGCAAAAAAGGGGTGCGATTCTAAGATTTATTTGTTACCAACGTCAGAGGTGTCGGATTATATGATAGAAATCGGCTATCATCGTTATCATTGTGATGAAAGTCTTGACAACGTTGTTAAATAAATGAATGAGTGGAAAAACTTGACCTATGTGCCTTCGTTATTAAACTTAATAATTAATACACTTTGTACTTTATTGTCATGTATTAAAGTAGCCTTATAATTGATAATAGACTACGTTCTACTTAAACAAATTTTAAATCGAAAAACTTTGTCTATTTTATCATCGTCGATAATCAATTGGTGATCTATTAATGTCAACAGATTAAATGTTGGTTTAAATTGTGATTGTGGTGTGAATTTCACATAATGATTCTCCTCTACCATAAAACAACTATTATTGTAACGCACATCTTGATAAATGCATTGAGTAAATCCATGAGTGTAAAGATTTGAAATAAAATGCTCCTTGACGTAATATGTCAAAATTAATACAATACACATTTTACCGTCAGCTGTATTAGGTTTCAAGTTTTTATATCAAGAGTTATCATTTTCAAGTGGTCTTATAAATATGACGTGATACAGCTGGATCTATTTCCGACAACTGCTCCATCGACGAAATTCGGTGTCTTCAATTTGAAAGAGAATATAGCGATTGCGTTAAATTACGATGTGCCAATAACAACAATGTTCTACTTTTAAAATGTTCAAAATCGAATAACATCGTCTATTGCATGAACATTCGCGTAATATAATATTACATTGACGTTCATTTCAATTTTGAAATATCAATTTATTCAATTGGAAGTTGCAGGTGTGGCTGTAAACCACAAGCCAATGGATAATATTACAAAGAGTTTAGTTGCAAAATGTGCTAAGAAAAACATCTGTTTTAAAATAGATATTGCAGTAAGTTTCGATTGATTGTGTTCATATTGTGCATAAACATGATGAATAAGATATGACCATATGTGACCTGCTCCCACAAAATCGGCGTAAAGTCGTGGCGAAGATGTGGTTCATTGACACAAACGATATGTTGGGTAATTACGACAACTTAAAACTCATTTTAACCGACCCAACAATTACATTCATCATATTACCCGCCAATCTTACAGTATCTATGATTGGTTAATTATAATATAACCAATTAAAACACTGCCTCTAAAATATTTCAATCCAATTTATTAAGAATATAATTATGTTGACATTGTATCTGATTAATGCAACACATCGGCCGAGTGCACCAATGGCGGGTAGCTGAAGAATAGCGCTACCTCGCTAGTAACTGGCACACACGAGCAGTCCCGTACAGAAATATTCCTCTTGATTAAATGTATTGTAATAAAGCATTAAAACATGTCGTAACACATTGCCCTCTGAGGCATCGTAGTCTGGTAATATAATCTCCAATTCATCATTTAATAAGACAATACCTTAAGCGGATTACCTTTACAACGTCAGCATTTTGATGTGGAAGAATTACTTAAGTCCCTTGCGCCGACGCTGACGTATTTAATTTCATGTGGTACACAATGCTTACACTTGAACTAAGAAATCCACACTTGGTCGGTCATAACTTTTCATCTGGTCATCTTAAATAGCGGGCTATAGACCTTTCAAAAATCCAGTTAGTTAACATTGTAACCTATTTGCTACTAACGAAGGTCAATCTTACAAGATTAACAAACGTGTGTGCATTACTCATTAGTCATTAGTTGTTTAAAAATGAGACATTTCTAGATTAACCGGAACCTAGCACAAAATCCTTTATTGTCGGATTAGAGGAATATATAGCTTTATTCCGTAATAGGGTCTTTACACTAGTCTTTACACTAATGAATGTCTTTACACCAAGGATACCCATTCATGCAGAGATCTGAGATGAATATCCCGATCAATACTCCAGAGTGCGTGTTTTGGGGAATAATACTATCAGGCGAGAAAAATATTGTTGAAACCTAAGACTGTTATAAACCAATGGTTAAAAAAGTAGGGATATTTTGCTTCAGAAGGTGGAAGATAAAATTAATATAAAAACAAGTGAGTTCTATCAGACTTACCGTTAATGGTTTTAGGTTTGTTCACAATAGGCTATATCATGTACGATTGCATTTTTACAAAATGATTGAACTCATCTTAATTGTACCCGTTTAATTCAATGCAACATTTCAACGACAAAAAGCTTAGCGTAAGCGTTAAATTCAAAGTGAATGTGATCGGTGATTTCCCATAAAACGTTCACGAAACCCATTCATACCAACTCCACTCACCTGCATACAAATTATCAGGACACATTTTGCTGGAATTAAGAATGGGTGATGTTATTTTGTTCACTTTCGTTAAAATACAATTGCTTCTATAAAAATGTAATGTTCTTGTCTTCATTCTCTTGTGTTCAACAGTGGCTTTCAAGACTAACCGAGACGGTATTATGGTACGCCGAGATGACCAACTACTTTTGGATGTTTGTTGAGGGATTTTTCTTACACACACTAGTCGTTTTTGCACTCAAAGTTGACGCAGATAGAATCAGTTTTTGGTTATACTGTTTTATAGGATGGGGTGAGTTATATATACAACATTTTACCTTTATGCTTTGTTATAAATGGCGTGTTTTGATTGGTTAGGCGAGGTTTTCATACCGACCGAATTACAACGTGTTGCGCGCCGTACAATAAAAGTACAATAGCCATACACACCAAGATGTGTGACCTCATTGACAAACCCACGCACGACCGTCTATAGTGGGTGTTTTTAAAACCAGAAGTACATATAAATAAGCTGGCTCTATAGCAAGGACGCTCTAATTATATATTCTATATTATATAGATCAATCAGTATTACGCTAGTATCTAAGATCTTTACCCGCTTACTACTAAAGTCAAGTAAATACTTGACTATATTTTGATCAGTTCCAAATTGGAGAGAAATATTCGGTTGTCATCTCTCCGCTCTTAAAAGTAATCAAACCATACCCGCGCGATCATGGCAACACGCACGCGTTAAGAATATAATGCACGGTGCACCTGTTATAGTAGCCTACTTAATATAACAAGATATGTCAATATCGGTCATTAGCCTAGACAATAGATTAATCCAATTTTAGGTTTAGGCCTACTGGGAATTGCATGTTTTTTCAGCAACCCCATACACAACTTTATCACAACCCACATACTAAAAACCAAAAGTGGAATACATTTTGCACCGCGTACAAGATGTTTGCATGCTGTATGAATACCTCGCCTTAAGCGCTCACGGTAGATATTTAGTTATTTAGTGCACAGCACTTTGGCTTATTATCCTTCACACACATGGATACATACGTCCTGCAATATTCAGCCAGACAGCTGGTATTATCAACATGAACAACTTATAAGTTGTTCATGTTGATAATACCACCTGTCTAGCTGAATGTTAAAACAGTTCAGAATTTTGAGATACAGGTCAACATTTCACTTTTAGCGTCTTCGCCGATCCTCGGCAGTCAAAAAAAAGATTTGAATATGGCATTCGTCCAATGACCTTTTTTCCTAAATCTGTCAACGTTTTAGAGATATGTCAATGTTTTAGATGTGATCAAAAATAGATGGGCTACGGGTCGGACAATACCTAACAATGGCCAAAGATGGCTGGTACAATAAGTCTTTAATTTCGAATAACTCTGTATATCAACTGTACATCTCTTACTTTTCAGCGTCTTATATTTAATATTTTTATTTTTCATCAGGAATACCGGCGGTATTTGTTTCTATTTGGGCAACAATTAATAAAGTGAAATATCCCCCTGAGAGGTAAGGATTTCTATCAAAATTCGGTATTGACTGTCTTAAAGAAATTCAGAAATATAGGTGCAGTCCGTGTACGTTTCACATAAATACACTCAGTAAAGACACATTTCGGGAAATCTTTTCTGTTTCTAGGGTTACCATTTCCCAATGTCCAATTTTGGGACCCAATTTGTCAAGTTATTGCATCAGATTTTTTGTTGGCCTTGCCACCTTTAGGCCAACCAGTTATATGCTTCATCCAATATGTAGAACTGGACTCGGTCACTCACGGCCATTTCGCTGTTCGCCGCTCATGTGATGTACGAGTTCACCAAAGTAAAAATATTAATGAACACCTTTCGATTCTCCTCTTGAATTGGATCTCTGTGGCTTTTCAAAAATACGGAGCAAAACAGTAGTTGTATTTCGTAAGTGTGATTATTTCTAACACCAAGGCCATGATATGTATCCGTAACTAAATTAGGAGCAAGTGTTTCTGAGAACCAGCACTATTATACTTCTTGTATATATAATGATTGTATCAGATCGAAGTATTATTGGGAGGGTTAGGGTGAGGTGTCGGCTGATCATGATAAATGATGGCTAAGTGCTGTTCTGTGGCTCGTGGTAAAAACCTCTGATAATGAAAATGTCGTGTTAATAACCATGCAAAATACAACTAAGATCATTCCAGATAGGTCAATGATACAACGGTATTGCCGAGACAACGGTAAAAATACAATTAGAAAATCGGTGATATGCAAACAATTCTTTTGATTTTTAGAGCATATGCCAGAAAACCAGGAAAATTCCAAAATGAAACCATTTTAATAATCAGTCAGAGCAAACTGCCAAAAACGG
This sequence comes from Ophiura sarsii, assembly GCA_035610835.1. Lineage (NCBI taxonomy): Eukaryota > Metazoa > Echinodermata > Ophiuroidea > Amphilepidida > Ophiuridae > Ophiura > Ophiura sarsii. Next base: position 26,867,127 of record CM069443.1, read on the forward strand.
CAACCTGTGAAATGATTCCGAATCTAGAACATATTGTCGAATCAGGCAATTTTGCTTTTTTTGCCTTTGGTTATTTTTGTGAATTGAGAAACTACTTCTGCATGTTCAATAAAGTGGTTGCTTAATTTAATCAAGTCAAAATCATAACCACTTGTCATAAAACATCAATTGCAACATTTGTGGTATTTATTTTTGCGACTTTGAGCCTGCAATATATTAGCGAAACTAAATAGATCGCGAAATTAAGTAGTTTTTTGCCTCTGGCGTCTTTATTTTAAGATAGGGAATCACGTTTTTTGATGAAGCATACTCAAAACAAACAAAAATGTCTACGTTTTGACCAAGGCTCATAATCAAAGACAGTGAGGTTTGATATGTTTTAAAGCAAAAGGGTCTAATTAATTAATTAATTGAATGACTAATTATTAATCAATTGCCCGATAATTAGCCTTTGAATACTTTTTTATTTTATTTTTATAGGAACATGACTTACACATCAATATTATAAAATAAAATATCAAAATGAAATATCTTAGGATCATTTTTGACCAATAAAATAATTAATAAGTCACTTAATTAATTAATTAATTAATTAAGACTTTTGCTTTAAAAACATCATACCTCACTGTCAAAATGTATAAGCCTTAGTCAAAACTGAGAACATTATTTTCTGAGCATGATTCATCAAAAAACATGATTCCCTGTCTTAAAATAAAGACACTAGATGCAAAAAAAACTACTTCATTTTGCGATCTATTTAATTTCGCGAATATATTGCAGGCTCAAAGTCGGGAAAATAAATACCACAAATTTAACACTTTATATTTTATGCTTAGTGGTAATTATTTGGACTTGACTAAATTAAGTAACCACCTTACTGAACACGCAGAAGTAGTTTTTCAATTCACAAAAATAACCAATAGCAAAAAAAGCAATATCGCCTGATCCGTCAATATGTTTCCAGATTCGGAATCATATCACAGGTTGCCGTTTTTGGCAGTTTGCCCTGACTGATAATATACTCTCAAAAGAGCAAATCGTTAAATAGGGCCCCGTACACCCCTACGTCCAAGATATGACATTTTTGTATTATCTTACACAGACTAAATGCATACTGTCGACTGTTTCTTCATCATGCGCACCAAAAGTGATTTGATACTAAGTGATGCGTAAGCGATGATGACGTAACGATGCAACGAATCTTTAGCTGCGCTATTAATGTATATGTTGAAAATACCAATTTAAACTAATGTTTCTGTTTTATTTGACAGCACATTTATAGGTACCAATGACTTTGTTCCACCTCATGAATATGCGTGTGTTATCGGGCCTATATTACTAGTGCTATTGGTAAGTAAAACATTTGTTCTTGTTTTTTTATCTATGGATTGACAATGAAAGGGCAGTAAAATGACATGATTTAATAAGAATAAACTTCGTTGGGTTTCCCTGGCTGGGTTTTTCCGAAAATTAAATTGTATTAGGCATTCGGAAATGGATTTTCGGAAACATCTGAAATTGAAACCTACCACTTGCAACATATCGTAGGGATTTCGTCTCATTATATTTCTGTTAAAACAATGTTTCCTTTGCTCACCCATAACATTGCTTACCCATACTATCCCATTAAACGTTGACAAGTATTTTGATAAAAATGATCACTTATTTAACTTTTAAAAAGTGCAAAACCATATATTTGGAATGAACTCTAGCTTGATCACAATGTCATCCATAAAGTGACTTGGAAAGGAATGCCATAAGAAAATTAATGCAGTTAAGATGTTGAGCATTCCTACTTGACATTAACACTTGGGAGCAGCATCCATTACTTAGATAACATTCCGCAAACCAACAAGAGACTTCAAGCATCAATATTGATGAAAGAAATGTTGTAAGCTCGGGACTTGCAGTTGTTTATCTTAGTAAGTTGCTGAGGTCGAATTGGGATTTCCTCAACATATCATTAACTAAAGTTTAAATCAAGGCCGTACTGCAAAAATGGTATGTATGGCTCATACGTATAAGTGACTTGTATATACGACCAAACTAAGACCAATGCAAATATTTATATAGGAACAGTGTAATTTAGGTCCCAGATACTGGTACGTTTTTACTGTTCCAGTATCGGTCGATACCGGAACACCAACTTGTGTTCCAGTAGCAAGCGATACTGGAACCTTTTTATGTTCTTGTGTTGGTCCATACTATATACACGCTACCAGTATTGATTTGTCCCAGTATTGAACGATACTGTTACATAATTGTGTTTTAGTATAGCCCGCTACAGGAACATTTGATAAGTGCCAGAATCGTCCGATATTGGAACACTGACTTTGTACCAGCTTATCGAACGATAATGGGTGTTCCAGAATCGGACGATACTAGTACAATCTAGAAACTAGTACCTAATGTACACTTTTCCCTTTCTATATTATAATGAAAATCATAACATTGGTCTCAGGTCAATTTCACAGATGCGTGTACGTATGGTGATGGGAAATATCACTTTGCTGTCTATCGTATGTATAAATCTTACGTACAAGTCACTTATAATACGAATGACCCATACGTACTAGTTTCGCAGTATGGCCTTACTTATCTAGTTATAAACAACAATCGGTCAGTGTATGAATATACCAATAGTCATAGGGATGTCCTGGTTTTAAATACATATGAGTATTTCTTTCGGAGCTGAGACAAAAGACCATTAAAAGGTGTCCTCTTATTCACTTACTCGTAATGTCATCTGCAAATAAAATACCCATATCTATGTGATACAAATATTTTAATTATACGATTTAAAAGTTTCCTCACGTTTTTGTCGCTGTATATGCCTTAATTACGATTCAGTGAACGTTTTCTCGGCGTTTCTTTTGACTTTTTAATATACATATACACAAGGTAATCAAGTACATTTCCCTATACCCGCAGGCTACGTCAGTATTCATATGACGGAAAACGGAGACACTTAACTTATTCCGGTTGGTATAAATAGACAACGACTGCCGTTAACAGATTTACTTTTTTAATTGCATCAAAATTTGCGCGTCAATTTTGGAGTAGGCAATTTACGTACGTCTTCACTCGACAAGATAAGAGGCAAAAAAGCCTTAGTTATTCCACAATTTATTGAATTCCATTCCGTTGTCTTTGTACGGGGACTTACATTATGAAGGGATGTGTATCAAATGTTTGATATTATCATCGCATTCAATTTTACACTTTGAATTGATATGGATTGACTGACACCTCGGGGTAGAGTTTTACTAGAACAACAAGTTTGTAAAGTTAATTTTGGAGTAGGCAATTTACGTACGTCTTCACTCGACGAAATAAGAAGCCAAAAGCTTAAATTATTCCACAAGTTATCAAATTCCATTCCGTTGTCCTTATACGGTGACTTACATTATGAAGGAAAGTGTATCAGATATTTAATTTTATCATCTCATTCAATATTACTCTTTGAATTGATATAGATTGAATGAAACTTCGAGGTAGAGTGTTACTAGAACAACAAGTTTGTAAAGTTAGTATCCTTACACTTTTTCTTCACACTTTTTGGAGAATAAATTGAAAAATCAGAATCCAATATTAAACTAACACGAAGTTTTTGAAGATGAAAAATCAGAGCTTTTTAAAAGAAAATCATACAAAAGATCCAAAGAAGTGTTAAAGATAAACCACAGAGTGGGAAAGGGTGTTGTTAAAACGCCATAGGGTTCAGATAGCTTGTCATTCACGTGATTGATACCGACCACCAGTGCGTGAAATAGAACCAGATCTGTGCTTGTTGTTCCCAGGCCAATGTAATCACGTTCAGCGACATTCGACCATTATTGGTCACCGTTAAAATCCTCAAAACGAGCGGTCAGATTGTCAACAAAATAATACCTCTGAATACCTCTGCGGTCCCCCTTTGCTTAGGGTCCTTCAGCCAAATAACTCATACAATTCGCCGTATACCATTAAATATAAAGAGAAGATAGCAAGATCAGCAATATTGCTATAAGTACATTTAATATCTTGTTGACAAAGATTTATCACGTTACGTTTATTACCACTGAAATGAAGTAGTATTTAATATGGAAATCTGCAATTACTCCATTCAACTCGAAATACATGTATTTGTTTATATGTGGCATTTATTGTATCCTCACTAGACATGCTAGAAAGGCATCAATTATGTCTGAGAATATTCTGCCCCTTGTGTCTGATCGAAAGTAAGGCGATCCCAAGTAAACGGTAACATGTTGTGTATAAATTTAAGATCAAACTGCGTTGACAGAAAGAAATTAATCCTACCATCATAAACGTTCGTAATGTTATTCTCACTTGAACCAAACGTGAATTTATACCGCAATTCAAGGGGAATCGATATAATGCTCGTTCCACTAGGCACATTTCTTGAACATTGACACGCTACTGAAGCATTTCACTAAGTTCTGTAGTTTCAATAACGCGATTTCTCTTCAAATGGACGCAACAGTGCGCTATATCGACACGACAACTACAATACAGTATAAACGAACCCCCGTTACTACATTTGAGGAAAGGGGACTCTCCTCTTCCTCTTTACAAAATAACAGCGAGTGTCTTAAAAACGGCATAACGTTGGGCGTAGCTCACTCTACCAACCCTCAAAAGAGTATTCGATATGATATAAGTTAAAAGTTTAACGGGTTCGCCGTCGGACGAGTTTTAAAACTCGTCCGACGGCGAACCCGTTAAACTTTTAACTTATATTATGAATACCCGTCGTAAAAGCCTGTCTCACAATTCGATATGATATTGATACCATTTGGTTCGGGCAACTGCTGTGATGTTAACCCTACCACAACCACACTCTCCTCAAGGGTTACAAGACCTCAAACCGCTTTGATATGGAGCCCTGACTTAATGGTTACGCTAGATGTATGTCAAGTTCACCTGTGTAGTTGGACACTATCTGTAGCGATGCTCATAGTGTGAACAATGTATATAACTAAAGTGGCCATTAAATCTTATAAGGCTTCAAAATAGATAGAATATTCAGGCTATATTGGATTACTTTATCAATCGCCTCTCTTGCCAAATTTAGTAGGATAAATAATACATGCATTGTGGTAATTACTTTTCGGAAAGTCATTTAAGGCCACCACAAACCATTAAATTTCAACCGAGTCTTTGCGTTTAATTTTCACCAACCGAAAATAAACATATCCAGATAAGAATAATGTTGGTGGAAAAGGTAGCTATTCCTATCGGAGCGCAAACAATAACACCAGATTGCAGGAGAAATTGAATGATAAGAACTTTGTTCTACACCTGACGTTATTGTAGGCTAATCAAGAAGCTCAATTCTCATTTCCGGAACTTCATCATGGATCCGGAGCTCTCAAGAAAATTACAGTAACGATAAATATATGTTTTGTAGATTTTCTCTCCGTATTCTATGATTAGATATAACAGTCCGATTTAAATACTGAAAATAGAAAACAATGGATGATATATGAATATAATACTGTATCATCACGTATAGATTCGATGGTTGGCAATATTAACCCGAATGTATTGCTACGCCTTTAGCATACTGGAATACTGCTATTCAGTCAAATGCTCATTGTTACAAGTTAAGCCACAGTGATGCCTCGAATGTTAAATCTTAACAGAATAGTCATTTTATGAGTTTTACTTATATGTAACCTTTATAATACTAATAGTCAATCATGTAGTCAGTGGTAGAAGATTATCACTTATATATACTTGTAATCCCTCCATTTTGCCCTGCATATTGAAGATCTCTTAGTTCTTATGAAAAGCAAATATGACTTTTGCAGCGGTTCTCTGGGATAGGGTTAAAAGTAAATGCTGTCATGGTCTGGTTCTAGTTAATTAGAGGGCATTTTTATTTTTTTATAGTCTGTTCAAGAGATATCTGTAATTTAGAATGGTTTTAATTGACTTATAGGTACGTTTTGTCTCTTAGAATTGGCTAAATTAATAGCACTTAGAATACATTTGGCTATTTTGTATCCGTTTCCGTCGCACTAAATGGACCATTGGTTTCCACAATATCTCCAGAGAAGTACAAACAGTACTCAGACCAATTTACTATGGATTTGTAGCTGAGATTCAGTGCTACAATTGTGGAATATTTCATTTGACTGGCTTATTTAATAGCAAAGTTATGAGGTAGGAGGTAGAACTTATTGAATGACCCTCGTATAATACAATGATCATTCATTGATGAATCATCTATCTACCAGTGCCCAGATTTATCCAATTCCAACATCCGTGTTATTTGTCTCTTGGGATTTTGTGAAGATTAAAACACTTTCATGTATCTCACCTCATATATTGACAAATCAGAATTTAGGATTGTGCCAGGGAAATGAACTATTAAGGCTCAGTGGCGTAGCCAGGTTTTTCTCAGTGGGGGGGCAAAGGGGGGGCCGGGAGTTTTGGTGGGGGGGCAACAACCAAATTGAGGATTGAATTTCCTTGTGTTGTGAATAGGTTAGTCCCAAATTATTTCAACTGACATTTCCCACAGGGGGGGCAACAGGGGGGGCAGAGAACCCCACAGGGGGGGCAGCTGCCCCCCCTTGCCCCCCCTTGGCTACGCCACTGTTAAGGCTTAACACGATCCTTTCTAGATTTATTAAGGGTGCATTCAACTTTGAAATGAGTTGTTCTATTATTTACAACCAACATTATGATAGATCGGTCCATCTGTGATGTTGTAGAGAGGATGAGTTTGGCTGCCATGGTCATGTTCACTCTACGTATGCAACCGAGTGAACCCACAGTTGGTTGAAACATGTTGTGTATGACTTACCATTTAAACAGCTGCTGTTTACCATGCTTTCCAAGAGCATTTCGTGCTTTTAGACGAGTAGTCAACGAGTAGTGGTTGCGATACGTATGCCCACCATTTATAAAATGTATAGTAAACAAAAACCCATTGTGATATAATTTGGGATATGCGCTTCGAAACAATGTATGTTATCCTGGTATACATGTCTAACCACCTTTCCTTTCATTATTATCTATTGTCTTTCTATTGTTGCATCAGCCCTTTATTTTGTAGGAAGAGGTCGCCATTCTGGTCACGGCGTATGAACAGCCCGTTATCTAGCCAAGAGACCATTATTAGACAAAGGTTTTTGATAATGTCCTCTAGCTCACATAACGTCGTCTGTCCTATAGTAACCTCTTCCAAAAATATTGAGCGGATGAACAACAAAAAAGACAATAGAAACAATGAAAAGAAAAGTGGATTACCTACGAAAAGTAGCATCACCTATCGGATTAACACTTCACATTAACCGATTTAAGTAGGCCTAGCAAAAGTAACACGATCAATAGTTTTTCAATTGTGGATGAATTCCTGATCGTGAAGTAGGCTTAATCTTCAATGATTGTGTTATAATGCACACCTGAAGGCACAATCAAATATTAGTATTTTAATACTGAAAGGATAGTGTTAACCCTTTTAATATGAAATTTATCAAGCGCTGTAATGTGATATTTAATAAATGAAAATACATTTTTGGAAATGAAATGAGTCAGATAATCCATTTTGGTACTAAAATGCTGATTTTTACATTTTTAAATCATTTCAAAACTAAACATTTGCATGTAAAAATAAACCAGAAGAGAAGTGTCTTAGGGACGCACCATTCGATACTCAGGGGAGGGGGGGGGGGGGGGGGGGGGGGGGGCATGGAAGTTTAAAAAAAGAACTTTGCCCACTATCCAGGAGAAAAAACAACTTTGCCCACCAACCAGGAAGAAAAGAAAGATGACCCACTCACTGCTGATTTTTTTTTAAAAAGATGACTCGCCCAACTCAATGGTAAGAAAAACAATAAAACCTAAAAAAAAATAACAATTGCAGCCTTTACCCCCAAAAATGCCAAAATTGTGATTTTTTTTAAACCTCCAAAATCACATTTCTTGGGTCAAAAGTTTTTTTAAAAAAACACTTTTTAATGTAACAACTAAAAAATGTTCCAGAGAACATGTCTTACGATGAATTTGGTACAATTTCAGCATATTTTGTTTGACCCAAAATGTAATTTTGGAGGTTAAAAAAAAAATCACATTTTAGTGTCTCAATAGTATGATCAAGCAATTTTGGGCATTTTGTATTCAAAAATAATTTTGTTAGCTTGCCCCAAATGAATTTGGTCAAAACAAATATTTTTGGTGATTTCCTCAACAAAAGCAACATTTTTGGTCAAAACTGATGCCAAAAATTGATTCTCTGACCCAAATTCTTTCCAAAAATGGATACTTTTATATGCATTTGATTAATAGTTCAAAAATTACAGCACTCGATAAATTCAACAAATCCCATTAAAAATTTCCTTGAGCAGATGATAAAAAAGGCCAAAAGGTGAGAAAAAAAAGGGGGGGGGGAAATCACATGTTGGCAATTTTTGGTCAAATTGATCAAATTTTGGTCTATTAGTGTCTTAATAGTATAATCAAGCAATTTTGGGCATTACTCAAAAATAATGTTGTTAGTGACGGTTAGCTTGTCCCATATAAATTTGGTCACAAAAGTGTATTTTTGTGATTTTCTCAACCCCAAAAAACAATTTTGATCAAAATTAACGCCAAAAATGGATTCTCTGACCCAAATCCCTTCCAAAAATGTGTACTCTTATATGCATTTGATTAATTTGATTAATAGTTTAATAATTACAGCGTTCACAAAATTCAAAAAAATAATTCCTGTCAACCCTCACAACAAGACATTTATCAAGCACTGTAACTTTTTAACTAGTAATATGATGTATTTAGTATACATTTTTGGAAAGAAAATGAGTCGGATAATCCAGTTTTTTGTATCAAATTTCACCAAAAATACTGATTTTTTTTCAATTTTTGACCAAAGAAGAAGAAAAAAATTGGGGGGGGGGGGGGGGCACAAAATTTCAAGACGTCGATTTGGGGAATCGAAAAGCAACTAGTATAAAAAAGAAGTGGTGCCAGCATCAGAACAATTATTTTATTTTTTTAGGGGAGGGGGGGTAAGAGAACATTTGTTGGTTCGCGCACAAAATGCAAAAAGTCTGAAAATGTAAGTTAAATGTATGTAAATTAGTTCAAATGGTCGATGATTTGGGGTTGAAAAGGGGGTACAGGGCATGAGCTGACTGGGTCGGGGAGGGAGGCAAGTGTGCGGGGGTGTGTGGAAGTGGGAAAGGGCGTGACTGTTGGCATTTTCTTTTTCGTGTTAATCTATACGCAGCTGAACTTGATTCTGAAACTATTCGCATTGAAATTTGATATAGAGGGCCTTACAAATCATCATGTATTACCTGCCATGGTATAACATAATAATGTAATAGTATGATACAAAATCATAGATCAACTCACGTTCTGTAGTTTCTTGTCAACAATCGCATGTAGGCCTATATAAAGGCATTTTCCAAGTATATCCAAACATACAACGTGCGTATAATTCGTTGTTATCGGTGATGTTTTTTACACAAATCTTACAGTATTTAAAACTGTCATTGACATGCAATAGGCTTCTTGACTTCAGTATGAGCATTGCTTTGGTAATACACTCTATTCGAGATTGTAAATAGAGCTCAAAATTGGTACCACCTGTTACATCTAACTGATTCCAAAATACAATGGTCGGATCAATACGACTAAAGATTATGCTAAATTCGTTTATATCAATTTTTAAATCAGTTAAATCCATGTGTGTACCACCTATAGTATTTCATGGTTTGCTAACTTCAAGGAGGTTGTATATTACGTCATGGGTACTAATCACCATACCAACATTATATATAGTCTCTTGCAAAGTTTAGCGATGTCAAAATTAGTATAACAGACACCTTCATGTTATTACTAGATCAATTGTACAATTTTGATTATATAACTTACAAATTATCATCTTTATTTATTTGTACCGTTACCATGGTTACGGTGTATCAACATGTATGAAAGATAAAACACTCATAGTTTGCGGCCTCGCCTGCAAAAGAGGCTTGCCGGACGCCCATTATTATTGCTGATGGTCTACTACTCGTCTTTTATCTAATACTTATTGCGCCCTAAGACATTTTAGGAGCATTAACGATGAGAAAATGTAATGACCGGCTGCATAATTAGGAAAAAATAAAACGGCATCTGGAGATACCGAATGTTCAGAATCAGTATTTTTAAAAGGTTCACGTTAATGTCTGTAATGTTGAGGGTGCATACTAGATTGCTTCGTCACTATGTTTGTAGATGGAAAACCGATTTCGAATCTTGTTGACCCAACAATAATATTAGGTGCCAAAATGTGTCGGTCTCGGGTCTCTTGAATCAGGTGTCATTTAGAAGTCGCCCTTTTTGATCAGACATCCCAATCCAATGGGTCGGAATTAGTCTGTTAGTCTGTCGTATCATATGTATTGCGATGGTGTTAGGTTACCATAATAAGTTAATTGGGTTGGGTATTGGCCAACGTGTAAAGTTTTGATATGGTATAAACAACTTTGAAGTCGAATTTCGGTCGAGTAGTAAAATAGTTAGTATTCGCGGTCTGATGGGTTTTTCTCGGAAAGTACGAGGGGCATTCAATAAATACCCGCAACGTTTTTTCTCGGGAAGTACGAGGGGCATTCAATAAATACCTGCAACCATTGAAAATCTCTGAACCGTGACACGTGTCAGAAAAATAAACTTATGATACTTAAACTGTAAGTCTTACTCTTTTCTCACAAGTTAAGCCACAGTGATGCCTCGAATGTTAAATCTTAACAGAATAGTCATTTTATGAGTTTTACTTATATGTAACCTTTATAATAGTCAATCAGGTAGTCAGTGGTAGAAGATTATCACTTAGATATACTTGTAATCCCTCCATTTAGCCCTGTATATTGAAGATCTCTTAGTTCTTATGAAAAGCAAATATGACTTTTGCAGCGGTTCTCTGGGGTAGGGTTAAAAGTAAAGGCTGTCATGGTCTGGTACTGGCTAATTAGAGGGCATTTTTCTCCAAGAAATTCAGTATCTTTTTTATTTTTTATAGTCTGTTCAAGAGATATCCGTAATTTAGAATGGTTTTAATTGATCTATAGGTACGTTTTGTCTCTCAGAATTGGCTAAATTAATAGTACTTAGAATACTTTTGGCTATTTTGTATCCGTTTCCGTCGCACTTAATGAACCGTTGGTTTCCACAGTATCTCCGGAGAAGTACAAACAGTACTCAAACCAATTTACTATGGATTTGTAGCTGAGATTCAGTGCTACAATTGTGGAATATTTCATTTGACTGGCTTATATAATAGCAAAGTTATGAGGTAGGAGGTAGAACTTATTAAATGACCCTCGTATAATACAATGATCATTCATTGATGAATCATCTATCTACCAGTGCCCAGATTTATCCAATTCCAACATCCGTGTTATTTGTCTCTTGGGATTTTGTGAAGATTAAAACACTCTCCTGTATCTCAGCTTATATATTGACAAATCAGAATTTAGGATTGTGCCAGGGAAATGAACTATTAAGGCTTAACACGATCCTTTCTAGATTTATTAAGGGTGCATTCAACTTTGAAATGAGGTGTTCTATTATTTACAACCAACATTATGATTTGCTTAGCTTAGTGTCCTAACAGCCACTAATATGAAAAGGGGTGTAAATGCGCAACTTTCAGCTTTCCTTTCCTCTATTGCTTTCCCACCTCGCATTCCTTCATGCACACTATCACTTCTTCTTTCTGCTCATTCTTCATTCTACTCTATCCCAGCTGGTATGCACAGTTGGCAATTCCATCAGCCCATCTGTCCATAATCGCCTCCTTACATCCAACCCATCCCCACCCTCTCTGCTAGGCAGTTGGTGCTAAGTGTTACGATCAGGCTTTGCGGCCTGTTCCACTAACGGGGCTCTGAGTTAAGGAAGGAAAACCTGAACATAAACCACCCAGCTATGGGTAAAATAGCTAAGTAAGGTAGTAGATCTAGGACTATTGGAGTAGTTTGAAGGTCTACTGAACTTTGCTTAATATGTTTCAATCTATATCACTGAGACTCGGGGAGAATATACTCATTAGCCTTGGCCGGCAAGTATTCTAGAAGAAGGACAACTTTGATTACAAACCATACTGTAGGATTTGCGGCCACAGTATTATTTAGCAACAGAAAATCTATGATGGCACAACTACACGACACTAGGGTTAAAGTCCCTACTAAATCAACATCTCCTGGTGCAGACATTAATTTACAGAAATTACATGACGGCGTGTCCTTAAATCCTTCTGGAAGGGGCAAGCCTGAATATGGTGCCTGCATGAGGAGAAACCTGATCAACTGTAAGAAAGTAATTAAGATATCCACCATGAATGTTAGGACAATAAGGGAGCAACGATGCAGAGAGGAGCTAGTTTCAAATCTCATAGAACAGAACATCGAAGTGCTGGGTATACAAGAACATCGTATCGTCCATGATGAAACAGTCAGATATGAGAGCATCCTAGGAAAGACACTCATCACAACATCAGCCACCAAGAATAGCATAGGAGCAGCAACTGGAGGAGTTGGCCTTGTATTGAACACTAAATCAAAAAGCTCATTAGCAAATATACAGGCACATACAGAACGAATACTTATAGCTAACTTTCAGGGGAACCCAGCAACAACGGTCATAGTCAACTACTGTCCAACTAATGTTGCAAAAGAGGACATCATTGAGGAACACTATGACAACCTTCGGAGAGCAATAGATTCTATCCCAGCTCATAATGTGCTTATGGTAGTTGGTGATTTCAACGCCAGGGTAGGACCGGAAGATGCTAAGTGTACATACCACAGTGAAACCAACCGAAATGGAAAATACCTTGTTGAGCTTGCAGTAGAGAAGAGCCTTATCATTTCTAATACTCGGTTTCAGAAAAGGAATGGAAAATTGTGGACTTACATAAGTCCTGTTGGGAGCAAATACCAACTAGACTACATACTTGTTAGAAGGAAATGGCAGAACAGTCTAATGAATGCTGAAGCATATAACACCTTTGCTAGTGTCGGCTCAGATCACAGAATTGTATCGGCTCGAATCAAGCTAAGCCTGAGGATAAGTAAAGCAATTCCTAGACAGAAACAGTATGACTGGAAAGCAATAAGCACCGACACAAGCCTGCAGGAACGATACTCAGTTGAAGTACGCAACAGGTTTGAAGTATTGGAAAATGAGGAGGAATCTGCATCTGAGAAGTATGAGCGATTCATAAAGGCCAACAGGGAAGCAGCAGAAATGGTTGTACCAGTTAAGAAAAGAGCCCATAAGACAAGCTTCTCAAGTGATACTAGGGTCATAAAGGCAAGGGATAACATCAGGGATGCATATGATAAGTACCAGAACAACACCACTGATGATAGAAGAGAGGGTCACAAGTCTGCAAAAAAGAAACTAGAGGACACCTACAACCTAGTTATGTCAGAGCATTTGAATGGCAAGATTCAGGAAGTAGAGACTGCACATATCAACTCCAAGCATGGCTTAAGTTGGAAACTAATCAATGAAATCACAGGCAGAAAGGCATCAACTAAAGGTCAGCTGAAAGGAGACACTCAAAAGGAAAGGGTCACCAATTGGTTCAACCACTTTCAGAACCTACTGGGAAAGCCACCTGATATATGTGAAGAGGATGAAGAAATAACACCAATCTTTGTAGATCTTGATATCAGAACAGGGCCTTTTGACCAAGATGAATATGACAAGGCTAAGAAGTCACTGGTAGAATGGAAGACCTGTGGAGAGGACAATATACCGCCAGAAGTATTGAAAAGATGTGATCTAGATGATATTGTGCTGGGTTTCTGCAATGATGCAATTACAAATAGAGAGAAGCCGAGCCAATGGTCCATCCTCAACATTGTACCCATTCCAAAGTCAGGAGACCTCAGCCTGGGCGGCAACTATCGTGGCATAAGTCTTAGCTCTATCGTAGCGAAAACCTATAACCGGATGATCCTAAATAGAATTCGTCCTGAGCTGGATAAACATCTAAGAACTAACCAAAATGGCTTCAGGGTAGGAAGAACTACTATAGGGCATATACTGGCACTGAGAAGGCTGATTGAAGGGGTGAAAGCTAATAACCTACAAGCAATAATAACATACATAGACTTCAGGAAAGCCTTTGATACCATCCATCGTGGCAAAATGCTAAGAATTCTGCACGCTTATGGCATACCAGGACAAATCGTCGATGCTGTTGGAGACATGTACGAGGGAACTATGGCTAAAGTGATTTCTCCAGATGGAGAAACTGATCTGTTCGAAATCTTAGCTGGTGTACTTCAGGGCGACACCCTCGCCCCATATCTGTTTGATATGTGCGAAACAATGTATGTTATCATGGTTATTATTGCGCCCTAAGACATTTTTTAGGAGCATTAACGAAGAGAAAATGTAATGACCGGCTGCATAATTAGGAAAAAATAAAATGGCATCTGAAGATACCGAATGTTCAGAATCCGGATTTTAAAAGGTTCACGTTAATGTCTGTAATGTTGAGGGTGTATACTGGATTGCTTCGTCACTATGTTTGTAGATGGAAAACCGATTTCGAATCTTGTTGACCCAACAATAATATTAGGTGCCAAAATGTGTCGGTCTCGGGTCTCTTGAATCAGGTGTCATTTAGAAGTCGCCCTTTTTGATCAGACATCCCAATCCAATGGGTCGGAATTAGTCTGTTAGTCTGTCGTATCATGTGTATTGCGATGGTGTTAGGTTACCATAATAAGTTAATTGGGTTGGGTATTGGCCAACGTGTAAAGTTTTGATATGGTATAAACAACTTTGAAGTCGAATTTCGGTCGAGTAGTAAAATAGTTAGTATTCGCGGTCTGATGGTTTTTTTCTCGGAAAATACGAGGGGCATTCAATAAATACCCGCAACGTTTTTTCTCGGGAAGTACGAGGGGCATTCAATAAATACCTGCAACCATTGAAAATCTCTGAACCGTGACACGTGTCAGAAAAATAAACTTATGATACTTAAACTGTAAGTCTTACTCTTTTCTCACAGAAAATTTCGAACACGTAGGCCACTTTTATCATTACATTTCAGCACTGTGAGTCCCGTGATCTCAGGGCACTGGTTAGGGAATTACATGTTACGATGGCGGGAAATTTGAAAGACAAGTTTATGGCATGCATTAAGATACGTGCGTTTACGGTGTTAATATTGGCGCTTGATTTCTAATGCTGATTCTTGTCAATTTTCAGTGCCCAGAGACCATGTTGTTTATAGGACTGAAATTACATGATAAAAATGACCCACATGTTTGAAATTTTCCGTGAGAAAGGGTTAAGGCTTACAGTGTAAGTATCATAAGTTTATATTATTGACACATGTCACGGTTCAGAGATTTTCAACGGTTGCAGGTATTTATTGAATGTCCCTCGTATAAAATAAGTAAAATAAAGAATCGATTATCATAAGAATAAAAAAAAATAAGTAAAAGATTTGTTTTCTAAAGGTAATGATAGCTTTTTATCTTTCGAGAATTTCAAAACTAAATATGATATTAATTGCAATATTTTACACTACCATGGGTTAATTAGGGCAATTCTTAAAAATTGGTAAAGACTTATGTTTACAAATAATGTATGTTTGTTAAATGATACAAATACTGTAAATGATAAATTATTTCAAGCCAAGAGAATTGTTAAAATGGCATATGATGTTATAATTAAGAAAAAGTGCGAACGTCCCGAAAAAACAACAATTCAAAAGTGGGAAAATGATATTCAAGTTAATGAAGAAATGTGGCCTTATCTTTTTACGATTGCATTAAAATGTGCATTGGATATTCCTACCAGATCATTTCAATTTTTGTTGTTACATAGGTGGTTGCCAACGAATAAATTCGTTCATAGAATTGGTTTAATTGATTCACCAAATTGTACGTTTTGTCATGGGAATGTTGAAAGTTTAATTCATTTGTTTTACGAGTGTGAACATGTTAAACGTTTTTGGACTAGTGTTGAGATCTTTTTAAATATAATTTTCAATAATGTTTGGATACAATATTTTTGATCCGGACCCTTTACTTAATTATATTATAATTATATTATATTATTGGGGAAACTGTACGTATACAGAAAAAGATGTGCAGGTTTACGGCCGATTTTTCAAGTGTTTAAGGGCTTAGTTCATTTTATGTTCTAAGTTGAAAATCATATTGCCATTGGAAAGGGAAGATTATATAAACACAATAAAAAAATGGGGTTTATATAAAGGTGGAAAGACAAGAATTAAATACTGTACTTTATTATAGAGAATATTAAAACTAAATGTTCATATATATTATTGTTTCCTGTATGACAAATGCAAATAAATAGTTGGTGCGCCGGCATCAACAAAAAGAAGAAAAAAACAATAAAAACAATAATATTGTTCATGTCAGGCTTCCCGAAGATGATTGTTGAAAAAGTTGCAGAAATATAGTTTATATGTTTATACAATCATTATTCCTGGATGTCTGAAATACTCGTACTTGACAAAACAATTAACTTTGCGTATGCCTGGCTGTGAATAAGGCAATTAACCAAACATTCCAGAATTTGTATGCATTTTCATCATAGAATTGTTAAATGAGTCCTTGTAAACTTGTTTTTATTTGTTTTTATTTCAGATTAATTGCATCTTTTTGTTAAATATAGTCAGAGTATTGATGAGCAAACTCAGGCATTCAGGAGGAGCTGCTGGCAGTGGTGGAGAATTGGAGCAGTACCGGTAAATATAAATTGCTCTATAAATAAGTACCAACTATTAGGATCTCAATATAGTAGCAAAAACAATGTATTATTAAAAATTGAACGAACACCACGCACGCAGCACAAAGATGATCGCGCCCGAAATGTTCACGCTGAATGGTTGTGCGCGCTTCACGCAATGTACGCAAAACGCTGATTCAATGTGTTCGTTCAATTATGAATCTGACTATTACCCTGTCACATACGGCGATCAGGCCTTGCGCTCTCGTTGCGCTGAAAAAATGATCAAAACGCCATGCAAAACGCAGTAAGGTCACTAAGAACCGATTGTGAACGCAGTGGACACCATCTAGAGCGGTGTAGGGTCCCCATGAGCGCCCATGAGCGCCATACAAAACGCCGCGATTGTTTACACTCTGCTGCGATCAAGCCAGCGTTTGTATTGCGCTTATAGGTCGCTGTCTGCGTTACTACACCTTCTCAACACGTTTTCATAACGTTCTCTGCGTCAGCGCGGAGAGTACAGAGCGAGTGCACGAAGGGTATTAAATTCAAACATTGAAATAGTAGAAATTATACAGTCCTCAAAATAAGTAACTGCCTATGTTATAAATATAGTCTTAACGCCAACACTATAGCTCCTACGTAAAAATATTAAATTATGAAGTAGGCCTTGTAAAGAAAATACTTCTCTTTAATTCGAGAGATATTGTTCACGACTGTCGGTTAATAATTAAAAACGCAACATTGTAAAGGATTGAACAAAGTGAAGTTTACATTTTCACACTTGGGTTTTGAACACGCGGGACAGTGTAACAGGTATGTGTATGGGCTGCATTGATCAATTGAAGCATCCCAAACCCTCATCTTATTACTATCGACCCATGAGTTGTCGCTAATAGTTAATCAATAATATGCCTGTTGCTAGTCCGAGGCTGCGTAGAGGCGAACAAAATGTTAAAATGAAAAACGGACTTTGTTTTGGCTTTAGGCAAATAAAAAAACGTGAAGATTGAATGAATATTAACATATTCATTCAATCTTCACGTGTAATATCACAAATTAAAGGAAAGAAATGTCCTTACCACTTTATAATTTAATACTTTTACGTAGGAGCTATTATAGTGTTGAAGTTGAGAGCATATTAGTGTATAACCTGGTCAGTTACTTATTTTGAGGACTGTATACTCCTTGTAGTAGCTCTACAGAAGGAATAACAATGACCCATTTTTAAAGCTCTAATCACATTGCCGATACATTGATTGTTAGTTAAATTCTATTTAGAGAGCATTATCCTAGCTTAGCGTAATGCGATAATGCCACTTTTGTATATAGCCATGGAAGAGTGTCAATTGGCGGGAGTTTTGAATAGGTGTATCAATAACATTGTTGAATCTGATTATATTAAAATGATAGGGTCATTCAATAAGTTCTATCCCATATCTCATAATTTTGCTATTGTGTAAGCCAGTTGTATGAAATATTCCACAATTGTAGTTTTGAATCTCAGCTACAAATTCATAGATTAGTCTGAGTACTGGTTGTACTTTTTTGAAGATGCAGTAAAAACAAAAGGTCCATTTAGTGCAACGGAAACGGATAGAAGAACCAGCCAAATGTTTCATAAGTGCTATTCATTTGGCCAATTCTAAGACACAAAACGTACCTGTCGGTATTATTATAACCGTTCTAAAGATATCTCTTGAACAGACTACAAACAATAAAAGTGACTGATATATATATATATATTTTTAGGGGGAGGATGCCCTCTAATTAGCCAGAACCCGACCAGGACAGCCATTAGTTTTAACCCTACCCCAGAGAACCACTGCAAAAGTCATATTTGCTTTTTATAGGAACTAAGAGATCTTTAATATACAGGACTAAGTGGATAGATTTCAAGTGTCTATAGAAGAGATCATTTTCTACCACTGACTACCTGATTGACTATTAGCCTATTAAACTATTTTATGCTAGACTCGTAATGAAAAGTCACTTAAAACAAGGTCTGGCCTTTGGCTGCAAGCAGCGTTTATTCCAAGCAAACATGTATCGACATAAATTGACATGTTGGGGAACTGGTCATGCCGGGGGTGTCACAGCCCGTGAAACCGGGAAAATCATCGTGACAAGTGTGCACCATAAATGACCAATGGAGCATGTCCAGCTCCCAAACAAAGCACTTTGTATGAAACCTAAATGATCATCGCGTTTGTATGAAACCTAAATGATGAGTGCGAAAAACCGAATGCACCCGTACGCGTTGAGTGGGGTTTCAACACCCCATATTAAAAGTAACCAGCATCCTGATGACCCGTGGTCATCCCAAATAGGGTGGCGGCTGGGGATGGTGGAGGTTGTTGATCACCTGTTATAAAATGTCAGAAATAAAAGGCATATTCCATGCGTGTATCCGACGATGAGGGCGCTGGACGAGTGAGATCTTGGTTCAGCCAGTGTCGGTCAGACGGGTGATATCCTTGCGCTCAGGCCTGCGAAGATGGGATAAGTTGTGATACCGTAAAGAAAGTCCTGGTACCATTCCAGTCTGCATAAAATAGTTGTAGTGCCAACAACTTCATTTATGCTAGACTCGTAATGAAAAGTCACTTAAAACAAGGTCTGGCCTTTGGCTGCAAGCAGCGTTTATTCCAAGCAAACATGTATCGACATAAATTGACATGTTGGGGAACTGGTCATGCCGGGGGTGTCACAGCCCGTGAAACCGGGAAAATCATCGTGACAAGTGTGCACCATAAATGACCAATGGAGCATGTCCAGCTCCCCAACAAAGCACTTTGTATGAAACCTAAATGATCATCGCGTTTGTATGAAACCTAAATGATGAGTGCGAAAAACCGAATGCACCCGTACGCGTTGAGTGGGGTTTCAACACCCACTGCCCGGGCAACCGGGCAAACCCCACGAGAACCGGGACAGGCGCAGGGGGGGAGGGGGGGTGACTGGGAAACCGAGAGATAAACCCCACTGTGTGCAGCCCAAGCCAACTATTTAGAATACCAAACCACTAACTGAGGCATTGTCCCCTGACAAACTGCCTTAAAGTCTGAACCAATTTTTACGAGTTGAACACAAATTATTAAAACGCAATAATCACCTGTATCACATGTATTTGAGCATTGCCCCTGTGCAAAGTGCCCTAATATGATTGACGTATTATCAACTATTTGGCATACCTAACCACAAAATAAGACAGTGTCCCATGCACAGGCTGCCTTAGACGATTAGAGATTGTACCCAAATTTTACTAGATGAACACAAAATATGAACCGTCATATCACCTGCATCACATGTATATGAGCATTGCCCCTGTGCAAAGTGCCCTAATATAATGAAGACTGAAGTGAGATCCCACGAAAATATGAGCATAGCCTAAGCAAACTGTCCTATTCATATATGAAAACTGAGCGAGGACCCTCATTTTATAATCGAATGTACCTTTTGAAAGCATCAGAATGCCACCGACCCTTGTATCTAATCTGAGCATCAGTCCAACCGTTTGCCGCTGCTGTTGTCGCTGCTCCAATCCTGAAACTGTGCGACTTGTATCTGGATGAGTCAAGACCGCAGAACTTAACCGCCTGTAGCAGCCGATTGGAAAACCAAGACCGGGATGCTGCAGCCCCATTACTTAGGCTGAAAAGCGGTCCTGATGAGACCCCGCGTGTACCCAGGAAGGTCGTGAGGGACAGTACAGGACAAATTTCCTGATTGTCAACTGCTGGCATAACAACAAAGAATGGGTCACCCGCCCTTTTATGCTTGTACTCCATTAGGGTTATTACTGCTGCAATAGCAACCCTATTTTTGTAGTTAAATGTGAGATCCTTAAGCTGGATGGCCTTTCCTTGACCCGAAGTCGTAATTTCACCAATCCTAAAGAATCCCCAGAATGCCACAATCATCATGCCTTTGAACAACAGCCGGTCGTACTTAGAAATGCAAATAAAGTTTGCAGCGTCACATAAGCGCACTAAGAGTGGCTCCGTGACTGGAAGCCGTGTGTCCGGCATCTGCTTACCGTACCGTGTGGCTTTTAAAATCTTTTGTATTATGAAACCCGAAGTGGGATCTGTAATTCCCCTAATTTTATGTTGATAACCAATAGCCGCAGCGTATGTGGCAATCGTAGCTGGTGCCAGATTACGGTTGTCCAAGAAAGCAATATATAAAGCAAATGTGGTTGTCCCAACTGGTAGAACTAGCCGCCCCTGACGGACTAGCCCAAATATGTTGGCAAATTCAAAGAATAGAGCCCAGGCCCTGTCATACGTTTGTATCGTCGAAGGTGCCAAGATGGAATGTATAAGTTCGCTGCACCGATCGATTATCTCAGTTCGTTTGGAGGATCCGGCACTGTTGTCGGATATCGATCCACCTCCTCGCCTGCCACTTCTTTGAACCTGGATATCTTTTGTCGGGATAGCAAATCTGTTAACACATTCTGGACTCCTGGTATATGTTTTGCCTGAAAGAGAATGTTGAAACGGAGACAAGCTATTACCAGACGTCGTACCAACACCATGAGCATAGGATCCCGGGAAGTTTGCTTATTAATGACAGATACATTAGCCTCATTATCCGTGTAAAAGAGAATACACTGATTCATCATAATGTGAGCCCACTGTTCAACTGCTAAGACTATAGGGTATAATTCAAGGACTGAAATACTATACTGTTTCCATGTCAGTGGCCATTGTCCGTAAAACCATGCATCTTGAAACACTGCTCCATAACCTAATGACCCTGCTGCATCAGTGTATAGCTTCAGTGCATTACTGGAGACCCACCGGTGAGAAAGAAACACCGACTTCCCATTAAAGTCACTGAGAAATAAGCTCCACATTTGTAAGTCTTTCTTCGCCCCTACATTCAGAGCCACATGATGATTCTTCGAAGTCACCCCCATTGTAAGTTGTATCATACGCCTCAGGAATGCCCGCCCTGGCAAGACTACTGAACAAGCAAAGTTCAATGTGCCGATAATTGATTGCAGAGCCTTTAACCGCAACGATTTTCGTTGAAGTGAAGCACAAATAGCTGTATTGCACTGATCTAACTTATCCCGAGGTAGCCGCGATTCCATAGCAACCGTATCTAGCTCGATTCCCAGAAATGTGAGGATGGTTGCCGGGCCTACAGTTTTTTCCATAGCCAAAGGGATTCCAATATAGTTGCAGAGTGCTTTGAATTTCTCCAACCCTTGCCGGCATGACTCATAATTTTTCCCCACAAAAATAAAATCATCAAGAACGTGATGAACCTTGCAAAATAACAATCCCGATGTAGTGATCCAATCGAGGGCTGTGCTAACCTTTTCAAAAATGGCACAGGAGCTAGCTGCTCCCATAGGAAGGCATCGATCAAAATAAAATGAACCTGCCCAGACCATACCGAGGAGGGGGTAATTGCTAGGGTGGACCGGGATCAGTCTGAATGCTGATTTGATGTCAGATTTAGCTAAATAGCACCCCTGTCCAAAGTATTGAATGCTTTCAATGGCTTCTGTAATAGTAGCATACTTTACTGTGCTTAACTCATGTGGTATGAAAAAATTCACAGAATTCAGTTGTGGGTGAGAGAGGTGATGAATACGCCTGAAATCGCCGGGAACCTTCTTCGGTTGTAGGCCTAGTGGAGAACAGTTGAAGGGTGTAAATGGAGGAGTCAAATACGGCCCACTGATCCTACCTAAACGTATTTCGGTGCACATTTTCTTGCTGAGTACCTCTGGGTGTTCCCGTGCTGATTGTAGATTAATACACCTGTTATTCAACGCTGGGCCTTGGTAATCAATGGAAAACCCAAACGTAAATCCCTGAATTAAATACTGTGCCAATTGTGTATCGTATCCCGATAGAACTTCCGCAAGCCTGTTGACACTAACGGGAGAAGGTAGAGGTGGTGGCCGGTGCTGGCTGCCCCCTTGCACCCTTATTTGGGCATGATTTGGCTGGGTGGCCTTGCTTGCAGAGGTAGCACTTGTGCACAAATGGACACCTCTCGCTGGTACATTGTCGTCCTTCTGAGTACCGAAAACAAAAACCTTTGGGATGACCGTCTGCTGATGCCCTTGCTGCTGGTGCCAGTCCTTGTTTTGGGGTTTGTTTGTAAGATGAGGCACCAAAACCCCTGCCTCTTTGGAATCCCCTGTTACTTTGAAATCCCCTGCTATTTTGGAAGGATACATTCTTGTAAAGAAGTGCTTTACTCCACAGTGTCGTATTGACTTCCCCCCATGGAATAGGCCTGAATTGACGTATCATACGGAACTCGGTGTCATAATATCGCCAATCCCCTCCCAGACTAGCAAGTTCCTGTACTACCTGAGAGTATTTCAATAGTGATGGTGTTCGCTGGGGAAACCGTTGAAAAGATACAGCGATAAAGACCTCGAAAGCGCCAACCCATTGCAATATGGACTCAATCTTATCTTTGGTCTTCGTTGGAGCTGTAGACAGCACTGGAACTCCATCAATAAATTCAAAAGAAAATGCATGCTGTGGAACTACCATTGAACGGCTCAACAAAATAGCAATGTCGAAAAACTCATCACACCATATCTGCTGTTTAACCTTAGCCATAACATGGAAGTCAATAGGTGTAGATTGTGAAACTGGGTGATCAATATAATCAGTTGGCCTACCCTGAAAACCCATTGGCATAGGCTGCATGTCAGGACCTGAAAACCCTTGGGTATTGGAATTGGAGCCCCCTGAGTTAGATGCTAACCCACCTTGGATAACGTCAGCCGCGCTCACCGAAATGACCTGTGAGTCAGACTGGCCTGTGGGACCGGTCCCCGCGTCCAGTGAATTGGGCCCTGTGACCTCTTGCTGACTAAGATTCATATCCAGGTCGTCAGTCTGGCACCCTGCTGTGCTGGATCCCGTAGCACTTCGCTTAGTTGCACGTCGCTGACTGGTCAATCTTTTAGGTGCCATCCTGCATAAAGATAAAATTAAAATAAAAACTATGTGAAGTATCCCCAGTCCAATATCTGAAGTGCATTTATTACGCCAGACCTCACCACTGGCTTATACTGTACCAGACATTATACAAAATTATGCATAACTAAGTACAGTGGAATTATATGTGAATACCGTATATGGCATAAGCCAGTATGTACAGACAAACATGCACCACCAGACATAACAATTAACCAACAAACATTCAAACAAACCGCCTGGAGATGAATACTGAACGCACGTACGTAGCTGGCAGGAACACGGGGATGTAAACTAAAAGTGAACCAGAATACCTCTCGTAACCATTAAGGATGGTAGCCTGTGAAACCCGAGTGTTTCTGGCCTACCCAGTTACTC
Source organism: Ophiura sarsii (assembly GCA_035610835.1). Lineage (NCBI taxonomy): Eukaryota > Metazoa > Echinodermata > Ophiuroidea > Amphilepidida > Ophiuridae > Ophiura > Ophiura sarsii. The sequence goes on from CM069443.1 coordinate 26,891,204, forward strand.
CGGGGGGTATAGTTCCGCCTGCTTTTGTTCAAACTCCAGATAAACAACAATGAATAACAGGCTCACACCGTTCCAGGCATCAAAAATGCTGTGGAAACACAACGGGCCAACCGTACCCTATGGTACACAATTATTATCAACGGCACGGTGTATGACCAACAAAGATCATGCACTAGGCACACACTGGCCCAAACATCTTATAAGATGTGGACACACAACGGGCCAACGTACCAATTTTTTTTTTTTTTTTTTCACAAGTGGTAAACTCCAACCCATGATTTTTTTTTTTTTTTTTAATTTTTTTTTTAAGTAGGTCAAAAGGTCTGCAATTCGCAGAGGATGCAATTGAGAAACAAGAAAGCCAACAAGGGAAAAAAAACATGCTGCATGGAAACGGGTAGCCCATGCCTAACCCCGAAACCAGTGTACACGCCAATGTAATAATAAAAATACTAAAAGGTGCACGAAGAACGTGCCCCTCAACAGGCCTTAAATACCCCACAAATTATGGACACCCCGGGTGAGCAAGCCCCTGTCTTGACTCATCTCGGACCAACAGCCACAGGCCTAAAACTAAATTATTTTGAACCCCAACCTGCATAAAACATGTTAATGTACCGTCGCCACTCGCCAGATACAATATGATAAAAGACGACCATCCGTATCCTAAAGGTCATACCAACGTTACACGTACACAAAATTAAAAATTAGAGTAGCCCATGTCTAAACTCTACACAGTGCACACACAATATGAGATAAAATGAGATGGTCACCCAGGTACCGCCTGCTAAGTACTATCGCCAGGTACGATATTAGCATCGTGAACACCAAATTGAAATAAAATTAAAAATTAAGAGTAGCCCATGTCTAAACTCTAATCTAGTGTCCCCGAAAAATGAGATTCACACAGCAATAATGATAAGGTATCGTCACCAAGCAAGGTAAAAGTATTCAAGCTGACGTAGGCCTAGGCCTTTACAAATATGGCCCTCATAAGAAAATTTTAAAATCTGATGCTTGTGCCTAAACCCAAAACAGTAAATAACAAAGAGTACCCCGCCCCCCCCCCCCCCCCCCCCTCCAATTGAACAAACCGGTATTAAAAAAGGTAAACCTATTGCCCATAGTTAGGATAAAAATTTAAAATTTAAATTAAATTAAATATTAACTAAATAAAATTTTTATTTAATTTAATCCTAGACTATAAAGGTATACAAAACTAGGCCTGATCGGTATGAAAAACACAGCTCTATTTAAAGGTATATGAAACCCCAAACCACACACAAATAAATTAAAAACAAATAAATAAATAAAATTAAAATAAATAATTAAATAAATTGGGTCTAAGACATTATAACCCATGTCATTATAAATCACCCTATAAACCAATTTAATAAATTAAATTACATATTTCCAAAACAAACAAAAATTTGATGTTAAAGAAAAGGTGAAATATTAAATGCAAGTTATTTATGTGATTTTAAATTATGTGTTTTATTTTTAATATTGAAACAAAAGCAAATAACAAACGCCAACAATGAAATACATTTAGTACACATACTAATGAATTATGAAACCCAATGGACAAAATTATGTTATTTATTTATTTATATTTTATTTACATTTTTATATTAATCCTTTATGGATTACAATTAATTATATAAATTTATTTAGTGAAATTTGTTAATAAATTTATTTTTATATGGTTAACCCAACCAACTAATTTTATATTTAAATCATAATAAAATTAAACTATTCATATTAAGTTTATTTAATTTATTAACAATTGTCAAATAATCTTTTATTTTGCAACCCCCCCCCCCCCCCCCCCCCCCCCCCTTAACTGGCAATGAATACTAAGACATCTAAAGATTGAGAGAGGTAAGCGACGTCAAGATCGCACCTCTGTAACTACGGCACAGCCTGGCAAGGCCCTCATGATTTGGATGGACCCCGTCAGCTTCAAATACAGCTGCCTCAGAGTTCCAAAAACCACGATGTTTCCAAAAACAAGAGTCAACCCGGTCCCCGATAACTGTGTGTAAATAAAGATTAAGGGTAGTCACCCTGTCATTGTAATCACCTGTTATAAAATGTCAGAAATAAAAGGCATATTCCATGCGTGTATCCGACGATGAGGGCGCTGGACGAGGGAGATCTTGGTTCAGCCAGTGTCGGTCAGACGGGTGATATCCTTGCGCTCAGGCCTGCGAAGATGGGATAAGTTGTGATACCGTAAAGAAAGTCCTGGTACCATTCCAGTCTGCATAAAATAGTTGTAGTGCCAACAACTTCATATGTTGAGATTGAACTTCCGAGGCATCACTGTGGCTTGACTTGTAACAACGAAGATTTGACTTAAAAGCGGTATTCCAGTATGCTAAAGGCGTAGCAATACAAACTACGAGCTAATATTATACTATTTGCAAGCCTTACAAAAGTTAATATTGCCTACAATCTGATTTATACATGATAATACAGTATTATATTCAGAAAAAACACACAAAAAACATAAGTTATCTTTAGAGTAATTTCTGTGTCCGTTGTCCAAGATCTCTCTGGTTTTGATCGCATCATAACAAGTGTGAGAAAGATACCAACTATCATTTACTATAAAAGTGTAGCCATGATTCAGAACTATACTTATGACAAAGTTCATGAGGCAGCTGCCATTCATATTGACGATGTTATGAGTGAGGAGGTAGAACTTATTGAATGACCCTCGTATCATTAATGATATTTTGATATTCAATTTGTCAAAACAAGTCAATATTATTCAAATCATCACCCGAGTACAATACCAAACACCTGTTAAACTAATAATCAGAGTGATTGGACTCTATCCATGCATGTCTTTGTCTAACGAATGCTCAGTCTGTTCTTGGAGTTTGACGAGTGAACAACTACACAGGCTGACAGGCAGGACAGCACTCTGAAAGTGCCGAACCACACGCTTGTTTTGTGAATGCACAAAACAAGCGTAGTACACTGGCGCTTAAGGGCGACCATGGGGACCCTTTCACGACCCTCTCACGTCCTAGCCAGTTCCCACTGCGTCACCGAGGGGTTCGTAGAGATCTTGATGCGTTTGTCTTGGCGTTTTGATAATGTTTTAGCGTAATCCGAGCGCCGGCCTCATCGCAGCAGAATGTGAAAGGGTTTTAGTGACATTGACTTAAAAATAGACTATTTGGGACAGTTTTCCGCGCTCTCACTGCGTGTTATACATATTTTGAAACTTTTGTGAGCGCAGTGCAGTCGCTGGCCTGATCGCCGTATGTGTGACAGGGCCTTAAAGTTGCTCTAAAGGAGAAGGAAATATTTGTGACTTTAAGGCCCTGTTACACATACGGCGATCAGACCAGCGATCGCATTGCGCTATAAAAAGTGTATAACACGCAGTGATAGCGCGGAAAACTGTCCATTTTTAAATCAATATCACCAAAACCCTTTCACAAACTGCTGCGATCAGACCGGCGCTTGGATTACGCTGAAACATTATCAAAACGCCAAGCCAAACGCATCAAGATCTCCACATACCCCTCAGTGACGCAGTGGGAACTGGCTGGGACTTCAGAGGGTCGTGAGAGGGTCCCCATGGTCGCCCTTGAGCGCCAGTGCACCACGCTTGTTTTGTGCATGCACAAAACAAGCGTAGAGGTTCCGCGTTCTGTTCAGAGCGCTATAATGACTCAGTAGCAGCGAAAAGTGAGCTTCCCGTAGACGTAGCAAGGACGCATACAAACTATTTGTCCTCTGCGACTGCAGTAAAGGTTCGTTCACACTAGGCGATGTTTGCCGTGCGATGCGATGCGGTAGCCGTACTTCCACCGCAATGTACGGTAATTCGTCGCGGGTCACGCCGGGTCAACGCAGGTCACCGCATGCGATGGCATTCAGTGCCGTTTGGCAAAATATGAGAGCGTCAACGCAATGCGTCGCAGACTGCCGCAATGACAGTTAAATATGTTTTAACTCCATTGCAATAACGTACCGCACCGTACAGTAAATAACGTTATAGTGTGAACAAACCTTTGCTGTCAGGAGACAAACACATCATGTTATTATCACTATTATTGTATTCAGATTAATCAAAAATGTTATTGATATACATGTACACCTGTTTAAACTCCCGCCAACCGATTATCATGGCTATATAAAAGTAGCATTTTCGCATTACGCTAAGCTAGGATAATGCTCTCTAAATAGAATTTAAATAACAATCAATTTATCGACAATGTGATTAGCAAATTAGAGCTAAACGTGGGTCATTGTTATTCCTTCTGTATCTACTACAAGGAGTATAATGTACAGTACAGTCCTCAAAATAAGTAACTGACCAGGTAATATGCTTTCAACTCAACAATATCGGTCGAGTGCACCAATGGCGAGTAGCTGAAGAATAGCGCTACCTCGCTAGTAACTGAGGCGTAACCAAAACATTTGAGAGCACCAAACCGGGGTAAGCTGCTAGGCTAGTAACTTGCGAGTCGCGATATTGGAGGCTGGTTTTGGTCATGAGATCATGAACAGTGAGGCAAAATCTTAAGGAAGGAAGACAATAACGGGTGTATAAAGCCAATTTGAACTCATTGCGAACCAGTGATTGCTCAACATTGTACAATTTATTGTTTGTCCCACAATCATGTCATACACATCTTTTTCTTTACCATTGAATGTTATCAGCGAACCAATGAGACGTTGGGTCTGATCAATAGTTTTTACAATGTTTTCCCCAATATTAAAGTCAATTACAGTTGGGCATTTGCTTGGCTTTAGGGTGAAACCCATACTGGATGCTTAGTTTCATCTTTTAGGGGACGATGCTGAATAATGTGGACATTTACCTCGCTAGTTACTATTCTGGTGTTACTCGCCAGTTTTGCTCTCAGAATTACATCGTTAGTAAGTTACGCTACAGTTAGGGCTGCTAGGGAAATAGCTTACCTCCCTAGCTATAAAGTGGTGCACTCGGCCGATATGTGTTATATGTATGTGTTGTATGTATAACCTAGGTAGTAACTTATTTTGAGGACTGTATATAATTTGAAAACGTGTTGAGAAGGGACTAGTAACGCAGACAGCGACTTATAAGCGCAATTTGATCGCAGCAGAGCATAAACAAGCGCGGCGCTTTGTATGGGCCTCAAGGGCGATCATGGGGACCCTACCCCGCTCTAGATGGTGTCCACTGCGTCCCCATTCGGTTCTTAGAGACCTTACTGTGTTTTGCATGGCTTTTTTCAGCGCAACGAGAGCGCAAGGCCTGATCGTCGTATGTGTGACAGGGGTATTAGAATAGTTGGAAATATTGGTCGCTGAGAAGGAGTAACAAATATTGACCACTTTATCTAACGGAGTAGGAAATAATAATTACCACTCTATAGAGGAGTAGGCAATATTGGTCGCTCTGAAGGAATAGCAAATATTTGTCACTCTAAAGGAGTCATATTCGTCACTAGTGGATTTAAATAATATTTTTATACCGAGTGCAATCTATTCTTGTATCACCAAAAAATAAGATATTCAATATTATTTTTGTTATTATTTATATAACCAACTGTTTTGATAACAAATAAATCAGTTAGCCCGAACTGACCTTAATCTCAGCGAGATTGAAACGCCGATCTCAAAAATGTACCCATGCTTATCATCTGCGCATAATACTCACGCGCACATCTTCTGCGCCGCACAAAAAATTGGACGGCAATATTGTTAGAATATTGGTGGCATCCGGGTACATTGTATGAACAATATTTAATACACAGTTTTATTGTACCGTTAAAAAGCCTGATATAAATAATAATAATAATAATTATTGGTCGCAAAATAGTAATGAACATCGGTCGCTCTGTAAGAGGATAATGATCATGATGATAAAATTCAAAGAGTATTTAAAAAAGTAGTATTGTTTGCTTTAAAGGAGTATAAAATATTGGTTGCTCTTAAAAAGAAATATTGGTGGCTCTAAAGAACTATTAAATGTTGATCGCTCTAAGGGAGTAAAACATATTAGTCGCTCTCTAAAGGCTATTGTTCGCAGTAATGATATAGCAATATTCTGGATTATTATTTATATGGTCCTTCCAAACGGTACAATAAAAGTGCGTATTGACTTTTGTGCATTAAATTCCCGGATAATACGTCCAATATTCAAAAAATATTGCCATCCAATATGTAATGAGCGGCGCAGAAGATGTGCGCGTGAGTACATATACGCAGAGAAGGTCAGTCCATGGTTCGGGCTAACTTTTGAATTTAGTTTTGATCAAAACAGTCTGTTATATAAATAATAATAATAATAATATTGACTGTCTTATTTTCGGGAGATACGAGCATATATTGCAATCGCTATAAAAAATATTGCACTCGTCTCCGTCTCGTGCAATATTTTTACAATATTTTTATAGCTCGTGCAATATATTCTTGTATCACCCTTAAAGCCATTCAATATTATATAATTATCAAAGACATCCTTCATCATAAACTTGTTTTAGTTAGAGTAGAATTTGATGATAAAGGATTAAGAAAATATTTATTTCACGCCTTTAACCTACACGATGAGACCCTCACGTCTAATTTTAATAGCATAATCTACGATTAATCAAATAATGATGACAAGATCTTTATATAAACGTGTTCGATGAGATTAGAACCCAGACAATTAGGTGAGAAAAAGGTCAATACGTCTGCATCATAAGTCCATAGAGTAGATACGAGATACCCGCCAGCAATGCGATTAGATTTCACAGAGCTTAAAGAAAAGTAATTATCGATAGATGGTAAACAAGGTTATAATTCCCTGATTACAACTTAGTTGATAAACAAACAGTTGTAATCAATGTGGGCGAAATATTTCACTTATACGCAAACTATTGCATCTCATTATTAGGCCACATTGCAAAACTTATCCGTATGACTCCTACGTATAAGTTACTTATACGTTAGACTTATACGATAGTCGCCAAAGAAATATCTTGCATCACTATACATACAAGCACCATTGAAAAGTGAACTGAGATCAATGCAAATATTTCCATTATTGTATAAAAATGTGTATAAAAGGTGTACCGGAGGGCCTTCTCTATGATAGTAATGTAAGGCCACACTGCTAAACAAGTCCGTATAACTCATCCGTATAAGTGACTTGTACGTAAGACTATTACGATAGCCGCTAACGTAATATTTTGCATCACCATACATCACTGTACATACAAGCACCATTGTAAATTGAACTGAGATCAATTCAAATATTTCCATAGTAATTTAACATTTTGCATTGGTCTCCGTTCAACTTTTTGGGAGCTTGTACGTATCACAGATTTACAACTATTAATCTATGGTGATGCAAGATATTACTTTGGCGACTATTGTACAAGTGTTACGTATAAGTCGTATACGCCGCTTATACGTATGAGCCATACGTACTCGTTTTGCAGTACTGCCTATAACCATTGCATCAAAATACGAACGTATCAATTTCTTTTGATAAGAATTATTTGAAGAAAGCTTTGCCATTTGTGTCCATGCTATTTGAATTAGTTTGAATAATCAGGGGTTGCTGCTAAACACTTTTTAGAAACTCATTGGAATTTTCAATGAAACGGGATGATATATAAGAGTTGATATCAACGAACCTTTAATGCTAGGAGGATATACCGTCCCGGGAGCAATAGTTAACTACGGTAGACAGATAGTCACACCTGCTTTTTGTTCAAATAATCTATAACAACTGATGTGATACGTGTTGTATTCAAAATCTAATGTTCCGAATGTTTTGATTCAATTACAGGAGAGCAGCCAAAGCCACCTTGGTGCTAGTGGTTCTACTGGGCGTCACCTATATTATATTTATATGTCTACCATTTCTTGAAAACCATCTATCGACGCAAGGTAGAATGGCTCTTATTTATACCAACGCTATGTTATCATCAACACAGGGTCTTGCTGTAGCTACAATATACGTTTTCTGTAATAATGAGGTTAGTGATTGCATGATAGTCCGGTGGAATATAAAGGTGACTGGGAAGTTTGGTAGGCGGGGAACTTCAAGGCATGACTGCGAGATCAATTTGACGGGCTCCAGCGTAAAAGCAACTTTTACTCTATTATTGCAATGGGCTATTCCATTTGAAATCCATGCGCCCCCTATGAAAGACGGTATCTTAATGTTACCCATAGGGATTGTAAATTGGAATGGAGTCCCTCATGAAATCTAAGGTAATGTCTTTCACGGGGGAGCATGGATTTCAAATTGAATAGCACAGTGAGGCCAAAGTAATACTTTGCATTACTATATCGACGAAATAAGTACTAACAAAAAGTTGATGCATTGTTTTTATTTATTGGCAATGTCACCATGTTACTTTAGAAGCACGAGGTCAAAAGAAATTTGCCCATTGAGTAGTACACAAACTGACCGGGTGTTAACAACCTTTTGCAGTAAATCACCACATGTTGGCCTATAATGTCTAAATGGAACATTTCTGGTTCTGGCTAAGATTTTACAGAAATAATGAGAAAAATATGAGAGGATTCTTCTGATATCAAAATATTTTGATGTGAAAAAAATAAGAACCAAAGCACCTTTAAAAACCATACAAACCAAACACAAGTAAGCCTATGGAACATTCTTTCTGAGAGGTCCATTCCAGCCGTTTCATAGTGTAGTTTGTGTCTGTCGGTTGTGTTATCTTGGCGTTAAATTGACTACTCTTGAATTTTCGTTGTAACATGTTCATGACGTTCTACGTAAAACTATTTTTCAGACATGCTGTCCTTCTTTATACCTCCATCTCCACCCTGTATTTTACAGGGTGGTCCAAAAAAAACTATACCCAACTTTGGAGGCCATTTTCTCCTAGATGATAAAATATTTTAGTAATTTGGTTTGCATATTATTAAAGCATGTATCGTTGAGCATTATTGGTGAAAATAGGGAAGATATTACATTAATATTTTTTGAGATATTGCTATTTTTAGCGAGTATGTGTAAAAATGGCTTTTCCACGGGAGCTGTCAATGCATCAACATGTTTGAATATGATATGACACAATAATGTAATGACGCGATAGTCCTTTGACAAATGTTTTTGCGAGAGCTTCTTTTCAATATTTCAAGAATATTTGAAGCTCTCGCAAAAACATTTGTCAAAGGACTATCGCGTCATTACATTATTGTGTCATATCATATTCAACATGTTGATGCATTGACAGCTCCCGTGGAAAAGCCATTTTTACACATACTCGCTAAAAATAGCAATATCTCAAAAAATATTAATGTAATATCTTCCCTATTTTCACCAATGTTGCTCAACGATATATGCTTTAATAATATGCAAACCAAATTACTAAAATATTTTATCATCTAGGAGAAAATGGCCTCCAAAGTTGGGTATAGGTTTTTTTGGACCACCCTGTATATCAAACTGCATGACATGCATCAAGTGGTACTACAGTATTCAAATATTTCTGAGGTTCAATTACTAAAGGTGTATATCAGATTAATTTACAAACGATTTTGAGGAAACTTGACAGGACCTTCTTTCCATAGACCTCCTTTCTAGGACCTCCTTTCCAGGTCTTCCTTTTCAGGACATACTTTCCAGGACATACTTTTTAAAAAGAGGTTGCTTTATTTATTTAACTTAACTCAATTGACTCAATTGACAGATGACGGTCATTCCAAAATAAGTATTTGAAGGGAATGACTTATCAGTACCTAAGGCATTTAATGTCAATTCTTCAATAAAAACTACATCTGCACCACTACCTCCAGAAGTTATTGTATGATTACTTTGTCACGTTTCTCTACGTGATACCAAACATCATTATATATCTAGCTCATTGCAAGCTGCTAAATACTCTTTAAAGTAGCATTGGAAGAGTAGCTATTAACCAGCATATTTTCTGGAGTAACGCATACATTATTTCCGTGCATATGAAATTACAAAATAATTATGAGGAGAAAATGAAAATCTGTCTGCAATGGAGAGAAGACATTTAAACAGAGATAGGGCTCTGACATATGAATTCACATCAACAGAAACTAACACGTTTTAGCTGACGCTTGAGAGGATATACAAGGAGAACTGCACAATGGGAACTCGAAACATTTCAACAACAAACAATGACAGCGCTCTCACTTGTAAATTACTAGGTATTAAAAGATTGAATTAGTAGAACCTCCAACGATACAAATTGTCTACAATTTGAGCAATTTGTATCTGGAAATTATGTAATAAGTAATAATGGCCAGACTATTCACACAAATTCATTAATTGTAGTTCGCTACACAACTACGTTTTCAAAATTACTTTCGATCCCTGTCTTAACCGCCATTTTGTTTTAATAGAATATCTCGCGAATAAACAGGGCAAAGACAAAGCCGTCATAATAGTTATTTTAAACTAAGGAAGTAAATAGATCTGTATATAGTACTCTGCCGTTATATTTTGTCACAATTTCTTTGACAATAATTCAGGTTGAACGAGCGACAGTTATCACTTATATATTTGGGTGAATATCCATCTTTCCCAATTGTTTGTATACTCTTGCCGACTGACTATATTAGCACATCCCGTAAGATTTCACATGACGCGATGATATTTAATAACATAAGGATCATTCAATAAGTTCTTCCTTCTTCATAATTATTTCGCTATAATATAACAGACATATGACAAGGTCGTGATGTAGCTGTGAAATCCATAATGTGTTGGTATAAATCCCGTGAACGTGATGCCGCATAAATATACAATACAATTATTGTCCATCGCAGAAAGTCGCACTTTCGTATAGCCACATTAGTTGACCATTGAGAGATTGTCATCTCTTGATTCAGAGCTACAGTGAAACAATTTCAAATTATTGGCGTGAATGAAAGCGAAATAATGGAGAAATTGGTAACGCTTTTTTTATTGAATGACGTAAGCATGTTAAAGCAGAGCTGGGAAAGCAGTACGCATGGCTCTAGAGTATAAGTGACTTTTACTCTAGACTTTTATGATGACGCAAGAATCAATCTGAGACCAAGGCAATTGGTTCCTGTTAGGTTGGAAAAGATCCTTTATGCCCCATTGCCTTAACACTTATGTATTACAGACCAAAGACCCTGGGGCCATTGTTCCCGTGGCTAGCAAACAAATCTCGATATTCAAGTATAAGGTAGAGCTGGTTGAGTACAACAAAAAAGTATTTTACTGGAGGTGAATCGGGTGCACGGTTCAACAGATGTAACCATTTGAAGTCATTTTGAATTCTTTTGTTTTGTATTGTTTTTCGGCCAACAGAGGGCAGTCTATTTTCTTTTGTTTGATATTGTTTTTTTGTTGACTCCCTAGGTAAAATTTTCTATGAACATTTAGTTTTTTGTTCTTGCTCTACATTTTTATTGAAAACTTCTGTACACTCCCGCAGTTAGGAAAGTGCATGAACTTGATGTCTTACAGCCTCCCGCAGCACAGGAAAGTTTCTAAACACTATAATTAACAAGCTCCCAACATTTCAGCTTTGTAGCATTTATACTTTTCTTGTAAAAATTAATTAAACATTTTTGCATAGATTAATTATTTTGCTAGGGGGTCAAAAAAAACAATAAGAAACAAAAGAAATGAACCTTCAATTTTGCTTCATTTTGGACAATACAATTGTCATATCTATAAAACCGTACCTCCGATCAAACTAAGATTTCAGATTATTGTGGAGCTCAGCAAGCTCTATTAGAATATCAAATACAAAATTAGCCATAGGAACACCCTTAACCTACTCTTATTGTTGACAAAGCGAGTCTACGTTGTGAATTTACATCAAAACAGTGTTTTAGGGCATGACCACTGGCCTGCCTAATCTGGGAATTGGAGAATTTATGACCGGCCAATAGCTAAATCGCCGGTATAAAAGTGACAAGGCAGTAGAACTTAATGTAACTGTTACCCGTTTTCATGTATGATCGATCACAGAGTGGCGCAATATATTACTCTGACGTTATCGTAAAGTCTTAAGTGAAAGCATCTTTCACTTTGAAACCTAGCGTATTGGATTTGTAGATCCGCCTAACAAATGAGCACATTTCATATTTTTCTTTCATCTTCATCATTCCTAACGTGTTTTGTTTTGTTTTGTGTCTTACAGGTGTCTAGATGTCTATCCTATTTTATACCAAATTCCGATTATCCACCATTTGTAAATTATCGTAACCATGGTATCCGTCGTTTCCATTTTTCCTCATTCCTTGTTTTCTCTTCAAACCGCATACTTTCGTTGGTTTCTCGTTTTGAACCTGTGGTTCCGTTGTATCAAGGCAAATCATTTCCTCTATCCTGAAAAATCTTTTTCGTCATGGTGACCCCGTTTCTTTTCCTTATTGGACGTTTTCCATTTTGTGCCCCCATCCAGGTTTGCGAAGTGGTTTCGCGGAAATTGCAGAATCAATGGCGACGGATGGATCTTACCTCAAAGACTCAGTTCCAATCTACAGCCAACCACCATTCCCATCACCATGCCTCACGTGTAGAACATCAAATTACAAATGATCTTAGGTAGCCTACTTCTGTCTTTGATATCAAACGTAATTGGCCCTTTTGATATAACCCATAATTTATAGCGTGTACTTATAGGTTGCGTTTTTGTCGATTTCATAGCATACGTTATTGCTACTGGTGATCTGTGTAAAGAAACGCCAGGAAGAAACGGGGGATAAACGGTCCGTGAAACCTCATGTGGCGCGAGGGTCTCGTTGCAGACGATGATTATTTTGGTTTCCCCTTGTCCATGTTGTCCGATCGATTGAACTAAACTTGTGCATTATAGTAGGGTCATAATCTTGGATTCCGTGACCATTTGCTCCGTACCTTGGTTTCTTGGTGAATTTGTCAACTAGAACCATTTTAAAAGAAAAAGAGTTCCTGTGTCCCTCTCAAGAGTGACGGGAACTTTTTCATAGCGTAAATTCTAAAATAGCCGCCATACAGGAGCTCGAAAATTCAAATGGCTTTAATTAAGCTATAAAGCAAGCCAAAATGTTCGGCTGAGCACATGGATTCCAGAAAAGTATAGTTTGCCATACTTCTGATGTTTGGTTAACGAGTTATTGGGTAAAACGTAAAAAGGTCGTTGACCTTTGCATATGGGGTCAAAATTTAAACTTGCCCCGATTTTAAAGAAATCAAAATCTCATATTGTTCGTATGACCACAAGGATTCCAGAAATGGGTTTTTTTTATAGCACCAGGAATATTTTGCGTGGGTCAAAAGGTAGGTATACTGACCTATATGGAACCAGACCTTTTGACCCCTTTATAAGGTACAACAGACACTCTAGGTGGTTAAAAACTATCATTTCTGTAATCCTTGTGATCATACGAACAATATGAGGTATTGTTTTTCAAAATCGGGGCAAGTTTAGATTTTGACCCCATATGCAAAGGTCAACGACCTTTTTACGATTTACCCGATAACTCGTTAACCAAACATCGGATTATGTTAAAGAAAGGGTTGAAAAATGGAAACGCAATACGATGGAATAGGCTAGTTAAAGTAAAACGATGATGTAATGATGAAACAATCATATTAACGTTGATATTCGTGACGTCTTTATAAGTCATGTTGAGGGGATATTCAATCTTTGTCATTCCAGGTCCGCAGCGTGTTGAGACGGAAATTCAGACGAAGATGTCCAGGTGTCAATCTTCCGTGCTGTGGACGGAGACGACGGGGCCTATCACCTCGTCATTCGTATCAGACGACGATGAGCACAGTTATGAGTGTCTCAACAACGGACGCTTGGCAACTTGAGAACAGCCCAGTCCTTAACAAGAGACCTAATGGTAATCCTGGTGCTGGTGATAATAAGCAGACGACAAAACTGAGCACCCAGGACGAGACTTATGGCGGGAGCGAAAAAAAAGAGACAATTGAATTGGCAGCTGTTAATGATAATAGCAACAATTCAGTCACAAAACAGGGTATCCGAGCAGACGACGAGATACTGTCTAAGGATGAAGTAGAACCGTTGCTTATACAGGATGTTAATAATGTTCAGCTTGTGTCGTCATCGGACTCAGAAGTTAAAGGGTGAAAGAAATTAACTTTGATAGTATATCAAGCGTAAGGTGCAGTGTTACAGGAACACATGGGAATTCATATTAAAGCCTATAGATGTCGCTGTTGATATTTAAAATGTCTTTGTATCCTGCTACGTGACTGTAAACGGGACTCATAAGGCCGTCGCATTTGATGCAAGACCAACATTGCCATCGTTTAGCAAAGGTAAAACTCGTAAATAGCATCCTGTGAATCTTTGTAACTTTTTGAGCAGACGTAAGGTGTTACAAGGCCCGCAATGGAATTGGGAAGATTTCGTACGCGTAGCAGTTGTTGCTAGCGAAAGTGTCTTTGTAATCCTGCCAAATGAGTATCATCACCTGAGACACTGACAAATACGACACAAAAGATGTCACGTTCATGTAATGCAAACATTGTCATAGCTGAACTGAAGACTTTGTTGAATGGAATGCCGCGTACGGTACTCTTATATCAAACTTTCAGCAATCATGTACAATCTGGATGAGAATGCATAACTTATATGTTGTCGAGTACCTTCCGATGACATGACACATGATCTACACAATGTTTGGCTGAGGATATGTGGAAATGCTAGGATTCTTATAGTTGGATTTAAGAATGAGAAAGATGATGTGACAAATGGTCACGAAGCCCTGAACGTTAGCCATTATCAAATGTCCCTGTCTGTAGCAGTAGTTTGATGGATAAAGACACTAGTGTGTGAACGACGAAATAGGATCCGATCTTTGCACTCTTTGTGCTAGCTACTACCACACTGTAATATATCTTACCACTTTAGGGTTAAAAGTCAGTTGCCGCAATGAACTTTGTTTATTAGCTATGTCCGACCACCAAAATGCGTCACCAAAAGAAGGTCTGATCGAACGGAAAATAAACAAGAAGTCAACCACTTTCAATCTGACATGAGTGGATCTGCAAGTGCATGTTTGAAAACATATCTCTGGTGTGATCCAATGAGCGTATTACAAAATACACATTTCTTCTGACAATAAAAGATGGTTTAGAGTGGCATTGAATATTTTTATTTTCCTCAACCATGAGCAAATACAACAATGTTATTAAATCATAGTTTTCTTCGAAAAACCCCACTAATGTCTTAACCTTTGGATTTTGATTGAGATTAAATTTCACACCAGAGAACGGCGTGTCCCTTTTGCAATTATTGTGATGTGGTACCGATGTAAAAGTGGATGCGTAATTGCTGGACTTATGTTATTGCTGTTAGGAGTGAATGTTTAAAGATAAGGATGGAGAAAACATTGGACACTTTTTAATGAAATTCATCAACATTTTACTTCACCAATTTTCTATGAATTAAGCATACATATTTTCCGTTGCTAGGGACCTACCATAAGTGGTGAACTTGTCGGCGTCGTGGGAAACTCTACCGGAAAGACATATCGACGAGGAACGGTTGAATAATTTGTGTTGGACATGTGCCCAATTAATTACGATGGCGATACTAATGAAGGTGATTTTTGCCTTAATATGTAATAGAGGTAGTGGAAGAGTATAGAAACTAACTTTAAAAACTCTCGAAATGTTTCGCAAACGGTCATGAAGAGCTGGTTTGTTATCGCTTCAATGATACCCCATTTGTATAACAATATCTTGCTCAGCCACTATTTTGTGCTCAAAAAGTCAACAGAACATCTACACTCCATTGAACAAACAGTTGATATTTCGAGCACAAAATATTACTTACATTAAATTTTGCAGCGCAGATTGATACCTTTCCACATTGGCAAGCAAGTAGCTGCTCAAATGTAGTCTGTATTAGAAAGATGAACACATCATATTTCCATTGATGTAATACAATGTAAACAAAATATCCGAAATATAGAGGCGATTGTAAAAACTTTAGAGGAGTTTGTAACATTTGCAGTGTATTGTACAGGGTGTCCCAGTATGATTTATACCGGGGGAAATGGCATTTATTGAACTATTAGTAAGAATGCTAATAGTTGTTCAAATATCTATACAGATAATGTTTTTTCTTGGGAATTTTAAATGCTAAAAACAGATCTTTCTGACAGTCCGTTGCGCATGGCTATACATGGATCCTCTATTAAAATACACTGAAAGAGAAAAAACAGGTTTTCACTGATTTTTAAAGTTATGCCATATCGGACGTATAAGGATAAGGATATCGTAATGAAATTGACCGAGTAAGTAGCAAACAACCTCCCAATTATTGCAGGTATTAGATTTGGACTGCAATGTGTTTTTATATTGTTGACATTTTGTATTCAAACACGGTATATATCAAACTGGGACATCCTTTAAATTTGTGATGCGTGATGGAAGGTTGGTTATATCAAAAATTAACTGATTTGAAAACATAAGGCATACAAGGATAATTCACCTAGGCTCAAATTTAATATTGAGGTCGATATTATTATTAAACATGGTGCAAGTCGTATGCTTAGATGATAGAACAGAGCTGAAAATAAAATAACAACTTTGTCTGAAATTGTTTTCCAAATTAATTTTATTCTCATTCCTACGGTCTCTCTCTGCTCGAGCTAATTTAAAATTAAAAAATGATCACTAAAACAATTTTAATAAGCAGCAATTAGTTATAGGCTTATTTGGCTAGTTTTAAATAAACCGTGCCATGTACGTGGTAAATAAGTTGTAAGACTTATTAATTAAAGGTTTAGGTGTCAACTTTAAATTTTAAACTACATTTTTAACTATTAATAACTTTATGAAGCCGTTACAACGCAGTCGGAGTGATTATTCAGTAAAGGTGTGGAATTTGGTGATATCTCTTGACTTTCAGCTGATGCGTGCAAAAAAATCTAACAATATTTATGGCAAAACAAAATGGATTATTTGTAATACGCCCGAGACAATCAACTATTATATTTTGATCAATGTGTGACCAAGAAAACGCGTATGTGCATTACTCGCGTGAAAAGGTTCTAACAACTTTTAAAATCGACCATTTTCGAGACAAGTGTATTTTTTCAAAATCCTATATCGATATTTTTCTCATTTAGGGTCACACGTAGAATCAACATTTGATGGTTACTTTTGTCGTTAGAGGAAATACACGTTTAGGGGGAGTCTGTAAATTCTATGGTTTTGCGTGTGTTTACAGCATAATATTTGACTGACCTCCCCCCCCCCCCCCCCCCCCCCACCCCTCCCCGGGTTAATAAGCATCAAACATAAGTTAATGGCCTACCTCTTAAAGGTGGATGTTCCGATCACTTTAGCTTTTTTGCCCATCAATATATTTTGATAGCACTAGCAGAATAAATCCCATATTTTCGCATTATTTCTGTAAAATGTTTGACGCAAGATATGTTCCATTTAGACGTTATAGGCCAAAATACAGGGAATTACTGCCAAAGGTGATTAACCACCCGGCCAGATTGTGCACTTATGTGCTTCTATATAAGAATCATTGGAGTTATGTAACTCAAACTTTGGAATATATTTGGATTGACCCTTCATGTAGAATAGAAAACGTCAAGTAGAAAATCGGGCCACCAATGGGAACACCTGCCTTTAACTGGTGCGTCAGCTCGTTCAGAATGAGGTAAAAGCTTTAAAAAATAGTCAACAAGCCGAAACGCATTTCCCAACTTTCAACAGTGTCGATTGAGTTTGGGAAGATTCTCAAATGGTCGATGTAGGCCTACCAGATATATTGTTGAAAACGCTTCCAGTGTAAACAAGCTTGCAGTTGGTGTGGTCATCATTATACTGTTTTACATTCGTCCTGATACCCTTAATTTCACCGTCCATGAAATAGTATGTTATACAAACGTTTTGAGTCTAATAAAGTCAGCGTACTGCGCTTGAGCCTCATATTTTATTGCGTCCACACTGATGTGTAAAACAAATTGATGGTTTATATTTAAGCTATTAAGCTATTTTAAGTCTTTTTATCATGTTTATATACGGGTTTTAGGGATATGTTATGTTTTATTTATAATAAAAGGAAGAAGTTGTGTAGTCGAGCCTGAAGGGGCATAACTATAGAGGGGGCAGGGGCATCCCCCGCCCAGAAGGCTCGCCCCTGACCCCCTCTCCAATGAAATGACAGACTATGTATATTGACAAAAGCTAGTCGGTTATGCCCCCCCCCCCTGATCACAGCCCCCACCCCCAACCCCCCACCCCCAACCCCCCACCCAATGAAAACCCTAGTTACGCCGCTGAGTCGAGGCAATCGGACATAATGAACCTACATGGATGTCGTCTATGAACCATGAATTGTCCTAACTTCTGCGACCGCTTTTTCTGTTAATTTGATGTGTAAAGATCGAGAATATATCGGGTGCCTAAATTCTTCATTCGGACTCTAAGAAATCAAGGATGATGAGCCTAAAACGAATGACAGATCTTGATCTTATCCCCCGGTCTTTTCTCTTTGTAGAGGGGTAACACATGATCGTTCTAAGTGGTTTAAATACCCCTATTTGACGGCGTTTCAAGGTCATTTTTGCCCATTTGACACCCCCCCCCCCCCCCCCCCCCTTCGTGCAAAAAACGAGGACATTTTGTCTGGAAAAACACCCCTTATTTTACCATTTCAAGGACACTTTCTTTTTGCGCAAAAACAGGAGACATTAATTTGGTTCAAAGTACTCCCTTTTAAAATGTATGCACAGTGTAGTAGCGGACATGGGGTCTTTGAATATAATTCTAATAGGCCTACTGTTTTAGTGGTTTATTTTCGCGGACATAGCTTCAAAATAACACCCTTAATTTTGGGAAATCGCGAAAACAAAATAATGTCCGCGTACATGATATGAAAACTCCCCCTTTTCCGCGATTTTGAGAACGATCATGCGTACCCAAAGTCAATGTGGACTGAAACCACCGGGCATTATCCCTAAAAGCGGCGTACATTAAGTTATACGAAAATCGCAGATGTTTAGCAACTTCATGGTATCGCTACGGCGATTCATCATGCAGGCCCGTGTATTATAATTATTTTCATAGTACCACCTGTATTTATTTATACTGGAATATGTTTGACCAAAATGTAACTGCTTATTTTATGTTCACGGATTTTGGATTTTGTATAGACAATATCAACAATATCTGGAAAATTAAAGATTGTTTATACTTTTCGTTTGGTTATCTCTGCGGTTACGTGTTGAACAGCAAATCGCCTGTATACTTTCATTCCAAGTTCTTCTATTTTCCCGCCAAACAATTATCATTATTACGCGATCTTTTTCATGGAACGCCCTCTATCTTTGATTTCGTCCTCTAAATGCAATGTATTTGTGAAATTACATTGATAAACATGAAACTAACATATCGTCTTGGTCATGATACAGGGTGAGCGTTTTCTACACACACAAACGAATACAAAACGCCTCCGATTTTCGAAATTCCGTCAATTAAATTGACCATAACATCAGAACTGAATGTCCGATGTGACTCAAATACAAAGCATTTGAAAGCTAAGACTTTGCAGTTTTCCACTGTGCTCTTATCTCATTTTTTGTAAAGTAACTAAATTTTGAAATCTGGCCATCCTATTACCCCCCCCCCCCCCCCCCTTAAGTAATACGATAATCGCAGATGTTTAGCAACTTCATGGTATCGCTACGGCGATTCATCATGCAGGCCCGTGTATTATAATTATTTTCATAGTACCACCTGTATTTATTTATACTGGAATATTTTTGACCAACATGTAACTGCTTATTTTTATGTTCATGGATTTTGTAAATAAACAATATCAACAATATCTGGAAAATCAAAGATTGTATAGTTTTCGTTTGGTTATCTCTACGGTTACAGGTTGAACAGCAAATCGCCTGTATACTTTCATTCCAAGTTCTTCTATTTTCCCGCCAAACAATTATCACTATTACGCGATCTTTTTCATGGAACGCTCTCTATCTTTGATTTCGTCCTCAAAATGCAATGTGTTTGTGAAATTACATTGATGAACATGGAACTAACGTATCGTCTTGGTCATGATAATTACGTTTCCTTATTACTTAAAAATCAAACATTTGAAAATAACTTTATCGAATAGTCCGACAGTTCATTTTCAGAGTAGTTATTCCATATTCATGTTGACCTATGTAGCCAAAAGGAACATTTTGTGAAATCTCTAACGGTAATGGCATTACCACTACAGGTCTTCTATTACAACCCCGCTAATTAGTCTCATTCGTTCCATTGTTTGACACCTGGTTTGACAACAATGTTTGTTTGTTTCCGACTAACACTGTAAAAATGGTGTCTCCGCGAATCGTTGAAGTCATGTCTTGCAAATAAACGTGTCTTAAACAATAAAAAAAAAACCATTAAGACACGAGCCAAGGCGCATAGGGCAATTGAGATGTGCATGAGACACGTCTTCCGGGAAAGTCATGTATTGCGAGAAGACACAAACTCAAGATATGTCTCAAAATTGGCTTCAATAGACATGTTTTACATTTTAGACGTGTCTTGCATGGAGATACTTCTTTGCGGGACATGTCTTGCCCATAGAGACAAACTCAAGATATGTCTCAAAACTGGCTTCACCCAGACAGGTCTTAGCTCGTGTCTTCAGCCAAATATTTTGCTATGTCTTTTTTATTGTTTGAGACACGTTTATTTGCAAGACATGACTTCAAAAGTTGCCAAGACACCATTTTCAATGCAATGCAGTGACTGTGAGTGAACAAAAGTAAGGAATATACTTTATGATGACAATCGAAAATAATATATCGACGAATTCGCCAAATTGGAAGCAGATTTCCTTCATGATTTAGTAAAGCTCTGTGATGTTTTTTACAGAAAATAAGGTCAAAATATATTTATGAATCCAAGGTCAAAATATATTTATGAATCCAAGTCTTTCAAAACTTATTATAAGTTGTCCCCGTTATAAGAGAGAGAAAGTAAGCGTTAACATTTGAAAAAGATCACATAATAATATTGCTTTAATGTATCCATCTTGTCTTCTGTAGCTATAAAATAGTAATAGATGCTTTGAAATAGCTTTGTATAGTTATCATGCAAACCATAAATGCACATGTTGTAAAAAGTTATGTTTGTAAATATTGTAAGATATAATAAAATTATAAGAAGCTGTTTGGAATACCGTTTATGAAAGTGTTTCCTTTTTCGTGAAATTAAATATTGTCGTTGTTCTGTCAAAACCTCGTATGTTTTACCGTCCCTTCAATATGTATAAACAGTCCAAGAGCATTAGGTTTTTATCCAGAAACAAATCACACAAAGCTGTATTTTTCAGGATACCCAATGATATGAGGAACAACATATTAAAAGTCGCCAAGTTTCCCGTGCGTGCTAATTTAAAGAGCCAAACATCCAACATGGCCGCCATAAGGGTTGAAAGATTCAAATTGCTTCAAATAAGTTGACAAGCATACCAAGTTGCTCGTCTTGGTATGAGGATTCTAAAAATGTATAGTTTGCCTAACTTCCGATTTTGTTACCGAGATATTAAGCAAAATGTGTAAAGGTCATGAGGTCATGGACCTTTGCATTTGGAGGGACAATTTCAACTTGCTCCGATTTTGACAAATGAGCAATTCCGTAGTTGTGGACGTACATTTGAAGGCTTCACCTTAACTATAACAGTTGCTTGATTTTTAACATCCGGGTTTCAAGTATCTCTAGTAGGAGTATAAACCCTGAAAATTTCTTTGTTGTACCATTTTCGGTTAATTTGAGATAATGCTTGAAAACCCCTCTGTTGCGGATGTACTCAGAGAAAGTGAATTTTTCAGTATACCTGTTTTCCTATCAAAATTACTCTGAATTGTTCAGGTCTGTAATGAAAACATATTGTTTTGTTTGTAAGAGGGACCAACCTAAAGAAAACAAGCAGAAAAAATTATCAGAACATTGATCTTTAAGTTAAAATGACCAATGTTTATCGTTGCGTTCGTACATATTTAGTGTTGCGGACGTGCATCTGTGAAATAACCCATTTGTACGACTGCAACAACTCCAAGAGACCATTTCTTATTAATGTAAACAGATACAGAACAAAATAAGTTTTAATTTTTGTTGTTGTTGATATTTGGCTCTAATTTTTTTAGCACACACGGGATTCTTGGGAACTTTTAATATGTGATTCTACACATTTTTCTGTATCAATCCTGCAAAAATATGCTTGTTACCAGCAATTTTCAGGTTTTGGGCAATATGATGCTACAAATCTTGGACTAAAACGGCCAAAAAAGTGTTGCTTTATACGTGTTCAAGAGCGCTCCCTTACAGGGTTTCAATAGACATGATAGATGTGTGTTATGGGCCTTAAACATGTTTAGAGAAAAATGCCCGAAGGTTATAGGAAATATTTATATAATATTGAATGGCTTTGAGGGTGATACGATAATATATTTTTTATAACGAGTGCAATATAATCTTGTATCACCCGAAAATAAGACATTCAATATTATTATTATAATTTATACAACAGACTGTTTTGATTATTAAAAAAAATCAATTAGCCCGAACTGACTTTAATCTCAGCGAGATTGAAACGCCGATCTCAAAATTGTACCATGCGCATCAACTGCGCATAATACTCACGCGCACATCTTCTGCGCCGCAAAGCCTGATATAAATAATGATATTTTATATTATGCTGAAGTGCTAGATGGAGATACGAGGTTTTGACAGAAAAGCGACGATATGAAATAGTTCCTGTCTCATGATATAAGTACAATGCATGGGACCATTTTTTTCGAGGATCTATGGTTACACGTACTACCAATCCCGGGAGAGGATGAAAAGTGACTCTTCCGAGGGGCATTCGGTGAGACAAAACATTCAAAAATTGCCCTAAAAGGGTCTTGACCAATTTTCCGTTAAGGGATCTTGACGATGATCTCCCTGAATTTCTCTAAATTAATAGGGATGTTCAAAAAGTCCATAGATTCTAGATTCTGCCCTGAAAATACACGTCTGTCAATTTGCTAATTGTTTTAATATTGAATCAGTTTTTTCTATTTAGGGCTGATATCCAAACTCTCAGCGGTGTTACACCGGTATTACACCGATGTTATACCGGTATTACACCGATGTTATACCGGTATTACACCGATATTCTATACAAATATCGGTGTAATACCGGTGTAACACCGCTGAGAGTTTGGATATCAGCCCTTACTGCGATATACCAAAGTCCCAAGTCATAGCTTTTACATAGTTGTCTGCATTTTGGAATGATGGTGATTTTCTCTTGTGCAAGTGTTTTATTATTTATTATTGCACAAGAAAAAATCACCATCATTCTGAAATGCAGACAATTATGTTAAAAATATGCCTTGGGTATATCGTAGTAAAATTTAAGTGAAGGAGATTACAAAGTGACCCGAGAACTCAAACATTTGTTAAGGCAATTTCAAATCCAATTTACATCGTTATGCATAAATGCACGCATCTTTATCCCAGGAATATTTGGGCAATTGCGTTTCTAAAGATTGTGTCGATCAGCCAGAGTTCCCTGAGGTAACATAAGCGTAAGACCGAAGCGTAAGACCAAAATAAAATGCCCATTATATGGTATATAAGAACCAAATTGCGAATTAACTCTCATTACTCTGCTCGCTTTATAAAAAATGTAAATTGGATTTAAAGTTGATTTCTTGGGCAATTTAACTCATCAAGAGATACCCAAAACAGGTTTCTAACATAATATCTACTCTTTTTTTTAAGAGTATTAAAGGTAGGTGTTCCGATTGCTGGCCCGATTTTTGACTTGATGTTTTCTATTCTACATGAATGGTCATCCTTAAAATAGTTTGCGTTGCATAACTCCAATGGTTTTTATTTTAGAAGAACAAGGTGAAATGATATAATGCCCATTGAGTAGTACACGAACTGGTCGGTTGGTTAACCACTTTTGGTATTCAATGCATTTTTGCCTATAACGTCTAAATGAAACATATTTTGCGCCAAAGATTTTTCAGAAATAATGACAAAATATGGGGTTTCTTCTAATATCAAAATATATTGATGGGGAAAGCTTGAGTGATCGGAACATTCACCTTTAATATCTAATTTTAGTTGATAGCTGATCGACTCAAGGAGTTACGCAAAAAGGTGTTGCAATTTGTACGTGCGTTTTTTATTTAGCTGACAAAAATGGCAGCGGACAGAGATACACCCAGCTATCAATCAAGTAAAACTTATTTAAGTGTGTAAGGTTTTATATTTTCGAGAATATTTTCGGAATATTGTTTGCATCCTTCACATGGAACTGGTCATTTGAAATTGTAGAAATACTTCAAGGTATTTTACCACTTTCGACCATTAACCCTAACCATCCTACACGCTACAAATCCCTACGCTGCTAGCTTTGTGTACCGCGCGATTGTGCCACAATCCGCCGGGCTATCAACTTGCAACAAAACTTAGTTTTTTAAAGCTGACCCGTTAACGTTACGGTGCAGTCTAATGTATCCATGTGAGCTGGGCGGCCGGCCCCTTACTGTCTAATAAAAAATTTAAAAAATGAGTCCAACACGGTGAACAATCAGCAAAAAATGTCAACGGCCTCATATTTTTTTCACCGGGTCCGTACTGTTCTCTTCCGGGTCTATACCGGGTCCTCACCGGCCGTTTAACGGACTCACCGTCCTCATACAGTTCTAGCTTACCGTTCTCACCGGATGCATACTCAAAATCCTGCCGGGTGAGTAAAACCGGCGGCGAACAGTGAGAGCCCAGTATGAGTACCTAATATAACGACGGCGCAACCGTTTCGCGCCCGTTCGCAGAGCGGTGATGGACGGTGGTGGACGTCAACCATCTCAGCGACGGGCATGCTCAAAACTCCTGCCGGGTGAGTAAAAGTGGTGGCGAACGGTGAGAGCCCGGTATGAGGACTTTATAAGGACGGCGCACCCGTTTCGCGCCCGTTCGCAGAGCGGTGATTGACGGTGGTGGATTGCAATATGAAAATACCGTTGCTTCGCAATTGTACCGTCTCAAAACTCCTGCCGGGCGCGGATGGCCGGCAGAGTCCCCTGAACGTGTTCGACGCGAAATGGCCCACCATGTGTCTCACCGTGTGCCACCGTTGCACCAATTTTAACATGGTAAGGGGCCGCCTAGCTCACACGGATACATGTGACTGCCTCATATGGGTAAAATGTCTGCCTGTCACGAACGCGGCCCCGGTTCGATCCCAGCGCATGCAGAGACTGACCACCACCACCCCTAGTTTGATCCGTTTTTCTCCCTCTGATAATATCATTGCCAAAAACATCTAACAAATGGAAATTTTATTTAAAGGAAAAAACTAAATAAAAACTACAGGGCTGACAATAAATTCTAAATAAGATCATGATTATCGTCATATATACGGACAATGTACATGGGAATCTCATTACGTTCCAGTTACCTGTATAGTATGAGCGCAAGTTTGAGATATTTTCTGACAGGTCGAACTGGCCCTGCCGCTAGTATTTGCGTGTGAACAGGGTGTAAAGGGTGTGAACACCCTGGACTAACTGTCTGGACAACCCAAAATGCAATCAACACTCGAAATCCGGCGATGTGCCTTGGCACATGTGTTGATCTTTAGCCCCATCGGGCTCATTTTTAAACAAAAAAATGCTCTATATCGTTACTTCTATCAAAATTTGAACTTTTTATTTGACAAAATCCAAAATAGTTTTGTAAACAAATTGAATTTCGCACACTTGGTGACTGTCAGCCTCATTTGGGCTAGTTTTAAAACTAAAATCTGCTCCAGAAATAATATATCGTGATTTATTTTTCGAATTTTGAACTTTTTGATTTTACAAAATCTAAAATAGTTCTAATTTCTATAAAAAATTGAAGTTAAAAGTTTGAATTTCTTAACACAACAACTTTCAAAAGTAAGACTTTGTGATTCTAGTTCCACCCAGAAAATTATCCAATTTTAATTTAATCTAACTAAAGGAGGAGTGTATTGGTAAAAATGTCTTTCAGTGACTTTTAGCTAACTTCGTTAATAACCAATGGATTTCACTCGTTCGACCCGCAAACAATATGAACATTATTCATTTATGAACAATAAAGCACGAAAATCAGCAAAAACTGTAATAATTATGTTTCTAAAGACCCCCACTAGTACCAAGTCCTTCCTACCATGGGCCAAACAAGGATACCACCCCTGGCCCCGTAGGGCCTTGGGCAGTGCTTGACCAGCGATCATAGTAGCCGCGCTAGGAAATACACAGGCGTGGTGCCATAAATCAAATAAATCAGCCA
The DNA here is from genome assembly GCA_035610835.1 of Ophiura sarsii. NCBI lineage: Eukaryota > Metazoa > Echinodermata > Ophiuroidea > Amphilepidida > Ophiuridae > Ophiura > Ophiura sarsii. The sequence continues at coordinate 26,917,500 of CM069443.1, forward strand.
AAGAAAGTCAAGATATATTACCCCCGATAAATGGAACCGTAAAGCTGTGTGAATTTTGTAAGTTATTTTCTATTAGAACTGTCATACGAAAACTGTTATTATATAGAAATTATCTTCTGGCATTGTCTTACTATACATGCCGTTTTCCTGATTTTTGAGAAACTGTAATAATCAATACGCGCAGGTGGTTAGTACCGCCTCGTAAACAGCACAGCAAATAACCAATGGTCAAATTGTACATAATCACCCTTATTTACTAATTACTGTTCGTCTTATTTTTGTATGGTCATTACAAACAAGCTTGGTGACAATAATCTTGTAGTAGGTAACATTGGGTGTACACAGGTTGACCTCTAATGACCCCTACATGATCTTTGACCCCTTTCTGTCAACACTTTAAACTATTTATTGCTCAGAAAATTATCCAATTTTAATTTAATCTAACTAAAGGAGGAGTGTATTGGTAAAAATGTCTTTCAGTGACTTTTAGCTAACTTCGTTAATAACCAATGGATTTCACTCGTTCGACCCGCAAACAATATGAACATTATTCATTTATGAACAATAAAGCACGAAAATCAGCAAAAACTGTAATAATTATGTTTCTAAAGACCCCCACTAGTACCAAGTCCTTCCTACCATGGGCCAAACAAGGATACCACCCCTGGCCCCGTAGGGCCTTGGGCAGTGCTTGACCAGCGATCATAGTAGCCGCGCTAGGAAATACACAGGCGTGGTGCCATAAATCAAATAAATCAGCCAAAGAAAGTCAAGATATATTACCCCCGATAAATGGAACCGTAAAGCTGTGTGAATTTTGTAAGTTATTTTCTATTAGAACTGTCATACGAAAACTGTTATTATATAGAAATTATCTTCTGGCATTGTCTTACTATACATGCCGTTTTCCTGATTTTTGAGAAACTGTAATAATCAATACGCGCAGGTGGTTAGTACCGCCTCGTAAACAGCACAGCAAATAACCAATGGTCAAATTGTACATAATCACCCTTATTTACTAATTACTGTTCGTCTTATTTTTGTATGGTCATTACAAACAAGCTTGGTGACAATAATCTTGTAGTAGGTAACATTGGGTGTACACAGGTTGACCTCTAATGACCCCTACATGATCTTTGACCCCTTTCTGTCAACACTTTAAACTATTTATTGCTGTTTTGGGAATAACGCAATCTGAGGCAATTTGAGGATCAATCAATGGCGGTCAATCTGAGGAGCTCTACAATGGCGGTCTGTGGACAGGTCATAAATAGTGGGAGAAATGTGTGACTTTGCCAGTGACTTTTCTGTGTCTGAAGGGTCACATAACGAAAAAAAAGTGTCTGACTCCTTCACTTCTGGGTGATTTCAAGAACTTTTTGATACCCCCTCGTATATATGTGTGTCTGTAAAACTATAGCTATGGTAATGCAAAAGGTCTTACGTAGAATTCAACAACTCCCCCATACCTTAAGTACAGTAACAAAGCGTTGTCGATTTGAGATAAACCCACTGTTCATATGCAAACTACGAGGATGGCGAACCTTATTTGGAAACCATAATGCATTATGCATCGATGCAAAATTGTAAACAAACAAAAAATGTTCGCAAAATGTGTTCATTTTTTCGCCCGTGCATGGATAATCAAGTATTGGCCAATCCGAAATCAGGTTTAATAAGAAATGTAACAATGCTGATAATCATACAAGGACACGAAATAGTACTTTAAAACAAAGCTGTTTTAATTATATATGATACACATACCTAGGATTGAAATGTTCATTGGTGTACAACAATCAGGAGGCACTATATTTATAATTCAATATTTGGAAATGTATGCTCTGTTGCACTGTATCATTTACGCCTAATAGTCTCATTACCTTAATCATTAAATTATCTGTTATAAACATGTGCGCATTGACGTATTCTTCAATTGTGTGCAAAGGGCAACATTTAGGCAACATTTCACATGGGCGAAGCACTCCCGGGGAAGAATGCCAATAACTCTTCGCCACTTACAATTATACGTGTATTAACACGGTCTCGGATCCTTTGAATTCGGTAATACCGCTTTTCGCACCCATCGCTTTTTTACAAAATCAATACCAAATGGTTTATAGGTAAGCCATTATTGAAGAAGGTCGAACCTTTTATCGCTTAATAGGTGGAACCGTCGAATTGCTCTGTTTTAATGACATCATATTGGTTCAACCTCATCATGATAATATACCAGAAGATTTCACCAGCGTTATCCGTCGCATTTAATTTCGCCGTGTTTCCCTTGCGGCATGGAAGTCTGCAGCTTTCTAGCTAAAAATAAATATAACAGTAAAACGGCGACACAAAATTGCATTTAAATCATGACTTCTAGTCATGCTTAGATAAAAAGTAGGACGATTCCTTGTCTCGATAAATTCAGACAAATATAGAATCTTCGTTTGGTAGAACCATATTATGGTAGAACGAAGTCTATGCATGCGCATTTTGCCGCCGAGGTAAGAGTTTTAAAAAAAACCTATTTAATCCAACAGTGCATAGTTTTGATTGCAAAACTTACGTATCTACTAATATTAGGGTCGTGGCAGCTTCTGGGAACAGTTTTAAACCCGAAAAAATAGTATTTTAGCATTTCGACTCGTGTAGTATGTGGCTAAAGAACGTGTATGCATGTATATCACATTCACATGATGTTGGCTCTCTATTTGTCGCTGGCGGAAACATACAGGGTAAACATATGAACGTTATATTCAGCACACTATTTGGGTAATGAGAAAATTAATTAAAATTAAGTATATATATCTTCACACACGGGTCGGTTGCGATGTAATTGTTCGCGATGATATAAATAAGTATGGCCGTGGCGACTGTTGAATCTAGCATACATTTGTATGTAAACGATGCTTGACTTTAATCAAGTCCAAGATGGAATAAAGCGTAACAACTTTATTTAAGCAAGATTTGTATCTAGTCGTCATGGTAAAATATTCAATATTTCTTACATTGATTTTGAGATAATTATTGCCACTCAAAAGATTTTTTAGTTTTATAGTCAATTTGCAAATAATGTAATATTTTTACAGGGCGAAAACAGATTCCATATTATTCTCAAATGTTATATTTTTATTCTGTATTGATGTTGTAAATGCTGTTTTATGTCTTATCGTGCTTGGCTTTAAAACGTATTACCCATCAAAAGAAAGTTTACCATATGAAGTGTAAACGTCCCAAATGTTTTCATGATTACTAGTCCATATAGATTCTCTTGTCAATACCTCGAAACTCATCTTCAGTATTATAACAGCAGCTTTTAAGCTAATGTTATTCATTATTCGTTATCCATTATTAAAATAATGGATAACGTGATAAGATTCCAGTATGCAAAAAAGGGTTGAGATTCTAAGATTTATTTGTTACCAACGTCAAAGGGTCGGATTATATGATAGACATCGGCTATCATCATTATCTTTGGGATGAAAGTCTTGACAACGTTGTTAAATAAATGAATGAGTGGAAAACTTGATCTATGACCCTTCGTAATCAAATTTAATAATTAATACACTTTGTACTTTATTGTCATGTATTAAAGTGGCCTAATAATTGATAATAGACATGATAGACTACGTTCTACTTAAACAAATTTTAAACCGAAAAACTTGTCTATTTCATCATCGTCGATGATCAATTGGTGATCTATATACGTTAACAGTTTAAATTTTGGTTTAAATTGTGGTTTGAATTTCACATAATCATCCTCCTCTACAATAAAACAACTATTATTGTAACGCACATCTTGATAAATGCATTGAGTAAATCAATGAGTGTAAAGATTTGAGAAAAAAATGCTCCTTGACGTAATATGTCTAAATTAATACAATACACATTACCTTCGGCTGTATTAAGTATCAATGTTTTTATCAAGGGTTATAATTTTCAAGTCGTTTTATAAATCTGACGTGAAACAGTACCGACAACTGCTCCATCAAAGAGATTCGGTGTCTTCAATATGAAAGAGGATAGCGATTGCGTTAAATTACGATGTGCCAATAACAACAATGTCCTACTTTTAAAATGTTTAAAATCGAATAACATCGTCTATTGCATGAATGTTCGCGTAATATAATATTATATTGACGTTCATTTTCATTTTGAAATATCAATTTATTCAATTGGAAGTTGCAGGTGTGGCTGTAAACCACAAGCCAATGGATAATATTACAAAGAGTTTAGTTGCAAAATGTGCTAAAGAAAAACATATGTTTTAAAATAGATATTGCAGTAAGTTTCGATTGATTGTGTTCATATTGTGCATAAACATGATGAATAAGATAATAACCATATGAAAATAAAATAGTGATGATTTCGAATGAAGTTGGTAATATGGACCTGGTTAATCTTATCTTTTTTGAAATAATTTGAAAAAATCATTTCAATAAACTTATGTTACTTGACAAATAATTAAGGGGTGTTATAATAATAATATGAAATTTATCAAGCGCTGTAACTTTTGAACTATTAATGAGATGTGTATAAAATTCTACATTTTTGGAAAGGAAATGAGTCAGAGAATCTATTTTTGGTATCAAATGGGACTCAAAACATAATGATTGTTTGAATTTGACCTAAAAAATCACTATTTTGGTTCAAAATGTTTCGGACAGTGTAACAAAATCAGTTTTTGGTCAAAATTACCAAAATTGCACCAGAAAACATCTAAAAACACTTCTCTATAGGATCGACTGATTCCCCCTAACTTTGACCCGGTTTTTCTCCCCTGATAGTTTCGTTGCCAAAAACCGGGAGTTAGGGTTAAAACATATATTTGTTCATGTTCTGTTAAAGTAGTGTATGAAATATCTATAATGAAGAGTCGCTAGCCGAGCGGATGCTTTACAACTCCTAACCAGCACTCAACTTGATACAAACTAGAGGTCAAGCAACAGGAGAGTTGTATAAAGTTATGTTACATGTTATGTTTTGTTGGAAGTGTAAACAGTTCCTTATGGTTACATTTTCTTTCATTCATATAAAATATTGCAACAAATAACGTTGAACCTTGATTTTCAACAAGTCAGTCTATGAACATGTACGTGTGGTTTTCCTCGCACAGTACAGAGTTGATGATAACTGATTTTGAATCTCATTCATAAAACACGATAAGTACGCAACATCTCTTACATGCCTGGTGATTGGCCAATCACAAATAATATTAAGCAACGACGATTACATAAAGTCGTAGTCTGATTGGTCATATATTACGCCCAACGTATCAAAACAACTTTGATTGTACAGTACAGCTCGAAATAGAATGGACAATATCAACGCACTTCATTGCAATGTCATTGCAATATCATTGCAATATCATTGCAATGTCAGTGCAATGACATTGCAATGACTGCACTAATTGGGTTACATCTCAAGGCGTCATTGCAATGTCAGTGCAATGTCAGTGCAATATCATTGCAATGTCAGTGCAATGTCATTGCAATGTCAGTGTCCATTCTATTTCGAGCTGTACTGTAGCTAGGGGGAATCCCCGTCAAAACAGCTGATCTCGATTCAATTGGATTAAAGGCGTGCTACTGGATTATATTACTCAGCGATAATAGATTATAATCGTGGTTTTTTGTGCAATTGTACTTTATTATCACAACATCAAATTGCAACGGTACGGTGAATGTACGTATGTTACAAATGTTACAAGAATTTACACTTCCAAACATGTAAAAAACGTAACTTTCTTTATATAAAAGGTGTTTAAAGAAAAAGGTTTTATCACAAGATACCATTGTAAGAGATACGATATATTTGCTGCGAGAAGGTATAAATGAGCATAGTATAATCACCACCTCTTTTAAATATAACAGTCACGCAGTTTCTCGCGAGAAAAAAATACAATAGCATAAAGCTCTTTCTGGAGATATGATAAAGATGTAATGAAAAACATCTTTAGTCAACGTTACAGCTCAAAACATCAGCAGGCACACACACGAGCAGTCCCGTACAGAAATATTCCTCTTGATTAAATGAGTGTTGTAATAAAGCATTTAAACATGTCGTAACACATTGCCCTCAGAGGCATCGTAGTCTGGTAATATAATCTCCAATTCATCATTTAATAAGACAATACCTTAAGCGGATTACCTTTACAACGTCAGCATTTTGATGTGGAAGGAGTAAAAGTCTCTTGTGCCGACGCTGACGTATTTGATTTCACGTGGTACAAAATGCCTACACTTGAACTAAGAAATCCACACTTGGTCGGTCATAACTTTTTATCTGGTCATCTTAATAGGCTATTGACCTTTCAAAAATCCGGTTTGTTACATTGTTACCTTTTTGCTACCAATGAAGGTCAATCTTACAAGATTAACCCACGCGTGTGCATTAGTCATTAGTAATTTCTAGATTATCCAAAACCTAGCACAAAATCCTTTATTGTCGGATTAGAGGATTATACAGCTTTATTCCGTAATGGGGTCTTTACACTAGTCTTTACACTAATGAATGTCTTACACCATGGATACCCATTCATGCAGAGATCTGAGATGAATATCAAGATCAATACTCCCGAGTGCGTGTTTTGGGGAATAATACTACCAGGGGAGAAAAATTGGTGAAATTGGGGGATGATCAGGCCGCGCTAGCGCCGGGGATCGAACCCGGGTCGCCCGTGTGGCAGTCCGGCGACAATCTAATTGAGCTAAGGAGGCAGTTCGCAACATCTTCAGATTTGTTGTGCATATAATAGCCCTCCTTGGCGTCTTCACCTTAAGTTTGATCAGTTCCCAAATTGGCGAAGCCACCTTACAGCAGCGGTGGAAGAAGGACGCGGGTGCGCATGAAAGCAACAATCGCACTGTGCGTCCAGCGTGCGTGCGGTCAAAACCGCGCCCGTTATTTAGTCTATGGCATAATACTAACTACTTAGAGACCGCTCAGTACACATACCAATACACACAGTTCGTTGAAGCCAAAAATAGAACCGTCACCATAGCGATATTGTCGGTGCGATTGTCCGTTTGAACGTTCGTTGGCTTTAATTTTTAAGCGTAAAGAGCAGGCTCTGGTCTATGGTCCGTATGGTCATTAGCGCGCGAGTACGCTTGGATTACCTTTGCGCGCGGAGAGATAAACACCGAATATTTCTCGCCAATTTGGAACTGATTGAACTTTATGAGCGTATTTTGTAAGTATCATTTAGTTTCGCTAGAGTTACATGCAATGGATTGTGTGTAAATTCTTTCTTGCAGTGTTTATTAACCTCAAAATGTTGACAGAAGAAACTCCGTTCCTATATTATACGCTGTACAATTTAATCGCAGCAGTGGAATCAATATGATCGGGAAGAAAACAGCCCGACATCATAGACTGACGCACATTCAGGCAAAGTTCAATGTAATACAATACATACGTGTTCATAATGTTCCCTGACTGAGCTATTCAGCAAGGAGAACCAAATGAATCTTTCAAAGTTACCATTGAAAGTTTTCAATAGCGGTGAGATTACCCTTCCCTCAAAACAAATCTGCGAAATACCTTTGATTAGAATATTGTTGAAACCTAAGACCTTTATAATAAAAAGAAGGGATATTTTGCTTCAGAAGGTGGAAGATGAAATTAATATATATAAAAATAAATGAGTTCTTTCAGACTTACAGTGAATTATTTTAGGTTTGCTCACAATAATAGGCTATATCGTGTATGATTGCATTTTTACAAAATTATTGAACTCATCTTAATTTTATCCATTGAATTAAATGCAACATTTCAACGACAAAAATGCTTAAGTAAATGTGGTCGGTGATTTCCCATGAAACGTTTACAAAACTCATTCATACAAACTCCACTCACCTACATACAAAATATCAGGACACATATTGCTGGAATTAATAATGGTTGATGTTATTTTGTTCTCTTTCGTTAAAATATAATTGCCGCTATAAAAATGTAATGTTCTTGTCGTCATTCTCTTGTGTTCAACAGTGGCTTTCAAGACTAACCGAGACGGCATTATGGTACGCCGAGATGACCAACTACTTTTGGATGTTTGTTGAGGGATTTTTCTTACACACACTAGTCGTTTTTGCACTCAAAGTTAACGCAGATAGAATCAGTTTTTGGTTACTGTTCTATAGGCAGCGACGTACCGACTGGGGGGCAGGGGGGGGGGGGCAAGTTGCCCCCTGGCTCCAAATACCGGGACGCTAAATTCGCAATAACGGGACGCTAAATTCGCATAAAAAAATAGGGCCTAGGCCGAAAACACTGTGGATTGGGCATTTTTTGTTGACTGTTGTGCTTTTTGGACTGCGAAATTTTCTGACCGTGCGAATTTTTTTGACCGTGTGAAATTTGTTGACAAGTGGAATACATTTTGCACCGAGTACAAGATGTTTGCATCCAGTATGAATACCTCGCCTCAAGCGCTCACGGTAGATATTTAGTTATTTAGTGCACAGCACTACAATATTCAGCCACACAGCTGGTATTATCAACATGAGCAACTTTAAGTTGTTCATGTTAATAATACCACCTGTCTAGCTGAATGTTAAAGTAGTGCAGATTCTGGGATACAGGTCAACATTTCACTTTTAACGTCTTCGCCGATCATCGGCAGTCAAAGTGATTTGAATATGGCATTCGTCCCATGACTTCTTCGCTTCATACATGTAAATTATTTTGGCACTGATAACACAGCTCAATTTATTATTTCTAAATCTGTCAATGTTTTAGAGATACAGATCAAAGCTAAGAGTAAACAAAAAATAGATGGGCTACGGACAATACCTAACAATGGCTGGTACAATAAAGTCTTATATTTCGAGGAACTCTGTATATCAACTACGCATCTCGTACTTTCAGCGTCTCCTGTTTAATGATATTTTATTTCCCATCAGGAATACCGACAGTATTTGTTTCGATTTGGGAACAGTTAATAAAGTGAAATATCCACCTGATAGGTAAGGATTTCTATCAACATTTGGTGTTGACTGCCTGAAAGAAATTCAGAAATATAAGTGCAGTCCGTATACGTCTTACATAAATATACTCAGTAAAGACACATTTTTGAAAATCTTATCTGTTACTAGGGATCCTATTTCTTAATGTATAGGGGAAATTAAGGCCCAGATTTTCAAGATTTTATTGCAGGCCAACAAGTTATATGCTTCATCCAATATGTAGTCAAATATTAACCGATAGTCATATCAATTGCTGTTCGATAAAATAACTAATTAACGAATATTTGGCTCCAACGTTTTGGTTTTGGGATTTAAGGCAAGGTAAACGTAATCAACTCGTGCCTTCCTTTTTCAGTCTGGTTTTAGTTTCAAAATGATTTCGTGAGAAGCACTATCTAAACCAAATACATGTACATGTACAAGAGGTTTTTATTAACGAAGATAATTTTGGCTAAGATGTTTATAAATGTAAGCCATGTTAGACAACTGCAGTAGCTCACAAAGACGATATCTTATATAACACGTTTTCTACGAATGTTGCAATATAGGATAACCCGCGATATTGCAACTGAATTCGATTACAAATATCACACCCGTATTCCCTCTGAATTACGAGTTCACCAAAGTAAAAATATTAATGAACACCTTTCGATTCTTCTCTTGAATTGGATCTCTGTGGATATGATACTCAGATTTCGTAAGTAAATTAGGAGCAAGTGTTTCTGATAACCAGCATTATTATACTTCTTGTATATGTAACAGATCGAAGTATTATTGGGTGGGTTAGGGTGAGGTGTCGGGTGATCATGCTAAATGATGGCTAGGTGCTCTGTGGTTCGTGGTAAAATCCTCTAATAATGAAAATGTCGTGTTAATTACCATGCAAAATACAACTAGGATCATTCCAGATAGGTCGATGATACAACTGGTTTTAAATACATATGAGTATTTCTTTCGGAGCTGAGACAAAAGACCATTAAAAGGTGTCCTCCATTTACTTACTCGTAATGTCATTTGCAAATAAAATACCGATATCTATGTGATAAAAATATTTTAATTATACCTTTTTGTCGCTGTATATGCCTTAATTACGATTCAGTGAACGTTTGCTCGGCGTTTCTTTTGACTTACAAATACACAAGGTAATCAAGTACATTTCCCTATACCCGCAGGCTACGTCAGTATTCATATGACGGAAAACGGAGACACTTAACTTATTCCGGTTGGTATAAATAGACAACGACTGCCGTTAACAGATTTACTTTTTTAATTGCATCAAAATTTGCGCGTCAATTTTGGAGTAGGCAATTTACGTACGTCTTAGCTCGACGAGATAAGAGGCCAAAAGCCTCAATTATTCCACAATTTATCGAATTCCATTCCGTTGTCTTTGTACATTATGAACACCCAATTCTGATAGTCCAATACAGTAATAACTGTAATTAAAGTGCGTATTATATTACAGTTTTACCGTGCCTGTGTTATAACACGGTAACATGTTAACATGTGTTACGGTATATTACAGTATTAGTTGTTACTGTCCCTGTGTTACAGGGTGTTAGCGCCCTCAACGGAATAAATCGCAATAACACTGACAATGACAGTATACGTACAAATATAAAATACGTACAGTATACGTATTTTATATTTGACACCGTTGAAATGATATTGATACATAATTATATGTCAAAACACTCAAGGGGTTGGTGGTCATTATAAGTATTGGATATCCAACAATCTTAAACTATATATAAATATTGGATATCCAACAATCTTAAACAAGAAATATCGGATATCCAACATTCTTAAACTATTTTCGTTAGTGTTATTGCGATTTATTCCGTTGAGGGCGCTAACACCATGTAACACAGGGACAGTAATAACTGTAATATACCGTAACACATGTTACCGTGTTATAACACAGGCACGGTAAAACTGTAATATAATACGCACTTTAATTACAGTTATTACTGTATTGGACTATCAGAATTGGGTGTTATGAAGGGGATGTGTATTAAATGTTTGATATTATCATCGCATTCAATATTAGGCCTACACTCTGAATCGCTGTGGATTGACTGACACTCCGGGGTAGAGTGTTACTAGAACAACAAGTTTGTAAAGTCAATTTTGGAGTAGACAATTTACATACGTCACTCGACGAAATAAGAGGCCAAAAGCCTGAATTATTCCACAATTTATCGAATTCCATTCCGTTGCCTTTATACGGGGACTTACATTGAACGGATGTGTATTAAATGTTTAATATTATCATCGCATTCAATATCACACTTTGAATTGCTATGGATTGATTGAAACTGTGTGACTGAAAGAGTGTTACTAGAGCAACAAATTTGTAAACTTAATATCCTTACACTTTTTCTTCACACTTTTGGAGAATAAATGGAAAAATCAGAATCCAATATCAAACTAACACGAAGAAATTATGTTTTATATATTTTTGAAGATGACAAATCAGAGCTTTTTAAACGAAAAACATACAAAAGCTCAATAAAGTGGTTAAGATAACCATAGTGTGGAAAGGGTGTTGTTAACTAGCCATAGGGTTCAGATAGCTAGTCATTAACGTGATTGATACCGACCACCAGTGCGTGAAATAGAACCAGATCTGTGTTTGTTGTATCATCATGATCATGGTTGTAGGCAAGCCACCCATCGCCGCCGCAGTTGCCAAGCCAATGTAATCACGTTCAGCGACACTCGACCATTATTGGTCTCCGTTGAAATCCTCAAAACGAGCGGTCAGATTGTCAACAAAATAATACCTCTGAAGATATGGTCCCCCTTTGCTTAGGGTCCTTCAGCCAAATAACTCATACAATTCGCCGTATACCATCAAATATAAAAAGAAGATAGCAAGATTAGCAATATTGCTATAAGCATGATAAGGCCCCTTGCAATTAAATGTGAGTTTACTGTTGCGTTTTTGAAAACCAGGACGAGGTGACTATTTAATATTAATATTGTAATATTTTGGGGTGAAGTCACCTGATTTAATATTGTCGGCGTTGTTAACTATTATCCAAGGTACGAATACAATTCAAATGCTGTCCTACCACCACCTACTGCATTGGCTTTGCACGGGGCTTTGCATTTTGTTTCTTTTATAAAGGAATCTCATAATTCATATTTGCATCCCTATTTTGAAAATGAATATTAATGAGATATTCGATGTTTGTAAAACAAAATTTGTTACGCTAGCTCGAAGAATTTTAAAGATGGCGATCGTAAACAAACCTGAAATATTACCCAGAATGCACTAGGAAACTCCAAAGAAGTTCGGCGGTTCGGCTTTGCGGACGCTAGTCCAAAAACTAAAAATAACTCGGCAATGTTTTGATGTGACGTCATGCGCAGAAGCGATTGCGCAGTAATCAAATAATTTGCCTACGAATATGCTTCAAATGCACACATTTCAATACAAAGCGACAATTGCAAGTTTCGTGCAGTGTTTTGTACTTCACAGAAATGTTTTCCCAACCCGGAAGTATTGAAATGCGGCTCATCGGCTAATTTTATCGCCGGAAAAGTGTTAAAAAGCTTATGAAAAAGCTTTAAACAATGAAATAATTAAATATTTTTAAAATATTACATATATCACGCGGGTGACTTTTGGCGCGGGCAACAGTAAACTCACATTTAATTGCAAGGAGCCTAGTACATTTAATATCTTGTTGACAAAGGTTCATCACGTCACGTTTATTACCACTGAAATGAGGTATTATTTAATATAGAAATCTGCAATTACTCCATTCAACTCGAAATACATGTATTTTGTTTATATGTGGCGTTTATTGTATCCTTACTAGACATGCTAGAAAGGCATTAATTATGTTTGAGAATATTCTACCCCTTATGGTTAATTAAATAAAATCTATTTTAGATTTGTGTCTGATCGAAAGAACGGCATAACTTTGGACTCCAGTTGGGCGTAGCTCACTCTCCCAACCCTCAAAAGAGGACTCGATATGATACTGATACCATTTGGTTCGGGCAACTGCTTTGATGTAGACCCTACCACAACCACACCCTCCTCAAGGGTTGCAAGATCTCGAACAACTTTGACATGGGGCCCTGATTCAATGATTACGCTACATGTATGTCTAGTTCACCTGTGTATTTGGGACTCTATCTGCATAGGCGATGCTCATACTAGTGTGAACAATGTAACTGAAGTATTAAATCTTATAAGGCTTCAAAATAGATAGAATTCAGGCTATATTGGATTACTTTATCAATCGCCTCTCTTGCCAAATTTAGTAGGATAAATAATGCATTGTTGTAATTAATTTCGAAATATCATTTAAGGCCACCGTAAACCATTAAATTTCAACTGAGTCTTTGCGTTTAATGTGCACCAACCGAAAATGAATCTTCAGATAAGGATAATGTTGGTGGAAATAGGTAGCTATTCCTATCGGAGCGCAAACAATAACACCAGATTGCAGGAGAAATTGAATGATAAGAACTTTGTTCTACACCTGACGTTATTGTAGGCTAATCAAGAAGCTCAATTCGCATTTCCGGAGTTTCATCATAGTACTGTATGGATCCGGAGCTTTCAATGAAGATGTGAAGTTATAGAGCTCTTAATTTTAAGACGCTGGCTGTGTGAAAATCTACCGACGCTTGTACTTTTACTTCTAGCTATCTGTACTATAATACAATGATCATTTATTTGATGAATCATCTATCAACAAGTGCCCAGATTTATCCAATTCCAACATTCGTGTTATTTGTCCCTTGGGATTTTGTGAAGATTAAAACACTCTCCTGTATCTCACCTTATATATTGACAAATCAGAATTTAGGATTGTGCCAGGGAAGTGAACTATTAAGTCTTAACACGATCCTTTCTAGATTTATTAAGGGTGCATTCAACTTTGAAATGAGGTGTTCTATTATTTACAACCAGCATATGATAGATCGGTCTATCTGTGATGTTGTAGAGAGGATGAGTTTGGCTGCCATGGTCATGGTTACTCTAAGTATGCTACCGAGTGAGCCCACAGTTGGTTGAAACATATTGTGTATGACTTACCATTTATACAGCTGCTGTTTACCATGCTTTCCAAGAATATTTCGTGCTTTTAGACGAGTAGTCAACGAGTACAGTGGTTGTGAAACGTATATGCCCACCCTTTCTAAAATGTATAGTATAATGGCCACAACACAATCTTTTTAAACAAAAAGCCATTGCAATATAATTTGCGAGTGAGATATGTGCTTCGAAACAATGTATGTTATTGCGCTATAATACATTTTAGGAGCATTAGCGAAGAGAAAATTTAAAGACTGGCTGGAAAATACAGTTTGGGGGAAATGAAACGGCGTCTGAAGATACCGAATGTTCAGAATCAGTATTTTTAAAAGGTTCACGTTAATGTCTGTAATGTTGAGGGTGCATACTGGATTGCTTCGTCACTATGTTTGTAGATGGAAAACCGATTTTCAATCTTGTTGACCCAACAATAATCTTAGGTGCCAAAATGTGACGGCCTCGGGTCTCTTGAATCAGGTGTCATTTAGAAGTCGCCCTTTTTGATCAGACATCCCAATCCAATGGGTCGGAATTAGTCTGTTAGTCTGTCGTATCATATGTATTGCGATGGTGTTAGGTTACCATAATAAGTTAATTGGGTTGGTTATTGGCCAACGTGTAAATGTTTAAATGGTATAAACAACTCTGAAGTCGAATTTCGGTCGAGTATTCTCGGTCTGATGGGTTTTTTCTCGGGAAGTATGGATAAAAATAAGTAAAATAAAGAATCTATTATCATAAGAATCAAAATAATAATTTTCATGTCAGGCTTCCCTAAGATGATTGTTGAAATATAACAAAACAATTAACTTTGCGTATGCCTGGCTGTGAATAAGGCTAATTATCCAAACATTCCAGAATTTGCATGCATTTTCATCATAGAATTGATGAGTCCTTGTAAACTTGTTTTCATTTGTCTTTATTTCAGATTCATTGCATCTTTTTGTTAAATATAGTCAGAGAATTGATGGGCAAACTCAGGCATGGAGGAGGAGTTGCTGGCAGTTGTGGAGAATTGGAGCAGTACCGGTAAATATGAATTGCTCTATAAATATTACCAAATAAATTATTAGGATCTCAATGTAGTAGCAAAAACTATAGTCGCTCTAAAGGAGTAGGAAATAACTGTCTCGTTAGAGGAGTATAAATATTGGTCGCTCTAAAAGGTGTAGTAAATACGGTCACTCTAAAGGAGAAGACAATATTTGTGACTTAAGAATAGTTGGAAATATTGGTCGCCGTGAAGGAGTAACAAATATTGATATATTGTCTATTGTAAAACACCTTAGGTTGGTAAACTGCTTCATATTATATTATATATAACATAAAATAATATATAAATATTGATCACTTTATCTAAAGGAGAAGGAAATAATAATTATCACTCTATGAGGGTCATTCAATAAGTTCTACCTCCTACCTCATAACATTTTTATTATATATCACAGCGTATGAAAAATCTCAGCTACAAATTCATAGTATAATAATTGGTCTGAGTACTGGTTGTACTTTTCTGGAGATGTAGTCAAACCAAACGTCCATTTAGTGCGACGGAAACGGGTAAAAAACAGCAACATTTCTCCTAATTGCTAATCATTTGGCCAATTCTAAGAGACAGAACGTACCTATCGGTCAATGTAAACCCTTCTAAATTACAGATATATCTTGAACAGACTATAAACAATAAAAATGACTGATTTTTTTGGGAAATGCCCTCTAATTAGCCAGACCCAGACAATATCTCTGGTTTGTTCATTATATAAACAAAAGGATATTTAACATGCTTAGGCCAATTGTAGTTAAGTAATAGTTACTTCTCAAGCTGGGCTATTGTAGTTGTTAAAATATTATGTGTAGTTAAGCATTGTCAAAGTATAAAAAGCATCTGTGAAAATGTTTATGTATGGCACACAGTTTTCTATGGACATTTGCAAATTTATGCGAGTGCATCTATGGCTTCGCTTCAACTACAATTTCCTACGAACATTTGCAAGTGGCTTCGCTTCGCTTCAGTTGTAGCAGTTCTCATTAAGAACATTTGCAAGTAGCTTCGCTTCGCTTCAGTTTAAAAACATTTGCAAGTAGCTTCGCTTCGCTTCAGTTCTCATTGAGAACATTTGCAAGTAGTTTCGCTTCGCTTCAGTTGTAGCAGTTCTCATTAAGAACATTTGCAAGTAGCTTCGCTTCACTTCGCTTCAGTTGTTTAAGAACATTTGCAAGTAGCTTCGCTTCGCTTCAGTTGTTTAAGGGCATTTGCAAGTTAAGCTTCGCTTCGCTTCACTTCAAGTGTGCCATACAACACTACAGAATGTACACAGATGTACAAGGTGTACATTGATGTATATATAATATAAAATGTATCAAGAACATTGCAGTCAAAGGACGATGAATATTTGATGTTAGTGCTAAAATAATGGACGCTATTTCAATATGACTCTTTCAAGTCACCCAAATTTGGATGACACTTCATGTTTATTATTACCACAGTGTGTTTACAACAGTAGAGAGTGTCTACAAATAGGGAGAGCCAGTATATAAATTGCTTATTATCATTTGTTGAAAAAGTAATCAACAGAGTATGTGATATTTTCAGGCAAGACACTTGTTTCTTCCAACATTCAAGCATTGTTTGAAATTACTATTTTGAAATTATTACAACATTTGAGGAAAAATTTCACCCTCAAATAAATTGTCCATAATTTTTGGCATTGTGTGTAGTAAATGAAAGCACACCAAAATTTGTTTTCAAATTTTAAGGATTGACACAATCCTACAGGAATTCCAGGGGTGTGAAGAAGTCAGTATAATAATACACAATTGCTCACCCCTAATGGTTGACATTGGTGCCACAAGTAGTTTCACGAGTACGTCACATAAGTCTTGGCCAATCAGAAGGCCGAAACTACATGAGCGCAACTCTTAACCAATCAGAAGGCTGAAACTACATGCGGGCTTACCTGGGCGATTGGGAGGAGAATTCGCTCTCTTTTCCTGCGTGCCTGTTTTGGAACGGTATCGTCGGGGAAATTGTCACATATTAAATCGACACAATCGTTTGTTATAAGTAAGAAGTTGATAAATAAAACGACAAGGGATCAAATATATAAACCCTAGTTGACCAAACATAAACAGCTTGTGTTTCAAACGAGTGAAGTTCTTCAAGAAACAGGCGTAATAAATACGCAACGCAAAGCCAAGGTAAATTTTAGGCAGTAAGCTTAATTTACGCTACCACAACAAGAATAACAATAATTAAACGCTACGCTAGCATATTCACAACGCTAGCATCGTCAGGACAGTCATTATTGTTAACCCTATACCCTAGAGAACTGCTGCAAAAGTCATATTTGCTTTTCAAAAGAAGAGATCTTCAATATACAGGACTTAGTTGATAGATTTCAAGTCTCGCGAAGAGATAATTTTCTCCCACTGACTACCTGATTGACAATTCTGAAGGTTACATATAAAGAAAACTCATAAAGTGATTATCATGTTGAGATTTAATATTCGAGGCATCACTGTGGCTGGACTTGTAACAACGAAAATGTTACTGAATAGCATTATTCCAGTGCGCTAAAGACGTAGCAATACTTTCAAGTTGATATTAAACTATTTGCAAGCCTACACACTGTAAATATCAACGCTATATTCCAACGCGTTGTAGTGTTAATTCACTCAAGTTTTTAATACGATGGTGTTAAAATTAGTGTATATACTGACCTTCGTAATTATTATTAACATGGTCTTCGTCAACGCCTAATGTCAATATAGCGTGAATGTGTTAACATTTTAGAAAGAAGTCGCAAGGTTTGCAAATGTTAACGCTAGTATTAACACGGCGTTAATAACAACTAGTAATTCGATAACTTTTAACACGCAAACGCGTTAATAAACCCTTGAAATGTGATACGGGAAACCCGATGTGTTGTTACGTCAAAAATCATACACGCCATAATTATTGTTGCGTACTTCGTAAGACGATTCTGGTGATGAAAATAAAGCTGATTTTGAGTGCTTTCGCAATCAAGATAAATATGACTTTGGCAGTGGTTTAGACCGGGGATTTAGAACCAGAAATTGCTGATATAGTGACACGGTTAGCCATGGAATAATCGACAATGAGTGGTGTATTTCACTATACTGTTTGCCACGCAATGTCGGTTGTCCCCTTGCTAAACCGTACAAAAAGCAACACGGCGGATTTTACTATTTACTAGTCGTCACTGCATAAAAAGGCTATCACGGAATCATGGAATGCAAGGTACCTTTGTTTTTGTTTTGTTTTCTTATTTTTTGTGTATGATCGGTTGATTTATTATAAATTTAATTTATAGGCTTATAAAAATGTTAGCCTATAAGCTTACACACATGTCTTATTATTTTTTAACACTTTAACGTGTTATTTTTTAACATTTCAACGTGTTAATTAAGTGTTATCCAAACACGTTAAAAATGATATTGACAAATTAACACCACAACGTGTTAAAACTAGATTTATTAACACTATGCCTACAACATGTTAATTAAGTGTTATCCATACACGTTAAAAATAGCGTTGACAAATTAACACCACAACGTGTTAAAAACTAGAATTATTAACACTTCAACATGTTAATTAAGTGTTATCCAAACACGTTAAAAATAAGCTAATTTAGCGTTTAGATATTAACACCACTTTTTACAGTGCAAAGGTTAATATTGCCTACAATCTTATCTATACATGATAATACAGTATTATATTCAGAAATCATCCATTGTTTTCTATTCTATTAAATCAGGTTGTTATATCTAATCATACAATACGGAGAGAAATCGAAAAAAACATGTATTCTTTTTTAGGCTAATTTCCCGTCTCCGTTGTCCAAAATCTCTCTCTGGCTTTGATCGCAGCATAACAAAAGTGAAACAGATATCAATTATCAATTACTATAAATGTGTAGCTATGATTCAGAGCTTTAATCAGCACAAATGTCATGAAGCTGACATTCATATTAACGATGTTATGAGTGAGGAGGTAGAACTTATTGAATGACCCTCGTATATAGATGAGTAGGCAATATTGGTTGCTCTGAAGGAATAGCAACTATTTGTCACTCTAAAGGAGTAAGAAATATTTGTCACTCTAATGAATTTATGTAATATTTTATACCGAGTGCAATATATTCTTGTATCACCCGAAAATAAGATTTATATAACAGACTGTTTTGATAAATAAAAACCAAATAGCCAAAACTGACCTTAATCTCAGCGAGATTGAAACGCCGATCTCAAAAATGTACCCATGCGTATCATCTGCGCATATAATCATCCGCACAAAAAATATTGGACGGCAATATTTTTAGAATATTGGTGGCATCCGGGTACTTTGGATGAACAATAGTTTTATTGTACCGTTAAAAAGCCTGATATGGATAATAATAACAACAATTATTGGTCGCAAAATAGTAATGAACATCGGTCGCTCTAAGAGGGTAATGATCATGTTGATAACATTGGTATTGTTTGCTCTAGGAGTATAAAATATTGGTTGCTCTTAATCAGAAATAAATATTTTGCATTAGTTTATTCATAAAAGGAATATTGGTGGCCCTAAAGAACTATTAAATGTTGATCGCTCTAAGGGAGTAGAAAATGTTGGTCGCTCTCTAAAGGCTATTGTTCCCAGTAAAGATGTAGTATTTTGGATTATCAGAGACATCCTTCATCACCAACTTGTTTTAGTTAGAGTAGAATTTGATGAAGGAGAATTAAGAAAATATTTATTTCACATCTTTAACCTACATGATGAGACCCTCACGTCTAACTTTAATAGCATAATCTACGATTAATCAAATAATGATGACAATATCTTTATATAAACGTGTTCCATGAGATTAGAACTCAGACAATTAGGTGAGAAAAAGGTCAATATGTCTGCATCATAAGTCCATAGAGTCGATACGAGATACCCGCCAGCAATGCGATTAGATTTCACAGTGCTTAAAGAAAAGTAATTATCGATAGGTGGTAAACAAGGTAATAATTCCCTGATTACAACTTAGTTGATAAACAAACAGTTGTGGGCGAAAGATTTCACTATACGCAAACTATTGCATCTCACTATTAGGCCGCATTGCAAAACTAATCCGTATGGCTCCTACGTAAAGTTACTTGTACGTTACACTTATACGATAGTCGCCAAAGAAATATTTTGCATCACCATACATACAAGCACCATTGAAAATTGAGCTGAGATCAATGCAAATATTTCCATAGTAATTTAACATTTTGCATTGGTCTCACTTCAACTTTTTGTGAGCTTGTACGTATCACAGATTTATAGCTATTAATCTATGGTGATGCAAAATATTACTTTGGCGACTATTGTACAAGTGTTACGTATAAGTCGCTTATACGTATGAGCCATACGGCCTAGTTTGGCAGTCCTGCCTACACAGAAAGAAAAAAGTGAGTCATCATCGTAAAATGAGTCACTACACGGACAAAATGACTTATTTTGAGCCATAGTGTGTCACTACATGGACAAAATGATTCATTTTTCGATGATGACTCACTTTTTTTCTTTCTGTGTATAACCAATCTATCAAAATACGGCCGTTTGTATAATAAGGGGTTGCCGCTAACACCATTTAGAAACTCATTGGAATTTGCAATGAAATGGGATGATATATAAAAGTTGATTACAACGAACCTTTAATGCTAGGAGGATATCCCATCCCAGGAGCAATAGGTTTTTTATGGTAAACAGATACTTACACGTGCTACTGTTGTTCAAATAATCTATAACAATTGATTTGGCTGATATCGCAGGTAAAACATGTTCAAAATCTATCGTTTTGAATGTTTTGCTTCAATTGCAGGAGAGCAGCCAAAGCCCCCTTGGTGCTTGTGGTTCTACTGGGCGTCATCTATACCGGGTGGTTCAAAAAAAAGTTGACCCAAGTTCAAGGTAACTTTTCAACTACATTTTATAGTTTCAGAGAATTTGTGTTTGCTTAGTCTTGATCAGCCGTAAGTTTTGAAATTATCCTGAACAAATGGTAAATTTAGCTTGGTTGGTTCTTCAGATATGGTTCATTATAGAGAGCATCCACAAAACTGCCTTGTCCACGGGAGCATCCTTTAGTAGAGATAGAATGCACAAAGTGGACTTACACACGATTGGTCACAAATTGTGAAAAAGGAGAAAAAGAAAAAAAGGAGACATCTGAAACATCTGTCTGGTGCATGACCTTACATACGTACCTCCGTTTCTTTGTTGAATGTAAATGACACATAAGCATAGATTTGGATCATGACCTTACATATATACGTACCTACGTTTCTTTGTTGAATGTGAATGACACATAAGCATAGATTTGGATACTTTGTCTGGGCGGGCTTTTCAATTCTGAATCTAGAGCATGCTGTTTTGTTGAAGACAAAAACTAAATGACGCTCCCGTGGAAAAGTCAGTTTTGTGCATGCTTTCTGTAATGAACCATATCTGAAGAACCAAACAAGCTAAACGCGCCATTTATTCAGGATAGTTTCAAAACTTACTGCTGATCAAGACCAAGTAAACACAAATTCTCTGAAACTATAATTGTGGTTGAAAAATTATTTTGAATTCGGGTCAACTTTTTTTTGAACCACCCGGTATTATATTTTTATGTCTACCATCACTTGAAAACCATCTATCGACGCAAGGTAGAATGGCTCTTATTTATACCAACGCTATTTATACCAACACAGGGTCTTGCTGTAGCTACATACGTTTTCTGTAATAATGAGGTTAGTGATTGCATGATAGTCCGGTGGAATAGAAAGGTGACTGGGAAGTTTGGTAGGCGGGGAACTTCCAGGCATGACTGCGAGATCAATTTGACGGGCAACTTTTACTCTGTTATTGCAATGGGCTATTCCATTTGAAATCCATGCGCTCCCTATGAAAGACGGTATCTTAATGTTACACACAGGGATTGTAAATTGGAATGAAAGGCCCGTATTATTTTCCACCCGTGAAATCTAATGTAATGTCTTAGGCCAAAGTTCTACTTTGCATTACTATACACTGAAAGCCAAACTGGAGTCAAGTGACTCTTGAAATGGAGTAAATCGGCCATGACTCTCCAAAGGAGTCATCCTGACTCTTCAAAGGAGTCATCCTTACTCTCCAAAGGAGTCATCCTAGCCGTCGGAAAGAGTCATCGGTCATGACTCTCCAAAAGGAGTCATCCTGACTCTCTGGAGCTAATATGCATATTTTACTTGGTCTTATATTAGCCGAGTAAAATGCACAAATCGCTCATTAGCATAATTGCAGTGGTACAAAAATTAGCACCGGTGCTCGTGTATACCATTTCAATTATGCTAATGAGCTAATTTGCACCTTTTATTTGTTTAAACCTATGAATTTATTTGAATTAAGTCGATACGTTAATTTAACACCGTTGAATGTATATTGATATGCATATTTCTCACTGGTATTAAGAAAGGGAAGTGATTGCTCGCTAAGTAAATGCAAATACATTGAGCAAGAACAAAAACATCAAAGAGCCAATGACCCTAAAGCCTCATCCCCCGCCCCCACCCCAGTTCTCAGTGTCTTATTCCTACCGGGAGTCACGGTGACTCTATTTAGCCAGTTGGAGTCATTATTACTCTCGAAAGGGAGTCCAGCCTACATGTGACTCTATGTCAATATTGACTCCATTTGAAGAGTCACAAGACTCCTTTGAAGAGTCACAAGACTCCTTTGAAGAGTCATGGATCATGACTCTCCAAAGGAGTCAGTAAACGTTGACTCTCCAAGGGAGTCATTTGACTCTCCAAACAGAGTCAATATTGACATAGAGTCATATGTAGGCTGGACTCCCTTTATAGAGTAACCCTGACTCCAGTTTGGCTTTCAGTGTACCGACGAAATAAGTACTAACAAAAAGTTGATGCATTGTTTATTTATTGGAAATGTCACCATGTTGATTTGTCTCAATTCAACTTTCTCGACTTTCTTGGGAAATATTTCTTACTTTTACGGCATTGTAAAAGTCTAGAGTAAAAATGACTTTTGATTTCGCAGCTCCGTCTTAGGGAAAGGAACCAAAATAACATGTTTCGCGTCCTGATTTTATGAAACATCTGTGATGGAGGCCCGTAATATTTGTTATTTTCCATCCGTGAAATACCCGCATACCACTTTTCCTGGATGTACTTACACTCAATCAACCAAAAAATTGATCTGTTTTAATACCACTACTCAATTAGTGACTGCTAAACCGTTTTTTACACCAAAATACAACCATACAGCCGTAAACTACTCTCAAACATTAACACAGCATTAGAATATTGAAGGTAGGTGTTCTGATTGCTGGCCCGATTTTCAACTTGATGTTTTCTATTTTTACATGAAAGTTCATCCTTAAAATTGCCGCATTCCAAAGTTTGAGTTGCATAACTCTAATGGTTCTTATCTTAGTACAAACTGATATCAAAATATTTTTATGTGAAAAAAAATCAGAACAAAAAAAAGTGATTCTTTCTGAGAGGTCCATTCCAGCCGTTTCATAGTGTAGTTTGTGTTTGTCGGCTGTCGTTATCTTGGCGTTAAATCATTGACCACTCTTGAATTCTCGTTGTAACCTATTCATGACGTTCTACATAAAACTATTTTTCAGAAATGCTGTCCGTCTTTATACCTCTATCTCCACCCTGTAGGCCTATTTGATATCAAACAACATCAAGTGGTACTACAGTATTCAAATATTTCAGAGGTTCAAATACTCGGGGTGTTGCATTTGTATACACAAAGAATTAAGTTAAGCACCCCCTAATATATGTATACATTGGCATATATTCTAAGGTATGTGAGATCAAATAATGATTGGTATGACATTAGCAATTATCCATTGATGAAATGCAGATGAGTGCACTCATCTGTGACGCCCATCGCTCGTGCAGCACGTGTTATCATCCACGTGGTCGTGATTTTCTGAAAATGCACTATCATCACGGGTTATTGCAAGTCACGCCTGAGCTCGTGTGGGGGTTACATGGTCATTTTCTCGTAATGGTGGCTCGTAGACGGTTGTCGGACGGAGAAAGATGGCGGATAATAGGCATGATCGAGTCCGGAATGTCCAGAAAAGCTGTAGCTCGAACGTTTGGTTACCACCATTCGGTGATCAGTCGGTTGGTGCAGAAACACCAGGAAACGGGTGCGGTGAAGGACCGCTCAAGGTCTGGAAGACCTCGCGTGACAACAGTCCGCCAAGATAGAGCGCTTTTGAGACTGGTGCGACGATATCCCTTCGCCTCGAGCAATTTCCTGAAGGACAACTGGCTGCGCAACAGAAGGCTATGTCACCGTACCGTGAGGAACCGCCTGAAATCGGCCGGTTTAAGGTCAAGACGAGTGATCAAGCGTCCAAGGCTACTCGAACGACATCAGAGGGAGCGTTTGGCATGGTGCCTAGCGCAGCCGCGTAGCCAGCCCAGCCACTCCGAGGGGGCAAGATCCCTATAGATCCCCATAACGGTCCCTATTTCAAAGAAACCAGGTCAAAAAACGGCTGATTTAACATGATTTTCCGCCCTTTTCGTCCCCATTTTGCCAATTTTTTCACCTCCGGGGGGCAGTTCGCCCCACCCGCCCCCCCCCCCCACTCGCTACGCTACTGGCCTAGCGCGACGTGGATGGAACATCCGGTCTTGGAGGCGAGTTCATTGGTCGGATGAAAGCCGGTTCTTGCTGTACGTGACAGATGGGCGTGTTCGGGTGTGGCGCCACAAAAACACCGCGTATGCACCTAAAAACATTCAACCAACGGTACCCTTTGGTGGTGGCTCGATTATGGTCTGGGGATGCTTCTCCCATGACTGTAAATTGGACCTGATAACTGTGCGAGGTAACCGTCAACGGAGAGCGATATGCCGAGGAAATCCTGAATACCACCGTAATACCGCACTTCGATGACCACACCCTCGCCAGCAGACCCATCTTCATGGATGACAACGCCAGGCCTCACCGTGCGAGACGCGTCCGAGCCTTGCTGGAGCAAGGTGCTGTGACAACCATCCCCTGGCCTGCGTACAGTCCTGACCTGAACCCCATCGAGCACGTTTGGGACATGTTGGGACGACAAATTGCGAAGATGGTCCCTCCAATAGCCAATCTGGATGAATTGGAACGTGCATTACATCGGGAATGGAACAACCTGCCACAGCAACGCATACGACGGCTTACAGGGTCTATGAGACGTAGGGTTGAGTCAGTGATCCGATCACGTGGGTCCTACACACGTTATTGACGCAAAGATCGCTAGAGGTCTTCTCAGAACAATGACTGTACGTTAGAAAACATAAACGTCATCCACACTGTCCGTGATGGACCTATAGCTCCATACTTAAATTGAGGTGAAAATATGCCTAAAATTCCCAAAAAATGTCACCTTAAATTATTCAGAATAAAATATTGAAAACGGCATGATTGTTATGTTTTTATGTGACCATAATATCACTTCTCCAGAAAATATAGCAATATCATGGGTATACTACACTGTTTTGACGACAACAAACTTGTAATGTGCGAGGTTGTAAAAAAACGGGGGGGTGCTTAACTTAATTCTTTGTGTATATATCAGAACAATTTACAAACGATTTTGAGGAGACTTTACAGAAAACTTTCCAAGACCCCCTTTCCAGGACTTCCTTTCAAGGACCTCCTTTCCAGGACTTCCTTTTAAGGACTTCTTTCCAGGACATACTTTCCATGACATACTTTTTAGAAAGAAGTTGCTTTATTTATTTAACTTAACTCAATTGACTCAGTTGACAGATGACAGTCATTCCACATAAGTACGGTATTTGGACTTACCAATACCTATTGCATGTTAGGCATTTAGAGTCAACTCTTCAATAAAAACACCATCTGCACCACTACCTTAATTTAAAGGAAATTGTAGCCACAAGTTATTGTATGATTACTTTCTCACGTTTCTCTACCAGATACCAAAAAGCATAGCTCATTGCAAGCTGTTAAATACTCTTTAAAGTGGCAACTCTTTAAATTAGCATTGGTATAGTAACTACACTGAGCCAAAAAAGAAACTTATAAAAAAAGAAACTTATACAATTATTAACAGATCACCAAATAATATTCTGTGCATGAAAATGTACCAAATTTGGATACAATATTACTGCAATGTATCGCTTCAAATGGCAGTCAATAACCAATTGTTTGCTTCAATGACACAAGAGAAATGTGCACTGCCCCGCCCCTATGGTGATCTGTTAAAATTTTATAAGTTTCTTTTTTGGCTCAGTGTATTAACCAGCACATTTTCTGGAGTAAACACATACATTATTTACGTGCATCTGTGCCGATGTAATTACAAAATAATGATTATGGGAAAATGAAATCTGTCTGCAATTGCAAGCAGATGACATACGGTATAGGAACAGAGAAGAATAGGGCAACTAACATACCGTATGATGGGTACCTCTGACATTATGAATTCACATCAACAGAAAATAACATGTTTTAGCTGACGCTTGTGAGGATATACAAGGAGAACTGCACAATGGGAACTCGAAACATTTCAACAACAAACAATGACAGCGCTAGAACTTGTAAATTACTAGGTATTAAAATATTGAATTAGTAGAACCTCAAACGATACAAATTGTCTACAATTTGAGCAATTTGTATCTGGAAATCATGTAATTAGTAATAATGGCCAGACTATTCACACAAATTCATTAATTAAAAGTTAGCTACACATCTACGTTTTCAATTGATCCCTGTCTTAACCGCCACTTTGTTTTGATTGAATATCTCGCGAGTAGGACATCACGGGGCAAAGACAAGGCCGTATGGTAATTTCAAATTAAGGAAGCCCGAAACTATATAGTACTCTGCCGTAATATGTTGTCACAATTTCTTCGACAATAAAAATTTAGGTTGAACGAGAGACATTTATCACTTATATATTCGGTGAATATCCATCTATCCCAATTGTTTGTACTCTTGCCAACTGACTATATTAGCACACCCCGTAACATTTCGCATGACGTGATGATATTTAATATCATAAGGATAATTCAAAAAGTTCTACCTTCTTCATAATTATTTGTGCTGTAGCTGTGAAATCCATAATGTGTTGGTATAAGTCCCGTGAAAGTGATGCCGCATAAATCTATAATACAATCATTGTCCATCGCAGAAAGTCGCACAATTGGTGGTATTGGTTATAGCCACATCGTTGACCATTGATGTATTGTCATCGCTTGATTCAGAGCTGCAGTGAACAATTTCAAATGATTGGCGTGAATGAAAGCGAAATAATGGAGAAATTGGTAACGCTTTCTATTGAATGACATGTTAAGGCAGAGCTGGGAAAGCAGTACGCATGGCTCTAGATTATAAGTGACTTTTACTCTACACTTTAATGATGATGCAAGAGTCAAATTTTGCCTCACCAATCTGAGGACCGATTGTTATTAACATACAGGGCTGTCAACTCTCCCGCATTAGGCGGGAGTCTCCCGCATAGACACTCTTTCTCCCGCACTCCCGCCTAGCATATAAAATCTCCCGCCTCAACAAAATTACCTCAATTAAAATGTGTATCAACACCTTTATACTAGCTTCCGTCGGTACATTTGCGATTTTGACCATGCAATTTTCGTGCGGATTTGAGGAAAACATCATCCCTACCCCCCCCCCCCCCCCACCCCACCCACCCACCCACCCACCCACCACCACCACCACCACCACCACCACTTATCAGGATTTCAGCTGCTGACGAGGAAAAAATTGTGCATGTTTTACGATTTTTTTTGGAGTCTGTATCTCTCCCTCCCAGCAAATCCAAAAAGTTAACACACACAGTGTCGTACCCTGTGCGATCGATAGCCCCGTCAATCCTGGCTATACACACACACCCCCACCCCGACCACAATCACAATTGGTCCTTTCTTCTCGTGCTGTGTATTGGAAATGAGACTTTTGAAAATAGGAAAATTTTCTTTAAATGGTGCTAATCATGGTTTATCTTTGTTGGTAGGGGCAAATTTGGTATCAAATTATGCCTAAAAGATTCATCTAAATGCCTATCTAGCCTGTTTGGTCAACAAAAAATTGAATGTTACTCAAAATGACATAAACAGAGTGGTATACTTTCTTTTGATGAACCCTTTATTTCCATTGATGTAATACAATGTAAACAAAACTTAAACAAAATATCCGAAATATAGAGACGATTGTAAAAACTTTAGACGAGTTTGTAACATTTGCTGTGTATTGTACAGGGTGTCCCAGTATGATTTATACCGGGGGAAATGGCATTTATTGAACTTTTAGTCAGAATGCTAATAGTTATTCAAATTTCTATACATATAATTTTTTCTTGGATGCTAAAAAACGGACATTTCTGACAGAAATGATGGACTCTTGTAAAATAGGCCGGGTGAGATTCCCCTTTATTGTTAGTGGCGAATAGCCAGCTTTTAGAAACAGGGTGGGGGAAAGACATAGTTGTACCGACGAGAGGCATGATGTACCGACAACAAATAGTGAAAGGCTGCCTAATTTGTTTTCAGTCAGCTCGAGAAACTTGATAAGTTTAAACTTGATAAACTTGATGTGGTTGTCTTCAAAACCGGCCAAATAAAATCGCATGGTCAAAATCACGAATGTACCAACGATGGGGTAATTTTAGGGGGGAGGTGGTCATAAATTAGGATCCGAAAAATTCAAGGTGATTTACATGTCAGACCGTGAATTTGGTTAATGTTCAAGATTTCATGTGTCAATCTGCGTTTATCAGATGTTAATTTGTGAAAATACACGTCTGTCAATTTGCTAATGCGTTAATATTGAAATAGTTTTTACTATTTACTACGATATACATGTACACACGTCCCAAGGCATAGCTTTTACATAATTGTCTGCATTTTGGAATGATGGTGATTTTCACATCATTCTGAAATTAAGACAATTATGTAAAAGCTATGCCTTTGGTATATCGTAAGTAGAGGGGTAGAGGAGGCTACAAAGTGACCGAGAACTCATAGATTTGTAAGGCAATTTCAAATCCAATTTACTTCGTTATGCATTAATGCCGGGATTAATGCACGCATCTTTATCCCTGGAACATTTGGGCAATTGCGACGGTTTCTAAAGATTGTGTAGATCAGTCAAGAGTTCCTTGAGATAAAAGTGTAAGACCGAAGCGTAAGACCAAAAGAAAAGACCCATTATATGGAATATAATCCAAATAACGAATTAACTTTAACTCTGCTCGCATTATAAAGCAATGTAAATTGGATTTGAAGTTGATTTCTTGGGCAATTGCAGCCCTTTTATGGCAAAAGAATGTATCTTATATGTAGTTTTCTAACAGTATACTTCCTTTTAACATGATAAAAGTTAGCTTTTTTCTCCATAAATCATGTAGTGGTAAAAGGCAGTATATTACTTTTGTTTTTGAAAGTTGCAACCTTTTCCTAAGTGAGGATTATTGAACCAAGTTAACACAATCCATGTTAAAAGGAAGTATATCATTAGGAAAGTACATATAAGATACACCCTTTTGCCATAAAAGGGCTGATTGGTGGCCGACATATATATCTCAAATTCAACCTATCAAGAGATACCCACAACAGGTTTCTAACGTAATACCTACTTTTTAAGATGATAGCTCTCCTTTTCCGTAGTGGTATTAATATCTATTTTTAGTTTATATCCTATCTGCTCTGGGAGTCATGCAAAAAAGTGTTACATTTTACATTTATAGTACACCATGTACGTAAGTTTTTTATTAAACTGACACAAAAAGGGCAAATTTCCCTAACATATGCATGATTTTATTGACCTAAAATGAGTGTGCAAGGGTGAAGAAAGTCACAACAGGGATGAAGAAAATATTATTTCAAGGGTTTCTATTCCCCATCATTCACCTTTAAGTATGGCAGTAGTAATTTCTCCCTCTACAGGGCGATTCAGAAAGAAAGGGCACTTTTTCACAAAAGCGTCCCAAATGATTTAGGCATGCATATTTAAAACCAACGAACGTTCAATAAAGACCTATAATTTGGATTTCATAGAAAAGAATTTAACAAATCGACCATTTCGTTATCATGTTACACTAATTTTATTAGTAAAGCCCCAAATTTTGAAGCCAATCCACGAAATGGTGCCTCCTTTTACTTTCATTTCTTGAATTCAGGCCTTTTATTCCTCATAATTTCACAGTTCGATTTATTTCCAGTCATTTTAACATTTTGTATCAGGTTTTTCACTAATTTCAGTGTTTAGCATCTCTGAATCAGAGTTAGGCCATTCCGTGGATCGGCTTTAAAATACCGGGTCCCACTAAAATTGTTGCAACATTATGACGCAATGTTGGAATTCAAAAAATCTTTTTATGAATGAAAGACAAATATGTGGTCTTTGTAACACTATAATTGGTTTTGAATATGCAGGTCTACAATGTCTGTAGCACTTTCACCAAAAAAGTGCCCATTCTTTCTAACTCGCCCTGTAGTGGAAAAATTAATAAAAAGTTAAAATGACACATACTGATTTTCTATTCAGATTGGACAATCATGCAGGATATAATTTGGTCAGTGTGTGAAAGGGTTGGAATAGGAATAGCCCGGAGGTACTTAGGTATATAAGGTACTCGTACATACGGACATGTGTAACTCTAATGCAAATATTCCCTAACATGGGGTATGATTTCTGCTGAAAAACACTAAAATGGGTCCCATATCGGAACAAGAAAATGGGTCCTAAGTCGCAAAAAAACCACCACCCAAGTCAAATCAGCCTCTTTTAATGGTAAAAACGCCCTAAAAGTACGTCAAGATTTCAACACACTGGCCCATCCCTTTCAAAAAAGAATTTGAGTACCCCCCCCCCCCCCCCACCCCAAGGAATAGACATTCCTGTTCTTATGTCAACATGACATGACATTTAGTTACATGATAAACGACACCAAAAACAATATTTCCAATGCAATATTCATTAGTTTGCGTATTAAAAAAGTAGTTTTATTCATTTCTAAAAACATCTCAATCAACAATTGCTAACATTCTTCCACATAAAAACATACTGATGCTGTAATTTACTGGTAAATAGCAGAGTGCTACTCAACTCACCATGAGATTAAACCTATTTTTGCTCGTCAAAACCAAATTGCCCCTATCATGTTCCCCATGATTAAGCGCCATTTATGCAATGGGATTTCATGATTTCACAATAACTAGATAGACCTAATTCTTATCAATATCTTCAAGAACATATTGATTTTGTCACAATCTTGAAGGTACCATCAAATAGCACTTTTATTCAATAAGAATAGTTTTTATCAACTCTCTGGGGACCCTTCTAAGGTTAACATTTGCCAGTAAATTACAGCGTTCTTAAAAAGTTGCAACCTTGTCTATGAAGTACACTTGCACTATCACAATCATCGATGCAGCTATTTATATATCTATATTCCAGTTCATTGTTTACAGACCCGTATGTATGGCAATATCAAACTAAATAATTGAGCATCGGTGTCTAGACATGTTAAGCTGGTTACATTATGTCAACAAGCAATGTCATTTACGAATGCTTGTGTAGATCAATCAACTTAAAGTGGCCCAGATAGAGGTTTGAATGTTGTCAAGCTTCAGACTATAACTCATGTTGTGGGCTTAACAGTGTTGCCAGCTGAAATGTCTCCAATTATGGCATATGCTAGCCCAAAGTAGCCCAAATTGTCTGATAGCAAATAGAAATAAGTGTAGATGAACGGAGTATAGACTCGTGAATTCCCTGCATAGTAACGATATATCAAATCTTATTCTTATGTAAAACATAGCATATAATAAAAGCTTTTACAAAATCACAATCTCTTTCAATTTTAGCATTCACTTTGACATCATAACATTTGGTCATTATATCATCTAACCAAAGATTTATTATATGATACAGATTTTTTGTACAATTTTATACATCTTGTTGTAGATAAAATGGCGGCACACAAGATGGCCTGGAATGTTTGGCTAATTTGCATAATAAATCATTGACAATCAATGCTTTACTAATGCACTTAAAACAGGCATTTTAATAATAGAGCAAATACTAAACTATAAATAACATTTAACTAAACTGCAAACAAACAATAAACCATAGTGGTTCGTTATTTTAGATCCATAAAAAACTAAAATCAAAGCAATTTGGCATTAAACTAAAGTTGGACAATTGTTTGCCACATAACACATTGTATACACATCAACTAACAAATTTCATCCACACAACTTCATTCTAACATTTGTAGGCAGATTAGGTTGATTTACTGGTTTCATTTTGAGCAGCAACTTTGAGATTCTCTTTTATAATGAAACCAGTTGATATCAGCTTTGGTTATGTTAGCTATGCACCATAAACATCTCCTTTTTTTGGCAAACTCTGAGCTATAATTAAAATTCATGTAAGAAAGGATATAAATTACAGGCTAGCTATATTTAAGTAGACAAATTGGTAATACTTCTGTATGACAATTGCTTATTACAAGAAAGGTAAATAATCATAAAATTGATATCTGCAGTTAGTAGGCATTACATGCTTTCACAGTGAACAATCAGTATTAAAGACTAATATTTTAAACTTAATTTAGGCACTAGCGGTCAATTACATTGTGTTTCACACAAAATTGAATACAATTAATGTTTTAAATTAAACATAGTTCACCTTATTACTTAACCAAATCTTAATTAGGTTGACAATACGGGTCATATCAAGACATATATAAGAAATCAGATTATACAATTGATGTGCTGGGGATGGGTGAACACAAAGAGGAAGTTGATTCAGTGTCAGGGGAATACAGCCTCATCTCAACAGCACCTGTCCAGATATATCATACACACATGAGTGTCCAAAAAGATAAGTAATAAGTAGGAATAGCTTGTTATCCTAATTGGCTGATCAGAGTACATAGAGAATATCCTGATTCAAACTACCATTTGTGACCATAAATGCACCACGTTCGACATTACGCATCACTAAAGCGTTGTATTCCATTTTGCTTCTTGGAGAAAAATGATGTCATTTATTCACTGACTGATTGCCATAGTCATTCTGCACTCCTTTGTGGAATGTTGGCATGCAATATGTTACGACAAGTTCTTATAGAATTACACAGAACTAACCAAGGTGTAACTGAAGAAAAGGCCAAAATAAGATTTAGAAAAGGAAAGGACCATTCTTTTTAGAGAGCTTTCAAAACCTCAAATGTAATTCTACCTAATTTTGTCTGATTTTGTAGGAACATGATGTCACATAATACACATAAGTGGAAGATATGCATTACAAAATAGCTAGTTCTATTTGACATAACTTACTCAAGGGAATTAATTTGATTATCAATATATAGCCTCTTGTATCCAACAAAAGATTATATGAGAGCGTTTCAATTTCAATAATAACCCAAATTAAATATAATTTAAGGAAACCATAAGTTCAAAAGGAAATAAATGCAAATAAATATTTTCAGAATGGAAAACACTTTAAGTCAATGCAGCATAGATAATTGAAGCAAGCTGAGGGCGTGGGACTACCTCTTAGAATAGCCACTGTACAACGGTGGGTTATGGTGCGGAGCAGTAGAAGCACCTGAAAGGATATGGTAAAAAAGCACACCATTAATATACTTAGAATTATTGGAAATAAACTAGCATCCAAATTTCTGCAATATTTCACCATGAGTTGAACAAATGTGTTGATGAATCTCTTCTCATTAATAAATGCATGTTTCTTTCAACATCTGCTCATTCCATTCCATGCATTTAAAGAAAATAGTATGCCTCTTTGAATCCCAATACAAATTGCCCATTGAAAATAGCTCACCAATAATTAATCACGCTCATAGCCAATACACTCCAATGGTAGGCAGTGTGTCAAGTTTGACTTCCTTTATAAAGTTAATCTTTGAAATTGTTTGTCAATAGATTCATTCAAGTGAAACTAATCACAAGAGTGTCACTAGTCTTTAATTAAAGGATAATGACTGCGTATCAGTATAGAGGTAACTGTTCACAATCAAAACATTTTCACTTTGGAACCGGGGAATTGCATGAGGGGCATAGCTCCGAGGGAAATTCCAAGGTCCCTGATCAAAGTCATTATCCTGATTCAAAACTGTCAATTAAAATAGTAATTTAATGATACGGACGTTACTTATTTATTAACACTTTACGGCAATTTAACCATGCTTCACTCATTACAAATTGATTAATCTGATCGAAAATCGTACAACCGCACCACTTACACACCACGTAACTTACTGCATTGTGCAAATACTCCAAGCGTTCGTAGCATTACGCGAATTGTTTTGGTGATCGAACTTGATACGCTTTATATGCAGGGTTACTAATATTTACGCGGAGGTACTTGGTAGTCCGTTAGTGACCTGCGCTTATTTGTGCGTACCAGTAATGGATAGAATGCTTGGGAGGGAATTTAATTTATCACCATGACTTTCATATTATAAATGTAAACCATCGAAATTCCCTATACTTTCTCATTGGACCCACATAATTGCCCTATTGCATAAAAGTTAAGATTCAGCTGACTTGAGATAAGAGCGATTTTTGAACTCTTCTTAAGTCTTGTTCAGATGAATATTAAAGAATTCTTCCTAAGTTATGCTTTATAAAGTTGGATACAGGTCTAAAGTTTGACATGGGTCAAATTTCATGAAGATTGACTTAAGAATTCTTTAACAATCCCTTTAACAATCCCCTTGACAATCCAAGAGTTGAAAACTTTAATTTTAAATTAACTAAAACTATCAAGCAGAAACATTGAAATCACTTCGTAAGGAACTTTTCATCTATTTGCAAACCTAGAATATAAAAGGCTAACGCAGTAGTTCAATGGGTTCCCAGTGTTTTCTCTCAATTTGTAGCATGCAAGGTGTCCTACGACTTTTGGTATAACAGATTTAGTATGTATCTGCATGACACTAATGATTTACTTTCTTTTTCAAACAAGGGCAAAACTCATACACTTGATGTCAATTTTAAAGGATCCCAGCCAACTATGAGAATATTTTACCATGGCTTACCACTAGTAGCTGCACCTAATCTATGTTGCAGTGTTTCTAGTCTTTGGATATACTCTGTAAGTGAGGCCTCTGGATCACCGCCATTGGTGAGTGGGGGCGCTGTTTGGTTTGATGAACGGGGACTTTGTGTACAAGTGGTGACTGGACTATGGGATAACCTACAATGGAGAAATCAATATATGATAACAATTGTCATTAGTAGGTTGTATTAAAAACTGATTAGTTTTTAGTGAATTTATTCTTTAAAAATGAGCCAGGAAGATTCCTTTAATGAAACAAATTTTCAAAAATAAAGCACCCTTTTCTGGTTCAATGATGATAATTGCAGTCTGTGCAGAAATAAGTATATTATTTCATTCATTAACAAAAAATTAATGATAAGACGTGCATTATTTCAAATAGGGGTGCGTGCCACTGAGTGGAATCAACTTGAACCAATTTTTTTTGTAAGGATTTTCCTAAACATTTGTACACAGAAATCTTTCTAATTACATGTTATTTTATAATAAATAATGTATAGACTCGGACAAACTGACATGAATATAATGTTAATTATCATAAGACTGTTGGCTACATCATGGCCCTGATCAAACTATCAGTATAACTGTTAGCTGTGTATCATGGAAAGAGTTAATTCATAATAATGCACTTATATGTGCAACTGATAAGATATCCAAAGTTGCTTTCTTACCTGCGAGCTTGGCTTGAACTTGGTACTCTGGGTACTGATGAAGACCCTGACGCACCGCTGCTCCCTCTTGGTATACCCCTATCTCTCACCGGAGGGGAACTACTGATTCCATTCACAAATCCCGACATTGTCCGCCTCGGAGGCGATGTATATAAGTGGCTCGCTGATGAGCCAACGCCCCGCGGCACAGACTCATGGTACTGATTTGTGCTCCTAGGTGAGGTATGTACTTGTCCCCTGAGTAGGGGTGATGAGTATGAGCTTGGTCCCCTGGGTGAGGAGAGATGATTGTCTATAGAGTGATGAAGGGGTGAGCTTGGTGAGGAGCTGGTCACAGCAGTGGCTCCAATCCGTGTTGCTCTCTTCCATTTTTTGACAAGGAATTTTAATCTGTAAATGTGGAAACAAACAATAGAAAGTAGTCTTTATGTAGGTAATTATGATTCTATCAAAGGCTTCATTCAAAATAAACCCAAAAACATAGTTGTGTTTTTAGCTATTAACAAATGATCTCCTGTTAATTATCAATAAAATGCTCTAGTAGGCAAAACAGGAAACATCAATTATTTTTTTCTTCTTCTCATTTATAGTTTTTTATTATCATTTCTTTCGCTGAAAAGATCCCATACATCGTAAAACAATTCAAATATACATGTGGTGATACAAATTCTATTTACCAAGGGGTACATTCATGTATGAACAAATTTTAATTAGATTGAACGTATTTTGTATATAAACAGGTAAATTAATACAGAGACAGTGTACATCAAATGTGCTTACCTTGATACAGCAATAACCACTCTAGCAGCACTCCTGAATCTAGTATATCCCCTTCCATGCCTAGAGTTCCTCTGTAGATCAGCTGGGTTAGGATAGGCACCCATCTTGGCTATTACCGACAGGGTGGCCTCTTCACAGTCCTGGAATCCACCCAATAACAGAAGCAGGTAACGCTTCTGATAGACGAGAGCTTTACGGAAACTCTCCGCTCGCAGATACTTGCCGTATAATCGTTGTTGCTGAGGAAAAAGAAGATGGAGCAATTTTTGTTAAATGATTCTAGTATTTACATATTACATGGTGCTGAAGTATTATTGTGTTGAATGGTTCTCTATTTTTCCATTTGTGCTTGAATGCTTGAATATAATTGACACAAATCTTAAATCCGTTGATGGAAAAGCAGTGTCCATACACACAAACATCTCGGAAAGTCTATTATGCTGAAATTAATCATCTATTTTTGTTCCCCATACTTCACCGTAAGAATCAGCATTGTACCTTATGATGTTGGAAGTCAGAAACTTCTCCATTCATCATCCCATGAGGGCTTCCTCCATCTCTGCGTGCAGTTTCTAATTCTGCCCTGAGTCGTGCTATTTGTCCCTCTGCATCATCCAGTGCACTTCTTGCAGCTAGTCTCTCACGAACCCATATGGCCCTCTCATTGGCTCCCATTGGTTCACCGGGACTTGCCTGTAGGTTAATAAGGGAGAGAACACATTTTTGATTAATTGAGTGTAACAATATCCTTATTTAATCTTTGAATAGTCAGAAACTGCAATAAAACTATCAATGTGTTGAGGCTATTTGAAAGATATTAATTAATATGTTCTTATTTAATTTTTCTTAAAAATGTGACATGAAATAAAAGGAATTTTCAATGTATTTTGGAAATACAAGTTGTTTGCTTGAAAGTGGTCAGTAATAAGTTTAGAAAACCTGTTCAGCAATCACAAATCAATTATCAGCCTCTCTTCTATAAAAATTCAAAGTAAGTTTCTTGTCACTTTTTAACCAGTCTCACAATGGGCATTTACCCTTAAAGGTCTCTAGAAACCTTTGTTAGAAACCTTTGTTTTCTCATCAATATTGTATTTACCAATCCTCAAATTTGGTATCATAGTTAGGCTCACACTATGCTCTATATCTTTAAAGAAACAATTTTAATCATCAATTTCAATTTTATATAATTGTAAGAGAAGACTGGAAAAGTATAAGTTTATACTAAATTAATTCAGGGTTTAAAAGGGTTAAGAATTGACACACATTCCTGCGCTACTCTTTGTGATGTATTTCAGGCCAGTTTCCATTCCTGATGACAACAAACGTTTTCCGCTATATTTCTTATAGAACAAACATTCCCGCCATCTTACCTTACTAGTCTGTTTAGTTTGCCTGAGTTGCCATACATCTTCCTCCAGTTTATTCACGGTACCTCCCAGTTCCCGCTTCTCTTCACTAAGCTGGGATACCACGTTACTCAACTCTGTGTTCTGTTGAAGCAGGCGCTCATTGAGACGTGATATGGTGGGTGTGACTAGAGGAGGCTCATTCTGATGACAGAATAATCAACAAACAACATAAATTAACTACTGATGTGTTTTTCATATGGTTTCATATTTGTGAAGGAATATTTTCAGCAAAACTATCAACTTGTGAAATTTTAAGTATGGTAACATATTGCACCTATGTGCAAAATAAAGAGAAATGGTAGAAATCTATGAATAAATTAGTATAGAGAGTATGCAATATTACGCCATTATGTCCTCTTTTGAACGGTGCCTCCAAGATAGATTCCATGGAACAATATGATTTGGTGAGTTCAGAGCACATGGAGCAGGAAATGTAAGTGTCATTCCGAATATGTGACGATAGCCTCTACCTCCATGATGGCAGCCTGAATCCATTGTTATACCAATCTGGTTTGTTCATTGCATACACTCTATAGCATTGTGATAACACGTCATCACAGAGAACTGATTAGAAGATGTTGTGCTTACAATCAGTGGGATATGGCAATGTTCAGTTATCCTATAAATGAAATGAGACTTTATAAGATGAGAATACAATCAACAGGTAGATCAGATCATACATTTCTTCTTATCTCTCTGCTCCTTTCCACCCTTCAAATATCAGTAACAACACTGGATACAGTGTGGAAATTGTGGAAGACACTGGACAGATATCAGAAATTCACCATTGGGGTAAATTGAGTGAAATATAGAGAACACTGCATGATCATGAGCTTACCTCAGCTTGCAATGTGAGGGCGGCATGAATTTGTTTCAGTTCAGCTAGGATATGCACTAGAGACCTGTCAATAGCTTGAAGTTGGTCCTGATCCACGACATTCCCATTTTGTGCTCTGTTGGAAAAACAAATTCTTAGATTAGTGATTATGCTCTATTTAGCATCCTCTGGACAGTGACGTAACATAACAGACACAGCTTTTACGCACGCGTATGTATCTTCCGTCTTTCAACGCTCGTGTGTACACGGCAGCACCTCAGGTAGGCGAGTGTTATGTGCTGCAATAAGTAGAATACGTAAGTTACGTCACTGTCTCGTGATGACCAAATGGACTATAGTAGTACTATCATGAGATTATTACATTGACAAACTGACCAATAACACATTTTATGTATCTATATACACTTTTTCATGACAAAAAAATCAATTTCTTTTTTCACTTGAAACCTGGTATAGTCACAATCACATTTGACCATGCATTGAAATAAAAACACATATTCCATGCAGTTATTGAATGTTTTGAAACATAGTAATATCCCATACCTCTGAAGCTTTGCTAACTCTTCCTGTTGCTTGATGGCATTAAGCTGTAATCTCTGACGGATAGTCTCAAGTTGACCTCTGTAGAGATGCTGAGGTTGAGGACTGGTTCTTGGACTGCCTGCAGGACTGTGTCTCAGTGTACCTCTTGCTAACTCCTGCAGGGGAATTCAAGCAATTCAAATTAATCAATCAATCAAACTAATAAATCGGGTATAAAGTGAACCTTTGGTCACAGATATGCATCACTTAATTACACTGTTGAATAAAGTGCCACTTTATCATATTTATGTGATCGATCAGTCAGTCGACCAGCCGGTCGATTGATCACTCACTCACTCAATCAATCAAACAATAAAATATCCATAGGTACAAATTGAAAACATCAATGC
Source organism: Ophiura sarsii (assembly GCA_035610835.1). Taxonomy (NCBI): domain Eukaryota; kingdom Metazoa; phylum Echinodermata; class Ophiuroidea; order Amphilepidida; family Ophiuridae; genus Ophiura; species Ophiura sarsii. Next base: position 26,957,276 of record CM069443.1, read on the forward strand.
AATCACATAGAATTCTGGAAAAATTGAGAGAAATGCTAGTTTCTTTCATTACATTTCACTTATTCTTATTTGCCAAATCGCTAGTGTAATACACATTAGAATATAACCGTAATTGCATTGATCATAACACAAAGCCTTTGGCATATCATAATTTGGAACTGATGTATGGGCCCAGGCTAGAACCAGTAACCATGAGTTACTAATGTGTACTTCATCAAAATATCTCAAAACATTGTTAGCTGAAAGCTGGTGTTGGTTTTCAAATTCGTACAAATCTGTATAATTATTATTATGATTTTTGTTGTAATGGCCCTGTATTTAAGGTGACCAAAGCCATTTCAGACACACCAGTTTTGAGATGCTAGATTTCAGCAAAAGCTGGATTTTTAGAAGTAACACCATTTGAGATTTCATAAGAGATAACATTACATGAGCCAAATTGGATATGCCAATGACAATTTAGTCACCAAGTCTACCCTTAAGAAAAATATATCAACATCACACTTCTCCAAAAATCCCAAAAATAGACAACTCTAGGAAACTTACTGTTTCAAATGCCTGCTGTAGATCATTATCACTTGTCGTGTCTCTTCTATGTTTGGTGGGAGTGGCTCTAGATCGTAGCTCATCTGCTAATCTATCTGCACGTTGTTTGCTATCCTCAAGTCTTTGTTCTAGAGATTCAAGTTTCTCTTTGTCCGCACGCTGCCCCAGTTCGAGATCTCTCTGTAATACGATACAATATTAAGATACCACTATGAGTGATAATTTGAAATGTGTGATGTGATCAAGTATCTAATTCTCAGTTCTCTGCTTGATTGTATAGATTATTTGCAAAGCTATATTTTGCAGAAAACCCCATCACAATTGGACCCTTAATTCCAAAGCAATGAGCAATTAAAGGGTTTACAATACCATTTAAAAACAAATTCTATCCTTTAATTGGTTATATCTCAAATCAATATATCTGAATTCTGACTGATTTTGCTTGATCATATCACGTATAGTGATTTGAAATAAGTTCTTGGCTAGATCATCTCGTATTATTATTATTATTATTAAACAGCATTTATATAGCGCCTTTTCTAAAAAAGACCAAAGCGCTGTACAGAGATAAAATACACACACGATAAAAAGTACCAAGTAATGTACAAAATATAAAACGCAACAATAGAATAAATTGGACATTAAAAATGGCAGTAAGTAGTATAGTCAGCCTCTCAGCCACGAACAGATGGGAAAGGGTGTTCATTTTCTGTTTGAGGTTGTTTTTATACTAACATTTTCCGGGGAACACGATCCCGCCGACCGTTTTATTTAAAAAGGTGCCCAAAGTACTTTTTTCCGGGGGTGCTCCCATTTTGGGGGTCGATATTTGATATTAATTATCCTTTGGCCAATTATGGTAATTTTGGTGTCTATTTATATGTTTTCGGCTATAACAAATTGATTGCCATAGTTTTTAAAATCCAAAATGGCTGCCGTGTGCCTGAAAATTCAAAATGGCGCCCAAAATGACACTTTGTTACTAAAAGATAATAATATGTCCTGGTTTTAGTGATTTTTGTGTCTATATACATGTTTTCTGGGACAGAGAATACATTAAAATCGTTTTTTAAATTCACAAGTACACATAAATTCAAAATGGCCACCAAAACGGAGTCCAAAAATGATAAAATTCCATAAATTGGCATATATGAACCAACATACATGATCAGAGTATATTTTTAACAATGGTATGTATGTATTAGACCACTAGAATCTCATATCTAGTATGTTTGCTTTGTTTACATACTTTAAAACCAAAATGGCCGCCAAATTCATGGCCAAAAGTGGTCAAAATTCCATAAAATAGCATAATATCAACCGAAATGTATGATGAAATTATAATTATAACCATGGGATGTATGTGTTAGACCACTATTAATTCATATTCAGTATTTTCGCTTTGTTAACATATTTAAAAATCCAAAATGGCTGCCAAAATGGCGCCAAAATGGGTCCCAAAGTGGCTGCAAAAATTGTTAAATTCCATTAAATGGGATAATATCAACCTAAACGTACGATAAAAATATAGTTTTAATTTAATGGTGGGATGTATGTATTAGACCACTAGTTACAAATATCCAGTATTTTTGCTTTGTTAACATACGGTACTTAAAAATCCAAAATGGCCCCCAAAATGAGTCCCAAAATGACTGAACAAATTGTCGGAATTCCATAAAATGGAATAATATCAACCAAAATGTATGTAAGTTTTAACATTGGATGTATGTATTGGACCACTAGTAACTCATATCCAGTATATTTGCAGTATAATAATATACTTTAAATCCAAGATTGCCACCAAAATGGCCGATGTAAATGTAAAAATAGTCTACATGAGTGAATATTTAGAGAATAATGACTGCGTAACAACTTTTTTCGTGAATTTGTTTTGAAATCAGAAGATGTTGTTCTGGTCTGAGGGGCGCAGCCCCTGAGGGACACTTCCGAATTATTATTCATGAAGTAATGAATACATCACATTCACCAAATAGTACAGCTATCGCGATTATTCATGAAGTAATGAAAACATCACATTCATTAAATAGTATGTTTTAAACTGATCAGCTATAGCTTTTAGATACAAGGCCCACCTCTGGGACAATTTTGATTCTGTATCACTTATTATAGACATAATAAAGCCTAGGGCTGTAGATCTAGTTTGAGCATTTTAAAATATCTAAGATATCTGCAAAAGGTTAAAATAAGTGAAAAACAGTATTATTTTATTGTTAGTGTCACATTAGATATGACCAAGTATGTATTATTAGCGCGATTATATCGGTACAAATCAACGATTTGGATAAATATGCATCTTTTTCAGTAATGAATGAGAATAATGACTGCTGAACAACATCCTCTGATTTCAAAACAAATTATAGAATCAGTTGTTACGCAGTCATTATTCTCTAAATATACGCTCATGTAGACTATTTTTACATTTACATCGGCTATTCTGGTGGCCATCTTGGATTTAAGTATATTATATACATTGCAAATATACTGTATATGAGTTACCAGTGATCTAATACATACATTCCAATGTTAAAACTATACTTTTATCATACATTTTGGTTGATATTATCCCAATTTATGGAATTCCGACAATTTGTTAAGTTATTTTGGACCCATTTTGGGGGTCATTTTGGATTTTTAAGTATGTTAACAAAGCAAAAATACTGGATATTAGTCACTATCGGTCTAATACATACACCCCATCATTAAAACTATATTTTCATCATAGGTTTAGGTTGATATTATCCCATTTTATGGAATTTGACAATTTTTGCAGCCACTTTGGGACCATTTTGGGGGACATTTTGGCAGCCATTTTGGATTTTTAACTATGTTAACGAAGCGAAAATACTGGATATGGGTTACTAGTGGTCTTACACATACATCCCATGGTTTTAATTATATTTTCATCATACATTTCTGTTTATATTATGCTATTTTATGGAATTTTGACCACTTTTGGCCATGAATTTGGCGGCCATTTTTGTTTTAAAGTATGTAAACTAAGCAAAATACTAAATATGTGATTCTAGTGGTCTAATACATACACACCATTGTTAAAACTATACTCTGATCATGCATGTTGGTTCATATATGCCAATTTATGGAATTTTATCATTTTTGGACACCATTTTGGTGGCCATTTTGAATTTATGTGTACTTGACAGCCATTTTGAATTTCAAAAATGATTTTGATGTATTCTTTGTACCCAAAAACATGTATATAGACAATAAAATCACTAAAACCAGGACAAATTATCATTTGGTAAAAAAGTGTCATTTTGGGCACCATTTTGAATTTTCAGGCACACGGCAGCCATTTTGGATTTTAAAAACTATGGCAATCAATTTGTTATAGCCGAAAACATATAAATAGACACCAAAATTACCATAATTGGCCAAAGAATAATTAATATTAAATATCGACCCCCAAAATGGGAGCACCCCCGGAAAAAGTACTTTGGGCACCTTTTTAAATAAAACGGTCGGCGGGATCGTGTTCCCCGGAAAATTTTAGTATAAAAACAACCTCAAACAGAAAATGAACACCCTTTCCCATCTGTTCGTGGCTGAGAGGCTGACTAGTAAGAATACAATAAAATAGATCGATGATACGCGTACACCCCCCCCACACACACCACTCGCACCCCAATCCACTCCTCGCCCTAACACACTCATCATATAGCTACACACCCTTAACACACCCCACCCCTACCCACCCCCTCGTAGTCAACTTATTGTCATTTTACACATGCATTGGTCGTTTAACTATAATATTAGGGCACCATAACATATAGCTAATAATGACTATATCCATCATGGTCAACATATATCAAACTTTTTACCATCGCCCTTACACAGGTCTATTCCCCGTCAACTCCACATCCATATGATTAACGTTAACCTAAATTTAATTAAAAAAACATCTTGTTCTATCACAGTATAGTATAATACCCTACAACCCCTTACCAATTTCTGTTTCTCTCCATTGTTATCTGTTTCCAGCCCCCTGATCCTTCTCCTCTCATTCTGTCTCTCCGTCTCTCTCTGTATATTTCTTTCTCGTTCCCGCTCCTTCTGACCGAGATGATCAGCCTGGAGACAATCTCTTTCCCCCTGCAGACGTGTCACCCTTTCTTGCTCCGTGGCAAGCTGTCTACTCAGATCTTGATGTTTAGCCTGAGTGTGGAAAAGTAAGAGATGATCAGGATATGTATAATGCCATAGCTTCAACGGACATATAGACATGAATTTTATAAGGTGGATCAAATCTAAACATTCAAAATCAATAGATCAAATCTAGGATCTGGGGTGTATATTCATAGAGCTAAGCTGCAACCAATGGTAAATGCTGCTCTTAACCTATATTCATAAATGAAAGGTATCTTAGCTACAATGTTGTGGTTTTTGTGACCCAGCATGAGTAAATGAGGCACAATGAGGAACATACGAAAATGTAGTTATTTATATCATGATGTATATAACAATTAGGGGCATTTCGGTACCAAATCCAATGTATATCACATATCTAACTAAAAAGGTTACAGATTATTGAAAATCACGTCTCAAAACATCAAATACAAATTGCCAAGTTATGTGCATTTAAAGTTAACAAATCAATGGAGTAAATGAAAATTAAATACCTCAAAACATAAATTTGAGTTTTTGTTGGATACAAGATATATCAGAGATCAGAAACAAGGTTTGATATGAATTTTACTTATTATGACCTTTTCCCACATTGTGCTCTTAAATCAAATTAGTTACAACCGTATTGTGCCTCATTTACTCATGTTGGGTCACAATTGATTCCTTTAACCAATTAGATTTTATGAACTGTTTGTTTGTGTTGGGTTTTAATACTATGCTGGTTCCCTGCATCAATGGGCTTCATACAACTCATTCAAAGATGCAGGTACATGGAAATCATGTCATCAACTTGATAAGTTGGCATAAAATAAATCCCATTAACACTAGTTCATGCTAGAACGATAACAAACATGCTGATTGGAACAAAATACACTCTGTCTGTTTCTATAACAGCCCCTCTCGGCAGCTGCTTGAATCTTGAAAAGCGCAAACAATTAATGTAGCGAGAACATGTCCATGTTTACAGTACTTTAGTGTACTTGCCAAGGGGCTATGATACAGAATTTGGATACCTATCAGGCTTCTCGTTACATTCCTTTTTGTGTCTGGGGATGCAATATTTTTGCTAAAAACGCAGTACATTTTAAACTGGACTCTTTATTGCGTCCATCTGGACGCAATAATTTCTAATCGTGTGTCAAGATAATTTTGCATGTGTAAGCTTACAAATATTTGAAAGTCATTTATTTACTTATCTTTCTCTTTACAAACAACAAAATAAATAGAGAAGATAGTTTTTGGACATTTCAGCGCTGTAGTCCCCGTTTAACCACTCCGTATCCGATTCCGAAGTCACAATTCGCAAATTACATTTTTGACTTGGACCCCATAATTTCTTCTCGGACCCCATAATTTTGAGAATTGGTAGATTATGGGGTCCAGTGGACCCCATAATATTTTTACCTAACGAGAAGCCTGATACCTATTTAATACTTATTATGGGTTTGCAGAACTCGCTATACTCAACGGAGTGCTTTGTGATATAGGTCTCACATACAATCAGATCTTCTATAATGTGTATAGAGAATTTGCTTGGAATTCAATAATCACTCACATGCATATTATCTAAGTTGGTCTTCAGCTGCCTAGCAACATTTCTCTCGTGCTCCACACCGTCAAGCGCCCTCCTTCTCTCAATCTCCAATGCGTTCTCTAAACTCTCCACGGTGTTCTCCAGCTCCTGTACATTTCCTCTAAACTCCAGGTTGCTACCTTTCTCAGTGTCTAGCATACCCTGTAGTTCAGTGATGGTAGTCTTCTCATAATTGGTGTTCTCTGTGTAGGTGCTGCGCTCTTGCTCCAGAGAATCTTGTAGCTGGAGAGTCAGTGATTGCTCTCTCTAATTTGATAGAGATTTAATAGAGAAGTTGTTTATTAATATGTTCAAGGCAGAAATGTTTCATTAACCAAGCATGTATAATACTCAAAGGTGCATTGATTCATTATTTAAAGGTAGACGTTCCAATTGCTGGCCCGATTTTCAACTTGATGTTTTCTATTTTACATGAAAAGTCATCCTTATAATTGTTGCATTCCAAAGTTTGAGTTGCATAACTCCTATGGTTCTATTTTTAGAAGCACATGTCACAATAAATTTGCCCATTGAGTTATACACAAACTGGTTGGTGGTTAACCACTTTTGGCAGTAATTCACCACATTTTTGCCTATAATTTCTAAATGGAACATTTCTGGGCCCTAAGGTTTTACAGACATGATGAGAAAATATGGGGATTCTTCTGATATCAAAATATCTTGATATGAAAAAAACCATCATAGCCCCAAAAAAGTGATCGGAACATACACCTTTAATTATTACAGATAGTAGAGAGATCACTCACTCAATAAATGGAAAAGCAATAAGGCTGGAAAAGGCATTGTATGTCAGTCAAGAAATTAATTATGAGCAAGATTGAGTCACTTTCAACAGACCTATCAACTGAAATTCCTAAATAGATCATGGTATGGCAGATAGCTGGATAACAGACAGGTAATTTATAGAGTATTTAGAACTGGAAATGTTTTAAAGTACAAGCTGCTAAAGAGGACTTAATATTATAGAAAACTGTTTTGTAAATACCTGTAATGTTTTCTGAATTTCATGCACTCTTGATCTTTCAACTTCCAGCTGTTTCTTAAGGTCATTAACCTTTCCCTTCTCAGAATTAATAGTACTTTGTGATTGGTTTTGTGTCGTGTCCATTTCCCTCTGTAGATTCTCAATCTTCAAGCGCTCCTTTTCCACTGATTTGCTTATCTCCACAACCTTTGACCTTTCTTTTTCCAGCTCTCTTCTCAGTTCTTTGGTCATGCTTTGTTCTCGTTCCCTAGCTGATGTGTTCAGCGTATCTTCGTGTTCCAGAGCATCTTGCATCGCCCTCGAATTGCGTCTTTCCAATTCCAGTTCCTCACTGAGGTTGGAAGACCGTACCTTCTCAGCTTCCAATGCATTTCTACAAAATAAAATATAAAATAACATGATGATTATAAACAATGTTAATTAAAACCATTTTCAAAACACTATTAGAATTAGAACCTTTGCTAAATTCACATCAAAATGAGATTTCTTAAAGATGGTGGGTGAAGTCTTACACTAACTCAGATGAAAAAGATGTTTGGAAAGAAATAAATATATACTTATTACACACAAACATCAGCAATGAAGATATCAAGATGGGAGAATATGTTGGTACAGAGGGAAGTCTTTCAATAAGGGAGTGTCAAGTATGGCTTTCTCCGTCCCTGCACATGGGAGCCCGCCCTTACAGTGTAAAATTGATTTTACATTGTCAACCAACAGGACATATAATGGTATTCCTGTGAGAACAATAACATTTGGTCAGGCAAGAGGTCTTCACAAATAATGGGTCTTCCCCTTGCAAAGATGGGCCCAGATCCAGGTCTCTGGCCTTCCATGCTTTAATTGAGGGTCCCTGCTGGTTTACTCCTGATTAATACAGCATCATTGTTTAGGAATATAATCAAAACTGCAATTCCCTTTGGGTGCCCTACTTATGGAGTTGCTTAGACATAACAATGATATAATAAATATTTGCATTACTCATATCCCTGACTTGTATCTTTTTTTCCTTTTTAAGGGTTGTTTTCACATACTTTCAATAACTTTGCTCCCTGAATCAGAGAACTTATTATATATAAAGAGAATAAAGAAAATATACAGAAATTCAGAACTGCATGGAGCTCAGCTAAAATAATCAAAGACTAAATGCAAGAGAATGTAAAATACTAAATCAAAATAAAACAAACAAAAACTAACAAGAATGAGGAAATACACAAAAATGGGGGGAAAATAAAATTAAAATTAACAAAATAAATAAACAAAATAACAAAACTACTTTTGAGAGGTATGCATGGATGTATATTATTTCAAAACTGCTCTCCATAATCAATCAATTAAAGACCCTAAGATCATCAACTCCATGTTAGACAATTGACTCTGTAAAATACTAGTTAGTAGGCAACATAATGTCTTAATACCAAAGTGTGTTGCCATTCCTGTCTTTGGGAACATAAAAATATGCTCGCATCAGGTTGAGGTTCAAAGGCACCTTGTTCAAGAAGTAAGAATGGTGATTAGTGCTACCAAGTGCTGAACATCAAGTTGTATGTTTTGTGGCAAACAAGATTGGGCTTTAAAAATCAAAAATCTAATTTGCAAACCACCAAAGAAATGTTTCACAAAATAGGATGCTATTTTTCTAAGATTTTTTCTAGTACAAAGGTGGGGTGTTTTTCTCGACCTATTATTTGCACTGGCCTACTCTAGGGAAAGATAGAGAATTGATTCATCATATCAAGTTGTTTCAAGTTGTAGGGCAGATTGGTTTCCAAAATGTCCCAGATCTAAAAGTATAAACCTAATAAATGATAACTAACTAATATAGATACAAAGAGTATCATCATAAAATGTTATAACTGCTATAAGATAACCAAAAGAAACAAGAATTCAAAGATTGAAACAAAGAACTGTAACACGGCAAATTCTACAGAACTGTATATGGGTGCTACCAACTGACGCTCTTTTTTATAACAAAACCAAGGTCTTTGTTAATTTAATTCAAGCCAGTTTGTCTGAGTCTATACATAACAAAACAAAAATATAGTAAATGTATAGCCCAATGGCTCCAGAGCAAATCGTCCGAGTGTACCTACACGATGTGAATCAGTGCATGTGTCTTTGTGCAGTGATATGCTACAACAGGCATGAAAATAAATCTAGCCCTTCCAAATAATAAAGCAGATGGGTCTAAAAAATAAGTGCTACAAATGTTGACAACTTAATTCCTTTGTAAACATTAACATTGTTGTATCTGACGTAATATATTTTGATACATTTTAATCTTCATGAAATTAACATGTATTGCGCCAAGTATTGCTTCATTTTAAAGATCAAGATTTACCCATGCCTGCCATAATGATAAAAGAGTATTGTACACATTTTGTAACATTTTTTTCATGAGAAGTTCATGAGACAAATCAAGATGTATTTGCTATTCATAGTAATGAGATGTTCCTCATTTAGTCAAATTTAATTATTTATTCCTTGATTTCTCACAAATCTGGAAAGGTACAGGTATCTGCGACTCATCACATCAAAACACGTTTATCTCCAATAATGAAAATTGATATTTTAATTTCATGTTACAAAACTTATTTCTAACTTTAAAGTGACTAGTATCTTTATTGAAATCTTGATTTTGTGCAGCTTGATAGGTAATATATTCTTTTTATTTTCTTTACTTTTTCTCATCGTCTTTCGTTCTTTTCTGCAAATAAGTTTCCTGATCTGTTTCGATGTAATGAGCCACATTTAATCAGAGTCACCAGATTTGTAAAGCAATTAAGGTGAATATGAATAACAAATACTTAAAGATGCATGATTCTCAGAACTGAAAATAATATCGTAAAATGGGACAATATCCTTTTTTCTTCAATCACACTGATTTCAAGATGCTCCATTCTATCCTTTGTCATTCACTTACTTGCATGCACATGTGGTGTACCTGAAGATCAAGACCATATCAATCAAGACATACGTTGTGGTAAGAAAGAGAGAGGAAGAAGTGAGAATTGTGAACACATAACACAAGACAATACAACACTAGGGAGGAAGGGAATGGCTGTTAGCATTCACGATTGGGAATATTTGTGGCAGAGCTACATAGGGTTTGATTCTGTTTTGCTTAAAGATTTTACATTTAGTAGGCATGCACTGTGCACTATCCCCAGTTGATCTATGTTGGTTACAGAAATTGACTGAATATAGACAGAAAATTACAGGTTTTTGGTTGGTAATCTACTTTTCCCCAACATTTGCAATCATATGTTTGACATCCAGGTACTTGTGATGATTATTTAGGTTGTGTGCCCAATTCCCCACACACCCTGATTAACATTGATGCAATCAACAGGTTTGTTTATTGGTGGGTTCTTTTTTTCAAATATAACTCTTCATTCTCAAGACCGAAACCTCTTCAACACAACGCATCAGCCAACCATATCTGCCCCACATGGGCTAACTTAACCCCATATCACTGTACTCAACCACTTTTAGTTCAGTCAATTCCAAATGGCGAACATGTTTATACAGCACCAAATGAATTCCGACGAGCGTGGGCGAGCAAAACACTTGCATGGCGCAACATGGTGCATTTTAAGTTATACGTGTGATGTTTGCGTATGCCAAAATAGTGTGCATACGCTTAGATTACTTTTGCTGAGGAATTAAAAAAACATATTTCTTACCAATTTGGTACAGATTAAATTAAACTATAGCCCTGCCACTTGTTGGGGATAGGGAATTGTAACATACAATGTATATACACGATAATACACAGGAAAGGGATTACAACAATGGGTATGGCTATCATGCAAATGTTATACTTGGCTGCAAGCAAATAAAGGGTCCAAAAGAAGTAAGCCCCCCCCCCCCCCCTTCCCCCCTAAAATTCGATGTAATTTGTTTGCCTCTTTTCATTCTTTCAAAACGTCCAATTTATGTGTGGAGTTATGCAAACAAACTTGTATGGGATCTTGAGAAGTGCCACTTTTTCTGAAAACATCATTTTGGGAAAAGTGCAAAAGATCCATTGCTGTAAAACATTGATCACTCATATCCTAATATATAGCACATTGAGCCTACTGTGCTCGGGTTTTGTATGACTTTGTAAGTTGGGGATGTTCCTATATACCTTGCTCTGAATTGTAAACATTGCAAAGGTATGTTGGATATGGTATCCTAGGTATGAAGAAGCATTAACTTATTCTTAAATGAGCTCTTTTTAATAGGCTGTATCTGTCAAAATGAACATGTCCTGAAAACAAAAGGATGATCAAAAATTAACTTCAATCAAGAATTTGTATCGAACAAACAAATTAGAACAATGCATTGCTTGTGTGAGTGCAAACAAAGTCACAAAACAAATGTGGACATTTGCAGCGCACATCCACTTGTGTGTCACATATGCATTGTTTGTTCAATGTTTAATCAGAGCAAAGTATCATAACTCACAATATAAAGTTATCTGCAAATTGCAGTATTGGCTGTGTTTACTCTGTTTATGTACAAGGGATGCTTGAATATTTCAGTTGATATTTAGCATGCCTACATGCAGCATTCAGTTAGTAGTATTAGATTAAACATGCATAATGATATCATAACAAACAAAAAAACCTATGTATTGTAGTAAAACATATAATTGTACACAGCTTATTCTACAAACTGCATTGCTATAAAAGCATAATGAGTTCTGAGCTATATGCAAACATTGAAATTGTTTTCTTCAGTGTTTGGGCTAAAATTTAGAAACTTGTAATATATGCTTATTCATCAAGGAACCAAAGAACAAATAAAGTACAATACAAAAAAAAAGGATTACTTAAACTACCAAAAGCTTACTTATTGTACGGAGAACATAAAGGCATAATCTTAACTTTTGTATAATCCTATTTCTATTTATGTACAGCTATCACAATTTTAGAGGGAATAATTGTCACATTTTTACAAAATGCCAATGATTTAGCTGTGACTGGATGATCTAAGCAATATTGGGTTGAATGGGAAAGCTTACTATGATGCAGTGAATAAGGACATACAAAATGCAGCTAAAAGGTACTTATTTGAGACGAGCAATTTCAAACACTTGAGAGAACAATTTTTCTTTTGTCATAATTGATACAGAAGTATTCCATGAATTGGATGGTTGAATTAGATGATAATTCTCCACCTAATTCCAACTTTTGATTTTATTTAAGTTATCACATCTGATAAAGAGAAAGCAGTACGCCCTATATTGAATGATTAAAGGTGGGTGCCCAGAATTCGGCCAGCACTTTTCACTTAGTGTTTACTATTGAATGTAATGGCACATCATAAATTTAGTATTCTAAAATTTGAGTTCAATTGCTCCTGTGGGTCCAATGACAGAAGCATAAAATCCCCTGAAATCTTCCCATAGAAAGAAAAATCGGAAATGTTGCAGGGTAGTGAGAAATCTGGGCTTTCTTTTCATACAAACATCTCTATTTTGATGGGTCACCCATATTCTCCACATTCCATTTCATTACAAAACTCACTACTTTTTAGAGAAAAAAAGAAATATTGAAACACATTATGCGATAAATTGTAATGTCATGATAGCCATTAAATGTAAATAATACATGCCAAAATAAATTTTCAGAGCAATGACAAAAAGCGAATTAAAAAGTCAACTCTTGTTGAATGTTCTGATAATCACAATGAGAGCTTTACATTGAAAGACAGTTCCTTTTTATCACAAGTAATTCAAACATACAACTTGCTACAAAAACTCTCATTTAAAAGGTATTTTATGTTCATGTAGATATTTCCCATGCTTGGCCTATGCATTGCAAATCAAAATCAGGCATAAATATTAGTAATGTCGGAGGTCAATACTCGATTTGATTGAGCAAATATTTACATATTCCACCTAAAAACATACATTCCACTGAGCAATATTTTGCCAATATATCTTTGTATTCTATGAATATTTTCTTGACAAGATTTTGAAGATCCATACCACATTTGAAAACTATGCTAAAATATTCGTGGATATCTTGTCTCTCTTATTCCAACATCTGAATGTAATTCCATTAAATGGTTATTTAACACCAGAAGATGGTGAAATTTGAAGACTTGTATTCATGAAAGTGAAAAATGATATATTTTTATTATAGACTCACATGGTATGTGAGGACTGCCAACTTAAGTGACTGTACTTCTTTAGCGAATTGTTTTTAAGTGGAATTGTGATGGAAAATGGAATAGAGTTAGAGAATGATATGCTATTACATGAATCTGCATGACATCTTGCATGAGGGGGGGGGGAAGAATGAGGAAGGGTTAAATATGCATGATCATGATGCCATATCTAATAACATTGACTTACAGTGCTTGCTCAGCCACATTGCTGTAGGTTGGTGAATTGGGGAAAAACACAATGATGGCAAAATGTTGTGTTAGCATCTCACATAGCTTCTGATTGGGTGATTTGAATACACAACTGTGTCTGATTGGATGATTTCAAACACAACTGTGTCTGATTGGATGATTTCAATACACAACCTCTGATTAAGATGATTTGAATGTACAATTGTCTCCAATTGGATAATATGAAAACACAATTGCCTTTTTTGACTAGATGAACAAGCGAACAAAGTGATTGATGAATCGCACATGATATTTTAATCCGACTGCCTGTACTTCCCCAGTAATTCCCAAATATTATGTAAAGCAACACAACAGAAATACAGAAATACAGAAATATCACCATTCACCATACATGCTTTTGTGAAATATTTTGTGCCACTATTGTGTGAGCTAATTGTCAGATGTACCTGGGCCTCCCAGCACAGCTACCATACTTCAGTAAATATGTGTCTTCACCATTCCTCGATAATGATTATATATTACTTTGGAAGAATTCATTTTGAAATAATATTTTGTTGGTTTATGATGGGGATGGAATAATGCAAATCAGTAGGAATCCTATGGGTAACACAAGGTTTGGCTGACAGGTTAGAAACAAGATACAATATGTGTTATTAGAGGAATAAGACAAGGGGATGTTTGAAGACCACTATAGATTTATCCAGTGTACAAATACAATTTGTCCAGTAGAGGGTTTCAATTTAATCATTACCATTACCTTTGACATTTCAACATTTCATTGACAGAAAATGTGATATATAAAGAGGGGAGAATGGTGGGTTTAAATAATCCCACCATATACCATGATGCACAAATCAGTGCACCATCTGTGTTCCCACAGTCCACCCAAGGACGAACATTTGAAATGACCCCTGTGATGCGGTGGACTTAAAGGTCCCAGGAAATGCAAATATAATTGGTGTGATTTGAGTCAAGTCTACGATGAGGGACCAGAACGTATTCAATATTTGTGCTAGTTGATGATGACATCAATTGTGGAACTATTGATAGCTCAGTGAGTACTATGAAAAGAAAATTCCAGGTGACTGGTTTGAATCTATTCATGATTACTCACTGATAATCAATATATCACAAATGATGTCATTTGTGGTGTGTTCATTTTTCTGGCCCTGTTTATTGTAATGGAATGTCCCACAAAGACTTGGAGTAGGATTATCATCCCTTTTCCTGGTACCTTTAAAGTAACAATGATACCTGCTCAAGTTCCACTGGGAATATATACAATAATTTAGTCAACCAAGTCATCAGAGGACAAAGTCCATCATAGTTGGGCTGCACTAGGTGTCCTAAAGATTCAGCTTTTGTAAACTATACTTACGTTACATCTGCCACTCTGGCATCTAGCCTCTCGTTAGCGTTTGTCAACCGGTCAAGCTTAATCTGCAACTTGGATATCTCGTCCCTCAGGTCAGAGGACACACCTCTCTCTCTAGCTAGAGCATCCCCAAGTTGTGAAACCTTCTCCTGTTCGACGGTCAGCGATGTGCGTAAATCGTCCACCAGGATGCGTTCTTGACGGAATTTGTGTTCCATTGTCTCTACTGCAGACGAAAGGGCATATGTTGTTGTATATGGAATCAGGGAATTAGCAACAAATTATTGAAAGGGTAAATGAAATATTGAAAGGATATAATTTAGAATATTGGTTTAGAACCCTCCTTTCAAAATGAATCGGCAACCCACTATAATCAAAACAAATAATTGTCAATCTGAGTGTCACAATCCAAGTGCTCGCATTCATCCAAATGTTGAATGGGGTATTGCACTGCAACTGCATTCAAAAACAATAGTTGTATAACGCTGTTGATGTCACGCAGAAGCCGCACAGTATGCAAGGCACAAGTTTGCAATGATCGACAATTATTTGGAATGATTATAGTTGCCAGTTATGTTGGTGGATTGTTGCTAAACGAATAGAATTAAACAAGGTACCTTGAAATAGACACTTACATTGCCTTTTCAGTTGTTTTTCTCGCCTTGATCCATGCTCCTCTAGACTGCTGAGTTGCTGTGTGAGCTTCTGCCTGTCATCTTGCAGATCTAATTGTAGTAAATGATTGTGTGATCTCACATCTCGGATCTCTGATAACAAGGAGGCACGGTCAGAGCTGTAGATCTGCTCCATAGCAGCTTTGTGATGAGATTCCTTGTGTAACATAGGGATAAAACATTTAGAAATTATGGTATTTCAAGTTACAATTTTATTGGACTTGTTCAATTTCATATCCAAAGTATGGCTACCTTTCTTGAGACAGCAAGAGAACAGACACACTGACTATTATTCATGATGTCCTACTGCCATGTCACTATGGAGATATTAATCAATTGTTATGCACTATGTTACATGAGGTTGAGGGTGAAATCAGTATGAAATATAGAGGCAGAATTTCTATGCACTCCATGGTCGACAATCCTTATTGATCACAATGGTACAAACGCTATCGCATTGGAGTTACTCACACAATTTTAAGATGCAATTATTCAAAACTGGCAGTATACTGGATAAAGATATCCAGATGACTTTGTAAGTTATTGCTTTTTACCAATTGTAAATTGGAGTGGTCAGCTACTGAAAAGCAATCTAACTATACTTTTCTTTGGTATTTCATGACTTTCTTTCTACATCTAATCACAAAGTTTGATACGATGTCTTTGCTTATATCGTTCATCAAACCTACCTGTTCTCTTATCCTTCTTTCCAGCAGTTGTACTTCTGACAAATCCTTGTCTCCATTAGCCATAACGTGTGTGCGTAATTCCGCCAGGAGTGTCTCACGCTCTCTCTCAAACACATACTGTATGGCTCTCAGTAGCTCACCACGCCAATCTGATTCGTCATCTTTTGAAGCCTAAAATTAGAACAAATAACAGATGGAGTGTACTTTAGTCTTAGGCATGCATCTGAACTATGTGATGCACTTTATTCATTTGATGCATAGCTGGGACCTATATCCCAAAATAACAAAATATGAGATACTATTACAATTTTTTAATATAATATCCATTCCACACTGATATACTCTTTATGTGTCTAAAAAGAGTTTTAAAATTTTTATATTTCGAATCAATTTAAACAAAATCCATCTGTGTCGATTGTCTGAAATGTGTATAAATGTCAATTTTTCCCGGTAATTCAGGGAAATTTAATGCGGCATTGATATCAACCCATTAGGATTTTAATTGCGAGGATTTTGAACAAAATTTGTGAGTCCTTAAAAACCTTAGCAGCAAATTGCCTTTAACTAAAATGGGTCCCCAGCCCCACTTTAATATGAATGATATCTTTAAAATGGTGGACGAAATTGAGAGACAGGGAAAAGCAAATACCTGGAAATTCTGCGACAAATAAACAAAATAAAACTAGATAGTGCATAAAGAATTCAGTCTAGCGTTTCACTACACTCTCTTACCCTTTGTCCAGCAGTAGCCTGTGTCACCAGATCTTTGAGTGCCTGTATGGCATCCAAGAGGGCCTCCTTCTCTCTGGAAAATGAATCCTGTAGGAGGACAAGATCAGCGCCATCCTGGACATTTGGTCTTGGTGTTGTCTGTTGCTGAAGATAACGCAGATCTGACAGAGACAGCACTTGCAGGCCTTCATTGTGTAGTCTGTTTAGGACAGTCTGTGGGGGAGAATGGAAAGAACAATTATAGTATGTTGAAGATCTCATCGCTGCTTACTTGCTTAACTCGGGTGGTGTCCCTGATCTACGAAGGCTCTCCACACTTTTCAGTCCTTCATTGCTGTCTTTATGTCACTTGTTTCCAATCCTGTATCTTGCTTGAGTAAGTCAATGAATGTCAGAGCAAGTCTTCCCGGCTTTCTTTTGCCCTGTTTGGGGGTCCAGTGCACCAGTTTGGAGACCGGCTCTTCACTTCTGTAACAGTGGCCAGCAAACCTTGTCCGTCTCTTCTGAATCTTCTGGCATATTTTGGGGAGATCACCATACAATTGGGTATTTGGTATGTGTTGTTTCCAGTTGACATTGAGTACTACTCTCAGCATTCTGGTGTAGCAGCCATCAAGCTCTTTCTGTAACTTGGGAGTGATGGTCCAAGCTTCGCAGTCATATAACAGAGCCGACTCTACTGTAGAGGCAAATAGGCGAAGTTTGAATTTCCGAACGAGAGTTGACTTCCATATTTTGGTCATTTTACTACATGCTCTCTATGCTGCTGCTTTGAGTTGTTTAATGTCCTTTGCTGTACTCTCCATCCAGGCACCAAGATATTTAAAATCTTGTACCGCATCCAACTTGGTACCATCCTTTGTCTGTATAGATACCTTCTGACTTTGGTTGTATGACATAAACTTTGTCATGCTAAGTTGCTAGCATTTATTTTCAGACTGACCTTTGCTACTGATGACTCAACTCTTTGCAGCAGATCTTGTGCTTGCTGAAATGTCTCTGACAACAATGCGATGTCATCAGCGAATTCAAAGTCTGTCACCACCTCTGGCCCTATCCGCATACTCATCGCAATATTGTGAAGTTGTGAAGATGGAGGTTTTTCTTGAAATTATTTACTGTGCTGATACAGTGATAGCTCTATACTCCATTTAGCTACCTAAATGCAGTTATGTCAAGGTGTTTCACAATGTTTGATGCACGATTTATATACAGGTGTCAAGATGTTTGAGCCTGAATATTATACACCTGTATTATTATTATTAATTTTGACTACTCTCTACGAGTTTTCCCAATTCTCTTGGTTTGTATGAAATATGGAAACTCATACTGTCATTGGAACTTAATTAAGGTTGCTACTATAATAATAATAACCATATTTGTATAGCACCTAACATCGAGATCCCTAAGCGCTAACCAACATCTTCAATTACTTTCTAAATAATCAAAATATCTACCTGGAGCCTTGATGGAATATCCCCTTGGTCGCCCTCTGTTGAAGCGCCCTCTACTGGCGCTCGTTCCTTGCCTACACCACCTTGCCGTGTCTTGAGATGACCCAGTAGATTGGAATCAAGGCGTTCTGTGGTCTCTACTTCTCTGCTTAAAAGGTTTGCAATATCTACAGGTAAAAGAAAGAAGGCAATTAATTAAAATGTGTATATGTTTCAATTGCAATATTCAGGACCAATCTGAACACCCATTACTACCATTATAAAGCCAACACTATAGGCTCATCGTGTGTGCATTAGTTAACAATATTTCTACAAGTTATTCATATTCATAGTTTGTGCATGACCTCCAATTTATGGTATGAATAATTACACTACCAAAAACATATGATGTAACTGATGGGCCGGGCCTTCTTTATGAACAAATTTCAACCAGATCGTAGTAATTCTGCCAAAATGGCTGCTATAGTCCAATTATTAATTAAATGAACAATTCTGAAACAGCAAACTGCATAAACAAGTCCAAGTAGCTTGTGATGTGTCAAAGAATTTGAGCCCGAAAATATGCACAAGTCCCGCGCTAGCTCTGCTGATCAATCGTGTATCTCGTAGCTGCGTATTATGCTAGTGGAAACTTGTTTGTTCAATAATTAATCAGAATATAGTACACAATACAAATAACCTCTGTTAATCAGTAGTAAGACATCTTGTGGTCTACTTGTTGAAAAGAAAGTAGAACTCTGCATGTATACACAAACCAGTTAAAGCTTTTATCTAAGAATAAGAAAATACTCATCATTTGACTTTATTCTTCAAAGTTATATTTTTGAAGTGGTGAATCTTGAACTAATTTATATTTTGGAAAGGTGAATCTATGGCGAATCTTCCCCTATATTTCAACTTTCAACGGGCGGTAGTATTATTTTAAGTGGAACAATGACGCCATTCACGCAAAAAAATATCCTTCCGAACGCATTTATGTCAGACAATATAACACGGGTAATGGTCTAAAAACAATACCTTTATTCTCATTCTTAAACAGTCATACTTAAGACATTTATTTATTCAAAATCAAAATTGTAACTTTTATTGCCCACAATTTGTCATCTTTTACCCCTGTCAGTATCGAATAACCCAAAAACATTCCATCCAATCCCATGCGGTGAGTATGTCATGCATCGGCCCAATGCGCCGCATAAGAACGCAGAAACGTTGCAGTAGACGCACTGCAGGAGTGCCCGTTATGGAAGAAAACTATAGTTACCACGCACTGCACTAGGGTGGTCATGCTAATTAATGTACGTCATGTTTAAAAGTTGTCTTATATAAATGTCGCTGATATCTCCGAGAACCAATGAAAATTGCCTAAATATTCATAGCTGTTTAAGAATATAGAACGAACATAGTGCACTGAGATGAATCTTCACCTCCAAAATGGCAAGAAAGACCTAATATTAACCTATTTTTTCCTGAAGGAAGGTGATTACAGGTTAAAGTTTGAAGAGGATAGGTTCAAGATTCAAATTGATGCCTGCATAAACTAATAATCATGCCCCTATGGATTCATACAAAGTGGACTTTGACAGTAAATAAATTATTCTTCTAAACATACCTCCTGCACTTGAAAAGGTAGATGTGGATGTCATCAGTCTCTCCAACTGTTGCCCATGCTGATCTTGGATCTTGGTGATATCCTCTGAGTGTGCTGCCATAAGATCCCGATTCACCCGTAATACCGCTTCTTCTACCTCATGTTTATGGCGCTCTCCCAAAGCCTGGATCTGGTATAAAATATGCAGCGGGATTAACAACAATGAGACAGTGCCATACCTACACAAAATATTCTATAGATAATGATCATACAACAATTATATAATATTGAATGGCTTTGAGGGTGATACAAGAATATATTTTTATAGGGAGTGCAATATATTCCTGTATCACCCGAAAATAAGACATTCAATATCATTATTATTATTTATATAACTGACTATTTTGGTAAAAACTAATTAAGTTTGCCCGAACTGACCTTTAATTCTCTGCATATGTACCGCACAACAAATATTGGACGGCAATAATTTTTGAATATTGGACGCACATCCGGGAACTTGGTGCACAATATTCAATACACACTTTTATTGTACCATTTGGAAGGCCTGTATAAATAATAATTCTAGTTATTTGATTGGCTAATTGAAATGCAATATGTATCCTATCATTAGTGTCAGCACAGAAAAGTAATATTCCGCTCATGCAAGGGCATTTTTCAATGAACATATATTGCACTACATGGTTCCAGAGTGTGCAGAATATGACATTCACCAATTGATTATGTGCGCAATCAGTGCATAGATGGACGTAATGCGCATGGATTCCAAAAGACCACGGTACGTTAATGTTAGACATTTCTTTCATTGTCCTTGTAGATGAAGAAATACCTGTTAGACATATAACAGTATAAAACAAATATTGAATGTTTACATTTTTACAAACTAAAGGAACTTTCCCTGAAATATAACTGTTCCATTCACAACAAAAGTATAAGTCCATATTTCACCAAATGAGAAAAAGAAATTACTATTGTACTTCATAACCATTCATTATTTGTCAAATATAAACATCCTACAAAGCCTAAAGGATGCAGCACTTACCTGCTGGATATGTTCTATTTTGAGTTGTTCAAGGAGGAGGCTGGATTCTTTCTCCAGGTTCTGTTGAATGTCACGGATATGCTCTTGGTGCTGTTCTGTGAGCTCCCGTTTGATCTCAAACAGTTTCTGAAATAGAGTTGACGTATTTAATTATTTGAAGAAAAAAGTCAAATTTGTGTACCAAACAATAAGACAAAACCCACAGTTTTAGAATTCAAGTGCTCAATCTGATTACTGCACAATTAATTTTGCCCTTAAAGGGAAAGACAGTACCGCTACACACCCATTTCTAAAGATTTATAAAATCTGATTATCCATTTTTATTTAAGCAATTGTTTACACAAGACTACGCAAACATGCCATAAGATCACTGTGTAAAACAAAACAGATCTCTGCGTCAACTCCAAATGGTAGGCGACATCATCAGTGCTTAACCACTTCCCAGCTAACTAAAGTGCACTGCAAATGAAAGCTGTGTGCTGAGCCAATACAAGGTCATACCACTGCTATTATAACAGCTACTGCATGAAGTTAATATTTTTTTCAATTTTGAGATCTGATTCAACCTCTAATTCATCGAATTCTGAACCAAAACAGGATTCAGAATCACTCCCAAAGTCATCCTGATATTCCTCACTATTATCACTATCACTGTCATTATTGAAATCCAGTGGTTTATCAACATTTCTTTGGTCAGAATGCTTACTACTGGTAGACAAGACAAGACAAGAATGATGATGATCATATTAATCCCCTTTAATATATTACTGTAACTTAACCAATTGAAAGGCTGTATGTGCATTATCTCACCTGTTCTAGTGTCTTTCCAGGAGACAGACCTTGAAGACTTGCTAGCCTCTTATCATAAGTTGTCTCCAATACCCTCAGCTGTTCCATATCACTCTCATGTTTTTCTCTCTGATGAGCCATCTCGGCGCTATGACGTTCCCTCAACGCCGCCAACACCTCAGCATGTTCCTGCTTCAGTTCGGCGATCATCAGCTCGTGGTCGTGTCGGACCTGGTCGATGGTGGATCCCTCCGAGGGAGTCGTTTCTGTTTCTGCGAGGGCACTACTGCTAGCAGGGGTTTGATCGTTGAGCTGTTGTTGGAAGATGGTTTCTTCAAGATCGTCTACTTGGAGCTTGAGCTGTATTATCTGTGAATCTTTGTCCTGCAGAATTATTAATGAAAGGGTTCAAATGATTGACTCTATTTCTAATCATACTTTACAACTGGCCATAAGTGTTACCAATTTGACTTGTCATAATTCTCCTTTGTAGATTTACCAAAATCAGGAGGTAAATGGTTAATTTAGTAATTTAGCACATTTTCAATTTTACATACAATTTATTATACAAATGCATAACAATGTAAACCAATTGAAGGGTTGAGGAGCAATGAGGGCATATGCATTGGACAACAAGAATGCTGATGAAGTTTGGTCACTTGGTTTATAGAGTATATTTCTATCGTGTCATCTCTATCACACTCACCTGAATCTGTTGTGCGAGGTCTTCAATCTGATTATCTACATCTGGATTTCCATTAAGACTCTCAGATGTCTGTTCTCTTAACTGTACAAGCTGCATTTCCAACTGTGCCACCTCTTTTTCACGTACTCCAAGCATCTGCTTGGCTGCCGACGCTTCTGTTTCTAAATTGCTCTAAAATAAAAAGGAGAAATAAGGAACTTTTTGAAAAACGACACATCATAGGTAAAGAAGTAAGCTATTGCTGGGCTGTTGGCTTTCATAGGAATAAGACACAAATTAATTTGTAATCATGCTACTAATTGATGATTCTGATAAAGTAATTGCACAACTATGTCCTTATTTCAACATATATATATATCTGTCATCCAAGAAAAACATGTACAATAGTCAGTAGAAAGGTTGATTTTTTCTTTTTACAAATCCATGGTGTAAAGTATAATAAGCTTATACTTACAATTAACATGAAACATTATGCGTAAATTGTAAGTATAAGCTTATTATACTCTACACCATGGATTTGTAAAAAGAAAAAATCAACCTTTCTACTGTTTATTTGAACAATCCTGATGAATCTACACCAAATTATGTACAATAGTCAATTATCTGTTCAAATTGTGGACAATATAATACAAGTGTTTGATTTACACATTTCTAACATAAACTCTATTATAGTTTAGTTATAATTCTAAATTGGCAAAACATATGCGTGTTTTTTGGCATACGCACACATGTTACAAATAATGCACCATGTTGCGTAATGGGAGCCTTTTGCACACCAAGTCCAACACATTCTGTATTGATTCACTGCTGTAATGAGGCTCGACCCCTTTGGAACTGACTGAACTATAGCAACTCATTGGTGGAAGTAGCTGACTTGTTGCTGAGGCTTAAAAAAATCACAGCAAGTTGGGTGGTAATTGGATTATATCACTGACCAATAAGTGGTTGCCTTTATGGCATGGTATAACCTTTAAGTCAATTCCCTTTCAATAATGCCAAGCAGAATAATGAAATCAAGGATTAGGCATGTCTAAGTTATTTGCTGGTCCAATGACATTTACACATAATTGAGTTTGATGGAGAGACAGGTTATTGACAACTAAATTGATACTGCTTATCATGTAACATCATGTTTTCCAACCAAATAGCATTACATTCACTAACATCCCCTGTACCTTTATGAAAATCTTTCAGTATTCGATTTAAATTCACTTGCATAACTTCATTACTTATCCATTCCAGACAAAAAAGTAGAATTACTTTTTTCAAATCACTTTTTTTTTTAATTTGGTGTCATACATAATTGATTAAAGGGAGTAGTAAAAGCTTACAAAGTAAGGTAAAGGTGAAGGCGGTCGGTTGTGTGTTCCCACGAGCAGATTGCCCATCTCTATTTAAAAGCAATTGGACCAGTCTCACTCCCTTGTTTTGTAATATTGCTGGGTGGGAACCGCTTCCTACACCTCTTCCATAGCAAGTGTGATTGATACCTTCCCAGTATTGAAGCTTTGAGCTAAAGAACTTAAATATATGCTTGTTGAAAGCAATAGTATACTTATAAATTACTAAAAGAAATGTGCATCCCCCATACCTTATCTTGCTCATGATCCCTCCTAATCTGACCAATAGCTTCTGTCACATCAGGATCTTCTAGCACATTACGCCCTCTTTCTTCCTCCAGCGCCTCTCGCAAGTCATTCAGATCCCTCTCCAGAGATCGTAATTTATTCTCATACTCGGATTTCAAGTTGTCCTGCAATAGTATCCAATAAGAATAGAAAAGTAATTACTGTATACAACAAATGGTGTGTAATTTGAATCAAATTTGTAATTCAAATGTAGTCTGAAAAGGCCGGAAAATCCCTTCCAACTGTACCAATAAGGAGCAACAAAGAGGGACCAACAATATGACGTTAAGAAATAAAAAGAGGTTTTGAAATGATAAAAATTGGGCTAGTTCAAAAACACATCTATCTCTGACCAGCATAGAGTAATATTCAATTTTTTTCTTCAACTCTATAATGGTTAAAGCAGCATATTTTTACCAGTTCACTTCATATATTCAAATAGTAACTCCAAATAAACCTTACCAGTTTCTGCGCTTGTTCCTCCTCCTGACCAACATCAACCTCTTGAGGGCGTTGTTGAAGCTCCTGCCTCATATCAGCCGCCTCCGCTTCCATCATAGCTAGCTGTGCCTTGAGACTATCTCCCTCCCTCTGTAAATCCTCTACTTGTTGAGTGAGTTCATCTATCTCTGTGTTCTTCTCATCCAGGAGATTCTGGTTGAGTTCACGAGCGGCGAGGCTATGCATTTCAGTCTGTTGGGAGGATATATGATCCTACAAAAACATTGTAGAGAAACATTAAAACAAATTTGAGAATATAACTATTATCTAAAATAGATAAATGATGCACCTAACTCATCCTTTATAACCTGTAAATCATGGTGCATTTAAAGGTGGTTTTCAGCAAAACGGTCAATTCTACCACTTAAATGTCCCACAGGCTATACTTCATTCGACGTCAGTGTATTTCAGTGAGTGCAGAATATTATCAAGCATGTCATGTTATTGAAATATTGTAGCCTATGCACTTGCATAATCAAAGATGAAGCCTGCAGCAGCAAGTAAATGATGAATCTATCAATGGCATTCACATTGATGTCAAGTTTGTACATCAGCCTGAGGCATCTTCAAACATTGTTGTATTTATGCATTCTGTGTGCCCTAACTTTGCGGCAATGAGCCACAAACTGCAAAATCACAATTTCAATATTTGTTAATAAATGTATTGTAATACTACCCCTCCATGGATTTAAAACGTAGCCCATTTATCAGTACTCACTTTGAGTTGTTCATTATCAGCTAGTGCAACATTGAGTTGTTCTTCAAAGTTTTCCCTTCCTGAGTCCTGCTCTCTACTGGCTACCTCAAGCTCTGACTGTAACTGGGATATCTCATCTTCTTTGTTGACTATCTCCTCTCGGAATTGCTCAAGCTGCTCAACCAGATCTTCAATCTAATAGAGAATAGAGTTAGACGTATGGCCATCTATTGTATTTCATATTGAAGTTAGGCAAAAAACAAATTGTTTGATTGTCCATAGATCACTTTTAAAAGTTGGGTAGATCGGTCGGGAAGAGTTTTAATGTGGGGTTTTTTCACTTGCCCTTTTTCAGGTACCAAAAGTAAAATGAGATGTACTTGTTGTGGTAACCAAAACGAGGACAATAACGAGGACGAGGACAACAATCATTTTTCTTTTTTTTTGGCCTTATAGTGTAAGATTGCAACAGTTATTATCAAAAGTTGTTAAAAGTATGCAGTGTCACCTCAAGTTGGAGTGGTGACATCAAAGCCATAATCTAGACGTTGGCGCAAGATTTATATTTCACAGCCATACTTCTATGATGATGTGAATAAAGCCATTGCACTGGATATATGGTCAAGATATTACAATGCGTTTACTATAGTTTGATCAGTTTCAGATCGGCGAATCTCTTTACAGCAGTGAATTAATACAAAAGCGTGCAGGCGCGCATGAATGCAACAAGTACATTGTGCATCAAATGTGTGATGTGTGCGGACAAAATTGATACGTATGGCTAAAATCGTGTGTGTCTAAGCTTTGAGTAATTTTGCAAGTGGAGAGATACAAAACGCATATTTCTCATCAATTTGGAACTGATCGAACTATAGAATACATGCTGATATTCCCCTGATTGACTTGAAGTTAATACTCCATTAAGCAAAGATATTTGAGTGTGTTCGATATTCAGCACTCACGCAAGAAACTGAATCCCCTCAATTATTTTGTAAAATTCCTTTTTGACATATCCATTTGCTGAATAAGGTATCATCCAAATATAGGTCAATAAAAAAGTCCTATTCTGGCATATTCTCCTGGATGCTACCAAAAGCATAACTATAATTTAGGTCAAAAGATGTATTATAGTTGCTAAATAAGATGTGAATGGGAATATTGTACTATTAAATCACTTCATTCATGTTTTAAAACAGTTTAGAAGAGTAAAGAAACAGTTCAATAGTGTATATCTGGAAAACAAAATTCTGAAGAAAACATCTGATGCGGACAACTGCATCAGATTGTCGTACAAACGCTGCTGCAACGCATCGTTCTCATGCATTGTCTCGTCTTCTGCCTGTCTCCAACAATTAGGGTTGTTCAGTTTTTAAAATTAGTGTAGGTTCGGAAATGGACAACAGTTCTTTTTTTTATGTGGCCTTAGTCAGTTCCAATTTGGCCAGAAATATGTGGGTTTTAACACTCTTGAGCACAGAGGTAATCCAAGATATGGCTTACCCATAGGATGCAGTATGCACCCTGTTGTATTATATGAGCATTATGCACACCCACGCCCGTCTGTATTCATGCACTACTATTAGGAGGCTCATCAATTTGTAACTGAACTATTTCCTTATCTAGCATTAATTAAATGCCATTCATGACATGACCTACCTCTCTATCTTTCCTTTCCAGTGCCTCTTTATCTTCTTCCAGCTGCTTCACCAGTGACACCTCATGCTGCATATTCTCTGCTACACCATCCTTATCCCCATCCATTCCCCCAACACCCTGTACCCCATGCTTCATAGCATCCATCTTGGATTGCAGGGCGGACAACTGCATCAGATTGTCGTACAAACGCTGCTGCAACGCATCTTTTTCATGCGTTGTCTCGTCTTCTGCTTGTCTCAAAAGATCCACTTCCTTCTCAAGTTCGTCATGTTTCGATGTCAGGTCTTGTTCTAGTTCGGCTCGTTTTTCTAGCTGACGTTCGAGGTCTTTGACTTGGCTTGTTAGTTCTTGTGTGGTGTCTTCTTTCCAAGTGATCTCCCGTTCTAGCTGCAAAAGTTTGTTATCTCCCTGGTTGATCTCTTCCTGTTTCTCCTTCAGTTCTTCTCTTAGTTCTTGCATCTGTCAACATCACAAATTGAAGAAAGATATAGTAAGCCTTTCACATGACTTTACACAAAGGTTCAGATATGATTGGGAACATACAATCAAGCAAATTATTTTCTATCTTGACCAATCAGATATGCTTTCTTGAGTAGAAGAAATAAATTAAAGTAAGCTTATTTAATCACTCAAAATAATACATCAACTGTTCAAAGATGATTTTTCACAATCAAAGGATGACAAAAAAAATCTGTATTTCCATTCATCCAAATATTTCTGGGCATATCTTACAAAGTGTTAGGGAGAAATATTTTATCAGGCAAATGCAACTTGTTATGAAGTATAAAATCAGGGAGAATTCTACAAAATAAGGCTCACTTGAAAAAAATATTGAAAAAACAAATGATAATAAGATGTACCTCTTTATGAAGGTGTTCCACATTAGCCGGTGTTTTGTCTCTGGCTTTAAGCTCTTCTTCTAAACGGTTAATCTCCTTCTGGAATTCCTCTCTCTCCTGCTCTCTATCAATTGCTTGTTGCTATGTGGGTCAAATTCAAGATAGGGAGTAGTGATTAATAAAAGGATAAGAGTGAGAATTTTGACCGCACCAAATAGGCCATTATTTGGATAGTTTCTGAGTTGCATGACGACAGGATACTCGCTGCTTTAATTTCTAACCAAAGGGTAAGTATGCAATAAGTTGAATGTTCCACAAGTGAAAAGAACTAACTCGTTCAACTTACTTCAGATTGCAATGTGTTCAACCTAAAATCAGTTGGTAGGAGAAATAGTGATGGCAAGATATTGCTAAACAAATTTAAGTTTCAGACAATTTGTACATCGTGTTACTAGCTGTGGTACTAATTGCCAAACTGTTATGGGGTTTGCAAATGGTTAATCTTATATAATAGGGGGAGGGGGAGGACGAAGCTTTTCAAACATGCAGCACTTTCCCTTCTATTCATATAGCCTAAACATAGAATATTAAACTTACAGCCAAGAACTGTTTATTTGCCCTCTGTTGTTTCTCCGCCATCTCAATCTGCTTCCTCAAGTCTTCAATTTCAATTTTTCTCTCCTCTGCGAGGGCTTCACTCTTCATGATCTGTTCCTCTACAGCGCCCTCTATCGTGTGGATCTGTGATTCTAGACGCTCTTTGCTCTTGGAAGCCTGTGTTTCTACTTCATGTTTTTCCTCTGTTAATTGCTCTATTAAATGTTGTAGACGCACTGTTTCCTCTAGAAGACCTATAATGTTATCAATGAAGTTCAGAAGAGTTGGCAGTAAGTAAGTAATCCTTCAAAATATAGTTTTGATAATAGAATGTTCCCCTTTGTGTAATATCTTAGCTAACTTATACTCCATTCAAACTAAAATACAAACTTTTAGAGTGTATTCCAGCCAGTCAGGTGCATGACTTTAATAAACTGCTGTAGGAACTTTCCTAATTAAAGAGGGCACCAGGGTCATGTTTCAGTAAATGAATGTGTAGGCCAAGACTCCAGGTAACTTGAATCCCTGCTTTGTTGCAGTCATACAATTGTCTAATGGTTCTAAATTGTAACCAAACACTAGCAGATTCAGTGGGATTTGTTTGATGAAGAGGCGCATGAAATAGCACTAGGGAAGGCACACATTTGTTTTTGTTTTAGGTAACGTTAAGCGCATTTGAAGGAGTTTTGGGTCGGGCCTGCAAAGTTGGGTCAGTCTGTTATACTATATTATACTTCTCCTGGACAGTGACATAACTTAACAGGTGCAGCATTCACGCGCGCGTGTGTATCTTCCATCTTTCTATGCATGTGTTTAAACGCCAGCGACTCGAGTAGACACAAGCGTTTATTACTGCAATTAGTAAATGACGCGGTGATATCACTGTCTCATGGAAGGAGAATAGACTATAGTCCAACCAAACGTCTTTTTGTTGGCCTCATCATGCACATAATCCTGAAATAATCTGAGAATTTCTTCATTCATCCCTAGAATATGCAACGATATTGCTAGAAAGTTAAATGTACTTGCACATCAAATTAAGATTTTGTCATACTAATGTTATGTTAGTTATTAAGTGCACACAGTGCACCTTCATGGAAATAAATTAAACAAATGTAAATTAATTAAATAATGGCAAATTAACAGAATATTGTGTATCAGGAAAACATTCATATTAATATAAACTGGGCTCAAAAAGAAACTTGTAATTTTTCACATGGTCATATCTTGAAAATCTGTCCATCAAAATGAACCAAAATGACACACAGGATTACTTCAATACTCTACTCTAATGAAATGTCAATATCCAAACGGTTACCTTACTGACAGAACTGAAAAATGCACTGGCATGGAACCGCTTGATAAATCACATGTCACAGCCTGGACATTTCGGTAACATAGAGTTTAAGGTATGTGAAGAAGTCAAAACAAATTGAAATGAAGGTAATGTCAGTTACCCAAATACAGATATCAATAGTGTGTTTGTCCACCATGTGCTTGGAAGAATTCAGTGCATCTGCTACACATACCTTCCACCAGATTTCTGATGCAGGCTTGGGGGAGATTGTTTCACTCTTCCTGTAGAGCTGCTCTGAGTGTTTGTGCATTAACAGGCGGATTATCCCTTGCTGAAACACGTCGCTCGAGTTCATCCCACAGTTGTTCGATCGGATTGAGGTCCGGGGAACAAGAGCACCATGGTAAGAGTTCAATGTTCTCTGTTCTGTGTTTGGATAACTGACATTACCTTCATTTCAATTTGTTTTGAATTCTTCACATGCCTTAAACTCTATGTTGCCTAAAATGTCCAGGCTGTGACATGTGATACAGCAAGCGGTTCCATTCCAGTACATTTTTCAGTTCTGTCAGTAAGGTAACCGTTTGGATATTGACATGTCACTAGAGTAGAGTATTGAAGTAATCTTGTGTGACATTTTGGTTGATTTTGATGGACAGATCTTCAAGATTGAACATGTGAACAATTATAAGTTTCTTTTTAAGCCCAGTTTAGTTAATGATATTAATAAAATAAAGTAAAACTATTTTGAAGAGCATTACAACAACAAAAAAAGGTATTATGTCTCTTTGGTTATAGTGAAAAAAGGTTTTACTGCAGATGGGTTTCATTTTCTACAAAGGTTAGCTTAAAAATATGAGAATATGGGTATGGTATTCAATTGAAAGAAAAGTATTAACAGGTACAGAGCAACCCAAATCAGAAATGACGGACCATATCGCATTGGAAAATTACACCATTGACTGGAAAGGGGCCAATATTTTCAATAAACAGACAGACAAACAGAAAGATGGATCAGAGAAGCAATATGGATACAACAACAGTGGCCTAACATAATCAACCATGACGAGGGCATTTATTCCCAAAGTCTCATGTTTGATCAATTTATCACACTAATGTATCCTGGGATTGAGTACATTATGTTGTAGTTGAATGTTCTGTTCTAAGATCAAATACTAAAGTGCTCAACAAAAGAAAGAAAGTCGTACACTTTGTTATGGTCAATTAAAGTAACCTTTGATTGTTTTTTTTACCAAACAGGCTAGATAGACATGTGGATGAATCTTTTAGGCACATTTTGATACCAAATGTAACACCTAGCAACAAAGATAAACCATGATTAGCGCCATTTAACGAAAATTAGTCACTTTTCAAAAGTCACATTTTCAATTACTACACGGGAGGAAAATGGGTGGGTGCGAGGTCCACCCCGTGTGTGTCACTGTTATTAACCAGGATTGACCGGCGGGCAATCGATCACACTGAGCAGCCGTGTACACTACCTGCGCTGGGCGTACACATAGTGAGCGGGATATTTGATTCCGAACATAAAGGGCATTATGTGCTTGTTAACAATTGGTGTTTTCTTCCCCGTAGTGTATTGAAAATGTGACTTTTGAAAAGTGACTAATTTTCTATAAATGGTGCTAATTATGGTTTATCTTTGTTGTTGTTAGGTGTTATGTTTGGTATCAAAATGTGCCTAAAAGATTCATCCAAATAATGTCTATCTAGCCTTTTTGGTAAAAAAATAATCGAAAACTACTTTAAATGACCTAAACAAAGTGTACGACTTTCTTTTGTTGAGCACTTTAGTTTGAATCTGCCTATAGTAGCTCAGAATGTTCATTTGATAGTGAATTTACATTTCTAAGTATATTATACCAAGCAATGCATGTATGCTATGGTGATAAAGCACCCTAACTCAATTGACATAAACAGTATGGCATTTGTCTTGCTTATAATTGTATTTCATTTTCAATAAGAAGTTGTGTGTACTTTATGTTGGGTATTACAAATATATTGTGTATCTATATGTTTATGTATGGTCCCTACACAGCTATAGCTATCTAAATATCAACAGTGATCATTGGCTTTGTGAAAAATGGATTAAAGTGAAAATATCTGGCTATATGTGCTGAACTATTCTGTTGCAAATCACCTGTGACAGTTGCAAGGCATTGAACAATGTGTCATATAATAATGGTTCATAGCAATGTATTCTACAGGACTGAGTAATTTCCGAGCTTTAGTTAAATATGTGACAAAACCCTATTTACCACTTATGTTAACCTGCTTGTTTAATCTGTCACTAATCATGACTGTTGCATATGTTATGAATAATGGTTTGTATTGAAATAGTCAGCAGATTTATGAAAACAATAATATGATGCAAACAAAAAGGCAGCTTTAGCTAGGGCAAACTGTAGAACTGAAATGAACACACAATAGCGAGGATATTATTGGGGGGAAACTGTTGTTGTTGTTTTACACTTAATCACTAAAATCAATTTATAATACTTGTAAAAACAAATGGTCTAAAACCTACATGGGAACTATAAGCTATGACATCAATAAAAACACTAATATGTAATCATCTACCACTGTAAATACAAACACCGTGTTTAATAAAGGAACAGGGATAATCAATGTATAGATGAACCTGTTGTGGGGTATACATCATAGCTTTTGATAAATTTTCAACTCTCGTTTTTAGTGACTGAACAAATCTGAACACAACTTATAGAAATCAGTTAATACAATGTAGTGAAAATGCTCTAGCCTGATACAAAATCTATAATACTGAGATAATGCGGTTATTTAATTTTAACTCCTTTCGCAGCTAAATGAAACAAATAAAAAAGCAAAGATGAGCAGCTGTTTCTATTTAAGCAATATTATCAAGTGTATAAAACTAAAGTAAAATGTTAATGGGTAGTCATGACACTGATGTATAAATATCTGTGTATTGTATATTAACTAACCTTGCCATGCTTGCACTTTGTCTATAGTAATATCGAGAAATAGAGGAAAAGACATGATCAGAAGAATAAGAATTTGTCGTTCGCATCACATAATGTTCTATTCGATGGACCATTAAAACCACATCACATACAGATCTATTTGACGCACCTCTAGGCGCTTGGATTATTTGACTTTAATGTAAATAATTGCTCGATCAATTTTCCTCACAAGTATTTCAATATCAAGAAAATACTTGAAGGTTTTATATTGGTGAAATCTGCATGCTTATCTTTTGATTAACCTTGATAAATATTGTATTAAACTTTGAGATCTCTATGAGAAAAAATTTGTTCTCAAATAAATGTTACGTCAAATAGCGCAGCACGGGATGCGGATGATGAATTTGTGTAGAAAAGGAGAGTATAGCAAAATGGAATCCATTCAGTTAGTGGTGTAATCACATTGATTAAAGATCACCAACTTCAAATTTAGATCAAATTCATTCCACATAAGGACTTCGGAATCATCTGAATAGTTCTACTCACCACAGAGTCACCAAATATCATTTGTTCTGGTTATATAGTTGGAGTATATTCCGCAAATGTTTTTTGAGTTATACTGAAGTTAGATATGATATAGATCTCTTTGTTGACTACACTTCACTAGTTTTCAAAACGACGATCACATGGTGCCAATATCAGTTGAATGAAATAAGAATTTGTACGTTTTAAATAGATGAAACTTTTCAAAATTCTAAAAATCCACAAAAATGTACTATGCTAATGGGTAATTAGTCAGCACACCATTCCTATTGACTGAACGCAATTTACTTCGGGTTTTATATGAGTAGAGCCATGGATCACAAGTATCTTGTTTAAAATATCTTGAGGGTCAATCTTGTCATTTTGTATTTTTTTGTCTTACCCAAATGATCTGTTTCAAGTTTGTTTTGTTTTGTAATGTAATATTTCTGTTTTTCAACATGTTCTCAACACGGCTCTTCTGTTCTCCTTGCGACTGCCAGTCTCCTTCCCTCCATCCCTTCCCTTGCCTCAACCCCTCCCCTTACCTATACCAGTCTCCCTCCCTCCCTCCCTCCCTTCCCTTTCCTCGATCCCTCTCCTTACCTATATCATCTGCACCCAGCTTCTCTGCAATGATGCCTTTCTGCTGCTCAATCTGTTCCCTTTCCTCTGCCAGGTTCTTCTGTTCTCCCTCCAGGGTTTCCAATCTCTCTTGGACAGCACTCAATTCGGTGGCCATGTCGTGGCGATTCAGCTCAGAGGTAGCAATGGCTTCTACTAGTTCCTGCTTCTCAGCTTCAAGACCATCTAATAGACCTGCAATTAAATGTTTGATGAAAGTGTAATAAATTACATTGTTATAGTAATATCTGAAAATGTACAGTCTGCTCAGTTTTGGTTCCTACCCCTATTAAATGCAATTATTCTTGATCGTTTAAAATAATTGCTTGTGGGTGACAAACAACTATTTGATCACCCTTTGAATGCTGTAAGGTGAATGTATAGTATATGCTCCAACTGTGAATATTAAAAACAAGGCTAAACAATTGAGTCTTTTTGTGGATGGAAATGTTAGAAATGGTATATTGATATGTTGCAATGGGACATTTCAATGCATTCAGCAGATCTTTGTTGTATGCTATCTGCATTGGTTTGTTTCTGCAGAGCGTACATTGTTTTTTTCTATTGATAAAACATTGTTTGCAATTAATCCCCTTTCGACAAATTATGCCATTAACATGAGGTTAATAACAGCACCATCATCTAAAATGTAATACACATATCGGTGTTTCAGGAGCCATTTAGTCTGTGATAAGTGACAAGCCCCATGTTTATTCCATCAATGTGGGTAAAAGGGTCAATTACAAATAAGGTCAATAACCTTTCTATCATTGCATGCCTTTGCAGTATCGTTTTGGGGAGCTCTTAAGATCTGATGTCTTACCTTTGCCTTTTATGTTGTTGTATGTGGCGGCAAGTGCAATTGGAATAGATAAATATAAAATCATAAATTTGCTTTTATGCAATAAAAATCCCAGCTAATAAGAATCAATTCAGTCATAAGTTCTTATGTGGGAGGAAAAGGGATGGCAAAAGATGACATATCAGAAACCCCAATATGATACAAGAAAGATGTGATATGTGATAAAAGAAATGTGGTGCATTGAAAAAAGAGCTATCATATCTTTGCATTCCAGAATATGGATATGGAGCAGGCTGTATGGAGGATATCACTATATTAAACCATATATCGTGTGGAGTTATCCACTGAATAGGGAGCAAGGAGGAGAGGGAAAGGGGAGGGTGGAGAAACAACATATAAAATCTTATCTAGAGTTACAGAGGCCGAGTATATACATGTAGGTGTGATATATTGTATAGATCAGGCCTTCTCAAATGGTGGCGCGTGCGCCACTTGTGGCGCATTGCATTAGTCCGAGTGGCGCGCGGAAGGACGCATAAAAAATAAAATAAATAAATAAAATAAAATAAAATTTGAAAATTTGAAAAATAAAATAAAAAAGAAGAAGAAATATATCCTCAACTTCAACCACATCGCAGAGCCACTTCAGCCACTAACTGCAGTGGGGTATTAGTAGTAGTTAGTAGTAATTAGTAGTATTGATTATCACTACATTTGCTACCATTTTTGTACATTTTACCATCAACATTTCTCTTTATTTCTTGTACCATATTGCATTCAAATATAGCTCTCCTTATAGCCTCTTAAAAAGGGGGAAATCCATGAGCTTCCAGGGGGCGAACGTGGACCCCACCCGTTTTTCGCTCCGCTCGCTTCGCTCGCAGGGATAGTTAGTGGCGCTTCTAGATCACTAACATCTCACAAGTGGTGCTTCACAAAATCTAATTGAGAAGGCCTGGTATAGATTACAAACCATGCATGTTATGATATTTTTCTACAAGATAAGAACGGGAAGGAGTATCACAGCTTAAAATCATACAGGTACGAGAAGAAATATGAGAGAAATAAAGTGCATCAAATAATTTCCTGCACCAACAATGTATGAACTACAACTGATTTCAATCAAAATACCTTCAGTGTCAAAGTGAGTGTCTACCTCTTCACTCACAAGTGAGAGGCAAGAAATCCATTATGGAATATCAGAAGCGTAAATGCTAAACCTCAAAAAACACAGATGGTGGGAATTTTGAAGGACAAATATCAATTTAGAAAGTTTGATTAAAGATTTGAGTGAACCTTAGTGATAAAATTGCTAAAATCTGTCTCATTTTGTAGAGAGTTTACTGAGAGGGTGGGCCTTCCTATACAGTTCTGTTTCTAACTTAACAAACAAATGTAGGGAAGTATGTTCAAGATGACTGAAGACCTCTTGACCTCTTAGACATGTGTCCTCACTGCATCCCAAAATGATTGATCATGCAAGGAAAGGGTTCAGACCATACACTACAACTTATGAATATGTAGTTTTGGACAGCGTATACTATTAGATGTACTTTTTATGCTCCTCCACACTCTGTCAAATGCCTTTCAGAAGTCCAAGAACGCCATGTATCTTTTTACTTTGAAAAATATAGTGGCCTACATATGGCTTTCTTGGACTTCCGAATGGCATTTGACAGCGTGGAGGAGCTAAAAAAACAACACCCAATAGTACACGCTGTTCAAAACTTCACATTTATAAGTTGTAGTGAGAAGAAGGAATTACTATGCAAATCACTAAAGTAGAGATGTATCATTATTAACTTCGGTAAAATCTAGACATTTGTTTCGAAGGAAGACACATTGTGTAGTATTGGTGTTGAAAAGGCAAACTAGTGTTGAACCTGTATGAGCTTCTAATATACAACAGTAAGATCAAAAGGAAAACATTAAAGTGTGGGTAGACAAAGATAGCGAGATATTGATGATTGTTTATCACACGTTGACCACTAAGGTTCCTGAAACCATTTTCTCATTTACACACCAAGAGTGCAGGTTACTCAAGATTTCAACCACAATATGGTATTTCTATGACTAGCAAATGCTACTGAACCACATTACTACCAGAGTATTATGTTACTGGGTAGCCACAGCTTTAAAAGAATGAGCAGAAGTTGGCAACCACTTTATGGCATTCAGATTTTGTCACATTCCCCATTAAGTCCAGAATGAATTTTCTTGTATATTACAATCTTGCAGAATGCAATTTGCAACTTCGAGAATGGATGTGGCAACTCAGCAAGTATGCACAAACTTGCATCTTACAGTTTTGTCAACCAAATAAGTGAAAGGGGATGGGTTGGACAGAAAAGGTGAGTTTCAAACAAATTGATTGGCCCATCAGTGCTCTTTGTACAGAGTTAACAGTTTGATTAGTAATCACTTAGTTCATTAACCTTGTTAATGTATGTTGGACTATTGTTCCAATTTTCTCTTTATACACTAAAAAAACCCACTAGTATCCAATACTTTCATGTTGGCAGGAAATGTGAGCACATAATCAAGTTTAAAGGCACAATTTCTTTCATTTCAATAGAACCTGCAATCTTCTTTGATCGTAAATCCATACATGATACTGCAATGTGATTATACAAGATTACACTCTGATGTTACCCTGAACTTGAGGTTAAATAGAGTATACAAGTCACAAAATATTTGAGGTGGTTCAAACCGAGCATTACAAACCTTGCATCTTATGCAGCTCTACCACCAGGTCTTCCTTAGCTTCCACCTCCTGCTTTAACTTAGACATGATAGCCAATCTCTCTC
This sequence comes from Ophiura sarsii, assembly GCA_035610835.1. Classification (NCBI taxonomy): domain Eukaryota; kingdom Metazoa; phylum Echinodermata; class Ophiuroidea; order Amphilepidida; family Ophiuridae; genus Ophiura; species Ophiura sarsii. Next base: position 26,994,917 of record CM069443.1, read on the forward strand.
TCTGTAGCTCATCCACACTCTCAGGGACACCCTCTGTTGCAGTACTCAGTAGTCTCTCATGGCTGGCCCTGGCTTGTTGGATCTGTTCAGTCGCAGCGGAGACCATTTCTAGGAGTCGTTCCACGGCAGACTGGAGGCGCACATTAGCAGCTGTAGGTTTAGAGCAAAAAGATCAAGATTTGTAACAATAAGTTATATTCTACCTGCATAGTTATGGAACATGCAGATTGCACAGGAGTCTAATGTTTATATGCTTAAAATATCGATCAAAATTCTCCATCAAATGTCAAACTTTCACATCAATTATTCAGAAAGTAATACGGAGGGATAATATTCCAAGTGTCATCAGGGATACTAAGTAATCAATAATTTACATGGAATAATCTTTGTTGTCAATTGTCATTTCAAATTTGTATCAATTTTATGTCAATTGACATTTCAGAGTTCTATATGATCTCTAATAATGTTTTTAATTGATATTACATATATTTCTAATCTAGTAATAATCAGAACTACATTTAGGTTGAATGAGGAGTAGACTTTCCATATATTTGAAATATGGCTGAAATTCTCTATCAAATGTCAACATCTGTCAATTATCAAGCTAAATCGGGACAAATAATAAGGATCATATTCAAAATGTCTTGGCTGGAGTGCTAGTAATTAAAATTCAATATTTATTTTTATTAATCTTTTATGTCAACAGTCATTCAAAATGTCCATCAATTTTAATTTCATTTTTACTGATATTACATCAAATTCAAATTTAGCGATTAGTTCGACTATATTTACATGGAATAGGTGTAGGCAAACACAATTGTTAGAATTCAGGAAACCTTGCAGAGCTATTCAATTTCCGTGTTATTCCTGTTAGCATTAGTGACTGATTAAACTAAATTTCTGAGTATTTGAATAAAACTAGAATTTTTCCTACCCTGACTTGCCTCAAAAATAGCAAATACAATATGGAACACATCCAAATTGATATTAGTGCAAGGTGGCTACTTCATAAACACCTAACATATAAAGTTCCTGAGCAGATGCTTTGATGTTTTAGCTAATTTAAAATCAGTAATCAGTATCAAAATCTTAGATACATTAACCAAGCAATATATCTCTACTCACGCCATTGGGGAAAGGGCAGAATGGCAAAGCACAAATTAGATTAGCACTTTTCAAACTTATGTGTTAAACTGAACTTGCCAATCGGAAGCCACATCATCTGGGAACTTTAACTTTCTTGGGCTGATATCATGATAGGGTGCAGTGGCCATACAGACTTAATTGGAGTTTACACGGAAATGTTGGAAAAATTCCTAAAAATTGTGCAGCTTTAAAACTTATGTGCTGGAGGGTTTCTTGTCACTTTCCTTTAGATATATGCCATAACATAACTGTTTGTGCAAGTCTACATAAATTCTGTTCATATTTGTGTAGGCTGTTGATGAATCAGCCCCTCAAATCTGTTGGGCTGATGTCATGATGGCGTTATTGTAATGACGTCAAAAAACGATCCTGAACCAGTCCTAACTCTCTCTGAGCTCATTATCATAATTTAAGAAAATGTGACCTGTTATTTTCATATGCACAGTATAGGAATTTTCTATCCTAAAATTAGTAGTGTCCCTGCAATGGTGTTATATAATTTGATATATTTTGCCTACCTGAGACTAGTTCTTCTCCATCCGTATCCAAGTCTGGTCCGGCAAATATGCTCTCGGTGAGTTGTTGTGATAGCTCAAGTCCTTCATCACTCCAAGCAGATGTTACGCTAGTGTTATGGGATGTCTCTCCTGTAGGGCTTGGTTGTCGCAAAGGCTGGCCTTTTATTTTAATAAACAAATTTTGTTGAAAAATTAGTCTACATTTATATATTATTGAAACATGCTTTCTCTTTATTAAGTTAGTTTCTATTTCTTTGAAAGCTTACTGCTCAGACTCCATTAATAATGGGCACAACTCAAGTACAGTTCTCTAAACAAAAGTAACTTTACCAGGTTATAAATACACTCGTTACTCTAAAAATATAGTTCCAACTTCAAAATATTGAATTGCAAAATCATGATTTAATTTCTCCTCTTCAATTTGAGATATCGTTCAAGAAGATCAGTTAACAATTAAGAACGATACACCGAAAAGAATGAGCAATTACCATTTTGCACTTGGATTTTGAACATGCATGACAGTGTGACTTGTATGTATATGAGCTACATTGATCAATTGAAGCATCCTTGATCCTCATCTTAATATCTACCGGTGATGTTACCAGTACCGGTTAATCAATAATCTGTCTATCGCTACATTGAGCCTGCATGTATATAAGAACCAAATGCTAAAATGAAAAACAGACTTGGTTTTGGTTTTGGACACGTTGCTCTGTTAATATTCAGTCAATCTTCACATAAAAAGAAGACATTTCTTTACAGATTTATAATTCAATATATTTACATAGGAGCTATTATAGAAAAGAGTTAAGAGCATATTTATTACCTGATATTAGGCAAGTTAATTTTTGAGGACTGTATATTTTTCAGATGTGTTTTGCAAATTCTAGTTCAAGTGTCTGTCATTGTTCCCTACACACACTGCACTTATCAACCAAATCTGTGTTGGCTGCTACAGCTGCGGACACCTATACCTATGCATCGGGTTACCAATTTGTCACTATCGAGATCTGACATTAAGTCAACAGATTGCGCTAGAAGACATTACGCTAATGGCTCGATATCGTATAGGGGATGGACTAGACTAGTCTATGACTATTTATTCCAATCAACAATAATGTATCGCCCTAATGCAGTGTCTGACATGTTTTATAAGAGAGGTATATGGGGTCCAAACAAAGTAACTGGTTGGTGCTACTAACACACAGGTGTAATGCATCATGTTAATACTGTTTTGTTGTATTTGTAAGATGTGTAGGGATTTTCACTGCGAGGCTAATACTGATTTGAATTTTCTCGAGAATCTGTTTCAATAAAATCAAGAACTCTATTTCATTCACTGATAATGTTGTCTTCACATTTCTACAAACACATATTTAAATTTGGGCATAATCCTTTTGAAGATTCTGTCAAATCAATACAGGGTGTACCAAAAGTGTGTATAAATGCAAAAGCTTCCCATCTCTAGGAGAATAAACACTTTTGTCAAATCTTTTGGGACACCCTGTAATATGCATGTATCATTTACCTCCTACAGCTCCATGCAATTGTTCCATCTCTCTGCCATCATCTCCTTGGTCCACTCTGAATGCATCCCCTTCCCTATCATCAGCGCTGCCTTCCCCTGCCGGTCTTGTAGTAGATGCTGCCAACCTGGCCAGGTGTTTGTTAATCGAGTCCTCTGTTGCCATGGAAGCACGTACTGATCGGGATAGCACCTGCAAGAGGTGGTCATTGCTCTGTTGAAATGAGTTCCTACGAAATGGGCAGAAAATGAGCAAAAGATGATAGGGATTATTAACACATAGTCTACTGCTTGACTATACAAAAAGAATTATGAGTATAAATTTACAGTCAGGAGAATGGATGGAATTTGCATGAAAAAAACCTGAAAACCTGACAAAGTTTGTACAATAGCGCTATAAATTAAACAGCCAGAAAAGGGATGAAAATAAAAGAAAGTGGGGACATTTTGGGAACAACAAAGCCTGATAATTATCATGCCTGCATTGTGTCTATACCTTGCACCTTCATAGGCATTGTCAAGGCACTTTCAATGTAGATACAGAGACCAGTTGGACAACTGCTACAGAAACCTTTGAACTACAATCGATGCACATAATAGTTTGCACATTTCAGCCATCTTACATTGTTATTCCCTGTGTCAAACATATGCATGCTAACAATTAAACATTTGACATAGAGACCATCCCCTTTTTAAGTTTGCCCTCCCTCATCTAGGCAAATATAGTCTGGATCCAGTTCCTTTACTGTTTAAGACAAACATTGATCAAACGTCAATTAATTTAGAGTGAGGGAGGGGGCAATCAAATTTGATCAGATGTACCAAAGAGTGCCAACACTTTTAAACTGGATTGTATCGTAGATCAAAATATTGTTTCAACAGTGTTATAGCACTGTAATCTGCCTTAGACTTGTTTAAAGTCTATCATCAACATCAAATCCAGGAATCCTCCCCCCCCCCCCCCCCAATATGCACATACACAAGGTGGGTGTATAAGGCCAAATAAAAAAATAAAAACATGTTTAGCATCCCTGCCCACTTCCTTTTTGGTGTCCGCTTCAATGTTCTTTTCTTTTCCTCTTTATTTCAGTCACTACGTTTTTGTTTGGGTGTTTCAGAGTTGTTTATAACAGCTTTTAAAAGAAGTAACTTAACCCTTTTGGATCCACAGAACGCCAGAGCGTTCCTAGGAATAAAGAAATACTTAAAAAACCATTTAAATAATTTGTCTATATCTCAAAAATGTAATCAAATTTGGTATTATTTTGCTTGAAATGTCTTTTACAACTTGAAGCAGAGAGCAAAGACATTACAAATGAAGCAGAATTGCTATGATAGGAGTCAATCTCAAAGGTCAAAGGTTAAAATTGAAACCCTAAATTTAATTCGGATCCAAAGTTTTGCCTTTTAAACAGGTTTTGTGGTGACCAACCCCGTTAAACGTTTTAAAGAGGCCTCCTCCTCTGTAAGGTTTGCAAGTTTATCACTAACAAGGGCGAGTTTGCACTAAAAAGTAAAAAGGGCCTCCTCCATCCTATTTTTAAAAAGGTCTGGATGCTACACATGGTGTTTGATTTACTTGACCAAGTTGGTATCATTGCTATCACGCAAGAAGCCCAATCGCCTTGCCAATTGAACAATTTATCCCAAATGTTTACATACTGTCACTTGGAATACAGACAGAGGGCAAAGTACAATGTAGATTTGTCTTCTTTATAATCCTTACAACAACATTTAAGACTCATTATGGGTGGAGTACAGCGCACATGAATTACTCATCCATGATCATGGTTTGTGTTTATTGTATCTGTCACCATAAAGGTCACATTAATGTTGCTTTGATTTAGGGCAAGAGTGTGTGTATGAATATTTATCCACTACAATTCACTAAGGAAGACTGGTTGTCAAAACCCGTATGGAAAAATAGGAAGTTTTATACATGGAATTTTCCAATCAAAAGTCATATCACAACCACACTATTTTGAAAGATTGTTTGGTATACAATCAGAAAATTGAAATCTTACTATTTAGCCCCATCTTCTTGTAAATGTTCATTTTCTCAATAAAAATATTTGCTCTTTCAATGCATCATCACATTATACTGAATCAAATGCCCCACACACATAATTGTTATAAATAAGATTTTTTGATTCTCATTATTGGATTTTTGCCTCTATTTAATTATCCTTCATTACAATTATGTATGTGTGTTCTACTATGCATTGATCTGGCCTAACAATGACATTGGTTGTGTTTCCATTGTCTGTTTGTATTGTTACAATTAATATAAAATGACCAGTACATAACAAAAGAGGTCAGTAGTTTGAAATAAACTAACAATACTGTAGATTTGGCTTTAAATCTAATTTGATTAAAATTGAAATTAATTATTAGGACTGCTCCATATATACAACATATTAAAAATTAAAAACATATATATTTCCTTCAGTTGCACATCAGCTTTATTTTATTTTATTATTATGTTTAGATATTTATTTATTATTTATTTTAACTTTATTATAATTATTTTTGTGGAGGCTGGGGTAAGGGATTGCGAGGCCTTTAAAATATTTTATTTGTTTTGTTTTGTTATCGTTTTGTTCTTTATGTTGTGCTTTTTAATTGCATTTTTTATTGTTTATTATCCTTTTTTTATATTTTAGATGAACATTCTAAACACATTCTAAATATAATGACACAAAAGGACTTGACAAAATTAACTTGTCTCACACTGCTGTATAAATACAACATACACAATTATCTAGGTGTCTAGGTAAGCATATCGTTTAACCTATAGCAACGCAATGAAAATCAGTTTCAACATCCATTCTTGTTTAAAAGGCATTGTGAATATTCTAATAGTAAAGACAAACATAAACAATATGATTTTTACTTTCACTTTTGTCTGTTGTATACCCTTTACTAGGTTGCGTATCCCTTGATAGTCTGTAGCAACCTACTAACAGTGTTGCCAGTAGTACAATTGGGCTACTAAGTAGTGCCATTGCTTTGCCAAAATGTTCACTTTTAATGTATTCCTCCTGGCCCTATTTTTGGGCTACTATCATGGGGCACAATCTAAACAGCGTTTGCATCGTGCTTTAGAAAAATATCAATTGGTTACACTGCAACCTAATGAGTGTCATTGCTTGCCAGAGGTTCAGCTTTTAATGTATATCTATACGGGTTTCTCAACAATTTTGGGCTAGTTTTAGTCACAGGGCACAGCCTAGTGATATTTTTTGCCATGCTTTAAAGAAATATTGATTGGCAACACTGAAAAGTAGTATGAAGTGAGACCAGGAAATTGTGAGGGGTCAGATACATTGGTAGCGTCCTTTTGTTGTCTATATTCGTGTTGGTCATATCTTTCCTACTCTTCCTGTTTCCTTCTACCTAGAGACAAAGGTCACTACTAGCTTCCTGTAACTAACCACGCCAAGCCAACTTGAATGGTCCACATAGTGGATACTACCATTTCCTGGGCATAGGCATTTGTAATAATTAGCATGTATCAGCATTTTTTCACAATTACAAATTCTTTAGAATGTTTTGGGTAGATAATTCTAATAACTTACAAATGGAAATATTATCTATACTGTGGTGTTTTTATTATTATTTTAAAGTCTTTAATATTTATTCTAGCTGTGATCCTACAAACAATTATTATTTGTGTAAACATATTTCAGCAGTGAACATAATTTACTCCTTTTCCTTCACCCTGCAAAATGATTAATTCTGCCAGAATTCATGTATAATCATGTTTGGCTGTATGCTTAGCAGTTTGGCTGTGAATATATAGGATATGTTTAACATCATAATGGTTATGGTATCCCAATATGTTACACTAATCAAATATGTTAATTGATGTAATTACATTTGACCTGATAATGAGCTTCTGACCTTCATGTACATGTATGTCTCTTGGATAGGTTTATTGTAATAGTTTGGTAAATTGATAGCTTATAGGTCTACATTATTCATCGCATGATTATTTCAATTTCAATTAAAATATTGTTAAGGTAGCCTTGAAGGGGCATTCAAGGTATTGAAACATTGGAATGTACAACAACTAGTGTTAGAAATAAGATAAAAAATGGTTATCCAATGGATAACTCAGCAGAAAGAAGATTATGGTTATCCTCCACCATTTGTTGATATCCGCAAATGTTTCACTTGTCTTGTTGTCAAAATCTTGGTTATTGGTCGGATAATCAGGAAGGAAAACATGGTTATCCACCAGGACATTTTGTCATTTCGAGTACACAGATTACCAATATTTCAAACGCTGACTACATATCCATGACAATCTCATTGAATAAATTACAGCAATTAAACACTCGCCATTAATTGCGGGCCCTGGTCTAATCATATTTATTTGTTTGTGGTTTTTTTCTTTATTTAATTCATGATTTTATTTATTTCTTAATACTCTTCTAACCACCCCACTGCTAACTCCCCCACCCCTCCCACAGCCCAAAGAAAGAAAGAAAGAAAAAAAGAAAAGAAAAAAAAATCAAATCCCCCAAATGTATCATTTAGAAGGCTGCAAGACTGGTCCTTAGGAGGGTTTCCAAGACCTCAATAGTCCATGGCTATTTGAATTTGTTTCAATTTACATGTATTTATAATCATTTCTTTTTTGATCTATCAGAGAAAAATTCACAAATAGTATTATTATTTCATCATAATGTAAAAGATAGTATACAGAAAGTAGTTCAGATCAGCATTTGACTTATAAATATTATAAGTCAAATACTAGCCAACTTGGAAGTTTATTACTCATTGTTTTTAGGATTAGGAGCCAGATCAAAGATTTGACAAAAATATGCAAATGAGCTCATTTGCATAACAACCATATAAATATGCCCTAGCATTGATCACTGATAGGTCAGGTCATGTCTAACCATCCAAGTTTTGGTAGAGGTTAAATCAGTATATTTGATTAAGATTATATTTAATTAAATTAGTTGTTGTCTTTAAGCGTTATAGCTAATTCAACATTTTGACCAAAATATGCAAATAAGCTCATTAGCATAATTACAACCATATGAATTAGTATTAACTTTAATCAAAGATAGATCTAGCCATGTATAACCATCCTAGTTTGTAAGAGGTTAAGTCAGTCTATTCATTGAAGATTTATATTTAATTGAATTAGTCCTTGCATTAAGGAGTTACAGCCAATTCAAATATTCAGGCAAAATATGCAAATTAGCTAATTATCATATTAGCACAAATATAAATGGGACATAGCTTGGACCATTGGTGGAGCTGATCATGTTTTACCATTCTAGCCAATTTAGAAGTGTATCACTCATTGTTTTCATGATTAAGGGCCAAAATAAAGATTTGACCAAAATATGCAAATAAGCTCATTAGCATAATTACAACCATATGGATCAGCATTAACATTAATAAAAGATAGATCTAGCCATGTATAACCATCCTAGTTTGTAATAGGTTAGGTCAATCTATTCATTGAACATTTATATTTAATTGAATTAGTCCTTGCAGTAAGGAGTTACAGCCAATTCAAATATTCAGGCAAAATATGCAAATTAGCTAATTATCATATTAGCACAAATGTAATAGAGATCTAGCTTAGACCATTGGTGGAGCTGATCATGTTTTACGATTCGAGCCAATTTGGAAGTGTATCAGTTATTGTTTTCATGATTAAGAGCCAAAATAAAGATTTGAACAAAATATGCAAATGACCTCATTAGCATAATAACAACCATACGATTCAGCCCTAACATAGATCAATGATAGATCTAGTCATGTATAACCATCCTAGTTTTGTAGCGGTTAACTCAGTCTATTTCATTGAAGAGTTATATTTAATTGAGATAGTCCTTGCATTAAGGAGTTACACCCAATTCAAGTATTGAGCCAAAATATGCAAATTAGCTAATTACCATATTAGCACAAATATAAATGAGATCTAGCTTGGACCATTGGTGGAGCTGATCATGTTTTACCATTCTAGCCAATTTGGAAGTGTACCACTCATTGTTTTCATGATTAAGAGCCAAAATAAAGATTTGACCAAAATATGCAAATGAGCTCATTAGCATAATTACAACCATACGATTCAGCCCTAACATTGATAAATGATAGATCTAGTCATGTATAACCATCCTAGTTTTGTAGAGGTTCACTCAGTCTATTTAATTGAAGAGTTATATTTAATTGAGATAGTCCTTGCATTAAGGAGTTACAGCCAATTCAAGTATTGAGCCAATATGCAAATTAGCTAATTATCAAATGTATACAAATGAAAATGAGAGCTTGGTTGGACCAGCGTTGGAGCTGATCATGTCTAACCATCCTAGCTTAAGTTTATCTGTCATTGTACTCAAAGAGTAAGAGCTAAAACTAATAATATAGCAAAATATGCAAATGAGCTCATTAACATAATTACTAAATAATTATTATCCTCCATCATACATAGGAAATGGAATTGTAGGCCTTTTGTACTGTCTATAGAAGTAACAAAGGCCCAAACGTGTGTCTGTTGCAATTGTTTTGTTTCTGGTTATAATCACATGTTAGTTGTATGCATATTTTGTCAACCCACCTCTCCTTATTCACCACATCCAAACACAACCCCCAAAACGTATTCATTGAGCACGGAACCAGCAACACTGGGAACCACCAAAATAACACTTGGTACCACCAAACATGGTCATTTTGACAACCTACCCCTTATTCACCATATCAAAGTCCCCCGCCCCCTCACTTCCCTCGAGACAATCTTGATCATCAACAAAGTAAGTTCAGTTCTATTAGTATTTTTAGATTAATCGATTAATTTAATCAATGTAAGTATAACTAAAGTTATAGTAAATAAGGCACCTGATAGGCTTCAATGTTTCTGCCCCCTCCCCTCTCGAGACCATCTTGCCCATTAACAAAGTACAAGGTTCCTTTCACTTCTTTTTTTACTTTACATCAAAACTGTCAAATCAACTGGGTATTGAATAGGCCTAACTATCTTCCCCCCCCCCCCCTTATGTAAATCAAATCCGTGTTCAACCTCTTGAGATAATCCTCCTGCCCCTCTCACACCGAGACAATTTCCCCATCCATGCTCCTCCCACTGTCACTCCCTCTAGAGTCAATCTCCCCTACTCCTCCCCTGTAACATGCGCTCTCCCTCCACCTTTCCCTCCCTACTCCTCTCCAGACTATCTTTATCATGAACTCAGTTGAGTCCAATTAGTGTTTTTAGATCACCGTAAATATACATTTTTTAATTGACTATCTACCTCTATTTCCCCCTGGCCCCTCCCTCCCCTACCCTTTACCCCTAACCCTCTCTAGATTTTTAAGATCACAGTAAATGTATATTGTTTAATTTAATTGACTAAACAAACCTCCCCTCTCCTCCCTACCTAATCCACTTCTCAATTTATAATCAACAAAAGTTCAGTTCATTTTAGTGTTTTAGATCATTGTAAATGTTTATAAACTATGGAGATGATGGGTACGTATCACGTATCTCCCCTCCCCTGAATTTTAAGTTCGTATTGAGAACACACTATTTGAGAAATTGAATAATAAAATGAGGACACACCCCTTGAGAAATGGTATAATCCTAATTAGTATTTATCTAGGCTAAGTGGTCACGTGGTCTTCTGTGTGTTCTGCATGTGCTTGTGTATTTTTAACTCCAAAGTGTGTTAATGAACCTATAGCCTCTTTTCAAGCGAACGTGATCGCCGATCCGTGATGTAAACAAACTAAATAATTATGGTATTCCCTTTTTTAAGTGTAGCACAATTAATATATTTTAAGCACCAGAGCAGAGGTAGGCGACGCGATTTTTTTAAAACTCAACCATAGATATAGCGGAGCTGTAGGATTTCTATACCAAAAACACATGGCATCTCACCCCTCATTCACAATGGCCAACCCTTGTATTGAATTCCCGTTACTGATTCAGCTCCATTATTCATTAATTAGCGAATGCTTCGAGGAAGTTTATACAGCGCGCGTGAACCATCGCCCACACGAAACACGTGCGAATCAGTATTAACACATTGCGTACTATATTACAATTGCTAGGTCAGGATCGCGCTCGCGAGTGGACGGCATAAAAATATTATTTTAACAATACTAAATAGTATTTTAATCTGCATTTGTGAGCACATTTAATGAACAAACAAATATAGTGATGACAGCAAGATAGAGTAATATTATGAACAAATAGTATTTAAAAAATCAGAATTTAGAGGCCCATTATGAATGCAATCTCAGTCATTGTACACTTACACAAAAAATAGCATACGAATGGTTAATAACAAAAATATTAAGTTTTTGGGAAAGGGCGACCGGCCGCCACATGAGTTAATGAATTGCTGTTGTGATGATGGAAAATGAGACTTATTTGTGCAAAATCAATTTTTAAACAGTTGAAACTTTACTAGTTATTTCCTTACAATACTGTCTTCTCAATTGGCTTAATAAATAGTTTCGTGGTTTGTTAATTTTGGATTTCTGAGAGTTTACCAAGGAGTTTACCCAGGGAGGTGTATTACTATTAGTATAACATCTCTCTGGTTTACTCAAGGCTGCTACCAATTAACTATTATCTGCGTGTTATTATTGTTGTACTGTAGTATTAATCTCGACTGAACAGCACTAACCGTCTTTACTGCTTCGAAGATATGTTTGTTTATCCATCGGATCAATAAGTCCATGGTTTATCCACCGTCTATGGTTTATCCAATATTTACCAAGGCATACCACTTAAGCCGTCTCCTGCGGCTATCACACATGATCGCTATAGCCTCGTGCTTGTATAATATCGTTCAATATCAGCACAGTCCAGGATATGACGTATTTCATAACAAAAATTCACATTGCGTATGTATCCAAATCGATTTTCGAAACATTTCTTTCTACACATCTAAGTAAATATGGTTCACAGTATTCTTGCGATTTTTGAGTGATAACCATACCTTAACGAAAAAGTAGTTAGCTTTTTAACATTACACACAAAAAACGGAATGCATAACAATGACAACAGTGCCCGCAGATACGAGGCTAGTGATGCCGTGCGTCACAAGAACCTCGATATACATCGCGGTTAAAAATGAAAATATAATACCATCTTTGGAAATAGTGTACTTTAGATCCCAGCAATGCATCAAGTCTTTGACAGCATCATATAATAACAACAAATTACTTTATTCTACCATGTAGTTGATGCATACCTGGGACCTTAAGTACACTTGTTCCCCATTTTTCCTTCCAATGATAAGTTCCAAGAAAGGAATTTTCATTTAAAAGAAAAGTCAATTTTATTAGATTCATGAAAGTTAATCCCAGACCAGGGGTTGCATTCTGACGCGTCTGCGCGTCCTAGACCTCTCACTTTCTAATAGTGACGCGTCAGATTTCAAATTGGAAAGACTTGGGGGTCCCGATCAAAATTGAAGGGACCCCTTAAATTTGACGATGTATGGAAATGGAAACCTTAAGAAATTCTGTAAATTACATATCCATCCTTTCCTCACAATATAAATTCATTAAAACTGCCCATAAAAAAGTAAAATTTTCAAATACCCAAACTTCAGGACCCCTCAATTTCTTGGAGGGACCCCTTAAATTTGTTTTTGGAAGTCCTACGGGGTCCTGAAAAATGTCATAGAACCTCTCACATTTTTGATCCAGTGCTATCCCTGTCCCAGACCTACCTTTCCCCATTAAGTCTGTGTACATCTGCTTGTAACATTGCCAGCAAGTTCTCCCCTTCTTCATTCTCTCGTTCACGTCTACTGATAACAGCATCATTCTGGGAGACTTTCTGCACTAACGACATATTTTCTTGCTGGAGCTGCAGAACATAAAATACAAAGGAGAAATTAAAAGTTTGTAAATATTCATTGAAATGTTGAAAATTTATTTGTCATTAGTATTTGCATATTTTATTTATCATCAAAATTTGCATAAAAATGTAACCCCAAAACATGACCATGTAGTTATTTCTTTAGGCTGGTCAGGAAGGGTATGATTACATCTAGGTAATTATCATATTTCGATACAAATTAACAATGTTCTTTAAAATGTAACAACTATATAATATAATTATGTACACAATTGTGTGAATGTACAAGATGCTGCAAGAGAATTGAGGATTGTTAATACAACTCTTGCTTGGAGAAGAAGAAAAAAAGCAAAAAAAGCAATGGAATCTCAGTAAGATATTTATTTTATTAAATTTATATAAGGTATTTAACCTCTGTCACAAAGACTTTTTTTCCAACAAACCAAATTAGACATGTGCCACACACAAAACCAGTATAAAGTTGGAAAAATGATTTTGGATTTTATGTTAGGCATTCAGTTTTGAATTGCGTGTGTTTCAAGCTTTACAAATGATGTATGACACTTGAAAATTGAGTGGTCCTTTGTTCTTCAAAAATCCATATTTCACTTGAAAATCTTTATGTTTCTTGGTGATTTTGGTTACTTGGCCTGTATCTCTAATACTGTCTGGCAAATTTGTCCAGGTTTTGCGTAAGCCTTTAACAAATGGATACAGAGAGCTGTTAAAATGATAAACACCTTAGTTACAATTTACACTAATGTACACATCAGTCCTTTTCAAATCAGTTTGATCCATTTTTGAGATTGCCAACAGCAATCATTTTTAGTGTATAATAAGGAATATAACCCAATTATCCAATCTCATTTTGCTGATAGCTGAAATGGTTTGATGATAAACAGAATTTTTTTCTTCTTCAGGATTTAGCCAAAAGTGGGATTTAGCTAAGTCAGTGTATTATAATGTATGATAGGTATCTGATATTGTTGGACCACCTTAGTACATCTTGTAATCATTATTTTCTGTTAATTAGAGCACAACTTTCAGTTAGCATCGATTGAAAAGGCTTCTTGTTTGTCGTTTTGCCTCTGAACTTTTCATATTCTGTGCATATCCTTGTGGCCTTAAAAAAGGTTCAATCGTTTTTAAAGTTTTAAAAAACCCAGGGCAATTGTTCCCCATTTGCCCATAGAAAAGGGTTTTATTTTATTGTATTGCCTAACCCTGAACAATTCTAACTAGACGCTTGCAAAATTGCCCAATTTCAATCCTAATTTTGAGTGTGCTAAATCCACCCATAGCGAAAGCGTGTGGTTTGCAGCATGTCACGGCAAGCAGTGAAAATCCATGACAAAAACCAGAAGTTACGACAGGAAAACTTGCCCAAAGGAAAACCAAGTCCACTATCGGAAACAAATTAGCTAAATGTATATTACTAAATGTATATTACGCTGGGTTAAAAAGAATGCATCAGCTAAGCAGGTCAACTGTATACCTTGACATATTACAATCATACTGTTTTTTGTATCCACATACAGTGTTTGTGTAAAGGACGAGTTATCCACAAATAACTGTTCTTGTACTCAACAATGCTGTGTATTAATGCATGTATTATCAGGTACATCAAACAGGGTATATGTTGCTTGACTATCATCAATCATAATTTAATCAAATATTTATCTGTAGTTTTGGAGAAAGTAAACACAATCATAGAATGAGATACAGTAGAATGCAAAGGGTCTTGGTCGACTGCATAAATCACTTGACATTTAAAGGGAAAACAGGATCCTTGTATCATTTGACCAACAAAACTGGTGATACCTGAATTGATATTAGGCGTTTATTTTGAATTGCATACATTTTGAAGGTCATATTACTTAAAAGTCCTTAGCTTGAATTATATTACACATAAATACAGCAGCAGATTCCACAATAATTATTCACTTCACGTTCAGCAGGATTTAACTATCACCACATTTATACGCAAAGACAGAAGTGTTTGCTAACAAAATAGAACATCAGCTGGCCGGAAATAAAACTGTCATCTCATCAATCCAGGGTCTACATGTAACGACATTCTGATTTAATCATTACTGAAGCGATAAGTAAATATTCTCTTGTGGTCGGTGAAAAGATACACTTATGTTGCCTAAATTAATCTAAAAGATCTGTACAATTTTGTAAATGCTAGAAGTGATGAGTGTGATGTTAATTCTTTGCAGGCACATTTAGCAAACATTGCTCATTTTGTTCTAATAACTGCAATATGATAATACAACATGTGCAGACAAGACTACAATTTACTCCCTATCGAGTGCACACCATAGGAAAGTAGCACATAGACACACTATAGCAAATATATTACCAATTCTTTCTGCATTTTCTCATCTTGTATCTCACAATCCATTGGAGACAAATCTATTCTTGCCTTCTGTGGAACAATGCTATTGTCCATCATTGGGGAAGATATCAATGTGTCTTCCATAAACATATCTTTAATTATTCCATTTCCAAGTCCATCCCCTGGGATATCAACAGTCTCACCACTACTTACTTCTGACGGTTCATCATATTCATCTTTGGTCTTGTCCACACTTGAAAATAGGGTATAGTCTGCCTCTAGTGTTTCAGACAGATTTGATGCAATGCTTTCTGAACTTGATGTGAATAATTCAGAAGCTTGAATAACCAAGCTTGATTGTGTACGCTGTGATGTCATATTTACTATTATACCATTATCCATTACCATCTGTTCAGATGGGGTATTAGATTGCTGTTGCTGTTCCTCAAATGAGATTGAATCTTGCTCTTGGAAGACTAACTGTTGGTGATGTTGACTTCCAGTATTGGACGTTTCAAAGAAGGATGAATCTAGAGGGCTGGTGTTACGATGATGAGGCAAAGGGAAATTAAGTCCAATGACAGATTCCTGATCTGGCATCCATTCACCTGTATGCCCCGAATCGCAACCCACATGTAGTGTTGAGAGTACATCTTCACCTGATGATACTTTCACACCATCTTGCAGAGGTAAAACATCCTCAAAATCTTGCAATACTAAACCATGTTCTGCACCAGAATTGGGTGGACTACATTCAACAGAATCAGTGATATAAGAGTGAGAGACACTGATTGGTTGCAGTAGGAACAACGCTTGCGACATGTAAGCATCCTCATCAATGGTGTCGTCTAAGGGTAATGAAAACACTTCAGAAAATCTTGATGAATCACCACCGTTTCCCAGACCAAACTGAGAGGTGCGATTGGAATTGATAGGAGGTTGAGAATCCTCACCAAGATCCAATTCAGCTTGGGAGGATACACTAATGTCAACAATGTTTGGTGTTACATTCACTACTTCATTTCCCATTTCAATGTTGTATTGAGAAATAATATTCTTTGGCAATTGTGTTTTCACTTCAAATGTTTTGTCATGACTGGAAACATTGATCAATTTATCCTCAAACGTCATAATATCCTGACTAGCTGATTTTGAATCTGAAACCACAACAGAATTCGATGTAATCTCAACCATATTGGATGTAACAGTTTCACTTGTAGCATGAACCACATACGTTGCCTCAAAATCATCATCCATTCTCTCCCGACTTAACACATTTGTCTCAGATCTAACAAGTGAACATTTGTGCACATTCTCTGTAGCAGCACTTGATGTATATTCCTCATTTATTGCATGCTGTGTGGCTTCATACTCAGCCATAACATCAAACTGCTCCATCGACATCAACCCAAACTCATCATCATGTTTTGAAGGTATCACGGCTTGAGATAAGGCATCAACTTTCACCATTGTGGCAGCAGTAACATCTTCTACTTTACCGATGAGCACGTCATTTTCCAATAAAAACTCTCCAGGACTAATATCCTCAAATTGTGCCGTTTCAGAGGTGTGACCACTGCTTATTATACCCAACGATTTGGATGTATATGTACCAACTTCTGCTTCGTTCTTCAAGTGTAAATTATGTCTTGCTTGGTAGTCATCCTCATTTGTCCTTCCCTCATCTAGCATGGTTACCATAGCATGACTAACAAATACATCTGATGATGCCGCAACACTATGTTCATAGGAAAAGGATGCTGAAGATGTGGATGTGAGAGATGATTGGATTCTACTTTCGCTTTGGTCAAACAGGTTTTCAGAAACTATAATATGGTCTATGATTTCTGTATGGTTTTGAATTGATTCTTCCAAATGCTCATCACCATCTCGCATCTTGTTTGTGTCTTTCCATTGGTGGTGTCTCACAATTGCATCTCCTGATGAAAACGAGGAGTCTTCTTCATCATCGATATTGAAGGATATCAACAACTGCTCACTTGTTGAATGCATTGAAGGGTCTGCTGTCAAAAATTTGTCCTCTGTCAATTCTATGCTTTCATCAATATCTAGATCTAATTCATTGTCATCACTGTCATCACTAGCATCATCATCAAAAGATGCGCCTAGTTCTCCATACATTTTTGTGCTATCCACCGGTGGTTTGCCTGGGAAAACATTCCATTCCTGGTGTGTGTTTATATCCACAATATCTTTGGACAATTCTGCAGAATTATCGTCATTAATTTGGCTTCTAGAAGACAAACGCACATCCACCATAGATTCAATATCTTCGTCTGTGAGGAAACACTCAGATGAATTGCTAGCAACAATTTCTTCAATATCTGTGATAACCTCTGTATGTGACACAAGACTTTCACTATCAAGCCCCTCCATCTTGGTGGATGAATTGTCTTCCCTGCGCTTCTTTATTTTGAATGTACAAAACCATAAAACTAGAGCCGATGATTGATATGGCGAGACTACTCTATGCATTGAACGATCTGACAATAAGATTCTAATTATTATATATGCCGTTCATCAAACATACGATCTATCATTCTGTGCACAAACCATCATATTCATTCAGACTACAATTTTAGATCTCCATGGCAACAGCTGAATGCGTTCATTCCAAAGACCAATGAAACTCCACACACCGTCACACTTGTTAACCTATTGCCCTGGTCATATTGTGTTTCGTAGTTAGCCATGCATGCAATGAATCCTTTATGATGAGTTAGCACACACTTGCAAGTATCGCATTTCTATCCATACAACCATGGTGACTATATTGATAATTAATGCACTCGGTCCATGGTCCATCGCGGCTCTCCCAGCAGGGGTTGGACGTAGTAAATACATTGCATTTTAACCCACTACTCAATGTATAACAACCACACTACTTATACATGTAGTCATCAGAAATAGTCTTTGAATGCTGGACTGTAATATTCTCCTTTATATACACATCTCAAACCCATACAATAACCTCATCCCTAAGGACATCATCCACGACCCCAAGTCATCTTACATTACAAACAAATAACCCAACCCTACTTCCAAAACCCCTCTCATTCCCTGTATCTAGCGTACATCAAATGCCTTTTCTATTGTGTGCACATAACTGAACTTTGCCTTTGATGGATGAGCATATCCCAATCAAGTAAATGAGTGGTCTCACTATCAATTCATTCACCTTTTGTATCTCTTTTCCTTCCATACCGGAAGTGCAGGTGTAAACTAAACCTAGCTATTCCATTGGTTTGATGCGTGTGTAACGCCCATATTGTCAGGATTTGCCCCATGGGGACAGTGTAATTCATGGATTACTCCACAAAAACACAAGCTTTCATAATGCAATGTATACAAAATATTGATCTGGTCAGAAAATGACCAGAATCCTACAATAGGTGTATGTAAATTGACTCTATAGAGAGTTACCGGTTGTAGATGCCTTCTTTTAGAACAGCCTGATATTTAAAATTATACTTATGGATGTAGTATGTTCATTTATTTGTGTAATTGATTTACTCTATGCACTTAAAAGAGCCAAATGGTTCTCACAAAGAATAGTCAAATAATTCTGTGTTACGAAAATGTGATCGGGTCATCTACCTTTAAATATGGTAATTAAAAAGCCATACTTAGATGAATACAGGCAATGTACAATATACTTCATGACTACAACTACATTTGTTAGTACTGAGAATCAATGTGTAGACATTTTATGGCATAATTTCACTGCTATTGCACACAGGTCCCATGAAATATCAAATTGGTAGGTCAATTGCTATTAATAGTACAATAACTTAGTATGCCCTAGTTAACACATTTAATTAGAATGGGAATTTGAAATATGGTTCCTGAAAGCAATCAATATGTGAAATTTGTGTGTGTTACACAAATTACATTCTTGATTTAGATGATTTTAAACTTAGTGGTTTGGTTTGGTGGGTCCCATGATTTATGATACAGCTGAAATATTGATTAATAGCAAACTCTAACAAGTTTATTTTACACTGATTATTTTAATAACTCACATGTTTCATAATCATACTACATTCTATATGTTTTCATGCTCTTTGTTAAGAAAATCATCATGTAATCTATGGAACAATTCATATTCTATAATGAATGTAAACATTGTAAATGTATTTAAAGGTAGATGTTCCAATTGCTGGCCTGATTGTTAACTTGATGTTTTCTATTTTACATGAAAGGTCATCCTTTAAAATTGTCTCATTCCAAATTTTGAGTCGCATAACTCCAATGGTTCTAATTTTAGAAGCACAAGGTTAGAAGCACAAGGTCACAAGAATGTTGCCCATTGAGTAGTTCACAAACTGGCTGGTGGTTAACCACCTTTGGCAGTAATTCACCACATGTTAGCCTAAAATTTCTAAATGGAATATTTCTGGCCCCTAAGATTTTACAGACATAATGAGAAAAATATGGGGATTCTTCTGATATCAAAATATCATGTGAAGAAAAAAATCATAGCCAAAAAAAAGTTATCGGAACATGCACCTTTAATGCGCCGTCTATGTATTTAAAATGATGGCCTGCTTGGAAAGCAGTGCACAACGTCATTGAAGCATATTACCCTCAATAAAGAAAACATTTAACAAATATATAAATAATACATTTTATAAATAAGTACATCATTGACTAGTTGTAATGTACATTATAAGCATGATTTATTTCAATTACAATATTTGACGTGTTTTATCAGTGGAGGCCAGTCAGAAGTCAAGGCATGAAAATACCGTCTATTTTGATCATCTTAGGCCCATTTTGAAGTGGAAGTCCTATTCATTCAGGTTATCATTTCCAATTGAATAAAAAACATGATTTTTCTTATTATTTTTAAGTCTATAAATATGCATTTTCAATGCGATCGTAACATCGTAATTTTAATGATTTTAAGACGTCGTAGCAACAACAAAAATGCTCCCATAGGACAAAATATCAAATTCATCTGAATGCAAAATTGTGTTAAGGTTATAAGGTTCCCGACATAAACTCTTAAACATCACGGATATAATGCAGTAAAACAGCCTGGAGGTAGACGATTACATCCATGGATGAAGATGTGCGTAGTAAAAATATATAGAGAGACTAAATCGGGGTTTTTAACAAAAGGTATTCAGCAGGACTCTAACCGATGCGGAGAGAATTCCATAGATTTCTAGTCCATAGTCTTAACCGCTCGGCCATGCCTACTCATTGACGTGTCTATGTGTTCTCTAAATAATGAACTAGTGGTGAACTATTGAGTATTCCACAAAATTTTAGCCAAATTGAACCCAGTTTCAAGATTGTATTTAAATGTGAAAACGGTGTCGTTGCAGGTTAGATTTGGTATCAATGTGAAGAGCAATAAATTGATGATCTAAAAAGGTTATTCATTTAAGGTAGCTGTATCGGCTATTACACCACTGCAGAAAAACAACTATTGTGCCAAATGAAATATATCTATACTTTTTATTTTGAGACCACATTAAAGAAAAGTCTTTACTCTACCTATTTGAGAACTTTCAGATTAATTTGGATATTTCTTATGTTTTTCTTTATTTTTTGAAAATTCCCTAAATTTTTGGACATTTGAATATTTTCAGCCAAGTAGGAAACTGCTATGGGTCTGTCACTTTGGGAGGTTGTTAATAAACATATTACCTCTCTCGCCAGTTTTTGTAAATAAAGTGTTTACTTTTTGAGAAAATTATTTTTTAGGGATTTTTTTTAGAGAAAAGTTCAAATTGACACAAAAAAACCTAGAAACACTTTAATGGAAAAAGCTGGCGAGAGAATCTTCTAAATTTAATTACCTTTCATATGACACCTTGTTTGTTGAAATAGGAGCTATACTTCTCTTTAAAAATATTCACAAAGTTTGACTATTTAGTGTTTCTAGAAAAAATACAATTTTTTGGTTAAGTACTAACATTCCCACTCCTTTCAATCCATATTTTGATTTGAAATGTTGAAATAATTGCAATAAATATTATGCATTGGTATCTTGGCAAAAACATAATAGAAAAAACAAGTTCATCCTAAGGATACAAAGGGTTAAAAAAATAATTTATAAATAGAGTGTGTTTTGAGAAAAGAAGCAATTTGGGGGAATTTGGCAACGTGCCAAAAACCTAACACACAGTAAGTCTATGGGGTTTTTGGAAGACAAAAAATTTCTCCATTTGAAAACGGCTTGATGGAAAAAATTCAAAATCGGTGTGTGAGTTTATTTTGTCAATATACACATCCTGTATCTTTTTGAAGCGAATCTGAGCATGATGCCGTAGCCGATGTAACTACCTTAAAGCTTTCCATGAGACAGGGTGGTCAGGGCCACAGGAAATATACCTTATTTTTTTCAGTAATGAAAAAAAAAAAAAAAAAAATCTTCTTCAGAAAGTAGCGTTTTCGAGCAGAAACATCCCTGCAAACATGACTTTAGCATATAAAAATAATTGATTAATATTTTATTGCTGCCCTTAGAGAAAACCCCCCCTAGTCACATGGCGTTGAACCACATTTAAATGCCTTAATATTGGCATTGTATAAGGCTGACATTTTGGTATATTGACTTGCACTAGATAGGCATTCTCTTTCCAAGGAAAAACATAATCGCGTCAAATACAATACACTCACTCAACGTTGGCAACAGACCGAGGCACTCTGATATACTACATCAATATTGATATTTTTGCCTGCCAAAATATTAACATTGAAACGCTATCCAGTAATGTCACACACTTTAGAGCAATGGCCTCACGGAGAAAGGACACAAGAAACAATTATCACATCAGTGTCAAGATATGTCATTTAAATATCCTCGCTATGCACTAACAGAGTAATTAAGTTATCATTAGATAGTTTATATGTCCACAGACACTAAAATATAATTTGGAACAAAATCTACAGTGAATCCGATATAGCCAACAGAAATGTGGCAACTTAGAGCAATTGCCTCACTGAGAAAGGACATAAGAAACTATTATTGCATCAAGTGTCAAAATCTCAGATAAATGTTATTGCTATGCAAACAGATTAATTCAATTACCTAAAGCAATGTGTCGCTATGTCAATATAAGACTTGACAGTAAAACTCTCACAGCAAAGGCTGTGTATGATAATTGAAAAAATATCAGTTACCTAAAGCCTAGTGTAAATAATATGGTATTGAAGAATTTGCCTGCAAAATGCACACGTATAATTACCTGTGATAATTGGAAAAATTGTACAGTGACCTGATATTGAAATCACCCCAGAGCTATGTATTAAATGGATACATGGATAGTGGACACTGGATACAATACATCACAGCCACGGTTTCAGATTCAAAATGAGGCAATCATCAAACAATCTTCACCGTAAAATAACACAAAACTAAACCCTTTTTTCAACAAAATTCATATCAATGTGGTTTATTTGGGTTTTCATACCAGGGAATCAACTGTAATGTTTCGAACAAATGGCATCCGATGATTACGGTCTATAGTACTGAATAAATGTTAAATATAGTAATGAATCATGGTTAAAGCAAATTCATTTTAATTTTGTGCAAATTTCCCTCAGTTTCTTGGAAAAGCATTATGTTATCTATATTATAATACGATACTCTCTGTCTGTCTGTTTGTTTGTCTGTGCGCGCTTTTTCGTCGCCTTCCCGGGGTCGGGCGGCGTTCAAACTCGGTGGGTGGGTGCAGCTCGGTCCCCGCAAGAGCAAGTTCGCATTCGCTAGAGCGTACGAGGTCAAAGGTCATCTAGGGGTCAACTTTTTGAAGTTGGTCGGATCGTGCTTAAACTCGGTGATCACGATGCTCGATGCGAGGCGAGCGTGGCAAAAATAAAACGGGTCGGCGTTTGTTGGGTCTTCCGGGGTCAAAGGTCGTCTAGGGGTCGAATTTTCAAAGTTTGTCCGATCGAGCTTAAACTCGGTGACGGGAAGCCCGAATGCGAGTTGAGCGTGGAACAAATAGAACGGCTTTGTTTTTCTTGGGTCGTCCGGGGTCAAAGGTCGTCTAAGGGTCGAACGAATTTTTAAAGTTTGTCCGATCGGGCTTAAACTCGGAACTCGGTGACGGGAAGTTACTCAAAGGTCGTCTAGGGGTCGAATTTTCAAAGTTTGTCCGATCGGGCTTAAACTCGGTGACGGGAAGCCCGAATACAAGTCGAGCGTGGAAAAAATAAAACGGCTTTGCTTTTCTTGGGTCGTCCGGGGTCAAAGGTCGTCTAGGGGTCGAATTTTCAAAGTTTGTCCGATCGGGCTTAAACTCGGTGACGGGAAGCCCGAATACGAGTCGAGCGTGGAAAAAATAAAAAGCCTTTGCTTTTCTTGGGTCGTCCGGGGTCAAAGGTCATCTAGGGGTCGAATTTTTAAAGTTTGTCCGATCGGGCTTAAACTCAGTGACGGGAAGCCCGAATACGAGTCTAGCGTGGAAAAAATAAAACGGCTTTGCTTTTCTTGGGTCGTCCGGGGTCAAAGGTCGTCTAAGGGTCGCATTTTCAAAGTTTGTCCGATCGGGCTTTATGCATGCATTCTACAAACCACCAAACCCGAGAACCGACAAACCCCGGGTGACCGCCCAAACCCGAAAACCGACAAACCCCGGGTGACCGCCTAGTTATTATATAATATGATTTTTTTTTGGAATATAGACGTGTTAAATATACATCTCATGCTTTAAAAGAAATACTGCATTTCGCATATCATTTTTTACTTTAAAAAAGCGCATTTCGCATAGCCTTTTCAGGCTTTTTCAGGTTTCTTCCGAGACAAACATTTTTCCTGATCATTAATTTCACTTTAATTTCAACTTGAATCACACATGAGGCAAATGATACAAAATGTGTAGGAATTTAATAAAACATTGAAATATATAAACCATGTGTATGGATTGTTTTATTTTGACACAATATGTTGCAGAGAACCTTCAAATGATAATCCACACCCAGCATGACTAGGGCAGGTCAGCTGTGCTAGAATTCCAATTAGAATTCCACTGAGCATAATTATTTAACAACACATTAAAAATGGATCATTTTTTGCTTTTTTATAGATCTATTGGTTCTTATGACTCAAATTTTTATTTAGTAACAACAAGTTTGCGCCCAAAGCTTGCGTCATCTTGTACACTAACATTTAACACAACTACAGCTCTAAAGACTAAAGCATGTTAAATAATTCATCATTTAACCTTTTGTATGTCAGATTCCAATAGTCATTTTATGCAACTTAAATGAGGATTAACGGTTTCACCATAATTCAGATAAATGGCTTTCCTAACTATAATTATAATAACTTGATTTATTTCTACCCTTGGCTATTATAATATGTCTGCCAGGATTGGATTATGGGTCTGTAATGCGACTTAGAGCATGTGTCTAAATAGTGCAATGCAATACACGTCACACACATAATGCGCTTACCAATAAATGTTCTTAACTGCGCCACGTATTGTGCATCAGAGACACATTCGCACTAACTTATAAATACATTTCTCTTAATTGAGCCAGATTATGTGCTTACATTGACAATAATCACTCCAGACTCAACTTAAGTCCTGTACTTAACTCAGTAACTCACATTCTACTCCAAAATCTAGATTATCATTAAAATCTCGACAATGTCTTATGTTTTCCGGTATCATCATTATTTGTGGGATGATGCATTTATGTGCAACTTAAATTTTCATGCTCTCACTCTGCCGATTTCAAACAATTTTGCAGGGTGTTATTATATGTTCAAATGTTTCCCAAAACACAACTATGCAATTAACAAATACATTTGCATGCTTTTTTCCCCGGAAATTATTGGGACTAAGAAGCGCAAAATTTAACGTAACTAAATAATTTGCGCTTGTACAGTATTTCTATAGCTGATGAATATTTGTTCCACATTAGAATCCCACAACCAACCAGTCAGTTGAATGTTCTCTTAATACGTCTGAATATATGGAGTCGTTGGCCGCTATATGAACTCCATCCGTAACTGTCTCTTACATTTGTGCCTAGTCTCTTTACCAACGTACCTTACCAACGTACCTTGGTATGATAATTATACAGGTGTATGGCAGAGATATGGCTTGACAGGTACAGACTACTAGAGTTACCAAATGTGCCGCAAGTGTTGGATGGATTTGGGCTCAAGTGTTTTATGCGCGTCAAAAGGGGAGGAAAGAATGATATCATGCATTCTATTATGGATAGCAGTGATTTGTTTTGGTTATATTGCAACCTATGTTTTGCGGCATATTTTTAAACATGGTTTTGTTTTGATTTTATTTAGATTTTGAATAGAAATTGTGCTATTTCATGTTCCCAACTTGATTTTAATACAACGCGATAGCTTGTAATTAGAAAGAGTTATAGAATACTTTATGCAAAAACAATCCATATTGCAGATGTTTGCGATCGATCCATTTTTTGACAATATTATTTGGTTCAGTTGTAAACCCAAATGCTGGGTTACAGATTGTGTGTAAATTTCTAAGTCAACAGGCAGGTGTGTCGCATATTGTTTTCTTTACAATAATTAAATATAATTACTTGTTATTACTTTTGGTATCAACAAATACAGACATATTTATGATATTTTGTGTGGTGATAGAGTAACTTGGTGGGTTTTAACAAAGCTTCCTACCAGTTAGAAGCTAAAAATTGTTTTGATCACTTCGATGACTAATTACAGAGAGCAGTACAAAACCATAAATAAACTCTGTATTACCCTGGATTTGATATTCTATTGGGAATTATTGGGCAAATGACAAACAGCTTTAACAATTATTAATTTGATTTTTGATTTTATTTGATTGATAATTCATATGAATCTTCTAATATCAGTTACATCTGGGGTGTTTTTCTATTCTTTAGAATTGTATTATTTCAAATTGAATTCCAAAAGCTAATAGAATAGTCTAATTATTGAAAACAGGCTTCGCTTAAACACCAACAAAAATTGTGCACACACGAGCTACAAAATACAAAACACAAAATAAATAAATAAATAAATAAATAAATAAACAAATAAATAGATTATAAGTTAAACCATTTGGAATGGTAGTTAAATAAATAAATAAATAAATAAATAAATAAATAAATAAATAAATAAATAAATAAATAAATAAATAAATAAATAAATAAATAAATAAATAAATAAATAAATAAATAAATAAATAAATAAATAAATAAATAAATAAATAAATAAATAAATAAATAAATAAATAAATAAATAAATAAATAAATAAATAAATAAATAAATAAATAAATAAATAAATAAATAAATAAATAAATAAATAAATAAATAAATAAATAAATAAATAAATAAATAAATAAATAAATAAATCAATCAATCAATCAATCAATCAATCAATCAATCAATCAATCAATCAATCAATCAATATCAATACAAATAAAGTGAATGAATATACAAATATTATAAAAGTAAAGCCAACTCTCTATTCATATGGAAAGATATCATGATTTTCAGTTCCCTTCAAGGGTTCAAGTCAAATTATAATCAGAAGATTTGATTTTTTAATAAATAAGAAAGTTACAAATCTTACCTTGTTTGCCTCTTTTGTAAGCCTATCCACTTCTTGCTGGTACTGTTGTTCTTTCTCTCTCAACATAATATCCACTTCTTCTGTAATGCCGTATTCATATGCACAAAAACAACGCAAAGAACCATCGTGTTAGTAAACATAAATCCCCTGGCAGTTGTGTTATATTCCATTACATGTCGGTGAATGACACTTGCATTATAACGTAATATTACGAGGGCTTTCCCTTAGAGTGTGAGTCACATAGTATTACTCTGTACGGTCCAGTGAGTAACGGAAAAAGGAGGAAATGGGCACAGTATGTGTGTGGGTATTTAATAACATGTGTCTGTAGTATATCAGCTGCGGTGTGTATACATTTAGAGTTCAGTGCGACATCCTGTAAGGTAGATTGCGTTAGTAGGTAACCAAGGTCAGGATGATAACTGTGTGTAGACTATAGGGGGCAGTGTGCAAGAAAGGATTGTGTGTACCAGATGGTGAGAGTCATGCCTAATAACTTGTATCTCTACATTGTGTTTGTTCAATGCAACATCAAGTATTAAGGTATTGCCCGGGGGGGGGGGATAATTTGTTGGTAGGGATGTGCCACAAGCAAAATAAAAATTGACCCAAACATTCACCAATTTTAGGGGGAAATGGACCCATATATTTACCAAAATCCCATAATTTTCATACATATTTGACATATTTTGCTAAAATTTCTGTGAGAAATAGCAAATTTAAGGATTTTAGACCCATAAATTTACCAAAATGGCTATGAAAAGGGGTCATTCATTTACCAGAGGGGTGAAAAAGGACCCTATTTGGCAGCACATCCCTGGGTTTTTTTATGTATTCATTCATATTGAGTTGGGAGGGGTAGAGGGTTTTTTGGTGTGTTTTTTACTCATATCAGGAGGGGGGGGGGGGTTACCTGCATAAAGGGGATTTTAAACGTCCTACCCCCACCTGAAAATCTAATGGTGCATCCCTTAGCATTTGTAATGTTTAACTCTGGCTAATACAATGCATAAGTCAACCAAAACCTTGCAGATTATGTGCTGAGTAGGACTAACATCCATCACAATTAATGCAATAGGCTAATAATTATTAGAAACCCTGTCAATTTACATCAAAACATGCAAAAATGTATCACATACATGTACACATGCATGTGTGCACACAGTCCAACTTCACTTCAATGCTATAATGGTATTTACTGGGAGAGGGACTCACTCTTCAAGTTGGCATGTATGTAAGGTAGGGGTGAGTCATTAAAAGAGATGATTTTGGACATTAATTGTTGTTAAAATTCTTAATTTTGAGAAAAATGTAAGTCATGTAGTGAAGCTAGCTGACAGGGGGGTAACAGAGTAACGTGAAATGAGATGGTGGTCATACCAACATTCAAGTGAGTGCCGGCCCGTGGTTAATCATGCAACAACTATGTGACAACTACAATGCAAACTCACATCAGAGAACTACATGAACATATCATTATTCAAACATCGATTGATGTTTAAAAGTTTCGAAAGCACTTGTGACATTTAGTGAAATGAAAAAGAAGTACAATTTATATTTTGGCCAGCACAAACCTAAATAGATGAGATGCAATTGTGCCGAATAAAGCAGCGACAAAGTGAACAAAAATGAGTAACCACATGTATATGATATTCATATCAAATGAAAAAGGTTGAAATTTCATAAAATATTAAAAAACAGCAGACTTTTTTAGAATGAAAAAAATCTTTTTTTAGATTTTTATCTACAAAGTATCAGGCCTGCTACAAATGGACCAATCATGCAAAAAATACAAAACCAGGGCAGGTAAGGATTTTTCTCTCATTTATAATTATCACCCCCATAAACCAAAGGCAAATTTGCAATAGCTTAGCATGGCTAATTAATGATTATATAAACAACTCCTGCCTCTCAAAAAATGCTCTGATTAGCCAAACAGATGGCATGGTTTTGAACCTACATTTCTAAAACAACATTTAACAAACAAACAGACAATACAATCATGCAAGAGACAATGAAAAACATATTACAATGGTTGAAATGCTAAACATCCATTGGCTAATTAAGGTCACAGAATTAATCCACCTTAATTTAAACCCTGTTAAAATAAACTTAATAAGTTCTGTGAAAAAATCTTGTCTCTAGAATATTAAAAGTAAAACACATCTTGCTTTGTTTTGTTAGTGTTTGTGTTGTTAGTTTTTCTTCCATATGAAAATTATTGAATTCATATTGAATTTAGTTTATTTATACATATACAGCATGTCTTAAATTGTATACATGTATGACATAAACACATTTTGGGAGCAATTCTAACACAAGGTAGTTACACACTTATGTTGCTTTCCTTTTGCTCATAAAAGTCAGTTTATCGGTGACAAAATAATGATTATAAAATATTGACAAACAAAGGAAAAACAAATGCTTTAGATAATTTTTGAGGATCCTTCAAATGCTAATATCATTTATGGAACTTAAGGTTTTCATCAAATAAAGTAGTGCAGATCATTAATCCAATCAGACTGGTTATGTTTGATCCTTTACAAAAAAAGAGTTGTGTTGCCCTCATCCGGCTGGGTCAAAATTACCAAAAATGTGGGCGGGGTTTGTTTTGTTTTGTTTTTTTGATTGTTTGTTTTTTTGATTGTTTTTAAAATTTAAGCGGTTTTTTTAAAGATTTTTTTTATATTTCAACACTATTTTTACCTATATTCCGGTTGATAAATGTGTGTAAAAGTAAAAGCCAACGAAACCCAGAAAACCAAACAGCAAGCTCGGGTTTGTACTCCACGTCCAAGAAAGAAAATGCAACTAGTATATCGTTTTTATTTAGTCTCATTCTCTCCATCGATGTATTTAATTCAGTATACAATATAATATGTGGATATTCCATACTTTCAAGCAGTTTCTGTTATAGAATCAAGGGTGAATATTTTTTCATAGATGTGTACTACAAGTAAATATTCACCATTGGGTAGAAAATACAGCCAGTATACATTTTCCTTAGTATCTTCACACATGTTGACTGAAATGATAGGTATAAAATTTGGTCGATTTGGTGTACTAAAAATCCGGCCAGCAGACCTTCCCGATTTTAGGCTTGTGAGGCAACACAACTCTCTTTTTTGTTGCCTAATACATGTACGTCTTGTAACTAACACTAACTGTTTGTACTTTACAATGACAAAGCTAATGAAATGATCAAGCTAAGCCATGCATGTAAACATTTCTATAACCCTTGTAAACATCCGCAATTCTATTCAGGTATTAACCTATCAACCAGTTATAGGATATGATTGTTCAATGCAGTGTTTTGTATTAAGCCCAATCTGAAGTAAAATAAGTAATCATAGGATACAAGTACTAATATAATATACGTTGAATAGAGTTGCAGATGTCACAAGGTATAAGGACGGATACACAAGAGTACCAACTCACCTTGCTTGATGGCTGGCATATGAATTATGGAAAGAAATCATTGTACAATAACGATTAATATCATTAGTATAGGACTACAATGATGTATCTTTTTAAAATCTTATTACTAATATAGATTGTGCAAAATTAAATCAGAATATTTGAGAACTTAACAATCATTCATTCACAGGGAGGATCATAACCAAGGTCTTAGCCAGCAATCCGAGGGCTCAGAAACACAAGGCCTCATTTCCTTTTTTTCACAAATGAGATTTTGGTATCAACATTTTCAGAAAGAAATTCTCTTTCCAGTAACACGGCCGTATCTCCATGACACAACCGCTTTCAAGTTATAGCCAGTATCACAAGGCCTCATCTCCATTTGCCCAATGTGTTTAAAAATCTTCAATAGTCTTTTTCTCAGAATGGTTGAAATTGAGATAAGGCCTTGCATGTGGTCCGTTCTGAGCCCTCGAATCCATCTTTTGATCGGGTAGTTTCTGAAGTAGATTGGTGGGGAAATCCTCAATCCGTCTGATGGACAGATAGTCTTGGACCAACATTTGCAGAGAATTTGTGTCTACTTAGTCTTGATCAGCAGTAAGTTTTAAAACTATCCTCAAAAAATGGTACGTTTAGCTTGTTTGGTTTTTCCGATATGGTTCATTACAGAAACCATGCACAAACTGTCTTATCCACGGGAGCATCCTTTAGTAGAAATGGAATGCACACAACGGAATTGTCCATGGGAGCTGTATCGTAAATACACACGATTGGTCACAATGTACTCTTCCCGTGGACAAGTCAGTTTTGTGCATGCTTTCTGATATGAACCATATCTAAAGAACTAACCAAGCTAAACATACCATTATTTGAGGATAATTTCAAAAACTTACTGCTGATCGAGACTAAGTAAACACAAATTCTCTGAAACTATAAATGTGGTTGAAAAGTAACCTTAAACTAGGGTCAACTTATTTTTGAACCACCCGGTAAATGTAATTTTGGTGTCATTCTGTAATAAACTTCACACTATATTTTATAATGCACCTCATTCCATAAAAGGTGTGACTATAAACAGCACAGTGATAAGGGCATTACAAACTCATTCCATAATATTGTATCAATTCTATTCTCGTCTCAACTCACCTTTCTGCCTATCAGCATCCACCAATAGTTGCTCCTGAAGTTGTTCCAATGCCTCTTCTACCTCAGCTCTCTGCTTCAGACCTTGCTCATGTAAAGCCAACGCCATCTTGTCATCATACTCCTTCATTACCGCATCCACTTCAGCCCTGTGTTCCTCTCGCAATGCCGCTATTGACTCATCCTTCTGCTTCTCCAGCAATTCCCTGTCTTTTACCCTCTGCTCTTCGCTGGCATTCTGCATATTGCATACTTCCTGTTGATGAGCTTCTTCCAAATCTAACTTTGTGCTTTCCAATTCTTTCTCTGAATCCATGGCTACAGCTTGGAGCTTGTCTTCATGTTCAGCTCTCAGCTGTTCAATTTCTTGTGCATGTTTCTCTTTCAATTCAGTCAACTTTTTGTCATGACTGTTCTGTAGCTCTTTCATATTATCTTGCACTGTCTCAATTTGATTTTCCAAGGCTTCTATTTGATCCATGTGTTTTTCTTCCAGAGATTTCTCCAAAGTTTCTCTGACGGTATCCAGCTCTTGTTGATGTGAAGCCTCAAGTTCATCTGTGACCTGCCTGAACTTGGCCATATGTTCCGCCACAAGCTCATCCTTGAGCTCGGATTTCTCTTCTTCATAGCGTGCCTTCATCGCATCCATCAAGTCTTCGGCATTCTCTATACTTTTCATTTCCTCTGTCAGTCTCTCCTCCATCTTGTTCTTTTCATCTTGAAGTTTCTCCTCCATCTCAGATTTCATCTTTGAAATCACCTCAACATGCTCTGTTTTCAGCTGGTCTATTTCCTTCTGGTGTTCCTCTATCAGTTTATTACGCAGCTCTTCAATTTCACTTGCTTGATTCTCATGCAGTGATTCCTGAAGTGAAACCTGTTCATCTTGGTGCTTAGAGGTCAATTCTTCCCTGAGACTTACAAGTACTTCTTCATGCTCCTGATCTAAGGCTGACATCGATTCCTCTTGGTCTTCCACAAACTTGTCCATCATCTGCTGATGTTCCTGCACAAATTTCGCCTGCATTTCTTCCAAGTCCTGTAACGACTGTTGCTGTTGGGTCAGAGTCAAAGCTTCAATTTCTTCCCCCATGGTTGCTTTGATCATCTCTAGTTGATTATCATACTGCCTCACCAAAGATTCTTTCAATGCCACTACTTCGGGTGCTTCCCCACTTTCAACATCTGCTTTGATCTCTTGCAATTTCTGCTCGGCATCTTCAAGCTGCCTTCGTAAGTTGGAAATCTCATTGTCATGTTTTTCTTCCATCTGTTGACATAAAGCATTCTTCTCTTCCTCATACTTTTCCTGAAGGCCGTTTTCAATTTTCAACACCTTATCTTCCCACTCTCTTAATTGCGTTTGAAGTTCTTCTATGCGATCTTTGGACTTTTCAAGCAGTTGCTTTTCTGCTTCTCTCTCAATGCGCAAGCCTTCTTCGTCTCTAGCAGCATCTAAAGTGGCTTCACTTAATACCCGTGCAACTTCTTCAGCGATTTTTTCTTCAGCCTCATCTGTGATTTTCAGCTTTTCTTCTTCCATATCATTCCTTAGCTTATCAAGTGCCATTGTGTGTTGATTCTCAAGATCTGCTATTGCTAGCTTGGCTTCAAGACCTTGTTGTATCATAAACTGCATGTTCTCCAATTCTTCTTTGTGATTTTCTTTCAAGCTGGACAATTCATCCACAAACTTTTCTTTCTCGTCTTCCACTTGTTGTGCCGTTTCAGCAGCACATTTCAATCGCAACTGTGTTATTTCTCTAGTTTGTTCATCGTCTAGTACCTCTTTCAATTTCTCCATGGCCTCCAAGTGATTAGCTTTCATTTCTTCAAGCTCTATTTGATGTCTTATATTCAAATCATCTTTAGCTTTCTTAATGTCTGAATCATGCTGAAGCTCATATTGCAATTTCAATCTCTCAATCTGAGCTTTGTGCTCGCTTTCCAATTCATCTCTCAGATTGTGCAGCCTGTCTTCAAATTCTCTCTCGATTTGAGCTCTTAGTTCCAACTTCATCTGCTGTTTGACATCAGCAGACACTTCTTTAAATTTCGGTGGGGAGGGTGGTGGGGAGCTGTCAACGTCTGAGAGGTGGGTCAAAGTCATCAAGGAATGTGGCAAGTCGGATCTTGGTGGAGGTAAATGATATGAATCATCATCATCTGTACTTCTGGCACCTAGATCTGGACTGCTACTATGACGCGTCTTCAGCTGTGACATTTCCTGCATCCAATGTTCATCATTTGCAGCAACGCGCTCTTCAAAATACGTCCTGAGTTGTCCAAGTTCTTGTGCATGTTCCTCTTGCAGTTTGACACGTTGTTTAGTGAGTTTTTCTTGAAGTTGTCTGATCTCTTGCTCGTGGTCCTGCTCACCTGGTACTTCTTTTGCTGCCATCTCAGAGTCATACATGTTTTGAAGATCTATGTGTGTTTCCCTGAGCTTATCGAGTTCCTCTTTCAGAGATTTTTCCGTCTCTGACTGAGAATCTTTCAAATCTTGCCGCATCTTTGCTAGTTGGTCATACTCTGCTTGGAGGGTGGCCCGCAGCAGGGTCATTTCTTCTTGGTGAACTTTCTCAAGATTTTGCCGCATTACTGTAACATCAAACACAAAGATATCCAATGTTGAAAAATATCATGATAATTTACATAATATACAGGGCATTTGAATGAGAGTTTTCCTGACTCAAGTTCTCAATGTTGGAAATGAACACATCATTTTGTAGTTATTATAATGCACAATAAAAACCATGTGGTTCATTGGCTTGATTTTATGAAAAGGTGATATCAAAATTGAAGTGACGTGATATATTACAACAGGGTGAAAAAATGTTGCAATTCAAATATGAATTACATGCATTGCACATTGGAATGTGTCTTTTTCTTTCTGTTTAATTTTTGTTCAGATTCAGATTATTTGTAATTTGTTAAAAGTGCAGTATATTTACAGGTCCGAAAAATGCACCACTGCACTAGTGCATTAAATCATCGGAATACAGTGACACACGCATACAGTGGTCTCTCACTGCCTAGCTGTCATACAAATGGGTTATTGGAATAGGAATATAGGTCCTCAAGTTAATTGGAGTAGGACTTGTGTGTAATTATCTCCGAGATACTTTTAAAAGATGATTGGGAAATTGTGTGTTTTTATGTTCTAGCCTTGCCTCAAGTCTTTGACAGAATCAAGTGCATCATAATGTGACCCAACGCGAGAAAATGAGGCACAATGAGGGAAATATGAATATTGAGTTATTGATATCATGATAATATGTATATGTTAAGGGACACCCAGGTACAAAGTCAATGTCATATCACACTCCAAACCAAAGTTACAGATGATTGAAAATCACTTTGTCTCAAAACATCAAATACAAATTGTCATGTTATGGGCAATTAAAGTTTTGGGTTTGTTAACAAATCAATGGAGTAAATGAAAATTAAATACCTCAAAATGTGGTTTAACTCTTAATTTTGATGAATTTGGTCTTTGGTTAGATACAAGATGTATCAAAGATCAGAAATAAGACTTGTTCTGAATTTGACTTATTTTGACCTTGTCCCACATTTGTGCTCTTAAATCAAATTAGCTACTGCCGCATTCCGCCTCATACTCATTTTGGGTCACATATATGGTCAAGACAAGGCACTATATATTCTACCATGCAATGAATACATGCCTGGGAGACTGGGACCTATTTTACACAACAAAAGACTAACATAACAATTCGTGGGTCTCATCACATACTGATCTATTCGAGAGATTATGAATTTTTGAGAAAATCGTTTTTTAGTAATATTGTATCGTGCTCTTTCAATAACCCAAGTTACAGACCTCAATTCTGTTTAATTAATGAGATATAAGTCCTTGAATTTGGTGTATTTGCTGTTTTTTACATTTCAGCGTTTCACATATATAGCGCTATTCCATATAGATCTAGATATAACGTGGACGACACATCACGCTATTTGAACATCGCAAATTCTACGCGTTTCATATACAGATCTATTCCATGAGCTATTTGAACATCGCAAATTCTACGTGTTTCACATACAGATCTATTCCATGAGCTATTTGAACATCGCAAATTCAACGCGTTTTACATAGAGATCTATATGCGCTCTATACGAGAAATCATCGTAAACTATTTGAACATCGCAAATTCTACGCGTTTCACATAGAGATCTATATATGCGCTCTATACGAGAAATCATCGTAAATAATGGAAAACAAATATTTTCACATACAGAGCTATAAGTTTGGTACCATTTTAATCAATGTTATTCAAAAGTTTAGCACACAAAAATGACCTAAATAGAAAGTACCAAGGGTCTTCTTCATGTATCCTATCTAGGAATATTGGTTAAGAAATAAGCAAGTTTGAAGCCAAATCTGACGACAGGATTTTCAATCACGATTTTCTCGAAAAGCGTGTTGCGTCGAATAGATCTGTATGTGATGAGACCGACGAATTGACTGAAAGGCGGCAACTTTTTCATTGAAATCTCCAATTTTCACCTACCTTCTGCCTGTTCCAATACCAGCTCTCTTTCCTTCAGCAGTAGATCTACATCTGACTGATATTCCTCATTCATCTCATTAGTCTTGTCCTTGATCTCAGACTCTTTGGCATCCGTTAGCATCTTCTTCTCCTGCTCCAGGTGCTCCTGATGTTTATGCTCCATCTCGGCACGGAGCGCTTCCAGCTGATTCAGCACTTTCTCGTCAAAGCCTTGGGCAAGGCTCTGTGCGATAGGGGATAATAAATCAGAACATGTAAATTAACCAGTGATGTGAGATGCCACTAATAAAAAAGAGGAAACCAGATAAAAACAAGGAAAAACAGCATAAAATTAGGTTAAAATGCCAAATATGGGCTGAAAATAAAATTAAAAGCTGAAATGTGGGCACAAGAAAGATTTAAAAAAAGAGGAAATCAGCTAAAAAAAGACACCCCTGATTAATAACATTCAATTACTTAACAACTTGTTTTGATTATTTATTGAATGTTTGAAGGCTATATAAATAAGCTGTCAACAGGTTTGGTATATTTAAACATCACATTCTTATTCAAATAGACTAATATAATGAGCGTGGGGCTGGATATTTTAAAAAACATTGAAAACGGTGGAATATATATTGTAAAATTGCAATCAATTGCTTAGGCTGATAGTAGGCATAGAAAATGCATACATTAAACAATCAAAAAACAATGTAGAACCTCAGCCCTGATGCTAATGCTCTTAACACAGACATTCTGAGAAAACCATGCAGTATTGCAAAATCCAGGAAAAGAGGGGTCAGCATTTTTTACTCATACTATGAAGTTTTGTTGTGTTCCTCAAAGCATTCATGAATATCAGTATGAAAAATTCTCAGGTACCCCCCTTAGGGAGATATACTAGCCCCTCAAAACGAGGCTAAAATATCCCCGTTGAAGACTTGATAATAATGAATTTAGGAGACGTTTGTTGCTATGTTTATAACAATAAAGGTACCTTTAATCACTTTCTCTTTTCGTACATCTGATGTGACATCTTTCTACTATTCAAAAATACACAGAACAACTAAAAATTATTTTGGAATGTTCCATTATGAAGAATAGGGGTGGTGCTACTTTTCATGGTTTTAGAAATATCTCAAAAGTGTGATTTTTCACCGTTTTCATTTAAAAAAACAACAATTTTCATATCTTTTAATTTTTTTAATATTTGCGCCATGTATTACCCTACTGTTAATGTTTATAAAAATGCATTTCAAATAATGGTGCCATGATGAGTATTTTGATCACGTGACATTAATGAAGGTACACTTTTGTATTTTTAGCAAATATTATAATGTATTTAATGCCCATTTCCCCTTCCATATTGACTTGTTTTGAACCATTGTCAAACAAATTGTTCCCCATTTAGTTTCCCACTCAGTCCAATAAACTCATCATTTGATTGGCTCACTCGTGTAACCATTTTTAACCCTCTTAAAAGACGGTTATTCCATTATTTTTATAGGGAATTCACAATTTACATAGCATTTTAAACTTTAATGTGGCACCGAATAATACACAAGCTGTTTTATTTGAACCATATGAGTACACATGGGTATGCTTATTGTATGCTGGCTCAAACACATGACCATACAAGGTTGATACCATTATTACGTAGGGGTGTATGTCCTATAATGGTTACACGTATGACGCATTTAATAAAGCTTGGTAATTGTACAAAGTAGAACATATATTAATTAGTCATATTCAGTATTCATTCTTTAATCTGAGCATTGTTAATGAGCAGACTAAACCATTGTCAAACAAATTGTTCCCCATTTAGTTTCCCACTCAGTCCAATAAACTCATCATTTGATTGGCTCACTCGTGTAACCATTTTTAACCCTCTTAAAAGACGGTTATTCCATTATTTTTATAGGGAATTCACAATTTACATAGCATTTTAAACTTTAATGTGGCACCGAATAATACACAAGCTGTTTTATTTGAACCATATGAATACACATGGGTATGCTTATTGTATGCTGGCTCAAACACATGACCATACAAGGTTGATACCATTATTACGTAGGGGTGTATGTCCTATAATGGTTACACGTATGACGCATTTAATAAAGCTTGGTAATTGTACAAAGTAGAACATATATTAATTAGTCATATTCAGTATTCATTCTTTAATCTGAGCATTGTTAATGAGCAGACTAAAACTTATAGTCTAACTAAGAGCATTCCATTACATAAGAGGGGTGTTTATTTGCTTTTATCACCTTTTCTGTGTTCCTATTATACCCTCTTTGTGCATTTTCATGAATTATACCGTACTTTATATCTTGCTTTGTCAGTATTCAGCAATCAATGTTTTACATATGCATCCAACCGGTGTCTACTAACCTAAGACCTAAGACCCCAAAACTAAGAATCAAAAACTAAGACACAAAAACTAAGACACAAAAATTAAGACCCCCCCCCCCCCCCCCCACTCTCAAATGTCCTAAAAATCAGTTTTAGATACAAGAGAATAGTGGATAAATAGTTTAGAGAGGATGGGAGATCATTTGAATCCATTTTGGCGTCAAAAATCCAAGGGTCTTATGTTGGTAGTTGAGAGGGAGGTAAACTACTAACCTAAGACCCCCTCTCAAATGTCCTAAAAATCAGTTTTAGATACACGAGGATAGTGGATAAGTTGTTTAGAGGGAATGAGAGATCATTGAATCCATTTTGGCGCCAAAAATCCAAGGGTCTTAGACTAGTAGTTGAGAGGGGGTAAACTATTAACCTAAGACCCCCTTTCAAATGTCCTAAAAATCAGTTTTAGATACACGAATATAGTGGATAAGTTGTTTAGAGGGAATGAGAGATCATTTGAATCCATTTTGGCCCCAAAAATCCAAGGGTCTTAGGTTAGTAGTTGAGAGGGGGGTAAACTACTAACCTAAGACCCCTCTCAAATGTCCTAAAAACCAGGTTTAGATACACGAGGATAGTGGATAAGTTGTTTACAGGGGATGAGAGATCATTTGAATCCATTTTGGCGCCAAAATCCAAGGGTCTTAGGTTAGTAGTTGAGAGGGGATAAACTACTAACCTAAGATCCCCTCTCAAATGTCCTAAAAATCAGTTTTAGATACACGAGGATAGTGGATATGTTGTTTAGAGAGGATGAGAGATCATTTGATTCCATTTTGGCGCCAAAAATCCAAGGGTCTTAGGTTAGTAGTTGAGAGGGGGGTAAACTACTAACCTAAGACCTCCTCTCAAATGTCCTAAAATCAATTTTAGAGGATAGTGGATAAGTTGTTTAGAGAGGATGAGAGATCATTTGAATCCATTTTCGCGCCAAAATCCAAGGGTCTTAGGTTAGTAGTTGAGAGGGGGGCCTAAAATCAGTTTTAGATACACGAGGATAGTGGATAAGTTGTTTAGAGGGAATGAGAGATCATTTGAATCCATTTTGCGCCAAAAATCCAAGGGTCTTAGGTTAGTAGTTGAGAGGGGGGTAAACTACTAACCTAAGTAAAAAAAGTAAAGACTCGCGCCGAGCAAAGCTCGCGCGCGGAGTGCCCATCTCTCTTTCATTAGCGTTTGGGCCAGACTCCCCATGTAATACTTGGCTGTGGGGGGTTCGCCACTCCTCCCGCACAGCGAGTCTGTTTTACTTCCCAACATGAATTAATGCCGGTACCCAATTATACACCTGGGTGAAGCGTGGCAAGTGCGGTAAAGTGCCTTGCCCAAGGACACAACACGTTGGCACCAACGGGGCTCGAACCCACAATCTTTGCATTGTGGAGCGAGGGTGAATCCGCTGGACCACACGCGCCCTACTAACCTAAGACCCCTCTCAAATGTCCTAAAAATCAGTTTTAGATACAAGAGGATAGTGGATAAGTTGTTTAGAGAGGATGAGAGATCATTTGAATCCATTTTGGCGCCAAAAATCCAAGGGTCTTAGGTTAGTAGTTGAGAGGGAGGTAAACTACTAACCTAAGAACCCCCTCTCAAATGTCCTAACATCAGTTTTAGATACAAGAGGATAGTGGATAAGTTGTTAGAGAGGATGATAGATCATTTGAATCCATTTTGGCGCCAAAAATCCAAGGGTCTTAGGTTAGTAGTTGAGAGGGGGGTAAACTACTAACCTAAGACCCCCTCTTAATGTCCTAAAAATCAGTTTTAGATACACGGGGATAGTGGATTAGTTGTTTAGAGGGAATGAGAGATCATTTGAATCCATTTTGGCGCCAAAAATCCAAGGGTCTTAGGTTAGTAGTTGAGAGGGGGTAAACTACTAACCTAAGACCCCCTCTTAAATGTCCTAAAAATCAGTTTTAGATACACGAGGATAGTGGATAAGTTGTTTACAGGGGATGAGAGATCATTTGAATCCATTTTGGCGCCAAAAATCCAAGGGTTTTAAGTTAGTAGTTGAGAGGGAGGGTGGGGGGGGGGGGGGGGGGGGCGGGGGGTAAACTACTAACCTAAGATCCCCTCTCGAATGTCCTAAAAATCAGTTTTAGATACAAGAGGATAGTGGATAAATTGTTTAGAGAGGATGAGAGATCATTTGAATCCATTTTGGCGCCAAAAATCCAAGGGTCTTAGGTTAGTAGTTGAGAGGGGTAAATTACTAACCTAAGACCCCCTCTCAATGTCCTAAAAATCGGTGGAATTGTTTGGTTGGGTCTATCATGATTTTTGACGGTCAAGGCCTTGGAGTCGGAATTTAGTCTCACATGTGTTTCAACTCTGTTACCATAGTTTCAGAATGTTCACCAAATAATTGTTAACATGTTTACAGGAGGGAATATAGATGGATGGTGAATTTTGAGTAGATCTCTTGATGGGGTGGGATGGGGTGGGGTGGGATGGGGTGGGGTGGGATGGGGTGAGATGGGGTGGGGCGTTGAAAACATTGGCTGATGATGCTAATCAGTGACAATCCTTACATGTATAGTTTCGGCTCTTCAGCAATAGCTCACCCTGATGCGTGATGTATTAAAGCGCTAGGGTTTACTCCCTATAACATAACCCTGTTGCTTGACACTCCGTTTTAAGGGGTGGTGGAGTGGGTTGTGTTGGGTTGGGGTTGGTTGGGGTGTTGTGGTGTGGGGTGAGTGGTGTAGGGGTAGTGGTATATTTGAGTGGGTGGCCCGAGAAAACAACCCGTTATTTAACTTAACGATCAACAAGCCATCTATTTTAGTGCAATTCAGATAATGCATTGACAAAAACACCCCTCCAATAAAATGGTATGACCTATTAACAATGGTTAATGACATAAAAGGACTATGTTGACCCTACTTTGTGTCCAAGGAGTATTGCATTTGAATAAAAAAGATTATTACACAAACCATTTGAAGAAAACTCAGCATAATTACAAATGTGCATTTTTATACTTTTACAAAACTGCTTGTCTTTTTGAGGTTGGTTTATACTGAATCAGAGGGGATACCATTATTTTGACTTTTAAATTTGATTAAGCAATAATATAAATAGATTATATGTTAAAATTAAAAAAATTAAAAAATATGAAAGTGTGTTTTTTTAAAATCAAATTTTGTCCAATAATTGCATTTTTTAAAGTTTCCTGAAAACACGAAAATAGGAAAACACCCCTTTGAAAAAATAGACTAACCCAATAACTTTTTTCACACATCTTATCATATTTACAAAGCGGAGGGTACTAATTTACCTCATGAGAAGTTTGATTCTCATTGGAAGTACCTTTCTGTTCGTTTGGACTCATCCAATGTACTACTTTTATTACTTTTTCTTATATAATTGCCGTTCCAGGGGGGGCATATTTAGGGGGGTCATGAATCTTAGCCTATGGGGGTCGGAGAATTTTTTTATTTCACCACTGGT
Source organism: Ophiura sarsii (assembly GCA_035610835.1). NCBI lineage: Eukaryota > Metazoa > Echinodermata > Ophiuroidea > Amphilepidida > Ophiuridae > Ophiura > Ophiura sarsii. The sequence continues at coordinate 27,036,800 of CM069443.1, forward strand.
CATAACTTGGGGCACTCACTCAATATACAAAATATGAACCAAATATGCCAACCTTCGTGTTCCTCCCCCTGCATGAGTCTACCAGAATGTCCTTCTTAAACAACAAATAGTCATTTACGATTTGTTTTTGTTTTTGTTTTTTACTGCACAACCAAAATAATATAAGACGTACTTATTGCCAAGAGGAAAAAATAACATTATGTGTACAATTCATCTCACTCCTGTACATTTGTGATTAATATGAAATGAATAATGAGGGTTTTCCTTGTGAAGATACTAATATTTGCTATCTCATGACAGAGGCCTTGTTTGGTATTTCACCATGTCTGCCTTTGATAAAGATCCTGCTAGCATCAAAAGCTCAGGCCACTTACAATAAATAAGGTCAAAAAAGATTGGATAGACATGATCTCGAAACTATGTTTGTTTTAGTGCTTCTATGCAATGTCTTCTATTACCTCTATAACTTCTTTGTGTTCATCGCTGAGACGACGTCGGAGACGCCCGATCAACTCTTGTGATGAGCCCTCGACCTCATCTGAAACAATCAAATAAAAGACATAAAAATACTGTCAAGAACTAAATGCGAGTCTTTTAATAAAAAAATCCATTGATATATAAAAAGTGTTTTACACTAGTTAATCATATTTTAATAGTTGATTTGTCAATCTTAAGCTGAATACTCCAACCAAAAGAGAACAAATATATGAAAGAATGACAAATCTGTGACATACATGTAAGATCAACCAAGTTAAAAACAGAAGTGTCTGGAAATATTACTGTTCAAGCAATACAGAATCTGGTATTAGATTGGATGATTAACCCAAACCATTGAAATATCAGTTCAGGAATCCAAAGGTTGGCAGGTAAATTCCTGGTGGGTGCCTACATGTGTGTTTGTTTGTTCTTCCAATCCACATGCATATGCACCATTCAGTCGGTCATTCTGGTGAAAGATAACACTTGCATTTCTTGAACCGGAGTTCCTTTACATACCGCTGCATGTCTTCTATGGGGACTTTTAAAGAACAACCCATACACTTACACAATGAGGAATATTATGGAAGTTATTCTAAATCATATATAGCCCTTGTATTGACCCAAAAAGTTACACAGTATTTTCCTTCTACATGTATACCAAAAAAGAACACACAGCAATAGCAGGTGTCTGATAGAGGTTCAAAAACTTATTTAAAGCTTTAAACCTTATTTTCAGCCATTACTTATTTTTATTCTTAATATTCTTAATTGTTACCTATAGTTTGTTCAGTTTCAAATTGGCAAAAAATATTCGGTTTATTTCTCTCCGCCCGTAAAAGTAATCCAAGCATACGAGAGTAATTATGGCCACAAGCACACGGTTTTGGCCGCACGCACGTGTTACGCATATGATGCAAAGTGTGCTTATTGCCTTCAGCACGCCCACATCCTTCTGTATTCATTTCCTGCTGTAAGAAGGCTTCGCCAATTTGGAACTGATCAAACTATAGTGCAATTACTAACCATGCTATAACCATCAGTATGTCTCAATAGACTTGTTTAGTAATTAGGTCAAATAATGCATAGTTGGTTAACTCCGATGAATGGTTAGACTACAATGGGGTTTTCAGATACAGGCAATTAGTTCATTGATTTCAATTTTGTCTGACTACTTGTTCCATATAATTATAGCCAATATAACCAATATCTTAGTCTTCATTTTTCTTGTTATATCCTTCTGGATTCATGCAATAGAACCCTGAAAGTAATAAACAACATTTTTGTTTTTCATTTAAAAATTAGACTGCACGCTAATGTGTGGATGTCATAAACGTTCAATAACAATCCCGATGATAATAAAATATGCTATGTATGAGTACAGCTACTACGTGTAGTAGCCGTACCTCATACAGCAATTTCAATTACAAAATATAAAATGTCTTCATCTTTACTTTTGACTGAAAATTGGCATGAAACATCTAGCATAAAGGCCCATTTCAACTCTTTTCACTATACATGTAGTTGGCTGGATGTGTAACCTCTTTTTAGTGCAAATCCATCACCTTGATCTTTAAAATGTCCATGTAAATTAATCCCGGGCTTTAATCATGTATACAATTCAGAAATTGCTACGACCAATGAAACACTGACATAGAAATGTTGGCAAATATCACTACCTTATTACATTTCATTAAAACTAGCCTTCGGTGACCATTGACAATCTAATAATCATTCAGGTGTGGGATAGTGCTAGACTAAAGTCAATTAGGTTACAGACCATTGATTCATTGATTTTCATTTCAGCTCAATTTTGAAGTGGAGGGTTTATTGTCAGTGTGTTTTTCCGGTCCATAAACTGTTGAAACCAGTCTAAAGATGTTGATGCACATTGGTAAAATAATATGGTTAATTATGTATTTAAAAATAAAGCAAGGATACTGGTTTTACCATGGATACCAACACACACAGAGTCATTAAATTGTTTGTTTAAAAACTACTCCATAACATTATGCTGTGTTACTAATAATCTGAGTCAGATCTATCATATTAATGCCTAATTAATATGGCCTCTGCTTGCATTAGGGACAATTTTATGTGATGTGATCTATTGATGGGTGTGTCTGATGTGTTGCCATCAATCGTTGTTAAAAATCTTTCCATAATAGCCCACATGATTTGGGGAAATGTATTGCACCGCAGTGGCGTACCCAGGGGGTCCAGGGTGCCCCCCCCCCCCCCCCCCCCCCCCCCCCGTGAAATAACCCCATTGGTAAAATCGAGCCTCCGTCGGTAGATTTGCGATTTTGGCCATGCGATTTTTTTTGACCGGATTTGTGAAAAACCTCATCGCTACCCCCCTCCCCCTTATCAAGATTTCAAAAATAGTGCAAGTTTTACGAGAAAAAAAATTTGTCGGTAAATCATGCCTTTCGTCGGTACAACTATGGTCGTGCCCTCCCAGTTTCCAAAAGCTGGGTATGCCACTGTTGCACCGGACTGAATGCCAGACGATCACTGCAAGTAAAATGGGAACTTGTACAACACTCAGGTTAATCATTCTCTGCACACAAAGCAATGCAATGATGCCTGCATGGTCATAAATATTCTGTTGCACTTCACAATGATAAGACAAATTATATTATGAATCCAAATTCAACACAATTTCAATGCCAACTTCTTTGAATTTTATTTTAGCACTAGCAACTCTGCTCAAAACATAATTATGCTTAATTGGTTAGTATTCCTGTTTTAGTGTGGCCCGTTAATTGAAAATAGAATGATAACCAACCTGTATTATACCTCGAACTACTACTACATGTATGTACACGCATCCGTTCAAAATAGCATCGCTGAACTTTGGATTATTAAATATATTGTAACTGCAATCATCCTCTGATAACAAATACACTCATTGACATGACTAAATAATAATATCAATTACAGTATTATGACCAGGGATCACAAATTAACCCTAACACTCTTGAGTACTACGAATAAACGATGCGGTGTGCTTGTGTCACCCGGTTCGGCAGCTTAACCCAGAGGTCCGGGGTTCGAGCCCCGGGAGCATGGGCCTTTTCCCCCTTGCTCCTTGGCCGCGAAAAAAAAAAATCTTTGGAAAAGGTGCCTCTGGGGTTAGGGTTATTGCACACGCACAATCAGTAGCCATAGTATCATAATTTTTAAGGCAATGAAAGTGAATGCTTGTTATTTATTACTTTTGAAAACAGTGTTCAATGTTATTTCAAATTATTATCTTTATCTTTTTGCCAATTTGTAGCATTGTAAGACTGAAAATTACATGTGGGTCTGCGAACAAGAGCCAATTGGAAATGAAATAGTGAAAAGTTTACCAAAATTATATGCATTGTAAATTGTTCTTAATCCAATTTGTCATGTTTAAAGCTCTTTACATTATCTGACCCATACTACTACGAGTACATTTGGGTTTGATTGAATAGATTGCATGTAAACCTTTCAATGTTTACTCTATTTTAGCTCTCCTTAAAAGCACATTATATGAATGTCTCAATATATTCCAAGTTAATTTCACTTAAGTGTATTATCATAGTATTATGTATCAGTTGGAGTAGGGTTGAGTTTGGTATCAAACAATTCTACTAAGCCTTTTCTATCCGAATAAGGTTTTAATACTACATTATGATGTTTTACCAGAGAATATATGAAACTTAAAAATTCAATTTTAGAAACACCCTCAAAAATCGTTTAGCATACACTCTGGAATGGATAACAGTGATTGTTAAAATTCATGTTCAAGTCAATTGGTCGTTTGCCCTGAAAAATTATACCAAGTCGAGTACATGTAATTTCAAGTCAGCTATGAATTGTTCAATGGGACCAAAGTCTATTATTTTAGGGTAAGTGATTGAGTAAAATGGCAAGTCATGTCACAAGTCAAAATTGTCACAACCCTGTACGGATACCTACATTTTTGGTTTTAATCTATTAAAGATAGATGTTCTGATTGCTGGCCCAATTTTCAACTGGATGTTTTCTATTTTACTTGAAAGGTCATCCTTTAAATTTTCACATTCCAAAGTTTGAGTTGCGTAACTCCAAATAGTTCTTATTTTAGAAGCAATAAGGTCACAAGAAATTTGCCCATTGAGTATGACCCCGTACACACTACCAAAAATCCCTTCATTGGATGAAGCGTTAATGAAGATCAACTTATGAAATGTGTAGTGTTGTACGCTCTAACCTTCATTGAATGAAGCAAAACTAATCTTCATTCAATGATGCTAAAGAGGTTCTTTCGATGATGATACATTTAATTCAATGAAGCGATTTGGTAGTGTGTACGCTTCCGTCATTAACTAACAAAGATCAATGTTCATCGAATGAAGGATGAAGCAATTTTAAATTATAGTGTGTATGGGGTCAATGAAGATACATCTTAATTCAATGTTCATTGAATGAAGCGATTTTATAGTGTGTATGGGGTCGTCTCAAGTAGTCTCAATATTGTTGGGTAAAAACATTCCTCATTGCAAATGTGTGGTGGTAGATTACTACAGAAATCAGAGTTTCAATATGCCATCCGATCTAGATTCTTGCACTTGCAAACCAGAGTCAGTACAGTCTGATTGTGCAAACGCACCTGTTTTAGACAAGTTTGGAAACATAAAACCAATCGGAATAATGCTGCTGTAACAATTATTTCATGGTTTGTTTACATGTCATTCACCTTACCAACTCCTTAACTGTACACACTTAACTCACCTGTTATAATGTGCAATAATTCTCTAAAAGCTGAATGTAAGCTTATAAATCACATTAGCTAAACAGCTGATCTCAGCATGAGCCATACATGGATACAAAATGTCAATGACCTACATGAGGACATCATAACACACCTGTGATCAGAATTCAGGATCCCATTCAGACAGATATCAGCGTACAGATACTACATACTCTCCTCAAGTCAATGACAACACTGCATGGGCAGCTGGAGCATGGGTTTCCGTTGACTATTTGTATCACTCAATATCAAGTGAAGCATGAGCTCTAACTAGCAGTGTTTCTAGATTCCAAATGACATTTCCCTCAACCATTTACAATCTTTACTGAGCTGTAGGAAGTCCAATTAAAATGCTCAATGCAAGCACAGTGAAATGTCCTTTATATGATATTAACGCTTTATATAAAGCATGCATGACATTTATACAGCAATTGCAAACCCGATTTTAAAATTGAGTAAGCAGACAAACACATGACAGGTCACAAGGTTAGGTTTACTGATGTTTGATATAAACTGGTCTTGTTTTGTTATGCTAATACGGACTGGATCAATGGCTATTAAATAGCTTATTTTTGAAGAGCATTTATTTTCACTGAATGAAATAAGATTGAATATCATAAAAGTCTATTCAAATTGCTAACAAATTTATTATTATGGTAAGAGCAAATCACTTTCATAATTTCCTGCACTGATAAATTCCAATTAAACTTGAAATAATTGTGTTAAGATAAAAAATGACACTGTAACTGTATTATCATCAACCAGCCCCTTTTATTATTGATTATTACTTCCCATTTATTTATTGCTTGGGAGAATCTAATCAATCAACAGCCAATAGATCAATGTGCCATATACCATATTTATTTCACTGTTCAAAGAAAGTGCAATGTGGCTTTGTCCAGGGTTCTGTTCTTTTTTGTCATGATTAAATTAACCACTTTAATAGCTAAAGTCAATAGAAATACAAATTTATAGTCTGCAGGCTGTATCAAAATGTTCATTAAAGGCATATTATGTGATCTTTTCAAGAGAGCGCCCTCAATTCATGATTTTTTTTAGAAAGTACATTTTTTTGCAGATTTACATTTCTGATCATAAATCGTACATACATTCCAAGTGACAGAGCGATACGATTCCTAATTACCTAAAAATCAAGGTTTTAGAGTGAATTTAGAGTGAAAATATAAACTGTCGTGTTATCACAACAGTTTATTTTCACTCTAAAACCATCATTTTGAAGTAATTAAGAATCGTATCGCCCTGTAACTTGGAATGTATGTACGATTCATGATCAGAAATGTAAATCTGCAAGAAAATCTACATTCTAAAAAAAATCATGAATTGAGGGCGCTCTCTGGAAAAGATCACATAATATGCCTTTAAATAGGCCTAACTATTACTAGTATTAGAAACCATATCAGAACAAATATCAAAATAAATAATTGATTCAAAATTGATATAAATATCAATGATTTCTTTTATTTATTTATTTTATTTTTTACTTTACTTTATTTATTTATTAAAATTTGATGTTTTTTTGTTGTATTGCACTTGTTGTATTTCTTTTGTTTGTTTGTTATTTTTAGGAGTTGTGTTTATTTATGTTTACTTAATTTTTTTTTTTTTTTTTTTTTTGGAGGAGGTGGTTTTGGGGGTTATGGTATGGTTTTTTTATTTTGTTTGTTTGAATTGTTTTCTTTGTTTTTGGTTTGTTTGTTTTGTTAGTTTGTTTTGACTTTTAAACTCATTACGGGAATGTGCCATGTTATTGGGTTGACAATGAATCACTACATGCAGAAATGGGTCGGTCATGTCTTGGCTATACAAAACGTATAGAAGTGGGTCCCCTGTGAGCTATTTTTTCATACACCAAGTGGGGGATTGTTTCCGGTAGGCCGCACACATTTCATTTTGGCAACGTAAATTACTGCATTTCATTTATTTATTCCAATTTGTGAAAAAATAAAATCGCAAAAGCGATTTAAATACAATTTACTATAGAAAAGATTCAATTTTGTACAAACAATTGAATCTGACTGCTCTGGGAAGCCCAGTAACTATGATTGGGGCACAGTAGGATACTAGCAGTGATAAAAGTGCATCTCGCATCTGCTGTTATGAGGCTTCACCATTGGGACTGATCAAACTATACAAAGTTATATAACAGTAACTGTTATAAGATAGTTTAACAGTTTAGACTAACAGTAGACAACAATAAGCAAAAACGAGGCCCGGCCATGGCCCACACATGCCACACAAAATTTGATAAATGATAACCATGATTGTTCTTCCTTTTTCAAAGTCCCCCTTTACAAGGATATTTCGTCAATTTCCCCCCCCCCCCCCCCCCCCCCCCCTTTCTGCCAAATCGAGGACATAATTGGGGTAAAAAATACCCTCTATTTTGGGGTATTCAGTGAATAGAATTTCTTAAACAACCCTGTTCAATGACACTTAATACATACATAAAATAGATTAAAAAAACATGTAGAAATAGAATCCGTCACTCACGGCTTATAGAACACTACAGTCCATCTCCCGCTCAGTCTCCCGACATCAGCAGCTGATACTAGTTCTAATAAAAAACCCTTTAAAAGGGAGGTGCTAGTACAAATGAAAGACTTTAATATTTTTTAGGAAAGCAGTTGGTAGAATAATAACATTGGGTAATCAGAGATTGGCACAAGAGCAGGCAGTGGATGTATTGGCAAATTTGGGCATGATATCAAGTAATGAATATGAAGACAAATTTGCAGTATAGTTGTCCGTATATGTGACGAGGTCTACCGAAATCAGACACAATTAGGCAAGATATCAAAATTGAGTTTGTAATTGATTATTGTAGTAGAGATGTGATGTTCCGCTTAATTATGGTACTCTTCTTTTTTTAATCGGACTTCCCAAAGCGGAGTTATATCATTTTCCAGTTAGTCTTCATGAAAACTCCAAACTGAGATATCATCCTTTAAAGATGTACGTACAATGACAATCTGAAACTTTCACATTAATGTTATAAACACTCTAAAAATTAAATATTTGCATTAAATTCTTAAAAAATCACCCCAATTAGGTTTTGGGCTATTTCTCGGTTTGGAGCTCTGCCCAATTCATTTGGTTTCGGTAGAACAGTTACATATGATGTAACCACCTGAGACTAATATAGTCTCAGGTAACCACAGGGTTGTCAATTAGAAACATGTAAATATAGCCTCTAGTTGTTGTCATGGTGCAATTTCTAATTGAGACTCTAAGATGCTGTACACATTTACTGGCAATCAACAAGAAATACAAAAACAAGTTACATAAGAAGCACAAAACGGTTTCTTATTTTGTGTGTAATTTTATTAGAAACAAGTGTAATGTATGTTCACGATGAGAGTGATGAATGGCATGTACAAATAGAAGTTCAGGAGGGACCATAATGTTGCGTACAATCAACTGAATCAATGTATGGTTACAGATAATATTTGCGTGGGATTGAGTTTTATGACATGTTCGAACCTTTCATTAATTCTCTGTCAAACTTGGCATTGTGTATCATAGTAGGCTATTACATGTATAATGATAGTTTAGAACCTTTCACGAATGTAGTTATATCAAAGTTACAGGCATTATTGAAATGGTCATACTCTTCATGCAGACAACAAACAGGTTTAGCCAGAGTAGTGTCATCATATTTAAGGAACGGTTGCTACACAAAATGCTACCTAAATGATCACTGATAAATACAGTTAACAGTTATTTAATAACAATTAAACTATTGAATTAGTACAAACTTAAAAAATTTACTCTGTCGACTTCCCAAAGCGGAGTTATATCATTTTCCAGTTAGTCTTCATGAAAACTCCAAACTGAGATATCATCCTTTAAAGATGTACGTACAATGACAATCTGAAACTTTCACATTAATGTTATAAACACTCTAAAAATTAAATATTTGCATTAAATTCTTAAAAAATCACCCCAATTAGGTTTTGGGCTATTTCTCGGTTTGGAGCTCTGCCCAATTCATTTGGTTTCGGTAGAACAGTTACATATGATGTAACCACCTGAGACTAATATAGTCTCAGGTAACCACAGGGTTGTCAATTAGAAACATGTAAATAGCCTCTAGTTGTTGTCATGGTGCAATTTCTAATTGAGACTCTAAGATGCTGTACACATTTACTGGCAATCAACAAGAAATACAAAAACAAGTTACATAAGAAGCACAAAACGGTTTCTTATTTTGTGTGTAATTTTATTAGAAACAAGTGTAATGTATGTTCACGATGAGAGTGATGAATGGCATGTACAAATAGAAGTTCAGGAGGGACCATAATGTTGCGTACAATCAACTGAATCAATGTATGGTTACAGATAATATTTGCGTGGGATTGAGTTTTATGACATGTTCGAACCTTTCATTAATTCTCTGTCAAACTTGGCATTGTGTATCATAGTAGGCTATTACATGTATAATGATAGTTTAGAACCTTTCACGAATGTAGTTATATCAAAGTTACAGGCATTATTGAAATGGTCATACTCTTCATGCAGACAACAAACAGGTTTAGCCAGAGTAGTGTCATCATATTTAAGGAACGGTTGCTACACAAAATGCTACCTAAATGATCACTGATAAATACAGTTAACAGTTATTTAATAACAATTAAACTATTGAATTAGTACAAACTTAAAAAATTTACTCTGTCGACTTCCCAAAGCGGAGTTATATCATTTTCCAGTTAGTCTTCATGAAAACTCCAAACTGAGATATCATCCTTTAAAGATGTACGTACAATGACAATCTGAAACTTTCACATTAATGTTATAAACACTCTAAAAATTAAATATTTGCATTAAATTCTTAAAAAATCACCCCAATTAGGTTTTGGGCTATTTCTCGGTTTGGAGCTCTGCCCAATTCATTTGGTTTCGGTAGAACAGTTACATATGATGTAACCACCTGAGACTAATATAGTCTCAGGTAACCACAGGGTTGTCAATTAGAAACATGTAAATAGCCTCTAGTTGTTGTCATGGTGCAATTTCTAATTGAGACTCTAAGATGCTGTACACATTTACTGGCAATCAACAAGAAATACAAAAACAAGTTACATAAGAAGCACAAAACGGTTTCTTATTTTGTGTGTAATTTTATTAGAAACAAGTGTAATGTATGTTCACGATGAGAGTGATGAATGGCATGTACAAATAGAAGTTCAGGAGGGACCATAATGTTGCGTACAATCAACTGAATCAATGTATGGTTACAGATAATATTTGCGTGGGATTGAGTTTTATGACATGTTCGAACCTTTCATTAATTCTCTGTCAAACTTGGCATTGTGTATCATAGTAGGCTATTACATGTATAATGATAGTTTAGAACCTTTCACGAATGTAGTTATATCAAAGTTACAGGCATTATTGAAATGGTCATACTCTTCATGCAGACAACAAACAGGTTTAGCCAGAGTAGTGTCATCATATTTAAGGAACGGTTGCTACACAAAATGCTACCTAAATGATCACTGATAAATACAGTTAACAGTTATTTAATAACAAACTATTGAATTAGTACAAACTTAAAAAATTTACTCTGTTACAGTGGAACCTTCTTAACACAAATGTACTGATAACACGAAGTGTTATTCAGGTCCCAAGCTTATAATGTTATTATAATATGACCGAATGACACAAACTTCTGTTAACACTTATTAAAATGTGAGGCCTGGCAACTTTGTTTGATATGGTTCCACTGTGTTGAATATATTTACATGGTAAGGATCTAGGTTTTTCACGGGTTGGTTCACAGAACCAGTAATAAAGTTATTTAAAGCAATCAAGTCTTGAATAATTTTTTTTTAATTGAGTCGTCACGGATTGGGTTGTAATTCACTTATAAGCTCAGTACTATCCATCATTTGGCCTCTGGACAGTGACGTAACTTAATAGATAGGCCTACAGCTTTTACGACCAGAATATCCTCATCAAACCTGGTGTATACAAGGCAGCATTTAAAGTACGCAAGCGCGTGTTATGTGCCGCAATGAGTAGAATATGCAGTATGATACATAAAGGGTTCAACAAAAGAAAGTATACCACTTTGTTTATGTCATTTTGAGTAACAGTCACAAATGTGACTTTCGAAAAAGAGACCAATTTTCTTTAAATGGTGCCACTCATGGTTTATCTTTGTTGTTAGGGGGCAAATTTGGTATCAAATTATGCCTAAAAGATTCATCTAAATGCCTATTTAGCCTGTTTAGTCAAAAAAAAGTTGAATGTTACTCAAAATGACATAAAGAAAGTGGTATACTTTCTTTTGTTGAACCCTTTATTTAGAAAGTGTTATTCTACTAAATTTCCTGATAGAGTATTTTTAAATAGTTACTTCCAAGGAATATTTAAGTTGCCAACACATCAGAAGTATTAAAGTATCAAAAAGATTAATTATCTTCATTTAAGAAGCTTAAACACCGTATTAATTACTATTCAGGAAGCAGAAACTGGCAGCACAGAAGGTTTTTTCCCATAAGGAGCCCAAATTTTGTCTAGAAAAATAAGTTTTTCCAAACTATCAAACTGTCTGCAGGCGGTTTTCTTTTAAACTGTGTATTTAAGCAGGGAGGTGTCAAATAGAAATATAGGCATCTAACTACTATGTCTCCTAATATAGTTTTAAACCTTCAACATGAAACTCACTCCAAATTTTTTTTAAAAACCTGTAATATTTCTCTCACTGTGGGCTGATTTTCATGCAACATGGTACAGTTTTATGATGAGCCCTTCTAATGGAAAATCAATTTGTTGAAGCATGGACTTATCAGACAGCGGTTCTGTTTGAGGGGTAACATACTGAACAGTAAGTAAATGAAAGTTAAAATAATATATCCACAGTATTCCGAGATTTGTGGTAGTTATAACCATGGACATTCTAATAAGTCCATGTTATAACCAAGTATATTGTGATGTTTTATACCAACAAAATACGGCCCCTGATAGCAGCTTCTGTGAATCGTCACCCCTACAACAAATTGGACAGTTCCACTCTCTGGGCAGCGAGCAGTCATTACGTAAAACGAACAAACTCCGCGGTAACGACTAACGACCATGGGTTTCAATATATGTTGAGGAGTTCGATTTCTAAAAGATGTCGTCAAGTAGTATTCTTTTGTTGACGGTGGATGTTTACAATAGGTCTAACCGTTATATTTATGAGATATGAAGCCTGCCCAGTCCTGTCTGATAAGTCCATGGTGCAAACAAACCAGCTCCCAGATTAAAGGTAGATGACCCGATCACATTTTCGTAACACAGAATTATTTCAAACATACGGAGATTTTCATATCATATGAAAGCTCGTATTTTTCTCATCATCATACTGAAATTTGACGGCCTACATCGGTATGATTACGGAGAAATCGATGAAATAACGTCGAATTACCGCGAATGGTGGTAACCACCGATATAGTTTGTGTACTTCTCAATGGGTACAGTTCACAGCATCTTGTGCGTCTAAAATAAGAACCATTAGAGCTATGCAACTCAAACTTTGGAACACGACTTTTTTAAGGATGACCTTTCGTGTACAATAGAAAACTTCAAGTTGAAAATCGGAATGTGATCGGGTCATCTACCTTTAATTTGAGCTTTTCTAAATAATGCGCACATTTTTCTAGCAACACTGTTACTGTGTTGACAGTGCAAACACTTCAGTGTTTACATGGCGCGCCATAACTTAAAGGGACACTAAGAGATGTGTTGGAGGCAGCGCCCTCAATTATGATAAAAACTGAGATTAGTTTATTTTTATAATTGTATTACATGTATGAACTTACACCTATAAGGATTAAGAAAAATCAGCTCTCTTTGTACAAGAAAACGTCGATTCAAAAAATACTTATCCCGCGGGACCAGCATTTTACGTCCGCCAGTATCCCCGTGCAGTACGCGTGATACATAACGCGAACCATATATGCATAGAGGGCGTTTTTCAATAAATAGCGATGATATTGTTTTAATCTAGTTTTGCTGTGTTTTTTGTTAGTAGAAACAACAATAATGGCGATTTTTAATGTTCATCTTGAATTCTGAAGTAAATTTTTAAACATTTAAACTTTTCAACACCACTTAATGTCCCTTTAACTGCGTAGTCAATGAATGACAAATTCTCGACATGGAGGGACTCCCCTTGTAAACAAACACCTCACGTCCAATTAAATCATTATGGTCTAATTCGCCCGGCCCAGGCGCTATCCTCAACACATCTCTCGTCCAATCAAAGCCATCGACACGGGTGAATGGTATACAAAGCTTCACTGTCACACTTCTCGTTCAACCAATATAACCGTATGAGAGTGTCATTTGGCTGGACCCGTTCGATAATTATACCGATTTGGTCACGGTTTCCTGAACCAAGTGACTCGAAGTCATAACGTACTTGGAATATTGATTGTGAATTCAGGCTATAAGAGCTAGCTATCGTGATAGCTAGCACAAAAACATATGTTGCTCTCAACATTACCAGGTGTATGTTCCTGTTTATGAACTGGTGTACCCCAAATAGTGGATTTGGGTTGTTACCATGTTAACTATTATGGGGAGGAGTATGATTGTGATTAAGGCTGTGAATGCACGGGTAGTTTCCTACCCGGGTACCCGACCCGTTTTTCAGGCGGGTACCCGGGTACCCGAAAATAGAAAATTAAAAATTAAAAATTAATTTTATTTTATTTATTTATTTTTTCTATTTTTTTTTTATACAATTTTTAGTACAAATAAGTACAAATTTGTCCCCCAAAATGACACATGTGGGGTCAATAGAGGTCATTTGGGCACACATTTGTACTTTAAAAAAAAAAAATATATATAGACTCGGACAAAAAATGTTTTTGTTTTTTTACATTTCGGGTATTCAGGTACCCAATTTGGTACCCGGGTACCCGGAATAGCGGGCGGGTACCCGGGTTCCCGGGTGTAAGTCACAGCCTTAATTGTGATTATGATCTCTGATTCCAAACATGAACATTTTCAGGAGATTTCATAAATTATACCTCTTTTTCTGAATTTCACATAGACTTATTCATAAAATACTCCATATTTTCATAATTTCACTGCTACGTAATTGGCAAAGAATGCAAGCGGAGTATAGATTGCTAAGAGTATAGATTGCTAAATGCTATACGACTAAAACCGTCATTAAGGGGAAAGAGAATAATGATGTTTATTTCGTCTATTGTTTAAAATGACGTTAAGGCGAATTTCTTATTCGCCTTATTCCACTACTAGGATGATTATTATGTATCTATTGAATATAATTATGTTATCTAATGTATGGACTGTGTTGTTTGCTACCAACTACATGTATAGACTGTAGAGTTATCAGTGACATGGCAGCTCATGAAACGTACCCCATGATTTGGTTATTCTTTTGATCAGGATAACTTCAAGCTTTATATTCAATGTAAAGCAATGGCCCTCAAAACAGAAATAATAGGCATAATATACAAACCAATTTAGGTAGAGGGAGAGGTATTAAAGTGGGACTTTTAAGAATAATTATTATTTCCCATCAAACTGTTATTATTACACTACAACATTGAATGATGATGACAACATTTGCTTTCTCAGAAAATTGTTATTTGTAATAAAATTAGAACAACTTATTTCTTGAGCAGCCTATGTACTTTAAAAGGTATGCACTTTTCTAAAATAAACCATTTGTTCCAGGGACTGAGTTTTGAAATTAGCAGGAGAGCAGTAAAGAACTCCCGTGGAGTCTTTAAGGCTGGGTTCACATCGGTATTCGCTATACGCTATACGGGCACGGCGAGTCACATAGTGAAGCACGCGAGCCTTACTCGTAGTAGAGTCATTATCTTGGATTCCGTGACCATTTTCTTCCTACCTTAGTTTCTTAGTGAATTTGTCAACTAGAACCATTTTAAAAGAAAATGAGCTCCCATGCATTTCTCAAAAGTGACGGGAACGTTCTTTTATAGCAAAAATTCCAAAATGGCCGCCATACTGGACCAAAAATTCAAATGGCTTTAATTAAGCTAAAAAGCACACCAAATTGTTCGGCTGAGCACAAGGATTCCGAAAAAGTATAGTACAAAGATACCTATTCTCCTTTTGTTCTAACTTACCCTATTCTACGCAATAAATTGTTTATAAATCGTGATAGGGGAAATTCGGAACGCCTGTACACACGAATTGCAGCTGCCACATCCAAACAGGACGGTATAAGGTGCACGAAAATCGAATACGCACGATTCCCGGTATACTATACTACAGTCCTCAAAAGAAGTAACTGACCAGCTAATAAATATACTCATAATTCCAAAACTGTAGCTCCTACGTACAAATATTAAATTATAAAGTTGTCAGGAAATCGCTTTGCTTCAATTTGAGATATTACACGTGAAGATTGAATGAATATTAAATCAGTTATGAGTCCAAAACCAAAGCCAAGTCAGTTTCTCATTTTAACACTTAGGTTTTGAACACGCAGGACCGTGTGACAGGTATGTGTATGGGCTGCATTGATCAATTGAAGCATCCCCAATCCTCATCTAACTATCAACCCGTGAGTTATCGCTACCAGTTAATCAATAATCTGCCTGTTGCTAGTTCGAGGCTGCGTGTCGACGAACAAAATGTTAAAATGAAAAACTGACTTGGCTGTGGTTTTGAACTCATAACTGAAATAATATTCATTCAATCTTCACGTGTAATATCTCAAATTGAAGAAAAGAGATTTCCGTACAACTTTATAATTTAATATTTTTACGTTAGAGCTATATTTTTGGAATTGAGAGCATATTAATTACCTGGTCAGTTACTTATTTTGAGGACTGTATACTACACTATACGCAGGTATACGGCCTTTTCGAATAGTGCCGTCTTATGAAACGCATTTCTATTAAAATGAGTGATAAAAATATTTGATCTTTTCATCGCGTATTTAAGCTCGAACAGCTTTCATCGACCGTTTTTTCACCTGATTTTTGAGATTTCATCGATAAGTACTGATGTAATGTTATCGAAGAAATCTTATCGTATATTTTCATCGAATACATGTTCTCAAATACATTTTACCGATTGAATTTCATCGAAGACATTTTATAAAAGAAATTTTACCGAATCAATGTCATCGAAAATATTTCATCGTATAAATTTTATCGAGGAAATTTCATCGAATTTATTTCACCGAATGAATTTTATCGAAGAAATTGTATCGAAGAAATTTTACCGAATATGTCATCGAAAATATTTCATCAAATACATTCTATCGAGGAAATTTCATCGAATATATTTTACCGAATGAATTTCATCAATTAAATTGTATCGAAGAAATTTTCCCGAATTAATGTCACCGAAAATATTGCATCGGTCTTTTGTCGTCGATCAGCAGTCATGCGTCAATGACCCATCGCGTAAACACGTCATGATTGGGCATACAAGCTATCTTTAACATGTTTTCGTATGCATGGTATGGCGGGATGTTGAAGAAGATAACAAGTTCTTATCTTACAAGGCCTTATCTTTTTACGATTGCATTAACCCTTACAGCCCCAGATCCCATGAAATCCCATTTCCCAGCATCCTGGTTCCACCTGGCACTGAGGTTTTTGTGTGAAATATAGCTGGGCAAATACACTCGCCCAGCACAGCTTCCCCCGTGGCGCAGTTGGTAGAGTGTCCGCCCGCCAACCGAGAGGTCGTGGGTTCAAACCCCGGGGCGTGGCACCTCTTGTTGTGTGTGCTTTTTTCGCTTGAAAAAAATTTCGTTGGAAAATCCACCGGGTGGGTTAGTGTTAAGGAACGATTTTTTTTCTTCTTTTTAATTTTCACTTTTTTTCTCTAATTTTACCCTGATTAACCCTTACAGCCCCAGATCCCATAAAATCCCATTTCCCAGCATCCTGGTTCCACCTGGCGCTGAGGTTTTTGTGTGAAATAATGGCCCCAGGCTATATAGCTGGGCGAATACACTCGCCCAGCACAGCTTCCCCCGTGGCGCAGTTGGTAGAGTGTCCGCCCGCCAACCGAGAGGTCGTGGGTTCAAACCCCGGGGCGTGGCACCTCTTGTTGTGTGTGCTTTTTTCGCTTGAAAAAAAATTCGTTGGAAAATCCACCGGGTGGGTTAGGGTTAAAATGTGCATTGGATATTCCTACCAGATCATTTCAATTTTTGTTGTTACATAGGCGGTTGCCAACGAATAAATTCGTTCATAGAATTGGTTTAATTGATTCACCAAATTGTACGTTTTGTAATGGGAATGTGGAAAGTTTAATTCATTTGTTTTACGAGTGTGAACATGTTAAACTTTTTTGGACTAGTGTTGAGATCTTTTTAAATATCATTTTTGGAATTGATTTCAGCTTAACAACATTTTCAATAATGTTTGGATACAATATTGTTGATCCGGACCCTTTACTAAATTATATTATATTATTGGGGAAACTGTACGTATACAGAAAAAGATGTGCAGGTTTACGGCCGATTTTTCAAGTGTTTGAGGGCTTAGTTCATTTTATGTTCCAAGTTGAAAATCATATTGCCATTGGAATGGGAAGATTATATAAACACAATAAAAATGGGGTTTTATATAAAAGGTGGAAAGACAATAATTAAATACTGTACTTTATTATATAGAGCATATTAAAACTAAATGTTCATATATTATTGTTTCCTGTATGACAAATGCAAATAAATAGTTGGTGCGCCGGCATCAACCAAAAGAAAAAAAGGAAAGAAAAAAAATCTCATGTTTGAAACCCAAAAATAATTGTTCCAATTGAGTAAAAATCTGTTGGGGTTAGGTTTATGTTTGATTTCCTGTTTGAATTAAGCAAATTCTGATACTTGTTGAAGAGATGAAGAACATTTTGTGATTTTGGGTTTGAGACTGAGAGGCTTGATATCTCCCAGCACTATATCTGGGTGGATCCACTAGCCTAAACGAGTACTTGTGGCCAATGAAATACAAGGGAAATCCATTCAGCATCAAGTAAAAGTGTTGTCTATTGTAAAAAAGTTTTTGTAGTGATGGGCGGCGCAACGATACCATGTGATTTTTGTAACAGGGGGTTTGGTGTGAGGTGGGGGTATAAGGAGGGCGTTTGTGATGGGAAGGGGGTTAGTGATGGGATGGTATTTGTGATTGTGGTTGGGAGGGGGTTAGTGATGGGGAGGGTGTTTGTGGTTGGGGAGGGTTAGTGGTGGGGAGGGGTTGTGGTGGAGGGCAGGGGTTTGTGGTGGCGAATGGGGATGGGATGGCCCTGGGGAGGGAGTTTGTGGTGGGGGAGATGTTTTGTGGTGAGGGAGGGGTTAGTGGTGGGGTTGGGAAGGGGAGGGGGTTTAGGGGATGGTGGCGTGGAGGAATAGGGTGGGGTGGGTGGGTAGGGTGTTTGTGGTGGGGGAGGTGTTTTGTGGTGGGGCTGGGAAGGGAAGGGGGTTTAGGGTGGGGGATTGTGATGGGGAGGGGGTTGTGGTGGCGTGGATGCATGGGTTGGGGGAGGGTAGACCGAGGGTGGGGGTAAGCTGTGGGGTGGGTGGGGTGGGTGGGGTGTTTGTGGTGGGAGAGGGGTTTTGTAGTGGGAGGGGTTTTGTGAATGGGAGGGGGTTTGTGGTGGGGAGGGGATGTTGTAGGGGTGGTTTGGATGTGGAGGGGGCATTGTGGAAAGGTGGAGTAGGTTTGTGGTTGGAGTTGTGTGGGTTTGTGGTGGGATGGGGGTGGGAGGGGTTTGTGGTGGGGGAGGGAATTGGTATGTGCTTGGATGGTGTTTTTTTGCGCCAAACATTACTAACATGATTTAATCTATTTGTTTGTGCTAATATAATTAAACATCTTGAAAATATTTAAATATTAATAATTATTTATATCAAATTACATTTTTGAATACCAAATCAAATTCTTCATCTTATCCATTTTTAATATTACAAACAGTCAAAATTGTGACTACATGTGATGAATGAGATTGTATTTGGTATCCTCATCATTAAACAAGGTGAGTTTTGCTATGTCAATTATCATTTCAATCAAATCTTGAAACAAATCAAAAAATCAAAAATGATTGATTTGCGGTGGCAAAATGACTGAAATTTAATTTATTTTCCATTCCAGTAAAACAAATTATTTTTAATATTACATTTTTAATATTACAAACAGTCAAAATTGTGACTACATGTGATGAATGAGATTGTATTTGGTATCCTCATCATTAAACAAGGTGAGTTTTGCTATGTCAATATCCAACAATTATCATTTCAATCAAATCTTGAAACAAATCAAAAAATCAAAAATGATTGATTTGTGGTGGCAAAATGACTGAAATTTAATTTAATTTCCATCCCAGTAATTTAAACAAATAATTTTTAGAAGCTTCACAAAATATTTAGGTATTAGTAAAGCTATTTGTATTAATCCCTGTTTGTTAATGTAATAGTGCACTTTCAATGCAAGCTTGAAAATGAAATTTCAAAAATAGTTTTTGCCAAAAATAACTGAAATTGCATCTTTTTTCTAGTAAAACGTAACCATGAATTGTTTTGAAGCGACGCAAAATATTTTTGTATCAAGTTCAGGCTATATCCTATTCAGGATAGAAGATGCCATTTTGTGTGTGGTAGCGCTACTTAGTTGGGATTAACTGTAAATACTGGCAAAATGTCCACTTGCCACAAAATGATTGAAATTTCATCATTTTTCTAGCAAAACGCAACCAAGAATTTGTTGAAGCGACACGAAATATTTAGATATTGAGTTAAACAATTGATATATGAAAGGTAGAATATGCCATTTTTGTGTGTGTGGAAGCGCTACTTTAGGATTAACTGTAAATACTGGCAAATATGCCCACTTAGGGGGCATATTTGCCAGTGCACTTGCAAATTTGCCAGGGCTGGACAGTTTGGCCACCTGCAAGGAATGGTCAAATGGGGTCAAATTATGCCATCTGTCGATGGTTCTTAAACCAAACTGCGGGTTCCAATGGTAGATTCTGATACGTTAAATAAAGCGCTGAGCTCTCGCCGAGTGAATCCCATGTCACAAAAAGTTGACAAATCTTCAGCATTTTTATCGCAACGCGAGCTCTACCACCTCGACCGGCTACATGTACAGCCGGTTCGATAACATTTGTTCGATAACATTTCATCGACGACATACTCGACGACATTTCATCGACGACATTTCATCGATGACATTTTCTCGATGACATTTTCTCGATGACATTTGTTCGATGACATTTACTCGATCAAATTTACTCTATCAAATTTACTCTATCAAATTTACTCGATCATATTTACTCAATCAAATTTACTCAATCAAATTTACTCAATCAAATATTTTCGATGACATTTATTTGGTAAAATTTACTCGATGTAATTTGTTCGATGAAATTTATTCGATGAAATTTACTCGATGAAATTTACTCGAAGAAATTTATTTGGTAAAATGTTTTCGGTGGAATTTGCAATAAAATGTTCGAAGAATGAAGTAAAATGATGATCGATGAAAGATGTTCGATAATAAATACGTGATGAAAACACCAAATGTATTAATCACTAATTTAAATAGAATTATGAAATTACATTGTTTCGATTTAAGCTATACGCGTGCCCTGCAAAACGTGCACCGTATACCCGAATAGTATACTCCTATATATGTGAAATCAGCCTAAGGGGAGCAGTAGGAGAGCAAACAAAAAGCTCTTCCCAGGTAATCAAGAAAAGCATTTTTGTTCGGATCCATACAATTGAATTACACTCGCCGAAAAACACAAGTAAATTTGGAAAAACAGTTTATGGGAAAATTTGACATTTGGAGATCGCACCAAACTTCACTAATGTACGTGATCCCATCATGATTATTGACATTTTTTGCAAAATCAATGTCTTTAAATTTCCAACTCCTAAGTGTGGCGAATTTCACTTTATTATTCCCCGCCATCATCGCCCGGCATCATCGGCGATTCGCTTCGCTTGTTTCCAACATCAACAAAAACATTTTACACCCGCACGGTTTGTTGGTTCTTTGTCAAATCGACCGGTCAATTGATGCACATGACATATAATACTGATAAAAAGAATTACAGTGCATGCTGGGTATTATTCTGCATCAATTGTACAGTGTTTACATGTCAGTCGCTGGCGTGTTTTTAATGATGAGAGTTGCCGTTGAATGGCCCACAAAGCTTACACGACGATCTAAAAATGCTTTTCTAGCTATACGATCTATTTTACAATGCAGGGCTTAACATTTTTGCGAGAATTTTGGGTGACTTTTCCCGTTTCATTTTTATAGAAAAGCTGTCAAAGAGAGCACTCTTGCATGATCTGTCGATCGTGTGGATCAAATTAATAAGCTTTGGACAATCACAAGGCGCATGATAAATTGCGCGGTCACAGACAGTTTAAGGCGCGCGATCGCTCTCACACGCCTTAAAACTCAGTCCCTGTTGTTCTATTTTTCTCTACTCACCCTGTTTTCTCAACATGTCAGCCTCATAAGTCTCTTCCATGCGAGTCATTTTATTCTTCAATTCCTCTTCCAATGCAGCCATCTCATTCCGATGAAGATCCAGTAACTCTTCACGCAGCTCTGCGAGGGCGCCTGCCTTGCTGTGATCGTAACCCGACTCTAGCGTCTTGATTTGGTTCTCGTACACTTGCTCTAGGGTTTCCTTGGTGGCTTGTAATTCAGCCATCATGCTGTCCTGTGAGAAAAAGCATTGTGTTAAAATGATATGAATGATATGAATACGATGTCCAGTAGATGGTTGCTTTTACTCTATGAACACATTGCTAAAGAAGGTATACAAACTGACAGGCCTAGGAGTTGTCTCCAAGACTCTCTGTTCAGTCTCTTTTGCTTTAAAAGAATCGGGGGAATATTGAAGGAGAAAATTAAAATTAAATGATTGCACAATGACCCTCAATAGTGAGGGATAGCAGCACATTTTGTGGTATTTGGTTGTGTTTGTTAATTTAAGATTGCATTCTCTGTTCCTTATTAGAGGATTAAATGTTGTGAAAATCATGACAAAATATTGCCTGATTAGTTACCTGTATTTGTCTCCTAGCACTCTCCAGCTGCTCCCTGTATGCCTCCTCCATTTTGGCCTTCATCTCATCAAATAACTCTTGATGTTTGGAGTCCAACTCTTCACGTTGTGCCTCAATCTCCCAAATGTGATGATCCTTCATCTCTTTGACTTCACGATCATGTTCGCGCTCATGCACGACCTTGACAAGCCCCAGCTGTCGTTTGCGCTCTTCCTCAAGCTCCTGGTGCAGTGCCGCGATACGGGACTCCATGTTGGACTTGAGGTCTTCAAGCTTATAAATGTTGAGAGGGTAGGAATTGAAAAGGGACACAAAGTGGATTGTTAGATGTTTGAAGGGGTTTCAGTGTTGTGACGACGCGATTCAATGACTTGACTTGGACTTAAGTCACTATTTTTGATGACTTGACGCAAGTCACTGAGAAAAATGACTTGACTTGAATTGTGACTTGGTTTCATAACTTTTCAAAATCTTGACTTGACTTGAATCAAGTATATTCAAAAAAATTGACTTTTCCAAAAGATTCACTTTTCCAAAAGATTTGACTTGACTTGACTCAAGTCTGGTGCTAAATTAACTTGAATGAGTTGAGGATAAACACATTTCTGACTTTCAACACTTGTATTTGTATGCCAATACTACTTACAAACTGACCTGAATGTGACTTTACAGGTAATTTTAGTACATTAAAGTAAGATTATATTCAAGCTCAATATGACTTGATGTGACTTGAACATAATAAATCACTTAACTTAACTTGAGCCAACCAGTAACTTGACCTGTCTAGACATGCTCTATTGGATTTACTTGATTGAGGTAAATTGAAAATTACTTGACTTGACTCTAGTCACATCTGTTTATGACTTGACTTGACTTGACTTGCGATGTGAGGTTTAGTGACTTGATCACAACACTGGTTTATGTTCAAACTTTGTTAAATTCTGTGTCAGTTTTCCATTTATGGGTCTGTTGTGAAAATCACCTAACTATTTTAGAAACAAAAAGTACTGTCTCCAAGAATGATTTGTATCAGGCATTTGGATTTTAAAGTGATGAATCCCATCATCGGCGTCATATGTTTATCACATTCATTTACATTACTTGGGTATTTTAAATTTTAAGCTAAATTTCTCTTTACTGAGAGGATAACAAATTATTTCTCTTTCTCTTTTCTGAGAGGTTAACAAATTATTTGGTAAAAATGGCAAATTCTAAATTTTAAGTGAGTGATCTCTTTTGAAAATCTTGAAAGTCACTCACCATGATTGGCACAAAGTTAGTTTGAAATGTTAATTATGCGAGTTTTTTGTGGCCTGTCTTACTCTAGAACAAGTCAATATGAATTGCGTATGTTATGTTACGATCCTTGTTGGAACAAGGGATTTGTTAAGGTAATGCAATCTAATAATAACATTTCACTGGAACCATTTCGGAATACAATTATAATCATTTCAATATATCAAATATCATTTGACATACTGGCAAATATTTATAATTCCTTTTTAATGCCACTGTGGAACACATAACTATACCTTGATGAAATTATTTATATAAGGTTGTAATGTGGCCATCATGAAATTGCACGTATTAAAATATAAGAGATTAAATTAGGGAATCAATTGGATTAAAGTGTTTCGCTAGTAATATTGATTGACACTTTTTTTAATTCTAAATTGTCTCTGAAAATTAGATTTTTTTTTATAGAAAAAGATTATTGGTAATGGAAAATGTATTAGAATGGCCTATTCAGCCCCCTCCCCTGGCCTAATGGTATGTTTATTGCAAGTACACAATTATCACTATTTCCAAGAAATCAATATTTTTTAACTGTAAAAGGTGTGTGTGATCCAATCCCTCCACTTTTTACACATCAAAATAGGAGATAGTGCTAATATTTCTCATTACCCAGCACAATTTTAGGCATGAGATAAGTTTCCTTATGATAGCAGGATGTAGACTGATATGGGGTTAGATCATGTTTTAAAGATTAATTTAGATACCTTTTTCAAACCACTTTTTTTTAGCTCTGTAGCTTTCGGGATCATCGTCCAAGTGATTGCCAGAGAGGCTCAATTTTAGAAAAGTAAGATCAGAGAGGCCATCGAAACAAGGACACAGAAACTGACCCTCAACGGAGACACCAGCTACGACCTATTGCCATCTACGATGACCTGCTGTCATGTGATCGCCCAAAAGGCGGTCATGTGACAAGTAGAGGGAAGGAAACATTATGCTGAATGAAGGGATCGCTATGATCCCGAAAGCTATGAAGCAAGCGCGAAAATAAAAATGCGCGAATATATTCATTTTATATGTAGGTCTATGTACAGAAGCTCAAAATTGCGAAAATAAAAACAAGCAAAATTGTTCAAAATGTGCGAAGCGCGAAAATGTCTATGCGCGAAAATTTCCACTTTTACAGTAAGTTAAAAGTTTAACGGGTTCGCCGTCGGACAAGTTTTAATCTGTCAAGCTTTCGTCAGGATTAGCTCTGACTTCTTCAGGACCAAATTATTATAATATTAAACAAAACATAGAGATTGCCACTTCTCTTGTTATCATCATTTGGGCTGCCCATTGCCCGATGATTTGAGAGTAGGTGCCCTTTCCTACTTGTGAAAGAATTGGTGGCTCTGAAAAGAGCCGTTCAGATGGATTGCCGCTTCCACTGAACAGAGATGGTGGCTCTGAAAAGAGCTCTACACGTAGGTTGCCACTGGCCTACTATATATAAATTTGGTTCTAAAAGAACCTCCAAAGGACTGCCCCTTGACCAATGGAAATAACGTAGAGACTGCCCCTTGTCTACTACAGACTACAATAAGTCTAATGCACAGTAGTGCGGTCACTGATCTGTAAAGATCGTTTTCATCAGGATTGTTCAACAGAAATTAGATTTTCATTATTTCAAGACAAATCCAAGTTGATTGATGTATAATAATAATGAAAACTCAATGTACTCATAAGTCCCAAGTATGCAAATGAGGATAATGAGATTTATTCCGTTGTTGAGTACTGGGTAGATGTGTGGTAGAGCATGACATTGTATTCAGTGAGCTCATTTGCATACTTGGGACTTCTACACCATACCGCTACCCACTTGTGAGTTTCATACTTGCCTGGGTGTTTCATCAGACAATTTGACACCAGTTCTCATCACTGGCTCTTTATACTGACAACCCGCCAGATGTAGAGGGCAGTCTACATGAGATTAACTGGTCATAGATCCCATTGAGGGTCATAGATCCTCCCTCTTGAGTTGACAAATAGTCTTATAAAGTACTCAATTGAGTATGAAACTGTCGCAAGGGAGTATAATATTTTTTTCATTATTATACACTAAGGCTATATTAAAAAAATCTTTTGTCTCAAAGCTCTTCAGTTTTTCAAAACCTAATGTGGAATGCGGTTTATTTTAAGTTTTTTATTTTTTTATTTAAATATTAAATATTGAAATCCTTGTAAAAGTGACCTTTTGTATTTAAAATGATGTGATCAATGAAAATAAAAATCTGTGAATTTTGGGGAATTTTTTTTTTGTGTGATTTTTTTTCTTTTTTAAATAATAACAAGAAGAAGATTTTTTAAGATTTTTGTTTGCGCCTCAATAAACTAAAGCGCGCTGGAGCTTTGAGACAAATGATTTTTTTTTAAATTTAGCCTAATCAACTTTGATTTGTCACCATGAAAAATAATTTCCCTGTATCCACTTAGATGAAATCTTGATTCTGCATCAGTGTAGGTTAAGATGGATGGTCCAAAGACGGTAAAGAGGTTACCAAGGTTTGGAGTACAAAATGGGGAAGATAAATTAGAGAATCGTACAAAAATCAGTTATCACTTACGGAGCTGTGATGTTTCACAGCCTGTCTCGATGCTTTTTCCAAATAGGAATGTTAGGTGGATGACGATGATGTTGTATTGTCATATGTTGCTGGTGTCAATGAGAACAGCGGATCATAGAGATGACTAAGTTTATAGATCCCCTCATCTGCTTTCTGTAGCCTCTTGTACATTTTCTCTCCTTTCCACCTAATGCAAATGGATTCTTTGATCCACCAAGTTTCATATGTATCTTTTGTGTGCAAGTCTAATCCAGTTTGGGTAGCAACTTGTCTGGAAATCGAAAACGTCCTATCTTATTATCTCGGTCATCTCTATGATCAGCTGTTCTCTTCCATGGATGTCACCATGACTTCCATCATTCAAAGAAATTCCTGTTTGAAAAAGCCTCCCAGCACAATGTGAAACATCACAAATACATAAGTGATAACTGGATTATTTTTTAAGAATCTCACATTCATTTACATTGGAAATCTTCAAAATAACAATAAGGCAATAATGTTATATTGACACCAACTTTGTGACAACCCCTGTTGCTAAGTTACAAATTCTGTTGATAACTGTGTAACTGTTGGTACATTTCAATATCCTCAAAATAAAAACTAGAAAGCATTCCATACACAGACAACTATTTACAATATACATTTTTCCATTTCATGTTTTGAAATGTTCATTATTTTATTTCTGTATGCTCACTCTACACCCACCACTTCAAGCTCTGTTCTCAGGCACTACTTAACATTAAGTTTTAAATGTTATAAATAAATTATAGAAAATTTCTCGGAAATGCTGACACTCCTAAAGAATCGACAAAAGTGATGGCGTTTAACAATTCCAGAATGTACTGACCCAGCATGCATTTCCTACCAGATTTCATAGAGCACCTTTTCTCCTCCCCTCCCCAATCCCAATTCCAAAGCCTATTGAATTTTACAGTGTAATATACAGGACGTGCAAATCAGAGTTCAATTTTGATTTGGTATAACTGTTTGTTTTAGGTATGGTGTTAACTCTATTCAGTCTCAAATGGTGAAATCTCACATACCATTATAATTAATGTAATTTCTGACAGATAAGTCACACATTCAGTAACGAACACAAAATGTGATTAAATTACAATAGCCAAGATTTTATTTGAGATTAAAATCAAGTTTATTTGATTTAATGTATACCAAACTGATTTGGTTTTTTTTTAATGGACCCATCATGCTTAACGGCCACTGTGGTGTGCCCCTGCTTTCAAGATTATTATCCATGGTGGATAAAAGTGTGACACAAAAGTTCAGGTGGCAAGTTTTCCTAACAACAAATTGCTCCATACATGTGATGCAGCGCATCAAAAGGGGGGGGGGGCTTTGCAGGTTAATTCAATTTTAAGTGTTTTATGTGTGCTGTCAAAATAATCTTTTGTCTCAAAGCTCTTCAGTTTTTCAAAACCTAATGTGGAATGCATTTTTTTATTTATTTTTTTATTTTTTTTTAATATGAAATAATGAAATCCTTGTTAAAGTGACTTTTTGTATTTAAAATGATGTGATCAATGAAAATCTGAAAAATCTGTGAAATTTTGGGATTTTTGGGGATTTTAAAGATTTTTGTTTTTCTTATGTGCATCAATAAACTAACGAGACAAATGAATTGTTTTAATTTAGCCTAATGACACCAAATTTATCAAATTTAATCAAGGCATTCAGATTTTACAAGTGAAAATGACTCCTAGATTCTTATTATTTTGTGAGTGCTTACATATGTACCCAAAGTCACCCTTTTGATGACCTGCTCCCACAAAATGAGCATAAAGTCGAGGTGAAGACGTTTGCTGAATTGAGGCAGCATAGCATGTTATTGAGTTGCCCTTTAAATTGTTGTTGGTATGGACCCAAGGCAGTAAGGTGCCACTTAACTTGCCGATCGAAGCCAAGGCTTAAATTTGGTCAGCATAGCCTTGGTGGCGCTATACTGATAAGGCGTGATTCTAGGCTGAGTTGTTTACATGTAAAAGGTAACCGCGATAAAACAACAAAATCAGTGAATGTAATTTACCTTGGCTCTTATTTTTAATGCTTTAAAAGGAAAATCTGGAAATGATTCTTTTTTACTAAAACAGCACTTGGCATACTTTCTTTTCGGTAGAACTTCGCTGCTGAATTTTCAGTCGACACAGCAGCAGTCACCCGAGCAGTCGCCATTATTTATGTCGTCTGCTCTCTGCCCGTCATGAATAATGTATGTTACGACTGAATGATTGACAGTGAGCTGTGTGACGTCAAATGCGTCAAATGCCGGTCACGGACACATTCCGGACGATTACCCTAATTTATGTAAATATGCAAAAGGGAACGTTTTCGCTACGTACGTCAGTATAGGACCTTCCTATCCCAAAATTAATAGAATCCCTGTCCAAGGTCCCTTTTATTACAGGGGAATTATTTTAAGAGTATTTCCAGCCATGCCAGCCTATTTATTTGATAATCCCGCTATAAATAGAAGGGCTTGGTCCATACTAACAACAAACAGCAAAAATCAATAACATGCTATCCTTGCTCAATTCAGCAACATCTTCGCCGCGACTTTACGCTCATTTTGGGGAAGCAGGTCACATGTCAGTACAAGTCTTAACCAACCTTGATTACACCATCACCCGCTATTTTAGGGGTGCACCCAATGCAACATGTCTGTACTTAGTTTTTCAAACTTTTGTGTCACAAATACTGATCCTTTGTGCCGCCATCAAATAATGCATGCTGGGTCATATACTTGATCATACCATCACTTGCGTTGATTCTACAGGTCAACATGGCCAACAACAAATGCAATCCCAGTATATCAGTTGGTCACCATAACATGCACATTATCACTAGTATATAAAACCTTACAATTTATTCATTAGATCAACAAACTTTTACAAAATATGTTTCCTCACTTCTGGAATGTCATCAAGTTACAGGAAATTAAACTTTATACTTCATAGCAGTATTGTATGTGCATTTATATTTAGTTAATCCCTCCACCACCACCCCCTTGACCCGACACCCCCTGTTATTTAACCAATGGCAATACATCAACTTCAAAATCGGGTTGACAGGTTGGTGATTTTATGCAAGGAGAAGATGATGGATAGTGAACAAGTTCTTGGGGGTATGAAGGAAACATCTGGTCAGATTGAAGCTCATGAGGGGTGGCATTGGATGAAGGAGGTGTTCAAACTGGTTTGATGAAGAGGTCAGTGCGCCACAAGTAAAAATCTGAACTAAGCTGGGCATGACTATTGCATACATAGGAAATACAAATGGGAGAGCAACATTGTTTATTGTATTACAATATGGGTTAAATTTAATTTGGGTAAAAAAGGGTCATTATTAAGAACGACTCTGGGTTGAATAAGGGGCTGATAAAGGGAGGCACATGACTTCAATTATATATACTTGAAAGCATACTGTAGATGATCTTTCATTATATAAGATTCAATCATTTCTAACCATTTTACCATTTTTTCAAATATCTAATTAAAGAGAATTAAACTTTTAGAAGGTATGGTAGTCTGTGTGTACATACACTAGACTACAAATTCTTTGTATTTCCTGGGGTTTACCCAAAACAAGGTATGTCCTCCCTTGAGTGTATATACTTTGTACATGTTAAATACTGCCTTCCTACTTTGCTCACCATTCTCTAAAAGGGCCAATGATGAGGCGTTATCATCCCCTGACAAATGCTGCATTTAGTGATACCATTTTGTACCGATCAAACTACCATTTATACTCCAACCTACCTGATAAAGTGAGACTATGATGTCAAAGCTTAATCCAGTGATAAATGCAGTATCTACGCGCAAATGTCACAATTCTGCTTTGATCACATGAGTACATATGCGAGCGCATTAAGTTGATGCGCTAAAACATATCTGCATTGACCGGAATATTCTCCGACTTCACATTTACTACTTTCATAGAATGGAGCATACATATTATCAACCTTTACATACCATTAAAATATATACTTAAGTGCAATGTTATTATAACCAACTGTTTATGATATAAGTCTGGGCCAGAGACAGAGCTTGACATGGTTTCAGTGTGTACAATGAGCATATAGATTACCAATCAGAAACAAAAATATATGTTGAACATTTCAAGATTCTGCAAAGCTTTGTTCAGCAATAACAAAAAGGATTTAATGTTGAACATTTAAAGTATCTATATAGATATGGAATGCTTTCTTCATGAATAATTCTAAGGAATGCTATATTTTGTTTTGTGAATCAGTTAGTGATCAAAATCATGACACAACTGAAAAATTGTTTAATTTTTAAAAAGCTGCCGCTATTAAACACTTCTGAGTATTTGTAAGTTATTGTTAACTATTTTGTTTCATGTGGGTGGCAATGAAATGTCAGATCATGTCTATTAAGTTTCAAAATTATGATCTTACATTCCTCTCAAATCAGCCTCAAAGCACATACATGCCTTGTTTTGTGAGCTGTTATGTGATGAAGATGTCTTGGATACAATGGATCAGGTCCACTATAATTCAAATGAAATGTTTCAGAATGTGACAATTCTTGAACGCGACAGAAGTCTGAAAAGGCAGCTTTTAAAATTCAGTCACTCAAACGCAGTTGTGCATGAAATTAATCAATCACCAGCAAGAAATAAATCAATATAAAAACTGAAAGAAAAAATAATAACATCATCAAATACTACAATGTGCACTTTATCAAAAGGGGAAATGAAAATGAAAATAAAATAGATGTGGTAAAGATTGGGTCTAGATGTAAGTTTTTCTGCAAAGGTGGATGAGAAATCAAATCAAATGCCGCAGAGTTTAGTAATGGGAATGCAACACTGAATGAACAGATGGATATAAATGGTGGTTTACAATCAAATTGAAATAAGAAAAAGAAATCTTTCAGAATCTGTCCATTTGGGTTACTCAAATGAGTTTTCAAAACACAATTTAAGCATCGAGGTACAATCACTGTAATATTTGCTGACCATCGTCCAAACAGCTTTTGATTTTTTGAAACACTTACTTCACTTGATGCTTACAAACTCCTTGTTATGTCTGTTGATTAAATCAAGTAACATTTCTAAAATTTGCAAAAAGTCATCTAAAGTTATGTCGATCAAACTGCAAAGTCTGGAATCAGAAATGTGTCTGAACATCTTCAAGTGTGACAAATGTAAATAATGTCAAGGTAATGAATGTTGCATGATGTGAGTTATGAAAAAGGTTTTGAACTACTCAAAATAGTGGATTTTATCCAAAACTGAATAAACTTTACTTTGTCATTTGTTTGGTTACCCAATCTTGTTATTGGTACATTTAAAAATGTAATTCAATGTATACAGCGTCAACATATTATTATGTTCTTAAAAAATGGTTTTTTTTGTTTGTTTGTTTGTTTTGGGTTTTTTTGTAGGTTTCTTTTGGGGGGATTATTAGAGAAAGCATTTATCAGATGAAATATGGTATACATAATGTACATAATGTCAATTGATTGTATAAATGTATATTTGTTACAGTTTTAAAGTTTTGATTTGTATAACTTATATACAAAATATCCACCAAGCATGCTTTAAAATCATTCTGGGCAAATCATTTCATTTCAGACCACTTATCACACTTTTCCCCCCCCAAATTTCTTTTTTTAAGCAAAGTGTGTGTGTGTGTATTCAGGAATTGCATCATGTGTAAGAGGTATGGAATGACAGTGTTGTCTATATTGCACATAAGAAATATTGCATTTATTTGCAATCTATTATAAATATTGCTGCTACTGAACTTGATCAGCTGATGACCAAATATTTATGTTTGCGGCGTTGTGGCAATCTTGTTTTCTTTCAAATAGTCATACACAAATTCCAGTGCAAGACTACTACTAAGAAATAGTGCAAGGGCGTCTCTATTCAATAGTGCTAAAAGTAGAAATAAAGTCCTAATGACCTATTTCATGTATTTTCTAGCAAACAAACAGATCTACAATAACAAAATGCAAAAAAAAATAGTAGTTGATATTTATAATGCAGAAAGAAGCTTGGTTTTTAGTGGTTTCACTCATTAAAACTATTATCTTCTCAAAACAATGGTGGAATGGTATTGTTATAATGTTCTGGTTCTTGTAATTGTTAGTTAGGTAGCTATAGTACACTATGCATGATGAAAGCATGAGCAAAAATGAAAGCATTTGGGTAGATGTGTGAATGCATGAAAGAAGGTATTCCACACTGAAACATTTAGTGTGATGTGAAGTTACGTCAGCCCTGTGTTTGACCCAGACTTTTACAATCAAATCAACAACATTTCATATAGCTTCATCTTGAAAGGTATAGTTCAAAGCCCCATATGCACCAGTACACCATGCATTGACTTTATTCTGGGTACAATGCCATACTCGGAACATCGGAAAGTATCATTCTTAATTTTCACTTTTTGCATATGGGTCAATGAACTTTACTATCAGATATACTTTATAATTGAAATCCAATTTTAATCTGTTCAAATACAATCTTGCCGAAATTCCCGATAATGTCCAATCCCATCCCTGCCACCACAACCATCCTTCGCACATTCAATACATACCATATACGTGAACGGATGTCTTAAAATATGGACGGTTAGAGTAACATTGTGTAGCATTATGATTGAACAAATGAATCAAAAGTGTTTAACACATTTCAATTGGAAATGACACTGATCTTATATTATAAAGAAAACAATCAAAATAACACAATAAAAAAATTAATAGTTCCCAACAAAATCAATGGATATATGGAAGAGATCAATTTTGACATGAAAATCGACAAACTTTATGGGTGATGATGTCTAACATCACACCCGAATTAAAATAATTTAGTGGGATACAATATTTGCAGTAAACATTTTGAAGTCTCCATAAATTATGTATATGTTTAAGGACAGACAGCAAATATATCCTGTCATTACAGCATTCATTCCCAAGTATAGGCCTAAAACTGTTTGTTAATCAGGCACATGTCAGCAAGCATGCAAAAACTTATGTTTCTTTACACTATTGGCTTATTAATTAACTAATACTAATAGCATTTTGCATTTGATGGCAAGATTTAAGTAAGATAATAGAATAATACACTACTATATATCTAACAATTATTTGCAATATTAGGTACACCTTTCAGAAGTGTACCTGTCTACTATACTACCATGCTATATTATTAAGCTTATCATAGAATTGAAGCATTATTAAGGATGCAATAATTCCATGCACTACACTAGTCTTCCCAATGTTGTAATTGTACACCAAGACTCAATTTTGTCTTCTTTAACCCTTTGAACACTGGCGGCCGGTATAAAGCCTAATATGCGTATCGTATATACACTGGCGGCCGGTATAAAGTTCCTGGTGTGTGCACACTGTTTACAATCAATTGAGGGATATCCCCATCGAATATAAACATGCCCTTTGACCCGGAGTGTACTTGTGGGCTACGGGCTGCACATAGTTGGTCTGGCAATGCGTTGAAGACTACATCTATGCTGAAAACTGGGGAGTTATTTCATCAATTTGGTCAGAATTTCAGGATTTTTCAATGGCGCCGTCGGTAGCAGATGTTTTAGCAAGGGTCATGGACTCTGATACGGAGGATATGTATCATTCTGACAATAGTAATAAGGACGAACAAGACACGGTAAGCATGAATATTGCAACTAAAAAAGTCCTAGTAACTGTTACGGCAACGTAACAGACAGTGACATTATGCCCTATTTAGGGGTATTTCGGCAGGGGTGTCAGGGTTGGGCTACCGTTTACTCAGGGGTGTCAGTGTTCAAAGGGTTAACAACTAAAATGTTCATAGATCAAATTGAGAATGTTAAATTCCAGTGAATTGCCTTGAATGTTGGTATCATTTATCTTTCAAATTTGCATGAGATACAAGTTTATATTTCCAACATATTTCATTGAGTTGAACCACAATTGCAGCTCCAGACTTGATTGTATATCGTATGACTCTGTTTCAATCGTATGACTCAATTTCAAATAAGTGATGCAATTACAACACTGGGTTCTCGAAATACATGTATTGCTAATAATTATATCCAATATTGACAATTGGAAGACAAGTGGAATTATATGGCACATTATATGGCTCTTTGTGAACTGGACACAAAACACACAGTAAGTATACATTGTATTATATAGAATAAGAGCACCAGTGTAAACTAAACATAACAGTGCACTCACTACATGTAGGATCTTAGTTTTTCAAAATAGAGTCAGGTCCAATCAAAAGGCAACTCCAGACAAATAAAGCCAGAACCCCTCTCTGTATCATGTGAGGCTGCTAACCAGATAGAGCAAAGACCCATCTATCGATAAAGGCTACTGTAGAAAGATAGACCCATCTATCGATAAAGGCTACTGTAGAAAGATAGACCCATCTCCATAATTTAAGGCTACTCATTATAGAGACCTGTCTGATATATTTAGGCTACTCAGGCTATATAGACCGGTCATTTAAGGCTACTCAAGACA
This sequence comes from Ophiura sarsii, assembly GCA_035610835.1. Lineage (NCBI taxonomy): Eukaryota > Metazoa > Echinodermata > Ophiuroidea > Amphilepidida > Ophiuridae > Ophiura > Ophiura sarsii. The sequence goes on from CM069443.1 coordinate 27,071,459, forward strand.
GAGCAGCCAAGACCTATCTTTACTATTTTAGGCATCTCAAGACAGATCGAACCATGACCCTCTCTATTATTTAAGGCAACTGAGGCAGAACCAAGACCCATCTTTACTATTTAAGGCAAGATTCATCATTATAATTTAAGGCTACCCAAGACTAAATGATAAGTTATCTCACTTTTAATCTGTATACACAAATTAACAATGGGTGCCATATTACAGAATAATAACATAATTTGCTGGTATCTATTGGAGCAAAAACAATAATGTTCTGAAATGTGCTCAGAACACAATAATTTGACATGAAAGTGTGATATTTGAACGTAAATTCCTTTTAAAAGTTAATATATATCTTGGATTAAATTTGAGAGAATCTTTGGCTGGCTCTACTTGAATACCTGGATGCCCATCTTAACATAACCCTGTTGAACAGGTTTAAGGCAATTTTAACCCCAGTTAAATCAGATTAACCCCGGTATAAGGGTTGACTTCCATAGAACAGGAATAACCCAATTGAACATAAATCTCTACATATATCAAGTTATATACAAATAAATTCCAAATAAACTAAACTGTCTCTGTATTAAAGTATTATAAATAATTCTTTGTGATATAAATAAATTTTGAGTAGGCACTCTATCTTCACCATCTCTCTAACAAGAAAGACTTTGTATCATCTAATTAAATCTATTTCAGCTAATAAAAATACAGATATGTGTGTCAAATCAAATGTGGTGCGTATATGTGTGCAATGGAAATTGCTATTGATGGCAAATAGAACAAATATGTTACTCATACATGTGCTGATATAGTCCAAAGGCTATTTTTTTTAATGCTTGTGCACAAACAAGAGAATGAGCAGAGCCCAAAATGTTGTAATGGTAACAGTCTCAAATTAAACAGGTCAATGAATTAAAATCACTGTTTACAAGTTTCCAAATATGTCTCAATATTTGTTGTCTCTGTATTAAAACTAGTTACTAGTTATATCAACAATGTTTTGGAGTAAATTTAATTTTTGGTTCAACAATTGGTTGAATTAAAGAACTGTTTCCAAACTCGATATAAATATGATAAAGATATTTGAATAAATTATGACAGTGTAGGCAAGCGTCAAATTGGAAACAAAAAGTTTGCTCTTTTAAGAATAAGAAAAAATGAGATGCATGTTCTATCAATTCTTTACTACCCTAAGGCACATTCCTATTTAAAAAAGGAAATCAAATCTGTCCCCATACTAACCTAGCTACCTACAACTTCAATATCATGCAGCTAATACCTATTCTCATTATATTCTTTATTCTGTTTGGTGCTATTATATCACCAATCATATTTACAGTTTTGCATAATATTGGTATAGGCATTTCATAATCGATTCCAGAATTTGGAGGATATAGTAAGACACATCCTTTTATATGTAGAACAATTTTGATTTCCTGCAATAATTATCTGCCAACTCACTGTAATCCACCATTAAACCAATGGATGGCACTGATATTTTGCCTATGGATTTGTCAAACCCTTTGGAGGTATTCATGGCACTTATTTTCTAGTGCCTTACTACGCTGGTATTGGAAAGCTCCATCTTTAACAGATGTATAGACGGTTTCAGACATCATTTGCATAGAGAAAATGTTATACATATTATGAACAAGTTCCACCCTAGATTAAGTCTGTGTTATAACAAAGTAGTTATAGAAGTATTAAAGAATTGCTTTTAAATGGATTATATTATGTTGATTGCAGTTCAAAAATGTGACAGAATTAAGAGATTTAATTAGGCACAAGAAAACCAAGTCAATCCTGAAAACAGTATGCATTTTATAGGCATTATTAAAAGACAGCGAATACATGGATTGGGAGTATTCTCTAAATTTCCAATAAGATCACTTTGCTTTTATCAGTTTTATGAATTCTTAAAAGAAAATGTTAAGTAACAATACAATTGAACAATAATTAATTGGGGGAGTTAATTTGAATGGGATGGAATGGATATTTAGTTGGTATGAGAAACAATTAATTGAATGACTGGAAGTAGTGTACGTTACATCCCATGCATGTATCAATTACACGGTAGAATAAAGTACCTTGTTGTAACTCTATAATGCACTTTATTCTGTCAAAGACTTGATGCATGGCAGGGACCTAAAGCACACTATATCCAAATGACCTAATATGAATACCAATGCACCTGGGATTGATGTCTGGTCCTCAGCAGGGAGATATCTGACAGATGTTTCTCATTGGTCCTCGACTCTCTGGTGGTGAACTCCATCTGCAGGTCCCGTCTTAGTCTGGATATGGCTTCAGCATGCTCACGATCCTTCTCTGCCCTCATCTGTCGTAGTCGCGCCATCTTATCGTGTTCTGCGTCAGTTTTGAAGGTGGTTATCTCCTCTGAGTGACGCTTTGTCAGAAAGGCCTGGCGGTTGCGAAATTCCAACTGCTGCTCGCGGAGACTGATGTCCCACTTGCGAAGCTGCGTGTCTTTTTCTCGCAGGTCTGTCTCTAAATGGGATTTCTCATCAATGAGCTGATGCTCACGCTCCTGGAGATGATGCTCGATGTCATGCAGCTCAGACTCAAGGAGACGTTTTTGTCTCGACAGTTCCTGTTCTAGTCTATCCTTCTCATGCAAAAGGCCTTCAAGTTTGTCTTGTTCATGGACCTTGTTCTGTAATTCAAGTTTGTCTTCCAACAGTTTCCTTTCAATGTCTTCTTTATCATGCAGCTTCATCAATAACAGCTCCTTTTCTTGCCTAAGAGCTTCTTCTCGAACAGAACTCTCATCCAAAATACCAGACAGGCTGCCTCTCTGTGCTTTTTGTTCATCCAATTGCTCTTGCAATACAACCTGCTGATCTTGCAACTTTGACAACTGGTCAGCAAACACTTCCTGAACACCATCCGACACAGAATCCGCAGTTCTCAACTGTTTCTCTAGATCATTGATTTTAGTTCTCAATGCCTCCTTATCGCGATCTAAGTTTGCATTGCTCTCTTGGAGAATACTTATTTGGCGTGTTTTCTCTGTGAGTATCTCATGTTCTGTCTGCTCCTTGCGAGCCAGTTTCTGTTTCAAATCATACAATTCTTGTTGCAATGCATCTTGGGAATCAGCAGAATGATAGGATGAATCTTCCAGGTGTGAAGTATTCCTCTCTTTGTCCAGTTCGTCCTTCAACAGTTTGTTTTCTCTAGAATGCATGTCCCCTGTTTCCTTCAAATCTTTCTTAAGTCTCTCAGCTTCGTTTTGCAGAGCAGTTGACTCTTTCTGATGTGCAGATTCTTTCACAGAGCTTTCATTTCTTAGATGTAACAGTTGCTCGTGCAACTTGTCATTCTCCCCACCCAGTTCTTTCTCCAACTGCTCAAGTGTCTCAATTTTAGCTTGCAGTGGTGGTAGCATCTCCTCAACCTGCCAGCGTTCTTGTCTTTCACTCTCCATTTTCTCTTTCAAGATACTCAGCTCTTCTTGAGTTTCTCTTGATTCGCTAACTGCATGCTCCCGATTGGCCTCCAAGGTCTTCATTTGCTCCTGAAGAGCTGTAATTTCCGCATCTTTCATGTCTAGGGTATCCTTGAGTGCACTCTGCTTCTGCTGCAGTTGTTCCACATCCACACTGACATCAGCAACATCAGGTGGTGGGCCATGAAGACTTGATTTCAAAGTGTCTATTTGTGCTTGGAAATCTTGACTTTGTGATACAAGTTCACTTCTCAGGTTTTCAACATCACCTATTGAACGCTCAAGTTCTTGGTTGAGAGACTGTTTGTCATTGTCACTTTCAGCAATCTGTTCCTGCAACTCCAACAATTTCTCATTCAGATCATCCTCTTTCTGTTGGGACATATCTACCCTCTCTGCAAGTTGTTCTTTCAAATCATCTCGTGTCTTTCTTAAGGATTCCAATTCTGATACAGCATCTTCTAACTCAATAACTTGTGATTGTGCTTCCTCAAATTCTTTTTTCGTATTGTTACTATAGTCTTCCAATGAATCAACTTGACTTCTCAAGGCACTTCTTTCCTCCAGTAATCTGTCCCTTTCATCGGAGAGATTCTCCACTTGCTCCTTCAAGGCATTCATCTGCATTTGAAGATCATTCACTTGTGTATCCTGATCTTTATCTTGTTCTTCTAACTTGTGTTGCAGCTCCTCTTTCTCTCTAAGTAATCTATCTCTCTCCTCTTTCAATTCAGTTTCAATCCCATCCCCCTTAATTGTCCCATCTTCAAGTTCTCTCCGTGTTGTCTCTAACAACCCTGATATCTTTGCCTTCTCCCCTTTGAGATTATCCACCTTCTCACTGAAATCCTGATGGAGTTGGGTCAGCTCTTTCTCAAAGGCAACTTTCTGCTCCTCGCTGTTCTGAAGTTCACCCTTGATCTTCTCCAATTCCACCTCAATCTCATGCCTGCTCTGATCCCCATCAGATGAATCATCTCGGAAGACTTCGTCCATAGCAGATGTGTGGACAGTTTGAGCAAAGTTGGGCGCTATCATTTCATGTTGGATCGGCGGTGTTTCAAGCTCTAAACTAAAATGCTCATTTTCTGCTATCAATCTTTCTTTCTCCTCTTGATACGCTGCTTCATTTTGCCTAATCTGGTGCAACAGAGCATCCCTAGCTTCGCACATATCTTGATTCTCTCCCTGTAATTGTTTTATCAATGCTGTGTGATTCGTCTCATCCACATTGGCAAGTTGCTCCACTAGCTTCTTTCGTTCTTCATCCAATTTTACTGCTAACTCCTTCTCGTTAGCCTCTTGCATTTCCTGTCTGAGTTTCTGCAATTCTGCGATGTACTGCTTCTCTTTCTCGGCACGTAAACTCACCTCTTTCTGAGCATACTGGTTATCAAAATCTTGTTTAGTTTTCTTAAGTTCCTCCTGGTAATCAAGTGCTAATGACCCAGAGAGTCTCGCCCTCTCACTGTCATGTTCATACTTCAAATCATCCAGTCTTTCCTCAAACTCTTCTTTCAGTTCTTCTTCTATTTGACGTCTCAATTCTTCCAAATCAACGTTGGCATCACCATCGCCCCTGTCATCGGATTTTAATTTCAACTCTTCTAACTCTATTCTCAACTTCTCAGTGTCTTTTTCACTGTCTACTTTCTCCGACAAGAGTGACTCATTTTCACCTTTAGCGGATTTTAATTTTTCATTTAACTCACAGAAAGCTTCCTCTTGATCTGCTGTTAATTTAGCCATCTGATCTTCATATTGTACTTTTAAAGCAGCAATCTGATCTTCACAGTCAACTTTCAGATCAGTCAATTTATTTTCATCAGCTTTGTGATCATCAATCACTGCCTTTAAGGATGCTATCTCGCTTGCATGAGCATCTTCAAGAGCACAATAATTCCTACTACTCTCATCTAGCTTTGCTTCAAGCTCAGAGCATTTCTCCTTGCTTTTTTCTGCGAGACTGTCAAAGCTGAGTTTCTGCTGTTCCTCAAGGTCATGAACTTTACCCTTGTGTTGCCCTTCAAGTGCAGCAAGTTTCTCTTGGAGTTGAAGTTCTTGTTTCTGGCTCAAAGCCTCCAATTCACCTGCATGATCTCCCTTGATCTTTTCCAACTGCTGCTCATAATCGTACTCCATTTGCGCAAGCTTCTCCTCATTCTGTTTCTCTTTAATATCCTTCTCTGAAAGATCACCTTTGATATTCTCCATCTGCTGCTCATAATCAAGCACAGTTTGAGCTAGTTTGGCTTGCAAACTAATCAGCTCCTCATCTTTCTGTGTATCTTTGATCTCTTTCTTGGAGAGTTTATCTTTTAAGTCCTCTATCTGCTTCTCCAGATCATCTGCCAATCTATTATCATTTGCATTTGCAGCAACATGTCTCTCAAGATCCTTGATTGTCTGCTCTAGTATTGCTTTCTCTTGCTGAAACTGATCTTGTATTTGTTTTTTGATCATCACTATCTGATTACCGTAGCTCTCATCCAGCTCTGCCTGCAGTCTTGCCATACCCTCATCTCCTGGCACAGAATCGGGATCGATCCCATTTTCCTGTAGTTTCTGACGAAGGCCCATGATCTGCTCCAAACTATTCCTTCTCACATCTTCCTGTGCTTCAAGACTAGCAGCAAGCTCTTGAGTCTTATTTGAGTAACGTTGAGCCAAGGTCTGCATCATGTCATCTTTTTCTTTCATTGTCTCTTGCATAGCTAGCACTTCATTTTGAGTTCGTGACAGTTCCTCTGTTAAACTCTTTGGTGAGCCATTTTGACTCTTGAGAGATTCTCCAGCCTGAAAAGTTAATTTTAAAAGATAATAATTCATTATGAGGTTTTAAAAGGAAGACACTTGTCCCAGCCCCAGCTAACCAAAACAATGTGTGATTGCTTGTACTACATAATTTCCACTAATTAATGTTACATCAATGTACTCATGTGATTAAATTGGACAGAAAATCAATGCTTCAAGGCCCTATTTCGTCACCTTCGTCAGTGTAGTTAAATCAGAGAGTATATTTTTAATTATCATAGTCTTTTATCATTTGTGTGACTCTTGTATGTTGCCGCACAAGCAAGGACTTATCTCGGTACTCAAGCCAAAATGTTGTCAATCAAAGTACACACTGACATCGCTTCATACAGGGAAATGTAAATGGATTATATCATGTGTAGCCTTTCAACAAAAACAAGTCTGGAAACCTCCAAATATCAATATCCTATGATCCAAGACAAACACAAATGTGGTCATCTCCAGTGATTCCTTGCTTGTGAGAGTGTTTGCAGTGGATTTGTCTTCTCAGAAGGTTAATTAACAAATTTAGCGGGGTGTCCCGTCGCATATTGGGCAGAATCCTTCGGGGCTCGAAATCCAAAACAGCTGCCATGTACAGGAAGTCCAAAATTGTTTCAATTAAGCTAAAAAGCATGCCCATTTGTTCATCTGAGCACAAGGATTCCATAATTGTACATGTTGCCTTCACATCCGATGTTTGGCTAACAAATTATCATGTAAAACATAAAAAGGTTGTTGACCTTTGCCTATGAGGTAAAAAAAATAAACGGATTGCTTGCTATTTTGATATTCAAGTGTTGAGAAACAAAATAAATTGCATTTCTGTCTACCTGTAACAGTTGGTCTTGTAAGTTGTTCATCTTGTCCTGCACCCCTTGCAGTTGATCCTGTATGGCATCCCTCTCTTGAGTTCTTTGTTGCAGATTGTCTGACATCTGTCGTAAGTATTCGTCTCGTACCTGCAACGCTTGCTGGAACTCACCGATCTGGTGGAGACAAATATAGTAACAACATTAGTGGGTTGAATATTTGGGTAAATGAACATTAGCGCAATGTCAAGTTTCAAGACAGACGTGCCATAATTGTAGCTCAGACTTGTTGTTTAACATGAAACATTCCTTTGAATGTGCAGAAAAAAAAGTAGTTCCCAACAAAATTATTTTCAGTGACATTGTGGTGCTACATGGTCTACTCTGTCAAGGTATTCAATGTTTTACTTTTCTCTCTTTTTTTACTAGAATATTTCATTCGAGTAAGTCATCTGACTGGGATGAGGAAACAATCTCTTCAACATGCATTGGTTTCATGGATTTGTTCAACATTATCCTGATTGTTCAAGCTTATTCAGAGAATTATGATCCAATTCATGCACCATCAGGCCAAACTGCGTCAGTTGGTATCACACTGCCATATAAATCACATGACGCATCTGGGCATCATAATTTACCACCAACACCGCAGTTTGCCAATTCCTTGATACAATACAGACTGAACCAGGTCTGTGCCACTACACACTTGCTTGTCATTGCTGAGGATGAAGCATCCAGCTTAGCATTTTGTCAGACTCACTTCGCGCGTTACATGCCTTATGGAAGACTCTACTTTCGTGGTTTGGATATTCTCTATATTATTATAGACTCCCTGTTTGAACTGGACCAATTAGGTGTTTGATCACAATGTGTATGTGCAGCAGATGATTGCAGCTACGGAGTTGCCAATTTTGTATGATTTCAAATACATGAATTGATGGGTAATCATCTAAACATTTAAAAATAGGGACAGCGGTCCCAAATAGGTCGTCCGTTTATATGGGTAGATTAAAAACAAGGTGGATCTCAAACCACAGGCATCTAGAAAGAAAGAGGTTAGACCACTAGCGGATCCAGGATATAAAAAATAAAATAAACATCCTGGAGTTTGGTTGCAATTGTACTTCACCTGTTTAAATGTAATTAATTTTACATATGCAGCTAATTATACATCTTGACCTCATATGACCTTTGACCTTGGTATGTGACCTTTGACCTAATTAACATAAGAATGTTTCCATGTTGCATCCGTGACCCAAGTTTGGTTGCAATTGGTCATTGTATGGAAAAATGAACAAGAGACAAAAAAAATGAACAAGAGACAAAAAAAAAGTGTACTAAATTTTACATCTTGACCTCAGATGACCTTTGACCTTTCTATGCGACCTTTGACCTCATTATCATATGCGGGTTTCCATGTTGTATCTATGACTGAAGTTTGGTTGCAATTGGTCATTGTATGGAAAAGAAATGGAAAAATGTAATCAATTTTACATATGCAGCCATTTCTACATTTACATCTTGACCTCAGATGACCTTTGACCTTGGTATGTGACCTTTGACCTCATTAACATATGAAGGTTTCCATGTTGTATCTATGACCAAAGTTAGGTTACAATTGGTCATTGTATGGAAAAGAAATGGACAAATGTAATCAATTTTACATGCAGCTTGACCTCGGATGACCTTTGACCTTGGTACGTGACCTTTGACCTCATTAACATATGAAGGTTTCCATGTTGCATCTATGACCGAAGTTTGATTGCAATTGGACATTGTATGGAAAAGAAATGGAAAAATGTAATCAATTTTACATATGGCTCATTCCATGAAGTTGGGGCATATTATGTGACATCCAAGTGAAATTTTCAAAATGGATATTTTCCAACTCTTTCTTCTTTTTTAGGTTCTACATTTACCAAAGTCCAATGTAGAACTTTTCATTTTAATGTAACATTTGGTGTAAAATAACCGCACATGTTCAACAGTTGGATGACATTTCCAAAAATCCTGATGCTACATGGACACCATTTCTCATTTCCATATCATTTTCTAATAAAATAGCTTAAGATGTGGGCCAAGTTTCTATACCTCAATTAACTACTTGGAACCACAAATACATGAAAAGAAACCAGATTTGTCTAGGTTGAACATAACTTAACGAACAAGACATCGTAGATTAACTGTTTTATGTAAAAACTCATTGAAAAGTGACTCTTTATTTTGCAATTTGTATAATGAATTTAAATAAAGTACATATCAATATTTGTTTGATGTAAAGTACTCTATAAACCATGCACATTGATTACATTATAGTCATAAAGTAAGTATATGAAGTATTATTTACCTGTATAATGTTATAAAATGCACTACCGATGCTACATGGACACCGCGTCTTGTAACATTGTTAATAATAAGACTATTCATACTGTTACAATTATTTGAGTGTGACTGGTTTGTCTACTTGTTCATCATATCAAGTAGATACACAGAGTGAATTGCTTGAAATTTATCTAAACACTGTTCATGTAAAGTTTACCTTTTCTGTGTACTTAAGTATTACGATGCTACATGGACACCGTGCCCTAAAATATTTGGAACAGCTTGAACAGGTGCATCTTTTTCAGATCAATAGAGAGGATGTACTATGATGTTAACTTTTTATGTTATAAGCACACGATAAAATTAATATCATGGATTGTAAAACTACAAATTACACAAAAAGATAACCTGCCATGAAGCATAACACATAATTACCTATGATACACATACACCATTTCTTACAATTACACAATAACAATACACCATTGATCAAAGAAACTTAAGATGTCCACTGAAACAAACTTCATGCAGTGTTGTTCTTAAAGTACCCTTTGTGATCTTAGTCTCTTTGCTTGTTTCTGATTGAATCATCCTCTATTATTGATAAAGATGATTGAAAAGTTTGATCACTTAAAAAGTCAGTTTGCAAAAAAATAATTTAATTGCCATGATGGATTTCTTTGGAAAGGTACTAGTTTTTGAAAATGATGGGTTCCTTGTCTTCATCTCCATAAATTCCAGGACGATAGAACTGTCTTCTGAATTAATGTCAAGAACCTGCAAAGCAAAACAAAATAAACCCTATGGCTTAGTATCTTCATGGAACATTGTGTATTGATATTGGAGTAGATTATTTATTCATGTTGCACTTTTTGTGTTGCAGGAAAATATTTATATTAAAATCATGCTGGAGTATTTTATTTATTATTCATTTAACATGAAAAAGAATAGCAAAGGATAGAGAACTTAAATGATTTACAATTATTTGTTTTATTTATAGTAAATAAAACTAAAATAAGGGAATGTTTATTGTGAATTCAGTGAAATGCTAATGGAAATGGTGTCCATGTAGCATTGTAGCATTGTGTATTAATATATTTCATTAGATATGCCTTTTTTTCTGTAAAGTGTAGTAAAATGTAGGCAATGTTTTGAATGTTTTGGGTGATGGATAATTTCGAATGGGGTAATTGTTTTAGTCTAATTAGGCAAATTTTATGAAATGCTACATGGACATGGTGTCCATGTAGCATCGTATTGGTAAGCTATATTATTAGCATTAAAAGAGCAAAAACTAATTCATTATTAACTTCAAAGTTTATTAATGATGTGATTCTACAAAAAAAATACAATTTCAACGAACTATAACGATACCCAATGCAAAATATTGCCCATGCTATGCCCGATGCTACATGGACGCTTAATTATTATGGCGTCCGTGACTCAAAATTAATATCATAACATGAAAAGAAATTCTGATTCAGTGTTTTCCTTTCAATAAAAATGCATTAATAAATACAGACATACAAGCAACATTAAGAAATAATTACAATCGCACTTACCATTCACAAAACTATCCAATGTTTACATTTTGATGCTACATAAAAGTCCCGATGCTACAACGGGACACCAGCGACTGAAACCTTGATAAAACTAGCACACGTGTGGCAAATTCCAAACAAACCTGATAGCTATTGACCTCTATCCTTACAAAAAGAAATATGGAATGTTTTATTTATCTCCAGGGGGGGATTCCCACAAATTGCATAGGATGTTTATCACGATGCTACATTTTATGGTTAGGACACCATGCACACGGCACGGTATACTTTTTCATGAATATATGGAATGGTCTTCATGAAATTTATTCTCATTTGCAATAGTTTTCAATTGATAAATGCTCTTAATTTTGGAAAATAATTAAAAAATGTATGATAGAGAACTACCCCCATTCAGCAATGAAAACTCCCGATGCTACACGTGTATATTTTGTGGACACCGTGCGTAGCATCGGAAAGGCAATTTTCATGTTGCTTGGGTGAAAAATCAGTCCAGCGTGACGAGGTGTTTTGGTCAGTAAACTATGAATACATGTATCTTTTATTAATCAAATCGATTTCCAAGCAATTCTATGATAGTTTTGCTTACATAAAACTCATATTAATTGTTGTGTTTTCCATGTCACGTTTTTTAGCAAAAATGATCTTGGACACCACCTAATTTTTTATTTTTTTCTTCTTCAAGGAAGGGTCAATTTTTTTTTTTTTTCATGGCTCAATACTATAACCTAGTACTGTTTTTGGACACTAAATTTTTTTGATATACACATAGAGTAAAACAGTTTATAAGCTGCCTAAAGTACCAAATTCTGCTATTTTAACAAATGCCCCAACTTCATGGAATGAGCCATATGCAGCCATTTCTACATTTACATCTTGACCTCAGATGACCTTTGACCTTGGTATGTGACCTTTGACCTCATTAACATATGAAGGTTTCCATGTTGTATCTATGACCAAAGTTTGGTTACAATTGGTCATTGTAAGGAAAAGAAATGGACAAATGTAATCAATTTTACATATGCAGCCACTTTTACATATACATCTTGACCTCGGATGACCTTTGAGCTTGGTATGTGACCTTTGACCTCATTAACATATGAAGGTTCCCATGTTGCATCTATGACCGAAGTTTGATTGCAATTGGACATTGTATGGAAAAGAAATGGAAAAATGTAATCAATTTTACATATGCAGCCATTTCTACATTTACATCTTGACCTCAGATGACCTTTGACCTTGGTATGTGACCTTTGACCTCATTAACATATGAAGGTTTCCATGTTGTATCTATGACCAAAGTTTGGTTACAATTGGTCATTGTATGGAAAAGAAATGGACAAATGTAATCAATTTTACATATGCAGCCACTTTTACATATACATCTTGACCTCGGATGACCTTTGACCTTGGTATGTGACCTTTGACCTCATTAACATATGAAGGTTCCCATGTTGCATCTATGACCGAAGTTTGATTGCAATTGGACATTGTATGGAAAAGAAATGGACAAAACAAAAAGTGTATACCAAATTGTTGAAAAAAGTGTATACCAAATTGTTGACACACACTACACACACAGACTACATACACATACACATACACACACACAGACACAGACTACACACGAAGGATGCTGCCATAAGGTCTCTTCCTACGGACGACCTAAAAATGGTACTTAGACTGGGGTTGATTTTTCTAAAAGTTTTGGGTTGAAACAATTTAATTCTAACATGACATGTGATATGTGGAAATCTTTATAGAGATCTGCAATTGCGTGTCAGACTGATTAAACAGCATATTTGGGTTATTTGTTTCCATCTTCTTCTGACAATGTGCAGCTAGTCTGAAAGGACCCAGTTGTGTGATGGAATCCCACAAAATGACTTGTGTTCTTTTCATGGTCGCTCAATTTGGTCTGCCATTTATAACCCTAACTCCCATGGTCTTACAGTTGTGATAGAGGGGGTAAAAGGGAGGACAAACATGTTGGTCCGCGGCCCCCAGGAATTGAACCCGGGTCGCCGTAATAGTAGGCGAGCGACTCAACCACCACACCATGAGAGCTGGGCTGCCCAGGCTAAATCTTCGGTGACTATCTATACCTGGGGGGTTATTGCAGCATGGGATAGACCTTGTGTGCTTGCAAACAGGTGCTGGCGGCCGTATGTGTTGTATGGCGTAGTGGTGTTAGGGTTAAAGGTGGCGGCCATATAGACGGATGGGGGACTCATTACCTTAAGATTATACTGTTCAATGGCTGCTTGGTAGTCAGCTTCTTTTTGTGGTGAAATTACTGGCTCCTGTAGGAGAAGAACGATGAGAGAACAGAGAGTATTAGTTTACCTGTATTGAAAGCCAGTATTGCTTGTTATAGTTTACTAAGTTCCAAATTGGCGAGAAATATGCGGTTTTCATCTCTCAGCGCGCATAAGTAATACAATCATCGGGGCAGAATTTTAGCATACGCACACGTCACACATTTGATGCCCAGTGCGCCCTGTTGCGTTTTGAGGGTCTTACATGCTCAGGGTATAGATCTATATTTTGTATTCCAACAAAAATAATTCATAAACTGGTGTTTAATAACTATTAACTATGCCAGGGGATGAGGGTATATTAAAATTAGGTAAGGCAAAATGAAAGTATATTTCAATTACTTTTTTTCTTCTTTTTTTTAAATTTTAATACAGGGTGAATCTAAAATATTGTGTATGGATTATAACAACCCTTTATCTTGAATAAAATTATGTTGTTTGTATAAAACGTGTCTTGTTTACATTGTCTAAAAAATGAAGGAAATTAACTGAAAAATAAGCAAAATGTGACACCTTACAAAAAGTTTTGTAAGATGACCCTATTCAGTTTGTTCATCATTGGGATCTATAACTATTATGAAACGGGGTGAGAGTTCACTAGCGATGCATTGTAATTTAGTGTGATACTGGCATATATTAATTAAACAATCAATATTCCTACAAGATCTTGCATTCTTGGTCTGTAACAGGTGATGTTGATATTCAGATTTGTTATTCCCTTCGCTACCTTGGTATAAAGGAGATTCATTGCTTATTCCAGGAACATTTTCACAATTGATGCAATGATATTGGCATATTTTCAGCAGAAGATGAAGTTAAATACGGTTAATAAAAAACATCAATATCAACTTTGTTTCAATGCACACCTCAAGATTAAGAGCTGTTAAAACCCATGCCCATTTTCTTGTTCACCCTGTAGTTTAACAAACATCTGACCCTGATCCAAATTGACAAACAAATGGAACTTTAATAACCCAAGCATACAGGAATCTATCACCTTTGAATTTCTTCAGAGTACAATGACACACTAATAATACTTTGAATCAATTCATAAATAATACATAATAGGTTTAAACAAATATGACCTTTAAAACATATCCATTGAGCTAAAAAGATCTTCTATTTTTCCTTTTAAAATTTTCCGGTTGAGCGAAGAGTCCTTTTTTGGTGTATTTGTATTTCGATTCACGATAAAACATTCCAAACATTTTATGACTCTACCTATGTTCAAATATGCACACCATTTTATTCAATAACTTACCCTTTGACTACCACAGCCTTAAAGCACCAAGAAATGCTCCAAATCCAAGAATTGGATTTGCAGTGGTACTGCAGTCGGTTTGATTCTCACATTTTATAGTAGCTCATATAGTAGAGTCGAGTAGCAGTCCTACATCTTTGTCATTCTGACATGATAAACCTAAATATCCTATCTCAATGCAACCTACCTGAAGTACATTGTCATCATTACTGTTGGTAGGTTGCTGCTGATTTTTGTTCAATTCCTTCTGCAGCTGATCTAGAGCCGTCTGTTTGCCAAGTAGAGATTCTTCAAGGTGATTGATATGATGCCTGGCATTCTGTAGCTCTATCCGGGACACATCGGCATCGGTATCAGAATCCTATATAGGGTGCAGAAATGAAGAATATTGCAAAATGCAATGAGTGTCAGATTGTCAGAGTTAATGTTCGCTTTATTACAGATTTAGAAAAATGTTTATGTGTCAATGGTTTGTCAATCATCAATGTGGTCACTGTGAAATCTCAGCCGGCACTGGGAACAATGTACTATAATCAGTTCAATAATTTCTCTATCATTCCACCAATTCCCACGCATCGTGTGCGACTGGTGCGTAACCGCCACAATAGCAAAAGGTGCCCAATGTTATGGAATGAAGTATGTCATTACGCTGCACATTGTGCATTCAACATTTGGATGAATGCAAGCATAACACTTATATTGAGAGGTTTTAGAACTGATTATAGATTTGTGTGTAAACAAATTTCAGAATAAACTAAGACAAAATCAAATAGGGGCTACTTTCAAATGATCGTCCCCTCAAAGGGGCACTGAGATGACCAAATCGTGAAATATTACACGATAGATTGCGAATTAGGATATTAAGCCTACCCCCCCCCCCCCCCCCCCCCCCCCCCCCCCCCCGAGTGCTAAAAAATGCTACTTCTAAGCAACTGCACGGACGGTTTTCGATGACGTAATCAACCGACTAAACCGAGCCTAAAGTGAGCGCGGCATACTGCGCGAATTAGTAGCTGAGGGCCGTGGCTTAATGGGTGGGATGACGGGCCGGAGTCCGGACTTTCCAAAGGGTCCCCGGCGACTTAGTTGGTGTTTTCTCTTTGAAAATTGTGATCCCGGTTAAAAACCTTAAGGTTGGTGTCAACCCTGTTTGGCGCCAAATTATCAAGTACTGTAACTTTTAAATTATGAATGCGATGTACATAAAAGTATACATTTTTTGTAATGAAACGAGTCAGAGAATCCATTTTTGGTATCAAATTTTACTAAAATTAGTGTTTTTTACATTTTTGCCCAAAAATCACCTTTTTGGCGTCAAACATTTTCAGACAACCTAACAATATCAGTTTTTGATTAAAAATTCCAAAATTTCACCAAAATCATCTAAAATCAATTATCTAGGATCGATTTTTTTTTTTTGGCTTAAAATTTGTTTGTTTTGAAATTATTGACCAAAAAGTGTATAAAGTAGATTTTTGAGATAAAAAACATTTTTTTGGCACTTTTTGGTCAATATTTTCAAAACAAACAAATTTTAAGCCAAAAAAAAAAATTCGCTCCTAGATAATTGACTTTAGATGATTTTGGTGAAATTTTGGAATTTTTAATCAAAAACTGATATTGTTAGGTTGTCTGAAAATTTTTGACGCCAAAAAGGTGATTTTTGGGCAAAAAATGTAAAAATCACTAATTTTAGTAAAATTTGATACCAAAAATGGATTCTCTGACTCATTTCATTACAAAAAATGTATACTTTTATGTACATCACATTTATAATTTAAAAGTTACAGTGCTTGATAAATTTGGCGCCAAACAGGGTTGACACCAACCTTAAGTATCACATAGGTGCAAAAAATCTGATTTACAGGAAAATTGAAGGCGCACTACTAATAATACTTATGTATCTCTCAGTCCCCCTTTCAAGGGTTTTATCTGTATTGAGGTCAATATCCTTGACCTCTGACCACTCCCCCTTCTTGACTTGTACATTTTTACCAAGTTTTGTTGGATGGGATGAAAAGTAGATATTTTGGTTCTTCCACTCTCAATAGTTAGCTACATGTATAAGCCTACAAAATTAATAGGCTTTAATATTGTTTTCATTTATTTATTTTTGAATACAGGCAACATCAAGGACAGTGCAGTGGCTATGGACATTGTTTACAGTCAAAGGCTTCAGTATCCATATGTCTCTTGCAATTGATATACATAGTTAAGCCAGTACTCTGATTTTGCCAAAGTCATCCCACATAAGAGGCATTGATACATTGATACCAAAAATGAACATAGAAATTCAAAACCTTACACATTGTGAGATAGACTTTTACGGCAGGTATTCATAATATAGGTTACAAGATTAGCAGGTTCAACTTGTCCGACGGCAAAACCCAAAATTCTTAACCTATATTTGAAAATACCTTTAAAAACATTATTTTGTAACCTTTAATTAATAGGGGCAAAGTTATAATATTTAATAATAGCGTACATATCTTTATTCAATCTGACTTACCTCGCAAAGATCATCAGTAGCAATGGACCGTTGATCACTCTTTAAAAGAAGAAAAGAAGAAATAGAGTTATAAACAATGAGTAAACAGCATGAGAATTAGAATCTAATGAATTATGTGTTGAAGGTTTTCTATAGTTGCCACTTTTCTCCATTATGGGTGACCTTTATTCATTCTAAGGCAGTGTGCACCAAATGCTGATGAAAATCAGGCAAACTGATTGAAATGTGCTGTAACCAAATCTATTTGAAATTTAAGCAGTTAATGTTTAACACCATTTTGGGGCACGTTGTACTTTGAGCATGATTCGCTTTATCTCTATTTGTCATGAGATTAAGATAGCCAAACAATTTCTCTAAATGTGACCATTCCAAAAATGTATTTCCATTCCCATAATCCCCATTGCAAATCAGATGTATACAATGCAATACAATATGTGGAGAGTGAGAGGTCTTCTCTACCAGTAAGTGGTCTGCTCTGAGTGGAATGTGTCATGAGTTCTTAGATTTCCTACCATACATTTTAAAATGAAACTCCAAATAACAAGACTGTTTTTTTATTTATTTAATTTTTTATCCAGAATAAAAAACTTTTTTTTGTAATAAATAAATCATATTTTTATTCAGACTTTTTTTTAAATGTGTCTATATACATGGATGTCAAGACCAGAAGCGAGTGTGTCGTACCTGACGTATACAATCCGTTCATATTGCAATGAGCGCAGAACATAATAATACTATAGGGAGTATGCTTGGGAGTGATTGAGATTGTGGAATAATCCCAGGCATTTACTCCCTATCATTATGCAGTAGCTCATTGTAAATGAAACGATTGTCTACGTAAGGTAGGACAAACTCACTTCCGATGTTGCCAGGGTGTTGAAACCCAAAATTCATTGCTGTGGACTGATAATTAATCACCTTTTTGACACACACTGTACTAACAGTTGTGTTGTTCTCTATATGTTTGGACTTTTATCTTATTCTTAATGTCACTTTCATCGGCATCTTTAACCCCTGCGGCCCTGCCCATTTGTGTTTCTTATGCAGGTTTTCTGTATTATAGTGAACCATTTGAATGGCCCATCACATCAGAGCTCTTTGTAGAGCGTTACCAGTTTGATTTATAATCACTCAGTTCTTAACTTTGTTAATATCTGTTGGCCTATCAGTGTACGAATTAAGGGGGAAAACTGGTTGTCCAGCGACCAACCAATCAGGACATTTTGGTTGTCCGCTACAATGTTTGGTTTGATGGGTTAATTTGATTTAATGGATATTTCTATGATACGATACAAATAATGGATATTTGCCGACTTCGCCATCTGAAATTTGAATTGTATTATTTAGTATTGATTGATTTTGTTTCATTCACAGTTCTGTGAAATATTTATATTTAAATAGGTTCACTTCTAGTACGATTTTTGGTTGTCCGCCGGAAAACTGCAAAAGTGCATTATTATTTTGGCGATCTTTTATTTTCGGGTTTTGGGAAGGTAATTTTTGGTCCCAGGAACCGGGACTAGACATTCTCGGGCAGGACTCGAGACCCGGGACTCGCTCCCACCCTTAGGGACGCACCATTAGATTTCCAGGGTGGTGGTGGTAGGAAGTTTTTGGAGAAAAAACAATTCCCCCTCTATTCAGGCCAACAACAACAAAATCCCCCCCCCCCCCCGCCCCCCCCCCCCCCCCCCCCCCCTGATGAGTACAACAACAAAAAACCTCTACCTTACGACCCCAACTCAATATGAATGAATACATTAAAAAAAAATATTCCACCCTTACGGCGGCAAAAAAAAAAAAATCCCCCAAACCCAACTTCCTACCCCCCTGGAAATCTAATGGTGCGTCCCTTAATGATATACATAATATAGTCCTATTATTAGCAATTCCTTAATAAATAAATGGAGAAAAAATAAATAAATACATTAATTAATTACAGATAAATATCAAAGACTTTTAGAGTTTTTGATGTTGCATAACCCTAACTCGGGTATGTTTTTGGCAATGAAACTGTGAGGGGAGAAAAACGGGTCAATTTTTTTTACTGGGGTAGGGGAAGGGATCGAAACCGGGCCACATGCGTGACAGGCAGACTCTGCAGACAGTCTACCTAAGTCCCCTCTGCTAGCGGGTGAACTTCAAAAAACTGAAGTTTTTTACGAAAGTTGATCACCCGGCTGAGCGTGGCACGAGATAGCCGGGGCGATAGCGCAGCACAGAGAGCTAGCAGCGTAGGAAATTGTAGCGTGTACATGTAGGGTGGTTGAGGTTAATCGTCAATTTAAGTGTATTACCAGTGCTGTGTATTGCCTTATCATGCTATGTTGATAGGTAGAAATGACTCGCTTTCAGGAAGTAGACGTTCCTGTTCAAGTCCATCCATTCACTCTAAATAGGTAATCATTTATGTCCCTAAATCCGGGTGACCTAGAACATCCATTGGCCAGCAATGTGTTGGAGTACAATCAACCTTGAATTTACTATTTTATTGTTATTATCTAGATCAGATAACTGTTAAGGGTTGTAAACTTGGCTTGTTTAGAGACCAGTGTGATTAAGATTTGGTTAATTCTAGCCTATTCAACATACAGTTTAAAAGAAGTGTCCAACATATTTTTTTTAAAGTTATCGAGCCCAAATTGAGTTAAGAACAAAACATCATACTTATCATTAATATTTTAAATAAGTCTGTATCAAATTTGAAAATACCAACAATTCAGTATGTCTAAAATTAAGCTTATTTTAATCAGTTTTGTTGTAGTTTTCGCTGGATAACTTAAAAGTTATCCAGCGAAAACAATTCAGTTTGTCTAAAATTAAGCTTATTTTAATCAGTTTTGTTGTTGTTTTCGCCAGCGAAAACTACAACAAAACTGCTTAATACTTGATGTCCTAAAAGAAAAAAGAACAACTTAGAAGCAACTTCACACGATTTCCATCTAGGGTGGTATAATAATGACATCCTCAGTGACCTGGCTTGTATATGACACCAATAAATGCATTACCTTTTAACTTTTTTGCCTACGAAGCATGGTGGAAATGTGATAAAGACGGCATCCTGACCAACACTTCCTTTCTCGTGATAACGAATTAACATTAGTTTCGATCCGATCTACGGCATTTCATATTACACAATGCACTACAAAAGAAATGATATGTTACTGTATCTGTTTAATAAGCATGTTCTGATCATACTGATCAAATTTGTAATTTTCATAAAAATCAAAGAGCCAGGTTTGGGAAAAAATGTGATTTGATTAGGTCTTTTGGGTTAGTAGGGTTCTACTCTATGATGCATTATTTAGACAGGCTTGCAGGTCTCCTTCCTGGGCTGGAAAATGTTAATTCCTAAGAATGTGACTTTAATATTTCCTTTTAGCCCCCCCCCCCCCCCCCCCAAAAAAAAGGTCTATGGGCAAACGGACCTCTCAGGTAGGATCGGCCGTTCTGGCATTTTTTTTGGGGGGGGGTTCCAAGAATGTTGGGAAATGTGAAGCCGAATCAGAAATTTGAGAGCGGGTGGGGGGTGGCATTCTCAAAACCAGGCACGCCAAAATAAAATTGAGTTTATTGTTATAATTTGGTTATTTTTAATGCACTTTTTAAATATTTCACAAATTTTACACAATTTCAGAATTATCTAAAAAAAACACCATGTTCTACGTGCCCGGCCCCGGCCGTAGAACAGGGTACGTGCTATGAAAAAGAATTCCCTTCCCAGACTTATAAAAAGGCCCTCCAAAGTAAAGATTTCCTGGGAACCAGGTTCCCAAGTTCTCCACTTTTTGGATCGATACCTCTTATAAAGTTTAACACCTCTCTATTTCTACATTGTTTAGTATAGAGAGGGTGTGAGATTATTACCAAACAAAAATATAGGCCTATTGGTAAGCCTAATAAAAGTATACAATATACAAATTTCATATTATTTCTTTGAATTGATTTCTTTGGTATTTAATGTAGGCCTAGATGCAATAAAGCTTTTAAGAAGTCCCCATGTTTATATCATAATATCATCCCCATAAACACTGTTATCCATTTTAATGCAATCAGATTAACCCCATTGAAAAGCACATCTGCACATGTGACGTGATCAAGCGAAATGAGTCACATGTCGGCAGATTTCAATTTTGATATTTTGTTCATCATTTAAAAGTTCAGGTGAAAATGCTACAGTTTGGTTCAAATCCAAACCACTAAAATTGAATTCCTAGTTTTTAAGTTACAAACAATTTACCAACTGAGGAAAACTAAGTAAAACATTAGAATTTATTGCTTTTTACCAATTTTACCTATAATAACTCAAAATCAATATTCCTGACATCCAACTCATTCCGCTTGATCGCATCTATTTGGCAGTAATCAATGTAATATTCACAAATGTATTCAACAAATTCAAACATTTTTTTGTCAACGGATCAGACAGCTAATCTTGTTTACTGTGAATAATAACAAAACTTATGAACACTTGGAACTTTTGTGAAATTTTCTTCCCAACAAAATGTTCTAATCTCTGGTATTTACCATGTCAATATTGGCAAATGCCAATACCACATTGCAATTGCATGCATGGGATGCTTCACAAAAGGACAATAATTACTGTGCCACCTAAATTATTAAATGAAGTATTGATGGTGACATCCAATATTTTAATTATAATCAAAGACCACACTACAATCTGATATTGACCCCCTGATTTTTGACCTGAATGACGTTTTATGAAAATTTACTCACTGTGTTAGAATTATTGATTTATCAAAAGTACTTGACAGTGATAATTTTAGACATTTTAATTACATGAGCCATTTTTTAAGACAAAGCAATATATTTTATGTTCGACCCCTGGTCTGTTTACCATTTGGATGATGGTGGAAGTTTTACTCAGAGAGCTTGATCCAACAAATGAATAAGCCTATATGAATATGATGATGATAATGATGAATAGTGACATGAATAGGAACAATTCATTAGGAAACAGGTCTTCATTGGGGAGAAATATTATAGTCTTATGTCATACATTTTATTTCATTATTTCAACTACTTTCATGTTTCAACTAAGATTTATATTTTATTTTATTTTGAAAACGTTTCCATAACCCTAACCGCACTACGTCTCACAGAAACATCACAGCCAGCACCACTTGGCTTGCGCGCACACAAGTTCTATCTCGTGTAGCACTAAACTACGGGTATATATCGTCTCCGATTTTTTAGCCTGTGAAGCCCTCCCCCCGTGGCTGAGTGGTAGTATATCTCGCCTGTCACGCGGCCGACCCGGGTTCAATTCCCGGGGCCGGCGGACATAATTGTTCCCATTTTTTATTTAACCCCCTCCCCCTGTTCTTCGTTCCATCCCCACTGTCACGTTCTAGGGTTAGGGATAAGGGACACAAACTAGGGGGGTAAGGGGTTGATTTTGGGGTCAGGGTTTGTTTGTTTACAAGGTCGGTCCTTACAGACACACGCTTGGGTCCTGAAGGGACCAGACTGATAACTTTGATTTCACTTTCAAAGATGCCCTTCATTTCAAATGAATTTGCATTTAAAAATACCTTTGATAGTTGCCTACCATATTTCAGTCAGACATGGTTATGTAATGAGAGTGACTACAACCCATGAATCATTGTTAGAATCTTTGTGAAGTTATTGCCACACATTACAGGATATATTGTATTAATGTATGCACACCTAGTAATAACCCATTTTAAAACACAAGTTTTACAGGGCCATTGAAGGAGCACTCTGTACAAAACCTACTTTGCAATATAACCTGAAAGAGTTCAAAGTTGATTCTAATTTGTAACATATTCAGATACATTCTCAACTTTTTGAAAAATATATACAATTACGGTATGTGTAAAGTACATATATGCCATGAAAACCATATAATCCATTTAAACAAGGTAGACTTATACATGTTCATAACTGTGTGCTATCTGAACGAGCCACCTAATCTGGATGAATGGGTCTGGAGTGATTGCGGTATAAAGGGTGTGACTAGCTGTGAAGAATAAACTCTTTTGCTGATTAGCTGTGAGTCTTTACACACACATTTTTCAATGATTTCCTAATACCTAGTGCATCTTTGCTGTTGTTATGCGCGGTCATTGAAATCGCCATAACTTTATAAGTATCAATTCGATCTTTATGAATGAGGTATCATACTACGGAAAAGAAATTTGCCCATTTAATGTATCTCAGATTTTTGGTATATTTTGAAATACACATTTTTTTAATAAAAAATCAAGAATTCAAGATGCAAATCGCATTAGATCTTTGATATAATGTTTTGACCCAACTGTTTGGGGGCACGCTGTAGAAACAGTAGAACCCTTTACTGTTTCGTAAAAATACTTACATCAAATGACAATGGTGATATCAGATCTCCATGGCTACTGTTAACAAAGTCACTGCAGGTACTTGCAATGCTGGAATCACCGATACCAATGAATTCATTGTCATCATCGCTGAGTCTTGCTCTCGGACTGTCAGCATCATCCCCTCTACCGTTAGTGCCATCTGTAAGGTCTGGTGGTTTAGTGTCTTCGCTGGTAGGCGGGGCCTTCTTCTTTTTCTTTTTGGAACGCTTATCTGATGCTGAAGATTTCTTCTTTTGGAATTTGGCTAACTGTAAAATAATTAAAATCAAAGACAAAAATATGCATGAAATGTACACTGAAACCTAGCTAAGATTTAATCATTTCAAGGCACACATTCGAATGTAATTTTAAAGCTATTTGAAGTTAAGGTAGCTGGGTAAACATATAAAATTATTGAAGCAAGAGATTTTGCATATTTCTCAAATTCCAAGTCACAATAACTAACAAATTATACAGGGCGTGTCAAAAAAGTGTCCCATGTGAAACTTCTTTTTTTTTTGCCATGAAAAATATAAAAATTGTATGGAATGGTGATAATCATGTTCTATCTCTTTGGAGCAGGCATTCTCAAATAGTTTTGGTGAAATGCCACTTTCGAAATTGAAAAGTGGTAAAGTGCCATGCACTCCATGCAAAGGAAAGGTGCGACCAAGTCCTAACAGGTGGGTACAGGGGCCCAGTCTTAGGGCCCCTCCTGGAGGTGCTCTCCTGGCACTTATTTATATGCACACTTTGTACTGAATTTAATCGATGTTGTTGCTTTTAGTAATAATTTGTAATTTGTATAAACGGTCCTCAAAAATTACTTTCGATCAGAATAAATTAAATATTTTAGTATATTATGATCTTGGGTTAATTCCTAAGGCGTGGGTCAAGAGATATTATGTGGGTTATTTAGGGTCATAAATATGGGTCATTTAAGGTCCTGTTTTGGAGAAGAAGAAAAAAAATATTTGGAGAATGCCTGCTTTGGAGCTTTCGTTATCAAAAAGTAGCCAAAGTGGGATTCGCACTCTTGTTACTGAATTGATCATAACTCAAGAGTTAGGGGTGGAGTTTATGGGATAAAGTGTATTATTTGATCGGACTAATAAAGCTTACTAACAGTTACACTAACAGACCTTTTTTTGTTAATGAAAACTTTAATACATTTTTACTTATTGTTGTCCTTCATGGGACACATTTTTTGACACACCCTGTTAATAATTCCTTTATGTTAATAATTACTTGGTACAACCAACCATCCATTTCAAATCTCTACATAGCTATGAAGTGCAGGGGCGTCAATCCTGGGTGGACGAGGGGGACATGTCCTCCCCCCCCCCCATGTTTTGAGGTACATTTTGTAGGGTGGACACAATATCAAATGTCCCCCCCCCCCTATGTTTTGAGTTTGCATGTGACCAGGAGAGCCCACCCAGAGCCTTGGAAACGCCAGAAAATTGATAGCTCCAGCACCCCCACAACCTCCGCCGGGGCTTTGCCCCTGGACCCCAACGGAGCCCTTAAGCGGGGCCCCTGGACCCCACGCCGATTTCATGATGTTCCCCCCCCCCCCACCCCACACACATTTTAAAATGGATTGACGCCCTTTTGAGGGGATTGTGGGCTGAGGCATTGGCAAGGCATGAAAGAAACAGACACTATTATTTTCATCTTTTCTATTAACACAACATCACAAAATAATATCATATGTATCAACATTCAACAACCAACATTTCAATAAAGTATTGGTCAAAGCGCTCACCAAATCACACCAAATGGGTTCGAAAATTGGTTTTTTTTGTGTTTTTTTAATTTTTAATTTCACATCCCCCCTCACATTCCCCCTGCCTGTCCGCGCTAGCGGGGAACGCGGTGCTTTGCACTGCTGTGCTTCGGACATTCATTAACAACAATTCAGTTATAATTTATTTTCATTTTTGGACGGGCAACTTATGATGTCCCCCCCAACATTTAAATGTGGATTGAGCCCCTGATGCAGTGTACCTATTGATCAACTGCATCAACTTTTTAAACAATATATTGATTTTAAAATATAGACAAACAAAGGATAACATTTTCTTATTATTATTTTTGCAAGCCTTCAACTGCTCATATCTTTGGAACCAATTAACCACTTTTAATAGGGTTTCTGCAAAATGTAGCTTTAGCCAAGTTAAAAGTGTTGCAACAAGTTAAAAAGACAAGTTGAATCTGACCGACTCCTGACGCATTGTTCTTAATCACACCACATTTTCCAACTGTTTATATTGAAAATTGGTCCATCGTGTAATAGCCCAAACCCTGACAGGTGGATAGTAAAGCTAACAGTGGGGAAACATGGGACAAAATAACACAGAAAAATGGGGTTGTGCTATAAAAAATAACTTCTTGGAGACAATATTCAGTCAGATTGCACAATCAGTGGACTGGGAGGGGCCACCAGCAGTAAGCACAGTGCTTTCCACTCCCTGCATGCCCACTTAGGATGTTGAAATAAGATGTTGCATTTGAAATATATTGTATTTGTTACACAGAAAACAGTGTTGAAAAATGATTACTTTTGATAAGAATGAATTTAATAATGTAGGATAAGATCTTAGGTTAGGATTACTATTCCTAATGGTGTGGGTCAAGGGGTATTACGTGGGTTATTGAGGGTCAAATACGAGTCATCTAAGCTACGGTCCTGTTTTGGACTTAGAAAAAAAATGTAAAAAAATAAAATAAAATAAAATAAAATAAAATATTTTTATTTTATTTTAAATGTACGCGAATCCACTTGGATTCGCGCTGGTGGATTCGCGCTGTAGTGATTTTACACGAATCTTCAGGCGAATCGGATTTGCGCCGAAATTCTGACCCTGGGTCCTCTTAGGTAGGTTTAAAATTAATGGCTGTCCTGGTCTGGTTCTGGCTATTTATAGTTAAAAAGGCATTTTCCCCCAAGAAATCAGTCACTTTTATTGTTTATAGTCGGTTCAAGAGATATTTGTACTTAAGAACGGTTTTAATTTTAACGTTTTGTCTTTTAGAATTGGCCAAGTGAATAGCACTTACGAGACATATGGCTGTTTTTTATCCGTTTCCTTCACACTAAATGGATGTTTGGTAATTACTGCAAAAGTATAACCAGTACTCAGACCAATCTTCTATGAATTTGTAGCTGATATTCAAAGCTACAATTGTGGAATATTTCATAAGACTGGCTTATATTTATAGCAAAGTTATGAAGTGCATGTAGGAGGTACAACTTATTGAATATTGAATGACCCTCATACCTTATTTTTTTACTTGGCCTAGAAACTATAGTAACATTTATAAAGGGGCACTAAGCGATTCTTCATGGAGGGAGCCCTCAATTTTTTCAGAAGTTGGGGTTATTCACATTGCGTGATGCATAGTCATGACCTCCCTGATTCAATTGGTGGTGATTTTTAACCAAAATACAAAAAAAGTGAAGAGCACTAATAAACCTTCGGAAACAGGGCTTGAATTAATCGAAGGCATCAATTGCCTTCCAGGACCATGCTAGTATAGGAATCTTCATAAAATTTTGAAAATAAAATTATCTCTTTGAAAATGGAATAGGCCTACATGGAAACATAGTACTTTACAATAAAAAAAATGATGGTTCAACCTTGTCTGCAGGCTGAATAATAAAAAAGTTATAACCAAAAGTAGTTTGCCTCATATTGCTGAAAACTGGGCAAGTCATGCACATTTTAAATCATTTTAGGTAAAAAAGGGTTTACTTTCATGATGTCCAGTTGCTTGTGTGGGATTATTTAGACATCAGTGAATACACCCAGCTTGTTTCGTACTTTTCCGCTGGATTTAAAAGAGGTAAACATGAAGTTTTCTACATATTTTTGTCAACTTTTTTCAAAAAAAATCTCGCCCTCTATAGTCAATGATATGAACATCCCTAACCATGCCCCACCTAGTAGCCTTGATGCCCTGAATTTCTGGCTGTTTTTACTCCATTCAAAAGTAGGCCTAAATAATGGTCTTGGATAAAGTTGGTGCCCCTTTCAAATTGTCTTAAATTGCCTGCCCTTTTCATTTCTTATTTTATTAAGGCCTGTTCGGATATTGCTGAGAAAATGTCTTTATTTTTAAATTTAACTGATTTTTTTTGTATTTTAAATGAGAGGGTTTCTATATATCATCTATCTAAACAATGTGACAATATTGAATTTCATATTTGAGAAATCTCTCTGTGCCCCTTTCAAGGAGTAGTAGGCCTAACTACGCCTACAGTCGCTTTGCGATCCAGGACAGGTCGCCCCTGATGACGTAATTTACGTCATTGGTTGTTCACTCGAATGCAATCAAATCAGCGGCAACCTCATGCGACTTTCCAAAAGTCGCACCAGGTCGCACGGCCTGAATCGTTGCAGTTGACTTTAA
Source organism: Ophiura sarsii (assembly GCA_035610835.1). Lineage (NCBI taxonomy): Eukaryota > Metazoa > Echinodermata > Ophiuroidea > Amphilepidida > Ophiuridae > Ophiura > Ophiura sarsii. The sequence goes on from CM069443.1 coordinate 27,099,274, forward strand.
TCCAACTTGTGTTGTGATGTGAGAGACTGGTTGATCGATCTGTCAATGTTGATGTCAAGTCATGAAGTTGCTTGCTGTGCAATTGTGTGGACTGGACTTAGACCCAATGGTGGCTTTACTATCGTTCATGCATCACTATACTAAAGCCACACCACTTCTCATTGACATCTGACGTCGCGAAAATTACATTTTGAAATCAAGATTTTCACATCAAATATAACTGAAATCAATCAAAATGCACTCACATGTTGTTCCTAGAACTCTTAGTAATACATTGAGTTCATTAATTTTGATCAAGCATCCTCATTTTGGCGGAAATATTGAGGTGAAAAAACGGCAGTGCTGACACTCAATGTGAATTTCGCGACGTCGTGAGTCTATGGAGGGTAGTGGTACCGTGTATCGAAGATACACTTGCACTACGGTACCGATTGGGACTAGACTGGACTGTGAGTGTGGGCGATATTTGTTTCATATATTTGAGGTCAATCTTCTTCTTTTTTCGGTAAAAGTTCAAACTTCACTTCAGTACCTGAAGATAGTCGAACTGCGTGGGTGCGCGCATGTCAGACAAACAAGTGCGCAGCCTTCATTCATTTTCAAAAATTTCTTGCTTTTTTATTTTTACCTTCACAAGTTGCAAGTAAACATAAACAAAAATGACTCCAAATCGCCACAATCTACGACTGGCTATTATGACTATATAATGAGCATTACTGTAAAAACAAGTATAAAAGTTACAATTAATCATCACGGTCACTGTCATGTCACATTGTCAGTGTCACTGTAAGTGTAATGCCAATGAATCAATTGGTCAGTCAGGAGGAAAGCTTAAATTTAGGTTAGCGTCTGGGACTTTTTAAATGCAATAACGGAAAGCCTTACCCTGTCACGACCTGCTTGTAGCTTCTTATTCCGCTCATCCTCATCCATTATGATGACGATGATAATCACTTATCTCTTGAAAAGAATGTATTTTGTTCAAATTCAGAGTCCATTTCCTAGTGTTTGGAAGGCGAACATGTTCTTACGTGGAAGCTGGAAGTTGACAAATTTGTTGTGGGCGCTTGGAATAATTTTGTAACGTATAGTATATGAAATTGAGTATCAAAATATTGATTATGGGATACAAACGAAAGAATATTTTTTACCTTTGAATATTGTATTTCAGTTTTTAATATCAAATCAAATTCATTTTAGACCTGTTTTAAATTATATTAAGCTTTTTCAGGTAGCTATCAATTATAATTGGTACCTCAAGTGTATGTTAGATTTACAAGTAGGGTGTATTCTCGATCCTAAATGCAAATGTTGCCTTGGTACTGAAAATATACGAACAGGGTTGAACGTCGATTTATAATGAGACAAAAAGTTTGCCGTTCCAATAGTCTTTTATTTGAGTCGCACTAAAAGGCCAAATTCCTCGGTATTTTTTTTTTTTTTTTTTTTTTTTTGCCCAAAGATTCACCTAATTAAAAGGTTGCAAGGTCTTTTAGTCTTTTGACCAACTAATTCATACCATATATATACGAAGCCATCCCCAGACGCGGATCCAGGGGGGAGCGGAGGGGCGGAGGGGGCGCACGGTAAAAAATCAACAATAAAAAAGAGAGGGGAGAGGAGCTAGGAAAGGGGGAAGGAGAAGAGAAAGGGAGAAATAGCCTTTAATTGAGACTGATTGGTGAACTTGATATATAGACCTAACAGGCGCGTCGCAACCGGGGCGGCCATGAAAGAAAAAAAGAAGGGGAAAAAAAGAGAAGAAAAAAGAAGGGGAAAAAAAGAGAAGAAACGGGGAAAAGGGATTGCTTTTCAATATTGAAATATTGGTCAAAAGTACAAGGCCTACACACCAAATCGCACCAAATGGGTTCGAAAATTGAAAGAAGAAAAAAATCCAATTCTGAGGGGAGCACACCCCCCCCCCCCCCCCCCCCCCCCTCACACTCCCCTGTTCGAGCTTTTAAACCATGTATAATACTTAAATCAAGAATATATCAGTTATGCTCAACTTCTTTCCTGCGCATTGATAAAAACAAAATATTTATTGGAAATGAAGAGGTGGCTTTTCGATAAAATTTTGGTCAAGTACACCAGATTGCACCAAATGAGTTCGAAAATTGAACAAAATACTGAGGAGAATCCCCCCTCAGACATCCTCCTGTCCGAGTATAGCTGCTTTCTTTCTGCCCGGTAAACATGTTTCTTGGATAAAATAGCCCGGTAAACGCATTGTGCATTTTCATTTTTATCACCTCCTTTTCCTTTTTCTCTAGTCTTCCTCAGCTCCTTTTCCTTTTTCTCCTTTTCCTTTTGTCCTCCTTTCCCTTTTTTCTCTTCTGGCTTTTCTCCTTTTCATTCCCCTCTCCCTTTCTTTGCCTTCCCGATTTTTATCGCTCAATTTTTTGTCATGTGGGGGCCCGGGGTGCACTCTGCCCCTGACCCCTTTGGCTACGCCACTGTGAACAGTGATGAGAACCACACAGTCAGGTATCCGAAGTTCAGTGAATTACAGGGGTATCCGGCGGGAGGGTGTAGTGATATTTTCAATGATTGAGGTATATTTGGGCTCTAAAACAAGCTTGTGCCAAACCATTAATGCCTTTTGGGAACACATCCGCGCGTAGAGCGCGAAAAAATTCCATCTGTGTACTTTTGACAATCATAATTCCATGATTCCTCTTGTCAAATGAACAGACAGTGCCAATCTCAACCGACACGACAGTCAATGTGTGTGTGTGTGTGGGGTGGGGGGGGGGGGGGGGGGGCGATGCTACTGGTCAAGACCACCCACCTCATTTTTTTTAATCCCCCCACCAACATGTTATGTATAGTGCTATGTTTTGGGTCAGTTCTTTCAAATTTGACCGGAAAATCACTAATTCATGAGGCACCTCTAAAATTCAATTAGGCCTACATCATTTGTAATACAGGGTCAGTAAAAAAAATCTTTTTTTTTAAAACTAAGTTGAAGTTTGAATTTTTTTAAACGTTATACATACCTTATTTGTTACTAAATTTGTGTGGAAAAATGAAGTCTATATCATTTTCCGTTTACCTTTGGTGAACCTTTTGACCAGTGCACCCATTTCACACGTTTGTCCACGAGATACCCCAAATATGCATCAGATCGCAAAATGTGTCTCTCATTCAAATTTGGAAACTTTAGTTCATCTGTGATGTTATTGGAATTTGATGCATCCTTTCTTGTTTACATGTGAGTTAGCATAACCAATTATAATCATACCCATGCTATGAAAGCGTAAAATTTTCTAAATTTTAATAAAAAAACTGACATTTTCCATTATTTTGTTGGCGGGATATTCAAATATGAAAATGCAATGTGTGGACAAACAGGTAAATTTGGTTGTGCAGCAAAGAGGGTCGGTCACCAAAGACAAACGAAAAGTGCGATCGACTTCATTTTTTCACACAAAGTTATAATAGGCTTAAATACATCATTCTTGCAACGTTTAAAAAGTTTTAAAATTCATTTTGGTTTTGAAAACAAAACGGTTTCTTTCCACTAGTGCAGTCCTGCTCCCCACTCTCATCAGCTCTTATTCAAATATTTTAGGTTTGTGACCATTAGGATCAGGTTATTTGAATAAAGAACTATGTATATATGGTAGGCCTCAAAACCTAAAACCAACCCTAACCCTACCAGTACCACAATATACCACGACAGAGTTTGTTCGTATCATCAGGCGTGGAATTTTTCGCTGAAAAAAAGGACCCAGCCTATACTTGGCGCAGTATAAGTAGCCTTGACACTCGTGTTGTTCTCAGAAAGGGCCCAAGTCCCGTGTGTCGGAGGTCCCTGCCTGGATCAAAATCCATTCAAGTTACAATATACCCTTTAATCTGGAGGATGTAATCACCATGATCACTGAATGTTATACAACAAAAAGAAGCAACATTCTCTGTTTCTCTATGTTTCATACTTTTGCGCGTAATCCAATATTAAGAAATAAAACGAAATAGTTCAAGAAGGACAGAATATTCTGACTGTCTGTGTTTGTAAGTTTGTCTGTAATGAATGAAGGTGGGTAAACTTTTACGATAAAACTGTTGTTTTTGTTTCAAAATTCCATTGCATAATGTATCCTCTGCTTATTTCCTAAATTGTTCACGAACGACAATTATATCATGATATAGGCTTGATTTCAATCTAATACTAATAGTTTTTATTATACAACAAGAGGTGAAACCTCGTTTGGAACATTGCATCTTTCACCTCATGAAAATATTCGTACCATTGCACTCATAAACATTCATTATTTGTATACTATCACACTCTCGGGCATTCAACATTTGTATACTACATTACAGGCAAATCACAAATAGTATGCACGATGATTGAAACGGCCCTTGTTTAATGTGATACATTGAATCATGACATTGTTATTGTTTGTATAAATATTAAAGTGCATATTTTAATCTATTTTACTTTCGAAAAAAAGTGTTTTGTAAGCTTGATATAATTATATTAAAATATCGCATAAACGAAATCATCTGAAAATAAGCTATCAGCATTATTTTCACTAGCTATCTACTGCTGATAGCAATGAATTCACTTGTTATCTACTGCTGATAACATTGTATTCACTACTTGCATTTACTTGCTATCTGTTGCTGATCCATATGTGTGGCATTATTGTTCATTCACTTGCTATCTACTGCTGATAGCATTTTATTCACTGCTATCTATACTGCTGATAACATTCACTTATATATACTATCTATTGCCGCGAGTGACAGCATTATACATTCTCCGCACTAAAGTGTTGATAGCAGCATTATATTCACTTGCTATATATCGTGATAGCATTATATAATGTAGCCAAACGCGGCTGATAGCGGCATTCCCCAATCACTGGTATTCTAAGAAAATTATCTCAGGAACACATGTTTCTAAAGCAAATGATCTGAGTCTCATGACAAAATCGGATGGTACGACACAACAAAATCCCGGAAGCCAAAATTCATCACCAAATGAGCCGATTTCGCGTGATTTTCACCCGGCCAATTTGACACCCTTAAATGCTTGGTAAAATTTCGACAGGATTTTGTCGGCCGGTTTAACAGTGATTGGATCAAAGCATATTCTAACCATTCTTTAGGTAGTCCGACTTCAGGCATTCATTGACAATTGAGTTCGAATTTACACCACAAATATAAGACCTTTAATCATCTGTACTGTTGACACCGGGCAGATGGAAAAGGTACTTCCACCCCTGAGACTAATCCACCCCAACAGTCGAAAAAACCGGTTCTTAAAAGTCATACCTTTTCTCTAGGATTTTACCCATCTTTTTATGGCGATTCAACAAAACTAATAAGCAGTTTAATATTAGAAATTATTAATTACTATATTTAGTAGGGGGAAATGGGGCAATTTGGGACACATTAATCATTTCGGCATACAGTGTTTACAATTATTTGATTGAGGTATATTAGGAACTATTAAACACACAATAAGACAACCCAAAGTACATTTTCACAAAACGTTGTGCTATTTTGATGTTTGAAAGATATCTAAAAATTACATTTTCTCTTTTTTTGATTTGCCCCACATGTTGGGGCATAATGGGACACGCTCAAAAAATGTATATGGGGTAAAATGGGACATTTTTTTGCATCAATAAATTATGTTTTATGCATCTTTTTCTGGATTATCTGGTGTAACATACATTTGTGTGTAAAGTGTTAATTATTTAAATAATTTAAACTATGTAGTAAAACAACAATGATATAGCTATATTGCATTGTAACACAGAACGTGAACACAGTTTGTGTCAATACACTCAGAGCTATATAAAATATTCAATCATTAACTTTGTTGCAAACAATTATTTTATTCACATGTAAAGTCAGTCTTATAACACCAATTTGATTGTATTTATATTATTAGAACAACTTAAAACGGGGAAAATGAATGTATGGTTATGAAAGCTGTTATATTCCATAACAAGTCAGTCTTATAACACCAATTAATTGTATATGAAATGCAATCCAATACAAGTGTCCCATTTTACCCCGTGTCCCAATTTACTCCAGTGTACCCTACACATTTGGATAGGTGCAAACTTTACCCTCTCCTATATTTGGCAAACATTTTAATATGTTGGCCTATATTTTTACTGTACAATAGAATGTTTGAGGCTGGCCATCTCCAGGCGCGTAGCTAGGATTTTTTTCAGGGGGGGGCAAGATACCCATAACGGTCCCTATTTCAAAGAAACCAGTCAAAAAACGGCTGATTTAACATGATTTTCCGCCTTTTTCGTCCTCATTTTGCCAATTTCCCCCCCCCCCCCCCCCCCCCCCCCCCCCACTCGCTACGCTACTGGCCATGTCATGCATGGGATGTTTTACTTTTTTGGGTATAAATAAATGGAAAGAGACCTCTAGCGATACCATGGTACCAAATAAGCATAACTCTGCATCTCTTATCTGTTTAGTAAGCGGTGTTACAAAAAAGGTTCAGTATAGTACTAGTAGGAAGAGGGGTTAAAGGTAGGGTTAAAGGCATATCATGCGATCTTTTTCAGGGGACGCCCTCTATCATTGATTTCTTTTTTGAAAGCAGATTTACATTTCTGATCATAAATCATGAATATATTCTGAGTTACAGAGCGATACGTTTCCTAATTACTTCAAAATCATGGTTTTAGAGTGAACTTAAGAGTGAAAAATAAACTGTCCCGCTAGCAGGACAGTTTATTTTCACTCTTTAAACCATGGTTTTGAAGTAATTATAGGACCGGGAATTAGGAATCGTATCGCTCTGTAACTCAGAATATATTCATGATTTATGATCAGAAATGTATATCTGCAAGAAAATCTGCTTTCAAAAGAAATCAAGGATAGAGGGCGTCCCCTGGAAAATATAGCATAATACACCTTTAAGGGAGGTGATCCAATAACTGACAACCCCCACAACGCTCCCAATTATGTTATAAGCACATGACAAGCATATGCGCCATGCAACCGTTTTGCCGCAAACGCACTTCTGAATTCATTCACTGCTGTAAGCAGATTCACCTATTTGGAACTGACTGAACTATGAGACCGACATGTATAATCATAACAAGGCGGTTCTCGAACGGCGCGTCTCGCCTGTTCATCAAAAGTGACTTGAAAGAAATGATGATGAAACATATGATACAATGTAGCACTGTCACAGAGGTATGCATTGTAGTTAATTTAATCAACAAAAAGAACACACCAACCCCCTTCCCTACACCAAATCACATCAAGATAGGCCTTACAGATCTTATTTAACCCCAGATGACCTCTGATGACCTTGAAAATTTAATCAGCAAAAAGAACACACCAACCCCCTTCCCTCCACCAAATCACATCAAGATAGGCCTTACGGATCTTATTTGACCCCAGATGACGACCTCTGATGACCTCGACAAATTAATCAACAAAAAGAACACACCATCCCTCTTCCGTCCACCAAATCCCATCAAGATAGGCCTTACGGATCTTATTTGACCCCAGATGACCTTGAATGACCTCCGATGACCTTGAAAATTTAATCAGCAAAAAGAATACACCACCCCCCTTCCCTCCACCAAATCCAATCAAGATAGGCCTTACTGATCTATTTGACCCCATATTTGACCCCCGATGACCCCGAAAAATTAATCAACAAAAAGAACACACCACCCCCCTTCCCTCCACCAAATCCCATCAAGATAGGCCTTACTGATCATTTGACCCTATATTTGACCCCTGATGACCCCGAAAAAGTAATCAACCAAAAGAACACACCACCCCCCTTCCCTCCACCAAATCCCATCAAGATAGGCCTTACTGATCTATTTGACCCCCGATGACCCCGAAAAATTAATCAACAAAAAGAACACACCATCCCTCTTCCGTCCACCAAATCCCATCAAGATAGGCCTTACTGATCTATTTGACCCCATATTTGACCCCCGATGACCCCGAAAAATTAATCAACAAAAAGAACACACCACCCCCTTCCCTCCACCAAATCCCATCAAGATAGGCCTTACTGATCTATTTGACCCCATATTTGACCCCGAAAAATTAATCAACAAAAAGAACACACCATCCCTCTTCCGTCCACCAAATCCCATCAAGATAGGCCTTACTGATCTATTTGACCCCATATTTGACCCCAGATGACCCCGAAAAATTAATCAACAAAAAGAACACACCATCCCTCTTCCGTCCACCAAATCCCATCAAGATAGGCCTTACTGATCTATTTGACCCCATATTTGACCCCCAATGACCCAGAAAAATTAATCAACAAAAAGAACACACCATCCCTCTTCCGTCCACCAAATCCCATCAATATAGGCCTTACTGATCTATTTGACCCCATATTTGACCCCCGATGACCCCGAAAAATTAATCAACAAAAAGAACACACCACCCCCCTTCCCTCCACCAAATCCCATCAAGATAGGCCTTACTGATCTATTTGACCCCATATTTGACCCCGAAAAATTAATCAACAAAAAGAACACACCATCCCTCTTCCGTCCACCAAATCCCATCAAGATAGGCCTTACTGATCTATTTGACCCCATATTTGACCCCAGATGACCCCGAAAAATTAATCAACAAAAAGAACACACCATCCCTCTTCCGTCCACCAAATCCCATCAAGATAGGCCTTACTGATCTATTTGACCCCATATTTGACCCCCAATGACCCAGAAAAATTAATCAACAAAAAGAACACACCATCCCTCTTCCGTCCACCAAATCCCATCAATATAGGCCTTACTGATCTATTTGACCCCATATTTGACCCCCGATGACCCCGAAAAATTAATCAACAAAAAGAACACACCACCCCCCTTCCCTCCACCAAATCCCATCAAGATAGGCCTTACTGATCTATTTGACCCCATATTTGACCCCCGATGACCCCGAAAAATTAATCAACAAAAAGAACACACCACCCCTCTTCCGTCCACCAAATCCCATCAAGATAGGCCTTACTGATCTATTTGACCCCATATTTGACCCCCGATGACCCCGAAAAAATAATCAACAAAAAGAACACCCCATCCCTCTTCCGTCCACCAAATCCCATCAAGATAGGCCTTACTGATCTATTTGACCCCATATTTGACCCCGATGACCCCGAAAAATAAATCAACAAAAAGAACACACCATCCCTCTTACGTCCCCCAAATCCCATCAAGATAGGCCTTACTGATCTATTTGACCCCATATTTGACCCCCGATGACCCCGAAAAATGAATCAACAAAAAGAACACACCATCCCTCTTCCGTCCACCAAATCCCATCAAGATAGGCCTTACTGATCTATTTGACCCCATATTTGACCCCCGATGACCCCGAAAAAAGAATCAACAAAAAGAACACCCCATCCCTCTTCCGTCCACCAAATCCCATCAAGATAGGCCTTACTGATCTATTTGACCCCATATTTGACCCCGATGACCCCGAAAAATTAATCAACAAAAAGAACACCCCATCCCTCTTCCGTCCACCAAATCCCATCAAGATAGGCCTTACTGATCTATTTGACCCCATATTTGACCCCGATGACCCCGAAAAATTAATCAACAAAAAGAACACACCATCCCTCTTCCGTCCACCAAATCCCATCAAGATAATAGGCCTTACTGATCTATTTGACCCCCGATGACCCCGAAAAATTAATCAACAAAAAGAACACACCACCCCCCTTCCCTCCACCAAATCCAGGCCTTACTGATCTATTTGACCCCATATTTGACCCCCAATGACCCCGAAAAATAATCAACAAAAAGAACACACCACCCCCCTTTCCTCCACCAAATCCCATCAAGATAGGCCTTACTGATCTATTTGACCCCATATTTGACCCCCAATGACCCCGAAAAATTAATCAACAAAAAGAACACACCATCCCTCTTCCGTCCACCAAATCCCATCAAGATAGGCCTTACTGATCTATTTGACCCCATATATGACCCCCGATGACCCCGAAAAATTAAGAACAAAAAGAACACACCATCCCCCTTCCTTCCACCAAATCCAATCAAGATAGGCCTTATGGATCTTATTTGACCCCCGATGACCTTGAATGACCTCTGATGACCTTGAAAATTTATTCAGCAAAAAGAACACACCACTCCCCTTCCCTCCACCAAATCTCATCAATATAGGCCTTACTGATCTATTTGACCCCATATTTGACCCCGATGACCTCTGGTGACCTTGAAAATTTAATCAACAAAAAGAACACACCATCCCTCTTCCCTCCACCAAATCCCATCAAGATAGGCCTTACTGATCTATTTGACCCCATATTTGACCCCCGATGACCTTGAATGACCTCTGATGACCTTGAAAATTTAATCAGCAAAAAGAACACACCACCCCCTTCCCTCCACCAAATCCCATCAAGATCGGCCTTACGGATCTTATTTGACCGCATATTTGACCCCGATGACCTTGAATGACCTCCAATGACCTTGAAAATCTAATCAGCAAAAGAACACCCCACCCCCTTCCCTGACATCAAGTCCCATCAAGATAGGCCTTACGGATCTCTAGATATCGCGTCACAACGCGTCTCAAAAGTTTTAAGCATATTTGACCCCGATGACCTTGTATGACCCCCGATGACCTTGAAAAATCAATCAGCAACAGAACGCACCACCCCCCTTCCCTCCTCCAAGTCCCATCACGATAGGCCTTACGGATCTCCAGATATCGCGTCACAAAGGTATTTCTTAGCACACGGCGGACGGCATACGGCGGACGCCGGACAGAAATAGTGATAACATAGTCTCTTTCTGATTACATCAGGCGAGACAATAAAGGACAAACTGCAATAATAATCAAGCACACAACAATATCCATTAGAAATCTCATAAATTATTATTTATTTGTTTATCGCCAAATTGAAACATTTAAATATTTTACAATAATTGGTTACTAATGTAGTAATAGCATTGAATCTTGTTTCCAGCAGCCTGGTGCTAAAGCATATGTGAAAGGAACCGACAACTCGGAACCCAGTAGTATATTTTAATGGAATAAATCGTATTGGAAACTGGAAACCAATGCTTAGCACCAGGCTGCCGGAATTGGGAATCAATAGCATTAACCTTATTAGGTAGAAGCTCATTTTAATATTAGGCGACGTAAAACCAGAAAAGCCCTGTTGTACGGGCCTGACCAAGACATTTTTTTCAGATATTGGTGAAACAAATGTTCCTGTACAAATGAATACCGACACCCCAAAAAAAGTTTAACAGTCATTTTGAAGGGAAAATAATAATTTAAAAACCCAGACTAACCCCACGTGAGAAGTCTGTTGGACCATACAGGTTTGGGTTTTTTAGTCGCAATTAGGCGAATTTTGCTTGATCGCATCAAACTAAACAAGAGACCCTGTTATGAACTCCTCAAACAAAATTCAGACATTTTTATACAATAGCCAGTGTTTCTAATCATTTGTGTTATATTCATTATGTTTTATAATGTGGAGAGCTGATGTGTTCTTTACGATATTACATTTGTATCAATCACTTGTTTCCATACTCAGCCTCAGCCACTTGGTTGAGAATGGGAAGAGGTCTAAATCAAAATGTGCCAAATTCACAACTATTTTTACCCTCAAAAGAATGACTTCTTGTCTGTACAATGAAGTGTTAAATTGACAACACAGCGCTAGTAGAGTGATGCTCTATTTAAAGCGTAAAACAGTTCTAATTTTGGCACATCCAGATAATAGACCCCTCCCCCATATTATTTGAAAAGATAAACACATCAGCTTTTCATTGATGTACAAAACTATATGAACATATAAAACAAAATATGCAAAATGCAGGAAATCAAAAAACAATTCCAAACTTTTTTGAGGATTTTATGTCTAATTGACCACTTTTACGAGATCTGCACACTAACGTAGCTGTAGCATTAATCAAATTAGGTTGGAAAAGGTGAATTTTGTTTTATAGCATCAATGTTTTCAAGCTTAAAACAAGCTCTTTTATATTTATATTTCGCTCAAAACATGTGTACTGTCGAGTTAAAAGGGTGCAGTTGTGGTAAATTGCATTTTGAGATATTGATGGAATTAGACATGGAAAAACAGTGAAAATAAAGACAATATTGCAGTAATTTTATTACATCATAAAATCAAAAGCAGTATCCAATCTTTACCAAAGGTGTCATTTTGAAGCATTCAGAAAGCTCAACTCTTTCTTTGAGAGACGACTGCATCCTTTTGCTGGGACTTCACACATATGCAAATCACAATAAACAAGAGAACCTGTCATACTGCTTTCACACACAAAACTTTAAAATGCCAATTTTTTGCATAAACCCTTTCCAAGAATTTTACCATAAAAGTATGATTTGATTTCCCCTCCTTTATATATTCCTTAACCCTAACCTCCCTGAATGCTAAAAAATGCCAATCCTAAGTCCCTCTCCAAGCGCATGCGCCGCCGGTTTTCGATGACATAGTCAACCGAGCCTATATAGTGAGGGCCGTGGCTTAGTGGGTGGGACGTAGGGCTTGAGAACAGAGGGTCCCCGGATCGAATCCCAGCAATTTCCCGGAGATTTAGTTGGTGTTTTTTCCTCGAAAATTGTGATCCCGTTCAAAAACCCTGTGTGGCAGAATTAAAGAAAAGCTGAGATCAACTTTCTTTATCATCTTATAAATATGATATCACACCCCAAAATACAATAATGTTAATAAGCCTTATCGATCAGCCCCAACAATTGATCTTTAGACGATTGATCATGCAAACATCACTTCTGGGATATGTGTGAAAAAGCTCATTTTTAGCAACACTGATAGTGCAAAATACAACTTTGCCAACATGCAATATTTATTTATTGAATGTCTCCTGTACCAAATATGGTAGCTGTCGATTCTGTATTCGCACACAGAAGATTTCTTGAGCAATACCATCATGCCACACTTCCATCACATGACCAGTGGTTTTCTGTCTCATGTGTCTTCTGGTTCCCATTGACATCACATTCGAATGAAAGGCTTATAACTTTGCTAAACGAGAGTCTGTAAGAATATCCTGTTACAAGAAGTATAATCATTATGAAAGAAACTAATTACACCTGCCCATAATTGTCAACACAATTGCATGGGGACAAATTGCACCTATATCTCTACCACCATGCCTATTAAAGAGGGTGGTGGTCAAATGACCTTTCATTGCATAAAGGGGCAACAGAAAATATCTCCTTATATGCTTCCTCAAATCATATCTTGTGATTACAAAGTCAACATTACCTTAAACATGGTATAATTTTAAAGCTTAAAATGTGCTCTTTCAACTCATACCAATAACTCAGATTTGACCCAGGCCTCCAACATGTCCATTTTAATGTGACGAATCACATATTTGCTAGCATAAATTGAAAATTTCAAAAAGTCTTGCTAGTCGTGAAATGTTTTAATGCACATGAATATTACATGAAAACTTTGTCCTGGTTTGGGGACGTACACAGACCCTTTAAGTTTGGTGGTGTGGGTAAACTTGTCATGCTTAATTATGGATTTGTCCCAGGACCCACAATTGTAATATGTTTAGGATTGAGTGTGTTTTTTCGGTTGAGGATTTAAGCACATGTTTGGTACTGTTCCTGATGGTGAAAAATCCCTATGGGCACTGCAGGCAGGCTGAGTATACTGCACCGTACACAAAATCTTTATTTGAAATAATCACCATGATTTATCATTATAGACATTTTGAGTTACAGTTTAACATGATACTTAGTTTTTATGAAATAAATGTTGTTTAACTGTTATCAAACATGATCATTGCATTTACCATAGTTACTGCTTTCATTTAAACCAGGGATCTACATTCTACATCTCCCTTCTTATACTATATTCTTAATTCCATACCTGTGATACCACTCTATATATCTATGATGCTAAGAGTCAAAGCACAAACGACTCATACCATTTTTAGAATTATCGAATCAAATTATAAATAGAGACCCTGAGATAGTTTTTTTCTTTCTTTGGCATTTCTAGTATCAACATTTACCATGACAATTAGTCAAAATAACAAGATATGGTTTAAAATACATCTGCTGGTTAGCCATTTAATGTGTCTGGTAGTGTATCGGAGGGTTGCTATATTTTACTACTGCACTGAATCTGTACAGCAAAAAATTGTAGTCTGGGGGTGGGAGCTTGCATTCAAATGGTCGGCTATCACACCCATGTATGTACGTTATAGACCCTAAACAAGTATTTGTAGGTACAAATAAGGATTCAATAAGATGTTCTCTCTTTTTCCCGATATTTTGTACTCGAAACAAATGTTCAATTGCTATAACATACCCATTTGACCAATTTTCCTTGTTTTTGACACCCTAAGCAATGTATGTGTGTCGCTCTTCCGTGAATAACAAATTCTTTTTTACAAGTTGTTTTTACCCGCATGATATCCACATTTCAATACAAGTGCCCCCCCCCCAGGAATTGCAGAAACTCTTATGTAACCTTATTGTCACCTTGTTTTTCAAAATCAACACATATTGTAGCTACATCTTGCCACATTTTATGTATTTCAACAACTTCCATCTTCCACAATTGTTCCAGTATTGGCCAACCGACTTGCGTTTCCAGCAGATACTCATTACCTGGTTGCAGCTTGTATGTGTACAATCCATATACCAGGGATTGGATATACCTTGCAGCCTGACAGATGTGGAGAACCTCCAATTCAGCAGGAGTCAATGGGCTAACAGACTGGTAACCAGCGAGAAATGCTGCTGAAGCATTCAGTGGCTGGTCCCCGGCAGCTTTAGCTAGTGAGAGATAGGCCATGCTTATTGCGATATCAAATATGAGGCATGTGTGCTGGCAATCATCAAAATCAATGACTCCACTGATCTTGTATGTAGTTTGGGTTCCAGGTGTTGAATGCGGCTCAGGTGAAGTTGGTGACAAGAGTAAATTGGTGTGGTTGAAATCTCCATGTATAATACCTGTAAAATAAATTGGCATACATGAACATACTTTTATTTATTTTATGGTTGAGAACTTGACTGTTTATTATCTGATTCTGAATCCCAAGCCAGGCATGGAGATTTTTTTCTACAATTTCATTGTTAATTTTACTATCGCATAAAGCAGATTTGGACAAGGCAGTGACGGTGGGCTGGAAATAAAGCATCGCTGTGTAAAACAGAGGGAAACTGGACACCTTCAGCATAGCCTCCGTAAAACTGCCGTAACTTCTTCATTATTCATTTAATCTATATAAAAGTATACAGTTTTTTGCAGAAAAGGGGCAAAAAATGGTTTTTTTACCTCCAAAATCATGAAAATCACATTTTTGGCACTTTTTGGCACTTTTTGAGCACTTTTTAGCACTTTTTGGTCAATAATCCAAAAATAATAAAGATTTAAAAAAATTCAAAAAATTCAAAAATTCCTAGGGAATTGTATTAGGAATATAATAAAACAAGTATGACAAAATTTGACAAAATATATTTTGAGTTATCTTTGCAGAACCTAAAATGGGTCAAAAATAGGGTTGTAATCGATACACTTCTGCGTATCGACATGTCGGAAGTCATAAAGTCCGACATATCGATAAAAGTATCGACAATAACACATTTTTAATATGCACGGCTGCTTTGTGAGTTTCGTTTTTATTTAACACTGACAAAAGTATACACGACTGCGACTACATAGCTAGCGACAATACATGACTAGTACAAGCAGAAAGAGTACAAACCTGTTACCCGTGGTGGTATGGCTATCAAAGCTAACTGTTTCAAACTATTTTAAACTTTTATTCTCCCGTTTTTGAACCCCCATGATGATTTGTGGATGAGTAAAAATAAATACTGCACACACGGCCGCTATCCATCATGGCCGATGGCGATCGCGTGGAACGCTGTGCAATGAAAACTTTCTCGGAAGTATTATTGACTTGTCCTGTTCATTCATTACGCGTTACTCCCTCTGAAACAACATGTTTTAGACCAATATAATTCGACACATGTGACTACATAAGCGGGAGTGACGATCGTAAACATAATATGAAGTGGGGTATATCGAATTGTTCAATTGCGATACCCCTACAAGTAGACTTAGTAAAGTCTGTGCTGCGTGTGAGACGAAACATCTGATCAATTATACTTTTTCGCGGGTGGGAGACAGGCTACATACTTTTTCTTGTTATTTCAAGCTTACACCTTTGTTGTCGTTCTGTGTCGATACACGATCGTGTGTATCGACATGTCGGAAGTTTTAGAATTTAATTCGACAATCGATACATTCGACAATCGATTACACCACTAGTCAAAAAACATGTTTTTTATAATTTTCTCCAAAATTGGCAATTTCATTATCATGGTTGGATTCATTGAACCCTTTTCTGCAAAAAACTGTGTACTTTTATATAGATTAAATGAATAATGAAGAAGTTACAGCAGTTTTACGGAGGCTATGCTGAAGGATGTGGCAGCTTCATGTGAACCTTAGCAAAGAGGGAATCAGAAACTAGGAGCACGGCAGTGGAACCCACGTTATATTTCACCATGTAACAATTTGATTTATTACCAAATAGATAGCCTGAATTGATTCACACATGTGAATTTGCAGTCACATGCAAGAAAGGCACAACAGACATGGCGTGTGATATTGTAATGCGTATTTGCATTATCTGCTTTATTTGCATTTTGTAGATAGAAAAATATTTGCTAATTCCCAACCTACAAAACAGGTGATCACTTCAAGATTTGAAGGGAAATTATATACCTCCCATTGGCAGTTTCAAAAATGTCTGAATTGATATTATTTGATTTAGAAAGTCATTAGTTACCAACCTACTCTCCAAACTGAGTTATAATTCAAAAAATTTCAAGTCCTTTGCACAAAGAATCAAATGGCATGACATTTCCTTTGGAGGAGAACCTAAATCTTGGTATCTGGTCTCTACAGATATTTTTGTTATCAATTATTATATTCAAAATACATTTGGAGTACCCAATCAAAATGCCAGCCAGTGGTCAAAACAGGATTTCAGCTTGGGGACATTTCGTACATGGTCAATGGATAAACTTATTTAACCACTATATCACACTCTACCATAACTTGCAAAATGAGTGTACTACTTTATAATAGTATAATCTTTTACAAACAATCCTCAGTCCTATTTCATAAACTAGAGCGGTTCTCGGGTTTCGCGGTTTTCGAGTTTCGCGGTTGATGGGGTTTAGCAGTGTCAGATTTAGTGGTTATCAATAGGGCGGTTATTGACATTGTATTGGTTTTAACATGATATGTTAGGATCTGACCAGAACCATGGAGGACGGGCGGAGAGTGATGGTATGAAAATGAAATGATTATGAAGTGGTTTGGATTTATTGTGTGGAAGATAATATTTGAAACCCGTTTGTTTGTTCTAAAGGGTTTGCTTTGTATTTGATTCAACCATAAGAATAAATTGCTGACAGAGCTGCTGTTGGTGTTTGATGTGGCCTGGAGAGTGTATTTAGGTGTGAAGGTAAAAAGTTTGATTTGATTAATGTACTTTCCGGTTGCAACCTTGGCCCTAGGGACCTAGGACTTAGCGGGGACCATGCGGGTAAGAAAAATGTTGCCTTTCTACGCAGGGACAAGAGTCGGTACTCATTAGTGGTATATCATTACGTTTGTCACCAATACAATTGTAGCATGTAATTTATATAGACATGCTTGTCTATTAATTAGCAAGAGTTGAAATGCAAATTCCATTTAAATGGAATGGGGCTGGTGAAAGTTTGAGTGAAGTGCACATTTAAACACACTTGTACTCAAAATGCACAATATACAAAGAAGAATAGGCAGAAACAGTAATGTAATAATCTTTACATAAACAGTTTATAAGATGAACATGGGTCCTTCCACGAAGTTGCGTACACAAGGTGTGACATGATAGTCAAATTTAAAAGTTGCCTGATTGAATTCCAAAACATCATTTTGAACTTCCTAATGTATGCATAATGTTAAAACGAAACAAACAAACAATCCTCACAATCACGAGGGCCGACTTGGCTATCTTATTCGTTACGCCATCACCGACGAGAGATGAACGAAACTGATTAGAGCATGCGCATTGTGTTCTCTCGATCAGCTGATCGCCCGGCGGCATATGATATTATTGTTTACATGTAAAACAAGGCATTACACACATGCGCGTTTTGAACGGAATAGCCGCGATCGATTTAAGTTAATAATTTTGTAAATTCGTCTTTGTATACCGACAGTCCAAGCAAACGCTAATTGAAAACTTGGCTTAAAATTTCTTTAAACTGAATAAAGAGGCAATTAAAAGCTTTGCGGTAAAATGGGTTTTGCTTTCGATTGACAGCGAATACGCATAATTCGGCAGTCTCGCGATGCATTGAATGACTGAGATTAGTTTTCATAGTCGATTGAAAACAGATATTTCGCCCGTAATTTGATCAGCATGGATATCAACATAATGTAATCTTAACTCTAGTGTGATTATTTTTGTCAAAGATTCGATCATTCATCTTTATTTACTTGTTTTGTTACTGCCACTCACTTGCACTTCCAGTTTAAAAAATGCCAGTAGTTGCATTTTGTTGTTTTATCACCTTTTTAGTTACCTATGAGATCAATTTGACGACAACAATTATATATAATATTCCTCGCATAGAAATCATAAGGATTTTTTTAATTTGCCTGACCGCCAAATGCCGAAATTTGGAAAATGGACCCAAATATCATTATATGATTAAAAAAAATTAAAAACCTGGATACGTATGAGATCCATGATACAAAAAAGTCAAGCTGCAATCAATTTGGCGGCAAAAAAGTCATTCGCATAGAATTTTTTTAATTTTTTAAATTCTAAAATATCAAAATTTAAAAATTAGCCCAAATACCATTATTTGGTTAAATAATTCAATTTTGTTTGGGTACGTATGAGATCGATGATGCAAAAAAGTCAAGCCGTAATCAATTTGGCAACAAAAAAAAGTCATTCGCATAGAAATCATAATTTATTTTTTTTAATTCTCGGCTTGACCGACAAATATCACAATTTGAAAAATTAGCCCAAATACCATTATTTGGTTAAATAATTCATTTTTGGGGGTACATATGAGATCGGTGATACAAAAAATTTGACGACAAAAAAAGTTGTTCGCATAGAAATCATAACAATTTTTTTTTAAATTCCAGGCTTGAACGACAAATATCAAAATTTGAAAAAATTAGCCCAAATACCATTATTCGCATAGATTTTTTTTTTTTTTAATTCTAGGCTTGACCGACAAATATCAAAATTTGACAAATTTGACGACAAAAAAAGTTGTTCGCAGAGAAATCATAACAATTTTTTTTAAATTCCAGGCTTGAACGACAAATATCAACATTTGAAAAATTAGCCAAAATACCATTATTTGGTTAAATAATTCAATTTTATTTTTGGTACGTATGAGATCGATGATGCAAAAAAGTCAAGCCGCAATCAATTTGGCGACAAAAAAGTCATTCGCATAGAAATCATAATTTTTTTTAAAAATTCTATGCTTGACTGACAAATATCAAAATTTGACAAATTAGCCCAAATACCATAATTTGGTTATTAAAGTAATTCAATTTGTTTGGGGTACATATGAGATCGATGATACAAAAAAAGTCAAGCCGCAATCAATTTGACCACAAAAAAGTAATTCGCATAGAAATCATAACAATTTTTTTTTAATTCTCGGCTTAACCGACAAATATCAAAATTTGACAAATTAGCCCAAATACCATTATTTGGTTAAATAATTCATTTTTGGGGGTACATATGAGATCGGTGATACAAAAAATTTGACGACAAAAAAAGTTGTTCGCATAGAAATCATAACCATTTTTTTTTAAATTCCAGGCTTGAACGACAAATATCAAAATTTGAAATAATTAGCCCAAATACCATTATTTGGTTAAATAATTCAATTTTTTTGGGTACATATGAGATCGATGATACAAAAAACTCAAGCCGCAATCAATTTGGTGACAAAAAAGTCATTCGCATAGATTTTTTTTTTTAAATTCTAGGCTTGACCGACAAATATCAAAATTTGACAAATTTGACGACAAAAAAAGTTGTTCGCATAGAAATCATAACAAATTTTTTTAAATTCCAGGCTTGAACGACAAATATCAACATTTGAAAAATTAGCCAAAATACCATTATTTGGTTAAATAATTCAATTTTATTTTTGGTACGTATGAGATCGATGATGCAAAAAAGTCAAGCCGCAATCAATTTGGCGACAAAAAAATCATTCGCATAGAAATCATAATTATTTTTTTTAAATTCTATGCTTGACTGACAAATATCAAAATTTGAAAAATTTGCCCAAATACCATTATTTGGTTATTAAAGTAATTCAATTTGTTTGGGGTACATATGAGATCGATGATACAAAAAAAGTCAAGCCGCAATCAATTTGACCACAAAAAAGTTGTTCGCATAGAAATCATAACCATTTTTTTTTAAATTCCAGGCTTGAACGACAAATATCAAAATTTGAAATAATTAGCCCAAATACCATTATTTGGTTAAATAAGTCAATTTTTTTGGGTACATATGAGATCGATGATACAAAAAACTCAAGCCGCAATCAATTTGGTGACAAAAAAGTCATTCGCATAGATTTTTTTTTTTAAATTCTAGGCTTGACCGACAAATATCAAAATTTGACAAATTTGACGACAAAAAAAGTTGTTCGCATAGAAATCATAACAAATTTTTTTAAATTCCAGGCTTGAACGACAAATATCAACATTTGAAAAATTAGCCAAAATACCATTATTTGGTTAAATAATTCAATTTTATTTTTGGTACGTATGAGATCGATGATGCAAAAAAGTCAAGCCGCAATCAATTTGGCGACAAAAAAATCATTCGCATAGAAATCATAATTATTTTTTTTAAATTCTATGCTTGACTGACAAATATCAAAATTTGAAAAATTTGCCCAAATACCATTATTTGGTTATTAAAGTAATTCAATTTGTTTGGGGTACATATGAGATCGATGATACAAAAAAAGTCAAGCCGCAATCAATTTGACCACAAAAAAGTTGTTCGCATAGAAATCATAACCATTTTTTTTTAAATTCCAGGCTTGAACGACAAATATCAAAATTTGAAATAATTAGCCCAAATACCATTATTTGGTTAAATAAGTCAATTTTTTTGGGTACATATGAGATCGATGATACAAAAAACTCAAGCCGCAATCAATTTGGTGACAAAAAAGTCATTCGCATAGATTTTTTTTTTTAAATTCTAGGCTTGACCGACAAATATCAAAATTTGACAAATTTGACGACAAAAAAAGTTGTTCGCATAGAAATCATAACAAATTTTTTTAAATTCCAGGCTTGAACGACAAATATCAACATTTGAAAAATTAGCCAAAATACCATTATTTGGTTAAATAATTCAATTTTATTTTTGGTACGTATGAGATCGATGATGCAAAAAAGTCAAGCCGCAATCAATTTGGCGACAAAAAAATCATTCGCATAGAAATCATAATTTTTTTTTTTAAATTCTATGCTTGACTGACAAATATCAAAATTTGAAAAATTTGCCCAAATACCATTATTTGGTTATTAAAGTAATTCAATTTGTTTGGGGTACATATGAGATCGATGATACAAAAAAAGTCAAGCCGCAATCAATTTGACCACAAAAAAGTAATTCGCATAGAAATCATAACAATTTTTTTTTAATTCTCGGCTTAACCGACAAATATCAAAATTTGACAAATTAGCCCAAATACCATTATTTGGTTAAATAATTCATTTTTGGGGGTACATATGAGATCGGTGATACAAAAAATTTGACGACAAAAAAAGTTGTTCGCATAGAAATCATAACCATTTTTTTTTAAATTCCAGGCTTGAACGACAAATATCAAAATTTGACAAATTAGCCCAAATACCATTATTTGGTTAAATAATTCAAGTTTTTTTTGTACGTATGAGATCGATGATACAAAAAAGTCAAGCCGCAATCAATTTGACGACAAAAAAGTCATTCGCATAGAAATCATAACGATTTTTTTTAAAATTCTCGGCTTGACCGACAAATATCAAAATTTGACAAATTAGCCCAAATACCATTATTTGGTTAAATAATTCATTTTTGGGGGTACATATGAGATCGGTGATACAAAAAAAGTCAAGCCGCAATCAATTTCATGACAAAAATGTCTTTCGTATAGAAATCATGAGCATTTAAAAGAATTAATTAAGTAGGCCTGAGTCTGACCGACAAATGTCAAAATTTTGAAAATGGTCGCAAATATCATTATTATTGTTTGGATAATTTATTTTTATTTTTAAAGAACCGATCGTTTCTATGTGCGAGTCGATAATATATTCAATTAAAAGGTAAAGCCTATCAGCTAGGGATGATCATATCATTGACTACAGAGGGCGACATTTTTTTGAAAATTAGTTGACCAAAATATGTAGAAATAATAATAATAATAATAATACAACGACTCTTGTATAGCGCTTTACACCGAAGTCCCATAGCGCTTACAAATAACAAAACAAAACAACAAAACAAAAACAAAAACAAAAACAGAGCAAAACATATGAAAGACACAATATACCAGGAAACTAAAGATACAAAAATTAAATTAAATGTTACAAAATGCCATTTCAAAGAGATATGTTTTCAGAGATGATTTGAATTGATTAAGAGTCTGAGAGTTCTTAATATGAAATGGTAATTTGTTCCAGAGTTCACAAGATGCATGGCGAAAACTACGATGACCATATGAAGTTGTACTAACCAATGGTGGAACAAGATTTTGTTTTGAAGATGAGCGGAGGTTGCGAACAGGCTTGTATTCCTGAATCAAGTCAGTGAGATATTCCGGAGCAAGTCCATGAAGACATTTATAAGTCAAGAGAAGTATTTTGTACATGATGCGAAACTTAACAGGCAACCAATGAAGATCACGAAGCACAGGAGTGATATGTTCTGAGAAGCGAGTACGTGTGACAAGTCTTGCAGCAGAATTTTGAATACGTTGTAGCTTAGAAATATGGGAGTCTGGAAGTCCGTATAAAAGGCTGTTGCACATATCAAGATGACAAGTGATGAACGCATGAACTAAAGTCTCAGTCAATTTTTCATCAAGACAATTTCGGATGCGGCCAATTTTGTAGAGAGCAAAAGAGGCTGAACGGCATTTATTATTTATGTAGACATTCATGCTGAGATCATTAGCTACAATAACACCAAGATTACGGGCAGAAAACTCCATGTTTACCTAGATGAATACAGCGATGTAGTACGATGTGGCTAGGATGTTTTCACTGATGTCTATATAACCCCGCACAAGCAACTAGACATCATGAAAGTAAACCGTTTTTTACCTAAAATGGTTTAAAATGTGCATGATTTGCCCAGTTTTCAGCAATATGAGGCAAACTACTTTGGTTATTATAACTTGTTTATTATTCAGCCTGCAGACATGGTTGAACCATCATTTTTTATTGCAAAGTACTTTGTTTCCATGTACATGTATTCCATTTTCAAAGAGATAATTTTATTTTCAAAATTTTATGAACATGCACTCTACGTTCGAAATAGCGTCGACATTCATAGTGCTTTTAATACGAACTAACGATGTGGCCAACTTTGGCAATGATTTTGAATAGATTACATCCCCCCCAGTCTTTAATATTACCGTATGGTGTAATAGCATGTATTACAATGGTATAACTAAAACCGCGACAAGTCGGGGCTCTGTTTGTTATGTAAACATAAAATAAAAATAGCAACGCTCATCAACCATCGTTGTACTTGTACTAAGAAAATATGCATTCTCAAGGCAAAAAAATATTTTTACTCGTATGAGGCAGATTAACCCCAACTTTGAACTCGTTCAAGTTATTGGCGATTTGTACATGCTCACAAAATCTGGAATCCATTGATGACTTAATGAAGACGTAATCGCAAACACAAATTTCAGCTAAGGCAATCTCTAGGGGCGAGACCAAACATAAAATAGCCTAGCGCTGCACAAAACTGAATTGACAATGAATTGCGTATAGTGGCGTTTGGGGGACTCATATCAATACGCTATAGTTTCATGCTCTACTACGCTTTAACTCTTTCCGCTCACACACATGGGTAGTAAACTACGGCACAACATAATGACGCCCCTTGATTGGAAAAACGGTGATCCACGCTTGCGATCAGCGACGGAGCGTTATGGAGTATATAAAACATTATGGTGATATACGGGGGTACAATAACTAGAATCGCCGCCATTTTCTTTGATGTGACGATGTCGAATAGAAAATAAATATCCCTATCACGGAAACATTATCCCTCATAATTCTCCAAATAACCAGTCACTCGAACTCAGCCGAGGTAAATACTGTACCAATATCGTGTCCACAAATCGTACTAATTCAAGCTGTATTTTTCGAGATATTTCGCACACAAACTTCGATTTCAAAATCTTAGGATGCCGGTACCCGTCCTCCAAAAAATCATTCTTTAGAGAACATAAGAAGAGTGATTCATTCACACTCCTTAAACTCTTTGCAGGCTGGGGTGTCAAAATCCGTTGCAACCCTCACCACTGGGTATATTTCTAAATCCCAAAATGTTTAGACCAAAGAATAGTCATGTTTTCTAACCATACCAAATGTTAGTAGTAAATGTGAATAGTGTCTAAATAATTAGCATGTTATTACAGAGCTAATTTGAATCTATGAACGGGCAGCTACAGAAGCCTGTCGTTATATATGAAGCAAAGGATGGGCAGCTACAGACGCCTGCCGCATGAAAAGGGTTAAGACAAGCACAGAAGATTGTTTAATAATTCTTCCTAAGTTGAGCTTTATAGTAAGACTTGGGTCCAATTTCTTGAAAATGAAGATCTTTTTGAAATAAGTTAAAAACTTACGAATCATTCTTCTTAGACTCTTCTTCTTCATGATATAGTAAACTGATAAAATACCGTTTAATCTTATTTAGATAATGATAATGAAATATACAAGTAACATATAATCCTACCTGTCCGTAACTGATCTCTTTTCGCCATAACTTTGGTCTCAAAAGCCTTCATGATATCAGTTACTAGTTGTCGTCTCTTGGTGTTGCCATTCATTGCTGCATCCAAGACATCCATCAATTTGCCGAGTTGATTCAAACTCCACTGAAACGTGTCACATCTCTTCTTTAAGCAGTCCGTATTTTCTGGATAGCGCTGATGGTAATAAGATAATTCCATATTAAACAAAAACAAAGGTCAGGTATGGTTTGCAAAGCTTTAACACTTTCCACGCGGCTATTACTTTAACCATATGTGACGCGATCAAGAGGAATGAGTCGGATGTCGGGGAATCCCAAATTAAGATATGGCCAATTCAAAATGGCGGCTTACATAAGTTTTGATGGAAATTCATGTATACAATTTGTCATAACTTTGGAACAAAACGTCGTATCGACATGGGGTTTTCAGTTTCTGAAAGCTCTAGGTGTCTTCTTTAAAACTGTATTAAAAACTCATTTTCGACCAGGGTCGACATCCGACTCATTCCTCTTATCGCGTCACATATACAAAACAGATTTTTCAGAAACTTTTCCAAACTTTCAAGGTCTATCTCAAGGATTACTTATTTCAATGCATTTCTCATGGCGATTCCAAATATGGTAATGAAATTCAACAATGTTGACATTTTTGAAACATTTTGTAAAATTTTGGAATGTCGTCTGCAGGCGCCTGACGTGTGAAAAGTGTTAAGACACTAATTCATCATTAGTGCGGACTGTGGAGTGTACTGAATGTGGGGTATTGTTGATAATAATACAGATAACAGTTACCCAAGCAGTTTCCCGATGTGTCTAGATGTTCAATATGTACACAAGACATGGCATTAGGGCTGTAATCATTGATATTTGTCTCTGACATGCGAGTAAACTAACGTTGTAACATTGACAATGGCTATTTAAAGGTAACACTTCTCTGAATATTTAACCTTTCTTCTTTGCACAAGAATGCATAATTTTGTGTAACTCTGAGAGAAAAGAATGATATAAAGCAGCATATTTTTATAAACTGGGTTTTAATCTTTATTTTTTCTATTCTAATAATTTTATATTTGATAAGGATCCATAATTGAGGAATATACATTTTCAATAAAACAGGATATTGCATCAGCTATTGGTAAGGATGGGTAACCAGCCTAGAATAAAATATTATGAATAGAATCTAGCTGTACAGCCCTCAAACAGCAGACGCCCTTAGGTTCTCACTGTGCGAATGTGGACTCATAGTGTACCATGCTGCTATATAGGTCTTTTTTCTCCTTAATAATATTCATTAACACTATCCAACAACATATAACAATATATATAACAAGAAAAACATTCAATAATCAAGAATTATTATTTATGCAGGATGTAAGTGAGGTCCCCCAAAAATACAGATTTTTTTTATTTATTAATACGGTCATAAAGAAAAAAGAAAAAAAGAAGGCCGACCAACTTAACCTGAAAGGTCTGTTTGTCCATAGAACAGGGTTTCTTTTTTTCGACAACTTAACCCTTTGAACCCGAAAGGCCGGTTTACTGCCCGTAAGGAGAAATCGCTATAACACGAAAGGTCGGTTTACCGGCCTTAGAACAGGTGACACATTGATCATATGACTTCGAGTGGTCAAATGACTTTCAAGTCACATGATGTTCACCCGATGTGAAATACCTTGTTTCGCCAGGTTTACGTTGTGTTTTGATGTCATTTGGCTGAAGAAAACTGTCAAAAATAGCACGAAATGGGATGAATATGCAACAAAATCTTGCACAGATGATTCTCAGGTAGAGGGATGCATAGTATTACGGTCATGATTGGCAATTTTGGCGATAAAAAACAGAATAATAACGGATGTTTTATGTTACGAATGTTAAGCCGATAATAGAGGGCAGTATGTGACTTTACAAACATTCAGTCAGGGGTGTACGATACAACATCAAAACATAGAATTTAGGCATGATTCGTGAAAATAACTCAGTTGGGCTCGCGACCCCCACCAATAACTCAGGGTTCAAAGGGTTAAGGCAATCTTGAAGGGTTTTTTTAACTTTTGGGAAATTCTAGAATACTGTTTAAATCTTTGAAATTTAACCTTTGAAGATGAAAATGGCTGAAATAGGACATTTCTTTGTGTAATCTGGGTTCAAAATCACTGAATGTACCCTAACCCTAACCTCAAACTGGCAATCAGTGAAAAGCTTAAATTAGCGGCATTATAAAATCATTGAATTCTCAGTTTGTTTATGGCCTACACTACTCAAATTTGGCTATGGGATTTCCAGGACACTCTAACTTTTGGGATCTACGTTTTAGAATGATAAGTGATTATAGTATTATGGGGTTATACTGTAAAGCAACACAATTTTGCTAGCATTTTAATTTTGCCAATTTCGCTAGGACCTCCATTTGCTAAATTAAAATGAAATGCCGCTTTTATACGTTTTCATACGTAGGTTAACATAGTAAAGATGATTCAAATTAGTGAAATTAAAATGCAACTAAAAAGTGGTGTTTTGTACATTCGTTAAATTTTAATGCCATTAAATATTAATGTTTTACAGTAGTTTTAGGTAAAAACTGATGAGTATTCATGACATACCCTGTATATTAGTTGAAGATAATTTTTAAATATCTGTACCAATATTCACCTGTAGAATGTGATGAAAGCTGGCCAAGTTTTTACCCGATTCAAAGAAAAGTTGAGTAGAGTTGGCAGGCATAGCATTGTCAAATGTAGTCCCGGGGATGAAAGGATAGGCTCGTACCATGAATAGCCCATATTCTTGCTTGCCTTGCTGCTGCTGATTGTCTGAGAATAATCAACATTTAAAAAAATGATAGTAACTTTTTGGTAGACTTATGAGTTATCTGAATCCTCAGAAATGAACAAGTTTCTAGGAAAAATCTCATGAACTATATAAATGATAAGGTTCATTCCAATGATGAGGACGTAAACTGTGGGAGGATGGAATTTGCTTCAATGCATACTTTCGACTTGATCACGGGAAATGAGTCACATCTTGTCTTGAAACTTAGGAGGACGGTCGGCCTGGAATGTCATAAAGGGATTGAAAAGAACAAAGTATGGGACATTTATTAAAACTTTGGGAAGACACCTGTCTCCTAACTATTCCACACCAAGATTGATCCCCATGGTCACAAGTCACATGTCATATAAACTCTTTCTGTTTTACAGATTTGGAATGTGACTTGTGCAATTGCCCATCAATATTTGGACATTTGTGTGTGGGGACAGGGGGGAGTGGACATTTGACTTTTTGGACACTAAAATTGTCAGAAGGTGGCTACAAAGAATCAAACTGAGGATTTTACGCATATGTTGGTAGGCGGGTTTTCCCTTTGTCATCCTACGCCATAACATTTTGGAAGAATTCATAACTATTCTTCGTGACTTAGCTATTAACAATGGTTAAAGAGTTATTATGAAACACACTCAAGATTTATCTACAGTACACTTAAATGATTAATAGGGCCCTGGAGTGTGAACATGATGTAAGATTGTATTGTAGTGATAGATGTATCATTGCTCCCAATGCCGAGATCAGTGTTCCATCGCATGATTACTTATATGTGAGTCGCGCAACCTTATAAGCTGTGCTGTTTGGAATAGACTCTTACACCCTGTCTGTATTTCAGGAAAGAGGAAGTATAGCATCCTTAAAATGTGAAAACACGGCAATTATATAATACCTTTGGGTTGCTCTCGAGTAAACTTTTTCAACCGCATGTCCTCCCCGTAGATATTATTGAGCGGCGCTGCACACACATAGCCATGCTGATTGAGGTATCGTTGTATGGAATGGATTGCTTGTAGGCAATCAACTAGCTTGGATTCTTCTGTGCTCATGACCTTCAACACATAGATAGGATCTGTGCCTGAAAACAGAATAATATTGGAAACAGTGCTTGGTTTATCTTTGGTGTAATTCTGCGCAAAATTAACCTCGCACAAAATCTCTTATTATAGGATTAAACAGCTTATTAAACCCATGCCAATTTGTGTTTCTTGTATTATGGATAGTTTTTTCTGAGTTGTAGTGAACCAATTGATTGGCCCATCACAGCTCTTTGTAGTAGAGTTCAGGTCAAAATGATTTTGAGGAATACGGTTGATATCTATTGTAATTAATTTGAGCTCAATAAATTAAATACCTATACACAGTGAACACACACGACCACTCTGGGGACGAGATTTGTGGAGTTTAAAATTGGGTTATGTTAAACACGTCGTTTAAAAGATAAGCTCAAGTTTAATTTAGACATAAGTTTAGTTAGTCACGGTTTTAAGCTAAAACCGTGTTTAATACCAGAATACGGCCCTATGTTTTAATTGGTTTCAATGCCAGGACAGAGTTTAGAGAGAGGTATCAACAATAAAGGCTTTTCTCTTTATTTATAAATGATGTTTTCATTAACAAAGCATGGGTCACATGGTCAATTTTATGAGTTTAAAGGTAGATGACCCGATTTTCAACTTGATGTTTGTTATTTTACATGAAAGGTCATCCTTAAAATTGTTGCATTCCAAAGTTTGAGTTGTATAACTCCAATGGTTCTATTTTTAGAAGCGCAAGGTCAAATGACATGTGCCCATTGAGTAGTACACGGACTGGTTGGTGGTTAACCACCTTTGGCAGTAATTCACCACATTTTAGCCTATAATTTCCATATGAAACATTTTTGGCCCCTAATATTTTACAGACATAATGAGAAAAATATGGGGATTCTTCTGATACCAAAATATCTTGATGTGAAAAAAAAATCATAGCCCCCAAAAAGTGATCGGGTCATATACCTTTAAGGCACACTAAGCCATTTGGTATGAGCACCCTCATAGAACTCTGGTGGGGTTATAGTTTATGTAGTAGCTGACACTTGGGAGAGTAAAGCCAAATATACAATCATTTTGCCAACAAAAATACTTTGTTAGTCTGGCTGTAGAATATTTCAAAATGAGTGACAATTTGGTGTTGTGTCCAGTCCAGGGTAGGCAATCCTTGTAGGATGGAAGGGGAAGAGTCCTTTTAAGTGTATCAGGATCAGAGTGTCTCTGAAGCTAATTGGTTTGTCAATTTAATGAAACTCAGTGAAATTAAATCAAAATATTGACAAAGTTCTCCTGTCCATCCATTTTCTCAGGTTCTCTTCTTGTATGTTTCTCCCTTTTCACTTCTTTATACCAACCAAAGTGGAGGGCATTGCCATGGCCTGAAAAAATGTTTTTTTTCCTGGCAAGCGATTCCAAATTTCCCTCCAAAATGGAATGCATTTCTTAATGAAAGAGTAACATTTCCCTCCAAATACCAAATTTTCCCTCCAAATGCTCAAATTTCCCGGCAAGGAGCTTTCCGTATTGCCTACTTTTTCAGCCTGTGGGCATTGCAACCAACCATCCACCTAGTTAACCTGACTATTACCTCAAAAGGTTGTATAATTACTCCATATACCTACAATTATCCTCAATACAGTTGATACTATTCATCTGTGGCCCTTTCATTTTAACATGAAAGTTCTGAGAGTCATATCCATCTAGTTGCTTGATGGATGCAGGTTTCTCCATACCATACAAAGAGCTGAACAAGCTAGCAGCATCATCAGTAGTAAGAAATGGCTTGTCCACCAGGGTCATAGAGTCTTCATTGTCTGTTTGCTCTTGCGATGCCATTTGCCTGTTTACAGGTGGTTTTACCGTGTTTTTGACCCTGTCAAATGAGTAAAAGATACATAAAATGAATGAATGTGGCAGGCTCAGTGCAAGGCCTGGAAAATTGTGGAATTCAGGAAGCTCCTACCGGGGAAATCGGGTATTTGAAGGGAAATGCTGTTTTTCCAATAACCGTTTTACCCACTTTTTTTGACATTTTTATTTTTATTCATTGCATGGAAGATACTTTTTGTTTGTAAACTAGACTATTTGAAAGTATATAACTTGCC
The DNA here is from genome assembly GCA_035610835.1 of Ophiura sarsii. NCBI lineage: Eukaryota > Metazoa > Echinodermata > Ophiuroidea > Amphilepidida > Ophiuridae > Ophiura > Ophiura sarsii. Next base: position 27,130,324 of record CM069443.1, read on the forward strand.
TCTCACATGATTTTTTTTTGTTTTGGAAAATTTCAGTATTTCTAGATAGTTTTTCCCCCAATCTTTGAGTGATCGCCAAAGTTATCCCACATGTGTGTAACTTTGGCCCACTTGTGAAAAACGTGTGTAAACCTACTTGTGTTCAAACCTACTTGGATGATAAGATATTTCAAACTTTTGTTTATAATTAAGGGTTTGTTGAGGTTCATTGAATTGTTTTTAAAAAGCAACAACAATATTCCTATGAATATTTTACAGATTAGAATGTATACCAAAAAATACTCACATTGTAAAACTAGAGAAAAACATTTTAAATGTATGGTAAATCATTTCATTTGTGGCGAGGTTGCTTGTTTTGACTTTTTACAAGCAATAACAAATAAATTGGGCTGTAAATGTTGAAAGGTGATTATTTTGAATTTTTCTCATATACTTTAACATGGGCCAAAGTTACCCCACTGTTCGATTCTTTTCAGTAAATGAAGAGCTTTTTTTGCAAAAGGGCCTACAGACCACCCCCACATGTTACTCATTTTGCATAAGTGAATTTGCATTGACAAGTCCATGGAATTAATCATATTATTGTATGGCTGTGTTCATTACTGTTTCTATGACTTTGATTAGTGCATCCATGCAGTGGCGTAGCTCAGGGGGGGCAGGGAAATGCCCCCCTGACGGAAAAAAGCCATTTGTGCCCCCGCCCCCCACCCCCTCTAAAAATTAAAAAAAATAGGGGAAAAAAATGATAAAAGACCGAGATTGCGTGCGGGGTACATGGTTACGTGTTGGTATATTCAGCCCCAATAGTCAAATATAAGGCAAAATTGTACATTTAGTACATGTACTGTGCGATTTTTTTTTGACCGTGCGATTTTTTTTAACCTCAATCCCCCCCCCCCCCCCCCCCCCACTTACGTGAAAATCACGAGTTGGTGACTGGAAAAAATTTTGGGGGCAACCTTTTACGAAAATTTCAGAAATCTTGCCCCCCCTGAAAAAAATCCTAGCTACGCCACTGCATCCATGCCCACCAATTGAGGCACCAACAATACAAGCCACATTCCACATAAGGCCCCCAAAAAAAGTTGACTTGCCCTTTCAGGGCCAAAGTCTGGGTTGACAGTCAGATTTTTTTTTTTTTAAATACAAAATTTACACAAAAACCCATTTCAAAGAAGAATTTTTTTTTTGTTGTTGTTGATTTGATTTGATTTATTTTTGATTTTTAAACAAGCATAATACTACTCAAAAACACGTTTTCATATTTCTTTATTGTCATGTGCTTCTTTCAAGAAAAAGCGAACCTAGATTTCTGAAAAAAATTTGCAAAATGAGTAACATGCAGAATTGAATGTAAATGTCACTTTAAGTATAAGCCCTTTTGCAAAACAGCTCTTCAAATGCTGGTCTATGTCGTAATGAAGAATGCAACTGAAAATGAATTGGGTTAGGTATTGTTTTGTCATAGGTAAAATGTCTATCCAACCACAACATAAAAGTTGCTGACCATGTAGGTGAGGCAGTTGCAATTTGTTGAAGAAAAAAATGTGTCCTAAATAACCTAAAAATAAAGAAAAAAATCCTGCAGCTTAGTGTGTTTAGGTCCAGTTCTAAATACACATATCATTATGTAGCAGGGTAATATGTTGTCATTATTTCAAATTAAAAAATGTCACTTTAAGTATAAACTTTCCTCAAAATTTGACAAATAAACTCTTTTTTTTAGTGGGCCAAAGTTACCCATCAAGGGACAAAGTATCCCCATTCTACGGTACCAAACAAAGAAATACATAACAAATGGAGCACTGCGTGTAGCTAACACAGTCACTTGTGACAGTTTCATGCTCAACTGAGCACTTCAACGTGGTCCACTTGAGCAATTATTACTATTAGTCATTGTAGCAAGTCACCTAAAGTGACATTAAAACAGTGCTTATTTCATGGCGATCAAATTTAAGGCCAAAAAAAAAAAAATAGTTGTGTTGCCGCGACCGACCCTAAAATCGTAAAACTAGGGTCGCATTTTTTGTTTTAAAATTTGTTTTAAAATTTGTTTTAAATTTGTTTTATTAATTTTTTATTATTTTTTTTTTTTAGATTTAAATTTGATTAAAAGTGTCTAAATGTTACTATTTCTTGCTTGAAATGAATAAGTAAGCCCAAATAAATGTTTTTTAGACTATTGTCTCACTAGAAACATTAGTTAAATTGACATATAGGCCTATACCAATTTTGTCTTGAGATAAACCATATATTTTTCAGCCCAAAAAAAAATGTGAAAAAAATGTTGAAAAAAATGTTGAAAAAATTTTTGGAAAAAAAAAAAAAAAAAATTCTGACCGACCGACCCGATTTTAAATTTTTGGCACTTGAGGGCAACACAACATTTTTTTTTGCCTTACACAAACGAAGTGTCGTTTGCAATACAATTTCACTTACTGTCAATTCCACATCACAGCAACAAAATTATTTTAAACGCTATGACGATGATTGAATTATACAGCTAACTTGCTGTAGTAGGTTCATCAGGATTGTTCAATAATTGTAGAAATTTGTTTTTTTATTCTGACAAATCTAAGTTGATTGATGTATAATAATATTAAGTAAAATTATTATACGCACTTGTGACAGTTACATGCTCAACTGAGCACTTCATTAGACTATTTGACGTCAGCTCTCATCACTGGCTTTTTATACTGACAACCGCCGGATGTAGAGGGCGGTCTAGATGAGATTAACTGTTCGTAAATGTTGTTGAGTTGATAAGCCCCTCACAACCGCCGGATGTCGAGGGCGGTCTAGATGAGATTAACTGTTCGTAAATGTTGTTGAGTTGATAAGCCCCTCATCTGTATTCTGTATTCATTATACATCAATCAACTTGAAATGTCACAATGAAAACCCAAATTTCTACTATGAATTCTACAGTGTTTGAATGTTGTGTGATTTAGAATACTGTAAGACAAGTTAATTTCGCGAGCAATTTAATTTCGCAAGAGGCTCAAATTCGCGAAATTATATTGCCGCAAATTAATGTGTGTGAAAATGACACTAGTGGTAGAAATTTTAGATTCGCGAAATTAAGTTGCCGCGATACTAGTGATTAGCAATTCGCGAAAAAATCAATGCTTATGTATGCTGATGTTATTATGGCTTATATTAACCCTGTAGGAGGGCTATTGTGAGCATATCAACATTTGCGCAGGTGCCATTATTCACACATCAACATCAACATCAACACGCGTGCATTGATTTGATGTCCGATTTGTATCGAAAAAAACATGCATTTATTTACCTATAAGTATAAGTGTGGTACAGGCACTGCGGTTCAGGCATTTTCACCGTGTGAAGCAAGCGATGGTGCATGTGATTTACTTCCCAAGGTCAGCCCAAGGCCAGGCATTGAATGTGTGACAATCATATAATATTAGGCCCTTCACAATTGATTTTGAGTTTCCTGTTGCCGCACCCGTCCGAAATTGAGAATTACAAAATATTTTATTTAATTTTTATTTAGGATTTTCGCCTTTAAAATGACTTTCAATCAACTTTTTTTGCTACTTTCTGACTTTAATCATATCAGCTATAATAAATGATGATGTACAAACATAGAACATGATTGCATTATTAATATTACTTGGGTATCAAATTAATCATACTTGGAAAATAATTAAATGCAGAGTCCTCGATATAAGGGGGAGCGTGTTGGCGCAGCGGTTAGTTCTCTCGCCTTGCACCAATGAAACCCGGGTCAATTCTGTGCACGACCGCGGGCTTTATGTGCATTTGGTTTATCACGATCCAGGACACGCTTCGCAGGTTTTCTCCGGGTACTCCGGTTTCCTCCTGCTTTCAAAATCTGTGATCAGTTGTTTCGGTTATCAAAAACTTCCTTGACCCAAAGGTATTTGGGGAGCTGCGTTGAAAAATGGTGGATGTTACAATCTAACTGCGGATAGGTTTGCGCTAGAAATTGGCAGCACCCTAGTTGATGCGACATGATTCTGATGATTCACCAGCAGCAAAATCACAGCGCTTTGAGCCATTTGGAAAAGGCGCTATATAAATACTGATTATTATTATAAGCCTAAGGGTAGTGAAATTTGTTGCAACTACAAAATAATTAGTTTCAAAATAAATAAAATAAAATATAATTAATAATTAAAAATCATCTCGTCCCTTTTTTTAAACCTGCAACAGGAAATTCAAAAATCAATTGTAAAGGGCCTTAATAATGCTCTACAGTCTACAACAGTTTGAATCAGAATTGGACCAAATTCGCCTGGTTGGTTCGGTCCTGTCATGACTGACACTGACAGCTCGTGATGAGATGCGTTATTGTTTCGTTAATAAACCGCCCTCGTTTTGAATAAGATTCTTAAATCGGCAATGTCTGGCTAGACGTCCCGTAACCATGGTAACTCAAGTGGTGCGCAAATGCTCAAACCAATCAATCAAGGTCTGACCTTGTCAAGGATACGTTGTAGCTATACGGTTTATTCCGTACGGGACGTGAGGCAAGATATAGCCCTTAAAAGTTAAATCCACCATAATATCATGCTATCGACGGGCGATTATTTACCTCTACCCTTTTTACAGTAGCACTTTTTTTACACACTCAGTCATTGCTAGTGTAGTGACAGAGACGATCAGTGCAGAATTCTGCAACCCCAACCCTACAAGGCTAGCAAAAAAAAGCCTAATATATGAGTAAATCATTGTAAATCGACCTACAGTACACCTAGCCTAGTAGTCTATGCTTGTTTTATTACAAGAAGTATACTTGTAAACAAGCCTGTGTATCATGACTAACCAGACCTTTTTAAGTTTTCAGCTTTTACTACGAACGAATCAGCTGTTCTGTTTCTATTGCACGCATGGATGGATGGATAATTGTGTGAGGTCAATGACATGTCATGTCAATGAATGCAATGTGTCAAGAATAAACAAGCATAGCATTTAAAAGGTAATGGACAGGCGCGATGATGAACTTTGTACAGCTGCCGAAAAAAGACAGTCCGTTCGGCGCATCATAACGCCCCACCCATTTTTATTGATTGATAAGGTTTATCGCAAATAGAAAAAAAGCCATTGATTATCCTTTTCTGATGCATTGTGGGTTCGCAAATGGAGCAAATATTCTCCTTTTTTGAACCCACAATGCATCAGAAAAGGATAATCAATGGGTTTTTGCTATTTACGATAAACCTTGATTGATTGATTGATGATTGATGATTGCTTGATGATTGTTTGATGATTGATTGATGATTGATTGATGATTGATGATTGATGATTGATGATTGATGATTGATTGATTGATGATTGATTGATGATTGATTGATGATTGATTGATGATTGATTGATGATTGATTGATGATTGATTGATGATTGATTGATGATTGATTGATGATTGATTGATGATTGATTGATGATTGATTGATGATTGATTGATGATTGATTGATGATTGATTGATGATTGATTGATGATTGATTGATGATTGATTGATGATTGATTCAAAGTGGCCGCCGGGACATGCAATGATTGCTAAGCTCACGCCAATGCAGACGTAGGCCTATCCGAATCGTACACGTAGGACTCACATGGGACTGAATATGGTAAACTCTCATGAAAATAGTGCAAATGAGATTTCAGAAGTTGAAAAAAAATTGTCTCCAATTTTATTTATTACGCTATTTTGTGAACAACACTCATTGCATTTTTGTACAATAGCGTTGAATTCAAATTATAATATCACTTGTTTGCAGATGTTGTTCCATGTTTATTACGTTATCTACTGCCTATCAGCTCTAAATCAAAACGAGTTAACAAACTGATGCCAAAAGCACAAAATTGTAGTTACGAAAGCATATTTCTATCAATTACAGCGAACAAAATGCAATGTAATTTTGTAAATTGCAAGTATTATGAATTGTTTTTGGTCTTCATATTACTGTATGAACCTCAGCTTTAAATCTAAAAAATGTACGATTTTCCAAAATGAATATTTTTGTGCAAAGTATATAATATATCTTTAATCGTATCTTTTCCAATTATAATGTGTTTTTAAAAGTTAGCTCAGAAACAATAATATTATGCTTTACTAATAACGCGGGCATTGGTACTCTGACTTTATGGGGTGGGTAACGTAATAAACATATACAAACACATGTAAACAAATATATTCAACATCGATCAAGGCAGTTTATTTTGTACACAAACACATCTTATCGCCATATATTGAAGCCCATTTGACAATATAAAGCAGTAAAAAGAAGTAAACACACTTGTAAATTACACCAGAATGAGGATGAGGATGGATAACGTAATAAACAGTCGCAAAACTGTTTAGTGCATAATTTTCCAACGCTTAGTTTTCCATCACAACAAATTTATTTTATATTCAATCTTCTTTTACCAAACGGAAAAACAAACAAAAAGTAATAATGCTAACTATGTATATAATCTCACTTAACTTGTTTTAAATGACACAAGCACATATTCTATACCTCAAATTCTAAACATCCACAATGATAATGTTGTGACGCTAAATTTATATTGATATTATTAATTCTATTAGGTATTTTCATATCTAGAATTCAGGCCATGATTGACTTGAAATGGCAACACCGTACTTCCGTATTCTGAATCCCATTCAGTCTACGCGCCAATATCTCTGACCAATTCAAGTCTTCGTGCCACGCTAACAACACCTCATGATAAGTTTAGGCCATATAGTTTTCAATTCACACAACAGGAATAGTGAGCTCTGAATTACAGAAGCTCACGATTGATGCGTGTCATGTCATTTATTTAGGATAGTCTAGATGCTGGGTGCTGTGTTCGTTTATAATATGAGTAAGTGAACTATTGATGATGAATTAATAAAATGTATATATAAATAACTTGGAAGCTATATCCGTTATATTTATTCTGTGTGTTCTGATCCCCTCTCCGCCATGCGTGTATTTTCCCTAAAACCACGTCACAACATCTGGTGGAGAATCCGGTGCAAGCAGGTTGGTAAATCTGAAGCAGAAAAGTTATCTATTTTTGTTCGCGGTCTTTTGCCTTCTGTCAGAGCGTTTGTGTTTTCAAAAGAACCTGAATCATTTAAACAAGCACTAGACGCCGCGAGATTGGGAATTTCAGTACAGCAAACGGCAAATGACTCGCTATTCGCACCCGCACAATCACAAAATACTGAGCCCCAGGTAAATAGCATTCATTCTGTTCTGGACACACTGACGGGAGTCGTGTCTAATATAGCCACCAGAATGGAGAAATTAGAACACGACAAACATGTCTCTTTTTCTTCCCCGCTAGATCGTACTTACAATTCAGATCGTATAAGTAGTTCCTCTCAACCTAGGCATCAACCTAGTCAAACTTGGAATCAACCAAGGCAGTCACAGGCCCCCTATAGATCGTACAGAAAATTAGTATGCAATAGGTGTGGTCGTGTGGGACATGGGTGGAGAAAATGTTATGCCAAATTTGACGTAAATAGGAATCCTTTAAACTAATAAACCCATCTGCTCGACAGAAAAAGAAACATGTTCCACGACATGTAGATGGGTTAAGGTTTCAAAGATTTGAACATGTAAGAGGTGTATACCGAAATGGCAATGCAAACCGTGTACCTCTTGATTTGAACAGACAGACATTTGGACAAAAATCGAATTCCAGTTTTTCACAAGCGCATATTGAGATTAATTTGTCTACGTTGAATACCATAGCAGCATTTGTTAATGGTAACCCTGTTCAATGTTTGATTGATACAGGTGCTTCTGTCAACATTATTGATCACGATTGGTTTCATGCTAATCTTTCCAATTTGCGTTTTTCTATAGAAAAATCACGTGTAGCTGAAGCACGCGCAGCAAATGGTAGTAGTTTGGAAATTACTGGATTCATAGTTTTGTCCATATCTGTCAATGGCACTCAATTTCCTGTACCTATGAATATTGCTCGTAACTTAAGTACACGTATCATACTTGGGTCTCAGTTTTTAAACAGGCACTGCGCAAGAATAGATTGTGAATCTCGTACACTAAGACTTGCTAAGGAGAGTAAAATACTTGTCATTGAGAAACAGGAAATTCCTGCTCACACTCAGTCTGTTGTGTGCGCAAGACTGTCAAATAAATTGCCATTCAATACAATTGGTCTCTCTCATGGAGGCAGGCGTGTCTCTGCATTAGGTGTATTGATCGCGAATACTGCTTCTAGTGTACAGAATAACTGTATTCATTTATTAGTTATGAATACTACTGAGGAACCAATAACTTTGTACCCTCGTACTAAATTGGGCATTTTTTCTCTCGTTGACCCGCATAGGATTCACTCCTTCCCCGATCTTGAGAAAAACAATGTTAACAATGTTAATATAAGGCAAGCATCCGCGGTAGCTAGCGATGTAAATAGTAAACAAGATTCAGTAAAGGAAGTCCTTTCAAAAGTGAATTTAAATACTGATCACATGTCAGATACTGAAGCATCTGAAATCAATGGTTTACTCACTGAATATATTGATATATTTCAAGTAAAAGGGGGTCCTACTGGTAATTACTCCCGTGTTAAACATGCTATTAACACTGGTGATCACCCTCCTATTAGATCTAGACCGTATAGGCAAGCTCCTCACATTCAAGCCGAAGTACGTAGACAAGTCCACGTAATGTTAGAACAAGACATTATAAAGGAGTCAGCAAGTCCTTGGTCCTTTCCAGTATGCATGACACCTAAAGCTGGTGACCCAAATACTTATAGATTTGCAATTGATTTTAGAGCCTTGAATAAGATTTGCGCACGCGATAACTTTCCGTTACCTAACATAAACGATGCTTTAGATAGTTTAGGTGCAGCTAAACCAAATTTCATTACAACTCTTGATCTTGCGGCTGGATATTGGCAAATAGGCTTGGAAGAAAGTTCCAAATCTAAAACTGCATTCATCACTCAAGATGGCCTATATGAATTCCAAAGAATGCCATTTGGTTTACATAACGCCCCAGCCACTTTCCAACGAGCTATGCAAGAAGTTTTGAGCGGTTTGAATTGGAAATTCGTTCTCTGTTACTTAGATGACATAATTATATTCAGTAGTTCTTTCTCCGAACACATGGACCATTTAAGGCAAGTTTTCGATAGGTTGCGCGCAGCTGGTCTAAAATTACAACCTAAGAAATGTACTTTTGGTCAAACTGAGGTCAAATATTTAGGTCACGTAGTGAACAAAGATGGTGTAGCAACAGATCCAGCAAAATTGAAAATTGTCCAAGATTATCCAACTCCTGCCAAAGTAACCGAAGTCAAATCTTTTCTTGGATTTGTGGGATATTATCGAAAGTTCATAAAGGACTTTTGCAAAATTGCTGAACCACTAACCAATTTAACTAGAAAAGATGTATCTTTTGTTTGGGATCAAAGTTGTCAAGAAGCATTCAAAACGCTCAAACGAAAATTGTTAGAGCCACCAATTCTAGCATATCCAAATTTCGATGGCACAGAATTCATATTGCAAACCGATGCTAGTCGTACTGGTTTAGGTTTTATTTTGGCCCAAAAGCAGGATGGCAAGGAACGTGTGATATCCTATGGTGGAAGAGCATTACATGATGCGGAAAGAAATTACACTGTTACAGAAATTGAAGCTTTGGCAGTTGTCGAGGGAATCAAGAAATATGCTCCATATTTGCAACATAGTATCAAATTCACTGTTGTAACTGATCATTGCGCTTTGAAATGGCTCTTTGGTATAAACAAAAATACCGGAAGTCGATTAGCGCGATGGGCACTTAAACTGCAGTCATATAAGTTTGATGTAATTCACATTCGTGGACGCCATAATGGCAACGCTGATGCATTAAGTAGAATAGATTATGACAGAATGGATATTTGTACTGATTGCAATCATTCTCATTCCAAAGTCACTGATGCTGTAGAAGTTAATAAGGTACACTCTCAGAACAAAGGTTAAAATCTTTAACCATGTTGGTTAAAATTTTAACCAACGGGAGGTTACCAGGTGAACCACACAATTGGTTGGTTAAAACTGTAACCAACAGCTGTTGGTTAAACTTTAACCTGTGGTTGGTTACAAATTTTAATCATTTTTTGGTTAAAATGTTTTGACCAACAGTGGTTGGTTAAACTTTAACCTGTGGTTGGTTACAATTTTTAATCATTTGTTGGTTAATATGTTTTAACCAACAGTAGTTGGTTAAAAAATGTTGGTTAAACTTCTTTTCTTTTTTTTTGCTAAACTTTAACCCATACAACATTACAATATTGATGTTTCATTGTCCCGATATTGGCTTTCAATATTGGCGCCAACACGTGGCCAGGACCAACAAGGGACAGGATAAGGCACAAGATCCTAGCGACGAGGCCGGGAAGCTATAACGTGAAACAGCGGTCGCAATTTTTAGACCACGTCAGAATTTGTATATGAAATCAATCGTGTTATTTTCAGCAAAATATTTTCCTCGCCAATGAAATTCTTTGGCGGGAATCTTGTTATGACCATATTGTTGGTTAAAATTATGATGCCTTAACCAACGTTGAATAAACTAAAAATTACTTATATTTTTACTCTTTAACCAACGCGGTATTAAAAGTAATTTTTAACCAACGCTTCATTTTTAACCAATGTTGTATACTTTTTAACCAACATTCTTTTAACCCATGGGTTTTTAATACCTGTTCTGAGAGTGTAGCCTGGGTAAAGTCGGGATTAGACGAGATGGTGAGCGACATCATACAAAATCCTAGTAATGATGTGAACTCTCGTCCTACAGTAAACGTGGTTAGAAATCTTCGATTTCAAAAAGGGAAACGTGTTGAGAATGACAAAGATTCAGTCAAGCCAAATATTCCAAACTTTCCAAATGAGCTCAACTTAGACAAATTCAAACAAGTTTTGTTGACGGACATATTTGCGGGATCAATGTTGCAATATCTGGAAAACGATGAATTGCCAGATAATGCTGTTAAGGCTAGGAATGTAGTTTTACAGGCTGATCAGTACTATGCACACGAAGGGTTGTTGTATCACATTTGGCATACTCCTGCTAAAGGGCACATGCCTGAAAGAAATGTCCATCGTTTGTATATACCCGTGCAATTAATTGATACAGTTCTAAATAACTGTCATGATCACGTGTTAGCCGCACATTTTGGATTTCAGCGAACCTACAATAGAATCCGTCAACGTTACTTTTGGAAATGCATGTATCGTGACGTAGACAACTGGGTCCGTTCATGTATTTCTTGCTCTCAACGAAAAACTCATAGACATAAAGTACTAGCCCCAATGGTAACTATGAAAGTGCCAGGCGCTTTCGAACGAGTAAGTGTTGACATTTTAGGTCCTTTACCTATTACCACTTCAGGTAATCGCTATGTACTCTGTTTTTCAGATCATTGTACTAGATGGCCAATTTTGGTACCATTGAAAGTTACTGATGCGTCAACCATTGCTCGCGCATTCTTTGATTATGTAATTTGTGAACATGGTTGTCCTCAAACCTTGTTGAGCGACAGAGGTCAAAATTTCCTCTCCAAGATTGTATTGGAAGTTTGTCGTATTATGCGCACTCACAAACTGAATACAAGTTCATATCATCCACAATGCAATGCAATTCAGGAACGTTTTAATGCAGTAATTCTGGATACCATTTCACATTATGTCAATGAATACCAAAGCGATTGGGATAAGTACATAACAGCTATACAATTTGCCTATAGAACAACTCCCGCTGAAAATTCAGTTGGATTTAGTCCCTTCTTCTTGTTGTATGGTAGAGAGGCAAGACTTCCGATAGATGTTACACTCCTAGCACAATGCAAATATCCAGATAAGACACTTCGTGAGCACATTCACAATCTGGTATCACAACTCGAAGTATTTAGGGACATTTCAAAACGTCATGCTGAACGTAATCAAGCCAAAATGAAAGAGCGTTTTGATGATCGTGCGCAAGATGTTCCATATCAAGTTGGTGATTCAGTTTGGATTTATATACCTGCATTGCAACAAGGATTGTCACGTAAACTCTCAAAGTTCTGGGCGGGACCCTTTCTACTAGTCGAACAGACTGGTCCTGTAAATTTCAAGGTGCGAAATCTTGAAAACAACAAATTGGTAACATCTACTGTACATGTTAACCGTATGAAATTTGCATATAATAGATTTGTCCGTCCAAGCAATGATACTCCCCCTGTGGATCCTGAAAATAGAGATCCAATTCCAGGATTAGTTCTAGACGATTGTCCTGATGATATATTTGAACAACTTTTGGCTACCCACGAGTCTGACAAGAATCAGATTCCAATTATTCCAGGTTTGCCTCCTATTCAAGATGAAACTCCAGAATATGTGATAGAGCGTATTCTCAGGGGACGTTTTAAAAAGAAACGTCTTGAGTATTTGATAAAATGGCAGGGCTTCCCAAATTCAAGAAATACTTGGGAACCAGAGACTAACCTAAACGCGGCCGCTTTAGAATCTCTGAAAGCTAACCCAGTCAAAATTACTGGCAAGATGTAAAGCCAGCGGGCAAGAATCATTGCAGGAACAGAGTCTGAAACAGCAGTAGTATTGAGAAAGTAGTATTGAGAAAAGTGTACAAGTATAGAGAACACAGAGGAAGTATATGAATAAAATTTATAGTCCGTAGGCTGAGATATGTCATGGTATGAGTATTACAATTCTTATGACACAAAATGTGTTATTTTGATAAAATTGTTGAATGAGAGCAATTTGTAATTTGGGCAACATTGCCTGAAAGTGTGTGTTCACTTTCGTTAATTTGTATATAGAAATGATTGTTGCAAAGAATTGCACACAATGATATTCTTCATGTAGAAAGTTTGAATTTATATAGTTGAGCAAAAATGCGGAAATGCAGTATGATCAAATAAGTGTTATATTTATTTGTATCTTTTCGGAAGAGGCATATGTTGTGAGGTTTTCTGGCAACATTAGTCTCACATGAATAGACGCAAACAAAAGAAAGTTTAATGTAAATTACTAAATATTTCAGTAGTGCTACCTTTGTCTTGTTTTGTCTGTCTTGTATTGTCTTGTTGTGTACACATAATATATAGTCACCATTGATGACTATTTAATTTTAAAGGGTCACAAAAACGTGATTTCTTTGAAATAAGAAAAATATGTTTCCGTATGAAACATCGAAATTGGAAGGAAATTTTCCAATTCTTTTGCGCTTCAACTTTTGCTGAAACCTTCAGACGCACACGTTAATCCGAGGATTATGTATGAGAGTGTGTTTTTGTGTTAGGCCATTTAAGGGATATCCCGTATGCGTGTTTGTTCAAAAATCCCTCTTTACCGTGTGAGCGTAATCACTTGGAATTTTTCGCGTGAATTCCGGGTTAATACGGTCGCAGGTTTCCACAGGTTTGACGTCGCAGAAGATTAATAATAAATTTATATTTAAGGCCACTCGTTTAAAAATAAAATAACATTCTCTGAGAGTTAAAATTATACAACCTGATATTAGATGCCGTCAATTTGGCAGACGGAAACATGGATAAAGCACATGTTAAATTTTGTGACGAAATAAATAATTCGTTTCTATATATGATAAAGATATCAGTTTCTTTTATAAATATTTCACCCAGCATTCTTTAAGTTAAATTGTCAGGTGTCAATTTTGTTAGGAAGGGCGTATGTTGTGACGCTAAATTTATATTGATATTATTAATTCTATTAGGTATTTTCATATCTAGAATTCAGGCCATGATTGACTTGAAATGGCAACACCGTACTTCCGTATTCTGAATCCCATTCAGTCTACGCGCCAATATCTCTGACCAATTCAAGTCTTCGTGCCACGCTAACAACACCTCATGATAAGTTTAGGCCATATAGTTTTCAATTCACACAACAGGAATAGTGAGCTCTGAATTACAGAAGCTCACGATTGATGCGTGTCATGTCATTTATTTAGGATAGTCTAGATGCTGGGTGCTGTGTTCGTTTATAATATGAGTAAGTGAACTATTGATGATGAATTAATAAAATGTATATATAAATAACTTGGAAGCTATATCCGTTATATTTATTCTGTGTGTTCTGATCCCCTCTCCGCCATGCGTGTATTTTCCCTAAAACCACGTCACAACAATAATATACAGTTATTTACTAATTCGCACGCTCAACCGTAAATAAATTATTTTCTAATTCGCCTTCATTTGGCGCCACAGCTGAAACATAAACATGTATTCATCACCAAACCATGGGGAACACCGGACTCCGCTGAAGAACGACGACGGAAGCACACTATGCTTTCCCTATGGAAAGCATACTCATGTCTAAATAAAAATTGTAATAATAATAATTGGCAACATACCCACAGAGGATCCGAACCTACAAACTCAGTTGTGCGCCACTTCTTATCTGTTTTTGATCCACACTGCTTCTCTTCTCTTCTTGTTGTCTCTCTACATTTCCAATATAGCTCATGTTCCATATGTGTTGTATATGACTGAAAAACACTCAAAACACACAAAAAGAAGGTGTTAACACTCGTTGGATTTGAAACAAGACACTATTCAGTAAAAAGTTAAATATAATTGATTCCGTCAATAACAACGAAAATTCAAACCGTCCGCGTCGTTCGAGCGAAAACGGTCAAGTAATTACCATCACATCATCATACCCATAATTCCTTCTTCTAATTTCCCGCCACCACTCACATCTGACCACCAATCCCATAATCCCCTCTACATCCCCTTCTTAACACCGCAAATTCGGCTACAATAGAAAATGGCATTATTTACTAATTCGCACGCTCAACCGTAAATAAATTATTTTCTAATTCGCCTTCATTTGGCGCCACAGCTGAAACATAAACATGTATTCATCACCAAACCATGGGGAACACCGGACTCCGCTGAAGAACGACGACGGAAGCACACTATGCTTTCCCTATGTCAATAATAAAGAACGGGCAAGGCGATAAACAATCCCATTATATGATTTGTATTTCCAGACAAGCATCATCATGTTCCAAGGTAGAGACGACAATGACGTCGAAAATGAACCATCCATAATATTTCTCAATAAATTCATTATCTTGTTATACTACCAAACCCAAATTCATGAGACCTGTTCTGGTTCTTCTTCTCCTTGTAATAGTCCATACATCATAAAATGAAGATAATCACACTCTGTGTAACTTGTAAGGTGTAACCAAGGCATACATACAGATACAGACTCGGGATGATACCCGTCTTTCGCATCTTCTCATCTCAATCCATCATCAACATATCTTTCAACTTTAACAGATACTAAGGTATCTACAACAAGCGTATTCATTACCACTATAATTAAACGACATGGTGTCATGTGACGTGAGTCTGTTTCTTATTTAAAATATTGAACCATATCCTGATTCATCTTCTCATGCGAGTTGTGTTTATATCGTAAGCTATAACGATATTAGATTTGTCGTATAACATTCTGAATACTTAGTTATAATATGTGTCAATTGCTGACGAACCTGTGATCAAAGGCATTCAACCTGTCATATTATCATGCAAAAATTACCTGTAATATTATTGTTTGATATGAACAACCCATCCCTGTATAATATAAAGAAATCTCAGGTCTGTGTAATTCATTATAAACTAGTATTAGATCCCTATATAGTATAATTCGATCTCATATTGCATCCTTATTAAGCAGCCAACCGTTCTGGTAACCAATCCGTACATAAAATTGCTGTCAATCACTTAACAAAATGGGATTCGCAAAATGCCAAACAACTTGAATTTATGTCTGTGATAATGCAATTAATTAATCACAAAGCTATATATACCAAACAGAATATATAGTTCATTATCATATGTATGTTTTATGTATTATCATACGTCAATCATTCTATAGTATTTAGTAACAAATGCTGTATAAAATACTGTTAATTATACATGAAATGGTAAGCTGTCAGACGCTTAAAAACTTTGTATTTTATTGCAATACTGCACATTTTAAATCACAAAATTATAAATACCAAACGGTTTCCGTTTATCAATATGTAAACATTCATAATCATAAGCCAACTGTTTAATTATTCATGAAATGGTAAGCTGTCAGACGTTTAAAAACTTTGTATTTTATTGCAATACTACACATTTTAAATCACAAAAATATAAATACCAAACAGTTTCCGTTTACCAATATGTAAACATTCATAATCATAAGCCAACTGTTCAAGTGACCAATGCTGTATATAAACAATGTCAATTACTTATTTCACGTGATTCGTAAAATGCCAAATTGCTATGCAACAAATCAGTATGAATACCAAACGGTTTCATAAAAGCTCTTCTATTACAAGCAATACTGCGTAATAGATATGTGCTATCACACCAGTGTCCTTCCTGCCGGTCAAACATTTACCATTTATGTAAAGATTCATAATCATAAGCCAATTGTCCCAGCAACCAATGCTGTAAAAATGTATTGCAATACTGCACATTTTTAACCACAAAGCTATAAATATCATCAAACGGTTCGTTTACCAATTATGTAAACAATCATAATCATAAGCCAATTGTTCTATAGTGACCATGCTATATAAAAGATGTCAATTACTTATTTCACGTAATTCGTAAAATGCCATATTGGTATCTGCATATGCAATAATACTTGCACGCATTATTCTCAAATCAGTATCGGTTTCTTAAAGCTCTTCTATTATAAAGCAATACTGCGTAATAGATCTCTGCTATCAAAACACAAATTTCCCACTGGTCAAACAATAATGTTTCCCTTAGCATGCTTAGTATCGCGAATAGCCATGGCCAAAGGCCATCTGAGATTTTGAGCTAATCTCTAATTGGTCAAAGCTGGACAACAAAATCTTCTATTCAACAATCAGTTAGACACAACCAAGGGGTTTGTGATTTACAAATATATAATAAGGTATTATATACATCTTTCCTCCATAATTACTTACTCCTAAATATCTGAATGAGAATATTGCCAGGAGAACTTATTAAAACATCCAGCACCAGTTCTGAAAATCAGACGACTGTAATTCTACCAGAGACGATCGACCAAAGATCAACATTGCATCAAGGTAAACACCGACAACTTCACTGTTCATTTAAACCATCCATGATTAGGAGTCGAGTGTGACTAATAAGTCTCAAAAGTCATGACGTGATCTGTAAATCTTTAAAGATCACTGATAATATCTCTTCTTGATATCAGAAATCAATCAGAAATCAAGTGAAGCAAAGAAAGCTGGAACAAACGACGCCATTGCCCGTTTCGTGATTGCCTCTTCTAAGAACTGAGATCTGAACTCCCAGCCAGCTTATTCATGTCGTTATTTCAAGAAATCATCGAAACGATAAATGGAACTGTAAACAAACACTAATCACTAATTAGTGTCAACAAAAACCGATTAATACGTTTCACGCTTCTCTCACTAATCACAACTTCAAGATTCCTATACGTGAACTGATCAAAGTTAAACTTTGCGTTACTAATTGCCATATCAAGGATCAGCCAACATGTTGCTATTTAATTTATATCTTTACGCGTCCGAGCCTATTGAAGTACTTGATCATTCGATCGATTATTTGTCTTGCAAGTTGGTTACTTGGTCTCTTCAATAAACCGTCTACACTTTCCATCATTCATCCAATTCTGGAATGTTTCGGATCACCATACTCTACGTCCAATTAGTCAACCAATGGCGATATCATGTTATGTAAATTACATATTCTACACATATTTTACACATGCGTGACATGTGACTTGATTACCAAAAGAAAATAGTTCAAATAACTCGTTGGTACTCTTTATTTCAACATATCATATCATTATGAAACAAATGATCGTTCACTATGCAGATAAGAGTGCAGTTGATGAAACCACAGAATTATGGATAAAACAAACAAACAAACATATGAAAATTGTCTACAATCCGCACAACAGCAACCTCGTCCAAGTCAAGCTAACAAACTCTGAAGCAAAATAACCAGCTACTGGAATATCAGCTTTTAAAACAAAGTTAAAGTCACATGATCTAAAACGATCTAAAATCAAGGATTGTGATAGCTAGGAACTATGCCTATACCAAGCAGATGAAGAAAGGCGTATTAGTATATATATTATTGTCAATCAGAACATCGAAATTTACTCAATTTTGTCCGTCAAGTCTCACAAAGTGAAAATCATTAAATCATCATCTTAAAAAAGTGTTTTCATAAAACGCCAACTTCAGCCTACATCGTGCGTACTATTGGTATGATCTGCATCAATTTCTTTCGAGAAAATCATACGAAATTAATCTGATAATATCGACCGCCTTGTTCTCCCCCCGTTCAACACATGATGCACTAAAAATTATTCTGCGAGTCATAGGAAATATGTGTATTTCTGAGCACTGAGACCTGCAAATGCCGGTTAATTAAATGACCACAAGCGTGAAGATCAATATACACATGTATAAACAATTCTTTCAATAATAACATGAAAATCGAAGGAGGATATTAAAACACTCCGTCAATTATGGTATCCTATAAAATACTAATAGGGAGAATCTGATCTGAACCGATTAATAAACTGTCAATATTTAAATCTCAATCATTATTCCTCTTATAGGAATTATGTTATAAGATGAAAACTATGAGAAAAACAACTAAACAGTGGGTTAAACCATATTCTATGGAGAGGTTAAAAAACAATATAAAATCAGTGAGATGAATAATCTCAGATATAAACGCATCCGGATATACATCACAGATAGTCAATGAACTCATGGTAGAACTAAACTGTTGAAGTGGTTAGATCCATGTTAATAGATCGAATTAAATCTAAAGGCTGAATGGCTATTAAACAACCACGTACATGCGTAACAATCATACGGAGCTTAATAGGTCAGATAATTTGTCAATTGATATAATGAGAAAAGATGCCATGGCAATAAGTATATGGAATAAACCATGGGATATGGTTGTGAACACTTTGTCACAATATAGATCGCCCGCTTTGTTCGGCTTTGTATTAAAATCAACATATGAAATACATTTCTCATTGCTCGAATGTCAACACTGATACTCGATAAAATACCGCAAATACAATGTGTAAATCTATGATTACCTGTGTACATGAAAAAGTCAATATAGACCAAATCGGGCATCAATGAATTTAATCGTGTAAACCTTAACTTATCACTGCATAACTATTAGCAACAGAAGTCAACATGACGCGATTAAAAACGCACAAAGCTCTAAATAAATTTAATATACCACTACCTACTCAATTGAGGCTAAGAGTGTAAAGCTCTTGTAGCTAATGCTAGCATATTAAATCAACTGAATTTTAGTGTTGTAATTAAAACTCATGGGAACTTCCAGGCCCCAACATAAACATTATTGTAAACGGATAGACATACCTAATCTTGTTGGATGTGTCGTATTAGCGCAAAATCTTGCAGCAATTCAACAATCAAAAGGTGATCAATCATCAATTCATCAAAAATACATTCCAGGCACTCGCCAATTCCAAAAGCTAGCCATGGCCAATGGCGATGTCGGCAGTCTACACGATGAAAAACCCGTAACAGGTCGACACAGCAGTCGAAATCAGAAGACGAAAACCAAGATAAATCCCACGAAAATTCAAACCGTCCGCGTCGTTCGAGCGAAAACGGTCAAGTAATTACCATCACATCATCATACCCATAATTCCTTCTTCTAATTTCCCGCCACCACTCACATCTGACCACCAATCCCATAATCCCCTCTACATCCCCTTCTTAACACCGCAAATTCGGCTACAATAGAAAATGGCAAACTACACACTAAGTATCAAATGAAATATACTTTCTATGTACAGGGTGAGTCAAAAAGAAGTTTACCCGGATTGGTGATGTTTTAAAAAACAAACAAATGACACTCGAGAGTTCAGTAAAGCATATATCTAACAAGCATTCTCTCCTGCTTATTAAGAAAAAGGAATGACACAAATTCAGCATTGCTAAGAGGAGTTATGTCTATTTTAATAAAGGTACTCATTTTGCAAGCTGTCCACGGAATACTTGACCAAACAAATGTAAAGTATTTTCCTTGATTGTAGCTATAACCGGTCGGTCCGTGTGGATACACGTGTAATTGGATCGAAAATACACCATTTTAGACCGTCTGAAACAATGAGGGCGCTATATAGCAACACCGTTAATTATTAACTTGATCTCCATTTACCTGTACATTTGTACAATGTATCTCCCAATTATACCATCAAAGGTAAAAGATACACAGGTTTGAATGGGGAATACTTTCACTTATTTGATCTGTTTAATCATTAACAAATCCCGATCAAAGTATAATCCGAGTGTAGTGTAAACATTTGTGATCCTATGTGGATAGTTTATTTTCAAGGTTGCATCCAATTTTAGTCGGATTTCGTGAGATTTTCAGCCCGGGGGCACTGACATTTTGAAAAGGGTATAGGTATGTGCCGCGCTGAAGACCCCCTTTTTCACCCTCTGCTGCTAGTTCTTATGATCCCCCTTTTGAGCCTGCATCAGTTCTTAAGACCCCATTTTTATTGAAAATTCAACAAAATCGCGAAATTTTGCGTTCCAAAGCACCAATTTTGTGTTCCAAAGCCCCAATTTTTCGAAAATTTTGCGTTCTTAAACCAAAATAAATCGAAAATTAAATTAAACTATAGGCCAGTTCTCAAGACCTATTTTTTGGAAAAAAATCAGTTCCTAAGACCCTATTTTTCGTCATAAAATCCACTCAGTTCAGTTCTTTAGCCCCCCTTTTTGAGACCCTGGGCGGCACACCCCTACCAAAAAAAAAGTTGAGTGCCCCCCCCCCCCCCCCCGGGATTTTCAGAGATATAATTTCATCATGTAAAAATAACTTGTGTATTTTGTACACAACTTAATTGTGTATTTTATACACAAGTTATTTTTACATAACTTGTGACGAAGTTGTGTATTTTATACACAAATACTGTGTGAAAGGTTTACATAATAATGATGGAGTTCTATATTTAACATAATTATGTAAACATTTTTCTGTGTGTTGATGACCCATGCGATGCCGCTACATCACGCTATGTGTTTGATAGCAAATTGAATTGATAGAATTCGTATTTTCTTTGGGTGTTGAGTTCCCATTTTACCTAGCTAGTAAATATTCAACCAATCACAGGAGCTGTACTAACCAATTCAGAAGAGACTTGGCTATCGGACTACCTAACTCCTGGAAAATACAATCGTTTCTGAATTGCGCTGTCGATCTCTAAGTTCGAGAAATCGAGAAAAAAAGGGTTTTTAAAATTTTAAATTCAAAGCACTCTGACGCTATTGCATCTATAATAATGATAATGGTCCACTAGCATGTTTTTCAGGATTAATTAGATACCAAATTGATGTTAATGATGATCGAGAAAGCGAGCCAATAAGGAAATTAGTGCGGCATGTTGAAATATATTTTCAGTCAGGTCAGTGCTTTGATACGGATACGCGCCGCAACACACGCACCCCCCCCATTGGCCAAGTTCCAGCTTTGTCTACGTTTTTGTGGTCTTGAAACTCATACTTTTTCAGGTATTTTGACCACACACAACAAGCAACTGGCATCATGGAAGTAAGCTCATTTTTAAAAGCTAAAATGGTTATAAAATTGTTGCTATGGGAGCAGTGGCGTAGCTATATTATTCATATTGGGGGGGGGGGGGGGGGGGTATACGATTTTTGCGAGTCTAGAAATGCGCGCGTAGGGCGCGATTATTTTTAAAACTTTACACCTACACCTATTTTTGGCACGATTGAGGTACATTTTGGCTCTAAACAAGCTTGTAGCGCGCGAAAGAATTCATCTGTGTACTTTTGACCAATATAATTCCATGATTCCTCTGGTCAAATAAACCGTAACAGTGCCAATCTCAACCGACACGACGTCAATATGGGGGGGGGGGGGGGGGGGGGGGATTTGACAAGGTTACAATCTCCATGTTAACGCTGTACTGTCAGTCCCCAAGTGACAGGTGTGTAACCATTTCTACGTGGTAAAGTCTGACAACGTTGTAGGCCAGCTTTAGGCCCCTTGCAATTAAATGTGAGTTTACTGTTGCCCGCGCGCGTCCAAAAGTCACCCGCGTGATATCTAAATACTATTTGTGGCGACTCTGTCTGTCCGTCCAATGACTTCGGGTGCAGATTCCTGCCCATGTTATCGCTATGCACAGGGATCTTCGCCCCACGTAGACAACAAACTGTTGCTAAGCGCTCGCGTATAAACAAAACAAAACATGGCGCACGCGATTGTCGGCGCACGCGTAATGGCGCAGACCGTTAGGTGCGTACGCGTTCGTGGCTCAAACTGGGTATTTTCATGGGGCGGGTAAATAGTGTAAAAGGAAGCCGTCCGGTGGTTAACAAGGATAGGAAAATAGGAAAAGGACTCCAATTAACTTTAACTCCCGGGCGTGTTTTTGTATGAGTTACACTATATGCATATGATCAGGAGGTAAAAAAAGGATCAGATGGCGGGTTAGGGTTAATAAAGGAACTGGGAGCGTAAACCGTAGAAACCGTAGGCCTTCATCCAGGAACACGTTATGTATTAAACATGTTATTGTTAAAGTGATTGCGAATTGCTGCGGTATGATGTCAGTGCCTCAACATCGCGGACCCATCTACATGTATATGCGCGCAGGCCACAACGGGCCCTCATCATGCCTATCATGGGATGTCTTTTATATAAATGGGAATGTTACAGGGCCATGTATAAATATAAAGGGACGGTGTGAGCAAACATTTAACTCCAAATAGCTTTAACTCTCGGGTGTGTTTTTCCCGGTTTTTCCCGAGTTAAACTATGCATGCATGATCAGGATGAAAAGAGTCAAATCTCTCTGAATCTGAATGGTAATCTCAACGCCTCCTTCAGAAGCCAAACGAGATGATATGGTGTGCGCATATGTTGTTCTTTTAGTCTTGCGTTGGTGCTTCGTTGCGTCTGATGAAATCAGCAACGTTTGTCTTGAAAGTTTCGGGATTGTTGATGTTGACTAAGTTTTCAGGTGGGGGGGGGGGGGGGGGGATTCAGTCTGCATGCGCCATGAATCAGACCTTGAGCGTACATGTATGTACAGTGTTGTTAAAGTTTAACACTACATGTATAGCGATTCGGATAGGCCCTAGGCCAATCATGGGATGTCTGTTATATAACTGGGAATGTTACATGGATGGATATCGGTGTGCGAAAACATGTGTGATTTAAATACATATGATGTTTAGGCATGCCTACGGAGGAATAATCAATGTCGACACACAGTTCTCGATACTGGGCACAGACAGATCATGACAATCGACACCTCCTCTCGCTGACTCTAAAACTAAAAGACCTCAGAACTTAGACCCCAATAGAAAACCCTAACCCTAGGCCTAATAACACATGTACTGAATACGTGGATGCACATGGGGTAGCCTACCTGGATTTAAGGGCACATGAGGTTCCTGTATTATGAGGATTTGGAATATTAATGGCACCTGTGATAACTGAATTTTAAGAGTCCACATCCCATAAACCCCCAACCCGAGAACCGCCCAACCCACGAACCGCGAAATCTAGTCTTATATATAATACGGAGTTGCCCATTTTTGTCCAGAGATGTTCTCCCCTTTCCGCACCTTCGATTGACTTCAAATTTTCTGTGCGAGTGCGTATGGGGCCCACAATTGTCCAGTTTATGTTTGATTTTTAAAATTTGGGTTAGATTCCGTGAAATTCAAGGTTTTGTAGCCCGTTGCTATGTTATTGCTACGCGCCGCGTATACGCTGGACACGCCATGGCGATGGCCGGCGCACAACTCGCGTAATCGGGCGATTGTCGGCGCGCGCGTATTCAGGCGATTGCCGGCGCACGCGTAGTCAGGCGCCGATGCCGGCGCACGCGTAATCGGGCGATACCGGAACACGCGTAGGTGCACACGCGTTAGTGGCTCAAAGCGTAGTTTGTTATGTGGTAGAGTAAAGGCGGCAAGCATCCGTTGCTCCATAGTGCAAACCCTATAGTACAAGAAAACGGCATGATGAGCCAAAAAGTCAATCATATAGCCAGGGTATACAGGAACCCCTTTGAAGGAACTGGGAGCAAGGCCGGCGCAAACCGTATAAGGCGCAAACCGTAGGCCTGCATCCAGGATAACATGTGTTAATACTAAATAGTGACAGGGAAAATGCGTTTATACGACAGTGCCTCAGTCCCATCGCGGACCCATCCACAATGCGGGCCACGGGCACGGACAGGGCGCGCTATATAAAATAGATAGGCCAGAAAACCGTGATATCATATTATACATAGGGGATAGGCCTATAAATAAACAAGGAACTGTTAGAGCAAAATATGCATGCAGAAATAGTCCTACTGGAGAAGTAATTTAATGTCAATAGGCCGAAAAATAAAATAAACGGATGGTTAACACTGAACTGGGTGGGTACATCAAGTGATCATGATGCGAACCCGCCTCCCGCCAACTATGAAAGACCCACTATAAAACTTAATAAAACCACTAAAAAAACCCAGTAGCGTCGCGGACCTAAATTGATTTAATACAGCGGCGGCGTGTTCTATCAGAGACTTGGCAACATTTAGGGGGGGCGTCCGCGAAGGGGGTTGTGAAATCTAGGCCTACACGTGTGTAAGAACACATGGGGGTGGGTAGGCCTGTCTGGATTATAAGGGTACACTGGGTACCTGGAGTATGGAATATTAAGGGTACCTGTGATAACTGGATTTTAAGGATGTATGGGGTAGGGCCTAGAGTGGTTATTTCATGTCTTATTATAGGATACCTAATAATATTTAGCGTTTCTGGGTAGGCCTTATTAAGATCCCTGGATTATCAAGGGCGCCGTGGCACCGATATTAGGATTAAGGGCACCTGAGTATCAAGGACCTCTTGCTATTGCACAATAGCCTATATACGCTTTGATCAGGTTGACGACTAACCGCACACTATATACCATTACACTATATGGGGTATGGGGTTGGTCCGGCGTCGCGGACCTATATAAATTTATTTAATACAGCGGCAGCGTGTTCTATCAGAGACTTGGCAACATTTAGGGGGGGGGGGGCGTCCGCGAAGGGGGTTGTGAAATCTAGGCCTACACGTGTGTATGAACACATAGGGTGGGTATGCCTGTCTGGATTATAAGGGTACACTGGGTACCTGGAGTATGGAATATTAAGGGTACCTGTGATAACTGGATTTTAAGGATGTATGGGGTAGGGACTAGAGTGGTTTATTTCATGTATGGGATACCTAATAATATTTAGCGTTTCTGGGTAGGCCTTATTAAGATCCCTGGATTATCAAGGGCGCCGTGGCACCGATATTAGGATTAAGGGCACCTGAGTATCAAGGACCTCTTGCTATTGCACAATAGCCTATATACGCTTTGATCATCGACGACTAACCGCACACTATATACCATTACACTATATGGGGTATGGGGTTGGTACTGCACATTTTGGGGGGTTTGTTTGTTTGTTTAAGGCGGTCCGTACGGACACACGTTTGGGTCTGAGGGACCAGGCTCAAGCAAAATACTCGGGCCAGGCTTAAAAAGCCTATATAAGTATGCTGGCTGAATGACTCATTATCTATGCCCATTTTGCTACAAATCATGAAGGTATCTAATTGAGAGCATAATACTCAGCTAGCGAGTGCCCGAGCGCAGCGAGGGTACGCCGCTAGTCTATAATATAATACGGAGTTGCCCATTCCTGTCCTGAGATGTTCTCCCCTTTCCGCACCTTCGATTGACTTCAAATTTTCTGTGCGAGCGCGTATTGGTCCCACAACGAACCAGTTTATGTTTGACTTTTTAAAATTTGGGTTAGATTTCGTGATATTCGAGGTTTTTTAGCCCGTTGCTACGCCGCTAGTATGTAATATTTTTAAAATATTTAATTATTTCATTGTTTACAGCTTTTTCATAAGCTTTTTAACACTTTTCTGACGATAAAATTAGCCGATGAGCCGCAATTGCAATACTTCTGGGTTGGGAAAACATTTCTGGGAAGTAAAAAACTCTGCACGAAACTTGCAATTGTCGCTTTGTATTGAAATGTGTGCATTTGAAGCATATTCGTAGGCACGGCAATTGATTACTGCGCAATCGCTTCAGCGCATGACGTCACATCAAAACCGCCGAACTTTTTTTGAGTTTTCTAGTGCATTCTGGGTAATATTTCAGGTTTGTTTACGATCGCAATCTTTAAAATTCTCCGAGCTAGCGTAACGATTTTTTGACGGGGGAGATGAGCGACCCCGTCATTTGAAACGACGTTTCTAAGTCGTAACCTTTTCGTAACCTTTTCACAAACCCCTAAAATTCGCGGCATTTGCTAATATTAATAACTTGCATTAATCATCTTCTGAAGCGATTTTGTTGTAAAATGTAATTGATATTGTTATAATATGAAGGTAAGAGGACACAGTAAGTTATTTCAGCTATTTGGATGCCATTTAGTAATATACTAAGCTATTTGGATGCTATTTTGTATTATATTATATGATTTAGTAATATACTGAGTCACTGAGTCCACGGCCTCTTTGTTCCGTGTTGCCTTGGTCTCGCAATTAGCCCAATGATTATGGCGAACCCTAGGCTACATCCCCCAGTCATCAATATTACCGTACGGACGCTAAAGCTGTACAAATATCGGAGCCTGCAAGATAGCGACATAAGAGGGCGGCTGAGAGTTACAGTCTAGGTGAACCCTTCAATATGATTAGCCCAATGATATGGCAACAACCCCTCGACCTTTGCCATGCGACACGAAAACAAGACTAGAAGTGACGTCATGATTATTACTTCTCCGAGATGCGCAGAACTCCGCCATTTTGTACACATTTTAAACCGACAGAAAAATTCTGCGCAAGTACGTGTAAACCAATGGGATTTTTAACTCTGGACGAAAGTGAAAATGAACCGCCGATATTTCAAGATTTACCATACTTTGTTTTAGTTATTTGAAGATGACACTCAATCTTTAGGTTTGGCTTTGATGGTACGTGATCAGAGATCAAGTAGGGAATCTTTTGGCGTAGCACTTTTTGCTACATATTTGTGCATTAGTGTTCAAAAGTGTGTCGTATTTCGTGATGCTACATTGGTTAAATCGAACGCTGCGTGGTGGTATGCACTATGCAGGTTATTACGGGGCTTGGGCTCTACTGTGGGTTGGGTTTGGGAATTCACGGAGAGTGAGACTTACGGGATACGGGTACCCGTGACACGCACGTATAGAATGACCCGTGTCACGTAAGAGAAAAAGCACGGGATAACTCAAGCCTACTTTCAACAGTCTTCTATCTCCCCCGTCCAGTTTTTTTTAAATACCTTGTTTTACAAACATCGATCGAGTATCTCATTAATATTCAAAATAGGGATGCAAATATGAGTAGACTCCTTTATAAAAGAAACAAAATGCAAAGCCAAGGCAGTAGGCCTAGGTGGTGGTAGGACATAATTAACTTCATTTGAATTGTATTCGTACCTTGGATAACAGTTAACAATGCCGACAATATTAAATCAGGTGACTTTACCCCAAAATATTACAATATTAATATTAGATAGTCACCTCGTCCTGCTTTTCAAAAACGCAACAGTAAACTCACATTTAATTGCAAGGGGCCTTAAGTTGTAACACACTTGAATTCTAAAAACCCTTTAATGTTCTTACTCGTTAACATCGTCCTGACTTTTTATAGTATTATTAACAGGATTTAATGATTTCTATTCATGTTATATTGATAAATAAAACTTATGACATAAGCACTCTATGTGTTACCTATATCACACTCTGCTATCTGTTTTCTTCAAATTTATATGACCGCCCCTTTCCTTTTTAAAGGAATTTTTATTACTATTAGAAATCAGCGTTTTAAACTAATAATTATAATACGGCCGAGTGCACCAATGACGGGTAGCTGAAGAATAGCGCTACCTCGCTAGTAACTGAGGCGTAACCCAAAATTTTGAGAGCGCCAATGCGGGGTAAGCTACTAGGCTAGTAACTGGCGGGTTATTTACGCTAAATGTTATACCTGACCGGACCCAAGAGTAAGTTGGGGCATAACGTTTTATGCCACAAGTCAGTCGATTCTAGCAGTAATATAGCGTACATTTATTGTGAACATTGAAGGGGATGATTCGCTGATGCTGAAGAACCAATTGCACTTGCATGCCCAGGGGGTGTTTATTTGAAGTGGAATGTGACCCCTCATAAGCTGAAAGATTTTTATATTTTTGAAAATCCATTCATGCAATTTGGTGATTTTTTTAAGTCAAAATTTAGATCAATTCCTTTTGCCCATTCAAACACTAATCGCACCGACTTTGGGTCACCAAAGTGTACTAATTGTCCAAGGGTCTTAAATAATGACTAAATACATAAACTTATTATTGTTTTTATTAATTAAAAACTGATAAAACAAGTTTCAACATTATTGTGAGAGGAAGGGTAGAAAAAGAAAAAAAAGGATATCGTGCCGCGCGTGGTCTGGGAGTCGAACCGGGGTTCCGCGATTAACAAGCGTAGGACACGGTGTCCACGCCACGGAGGTATTTGTGTTAAGAGATGTGTTATAATTGTATATAATTGTTTCCATCGGGTGCTTGTGTTTTTCATTAAAATTGTGCTTTTTGGTGCAATGTTTGTATGTGCCCCTCGCCCAAAATATGTTTGTAATGTCATGATAGTCCTTATTTTTGAAAAAGTGATAAACAAACTTCGAAATTTTTGGCCATAAAATGGCATCATTTTTTTCCGGATCGCAGTCCGACTCCACGTGTTCTTGATTTACACTCACCTATGACCTAGCGAGTGACGACACGATTTTAATATTACGGAGGACCATCCACGTCAGAATTTTACAGTAAACTATAGGTTAACACTTGGCATATGCGACACTTGATTTTGTAAGGGGACGATGATGATTAATGTGGATATTTACCTCGCTAGTAGCTATTCTGGTGTTACTCGCCAATTATGCTCTAAGAATTACATCGTTAGTAAGTTATGCTACAGTTAGAGCATAACTACTAGGGAGGTAGCTTACCTCCCTATTAAGTTACCCGTCATTGGTGCACTCGGCCGTATATAATTATAAGTGTCCCACTTTACTCCGTGTCCCATATTACCCCTTGTTACCCTACCGTGTTCAATTAGTGCGTGAATTTTTACATTTGTTGTGTGTACGCATTTAACCCAAGATTTTACTGCGCTGACATTTTACGCATCGCGTGATAATTAGTTGTTTCATTTTGCTATTTTGATCGTAATATTTGTCGTTTTTGCATCTGCCAAAATACGCGCAGAAAGAATGCGAGGTGCGCTCGATTTGGTGCTGTTACATTTATACGCAAAATTTATAAGTGTTATTGTACGGTAAGAATGCGGTTGACCTAAATTTATTATTGTGTACGCGAAGCGAGTAAACAGTCGATTTTTGAGATTATTCAATAACAGTGTTATAATTATATTTCTGGTCGTAACTTTTGGCACCCACTCAGTAGCCCTATTGATAAACTGTGTCCGTGTGAGTTATTTCATTGTTAACCGGCACTGCGCAAAGCGGAGTAGCCATTTATTATTTATGTAACATGTTTAAGCTGTATGTAATGTACTCATAAGTCTAAATATTTAAGTATTTGGGTATGGTCAGGAGTACATGTATATTTGGAGATTGGGTTCAAGTCCCACCAGCAAGCGACGTAATTATACGCAAGTTGGATCGGATCAGCTGATGGTATTTAGCATGTTTGGTTAAAGTCCGGGGTTCGAGTCCCGTGCAGTGATTGACAGGTTAACAGGATTGGATCGGAACGACTTAGTGTGGGTTAAAGTCCCAGTCTATAGATCGACACGTGGTGGTTCGAAGTCACCGGTGCGACGACAAGGTAAAGATGTGGGTTCAAGTCCTTGTCTGTCGACGCGTCGGTATCAACGTTCATTCGTCAGTATCAACGTTCACTCCCATCCTACCCAATTATAATTTTGTATCTTTAGCCAAATACTCATAATGTTTACATGCATAATATTTTGTATTCTTAAACAGCTAAGAAAGTGTAAGCAATCTCATTGGTTCTCAGAGAAATCGGCGACATTTAGATGAGACAATTTTAAACACGGGGAGGTGGGGCTTACGTTTTGAACAGTGCGTCCGACCTTCACAATGCGTGGTTTGCTCCATAACGCGCACTTCTGCAGTGCGTCTTTGGCGCCTTTCCTGCGTTTATGCCGGCGCCGCGACGATTACGCATGGTGTACTCATCGCATGTGATTGGATGGAATGTTTGTGGGTTATTCGATCCTAGCAGGGGTAAAAGTTGTCAAATGTGGACAATAAAATGTACTTATTTCTTTGATAAATGTCTTAAGTATGATTGTTTAAGAATGAGAATAAAGGTATTGTTTTTAGACCGTACCCGTGTTATATTGTCCGACATAAATGCGTTCGATAGTATAATTTTGTGCGTAGAACAACTCCGCCTGCGGCGTCGTTGTTCTACTTAAAATAGTACTATCGTCCGCATTTATGTCAGACAATATAACACGGGTACGGTCTAAAAACAATACCTTTATTCTCTAATTATAAGCGATTCATGAAGGGTTTGCAAATGTTGCTGCGCGCAATAAGTTGACAGAGAAGAACGCCAAGCTTTTTTGGACGGGAGCATGTACAAAGGCATTTGAAGAGCTGAAGCAAACGCTGATTAGTGCCTCAATATTGGCGTATCCTCGAGCCGAAGGACAGTTCGTGTTGGATACTGATGCGAGCAACTTTGCTATTGGATGTGTGCTATCACAGGTGAGGAAAAGGTTGTGGCATATGGTAGCAAGTCACTGTCAAAGGCAGAACGCAATTATTGTGTAACACGGAGAGAATTGCTGGCGATCGTACAAGCATTACGTTGGTGGTAGTCGGTTTAAAGTCCGGACTTACCACGGCTCCCTACGGTGGCTATTTTTAAGGACCCTGACTGAGGGTCAGCTTGCGAGGTGGCTAGAAGTTTTGTCAAGCTTCGATCGAGATATAGAGTACCGGCCCGACAAGAACAATCAGAACGCTGATGGGTTGTCCCGACGTCCTTGTCGTCAGTGTGGTCGTTGGGAAGACTTGATGATAACAAAGGAGAATGAAGAACAACAAAGACATAAGACTAAACTTGTAGAATCAGTACAGCGAGAGACACGTGTTACAAGTGATGCCGGAAACCAGACGGAACATGCCGATTGTGACCGTGACCACATTGTATGTGAAGATGAGAATATAGAGCATGACTGCGCAAGAATTACATAAGTCCATTTTCAGCATTTTGAAATATGAGCCTTCAAAGTTTTCAAACTAAATTTTAAAGACGAACCAAAAATGATGTGCCATTGAAACTTTGCACGTAGATGCGCGTTGTCAATAGAAATTACGTAAAAAATCAACTGAGCGGTTATTTGCAAAAATGGTCGATACTGATAGATTTATTGATTTTGGACTTCTTGCACTCAGATTGACATCAAAAGCAATCAACAGCTTCTAATTGAGAAATTATTGCATATATCAAAATTATAATACTATTTTTGAAATGCATGTGAAGAGAGGAACAATTTGATACTTAATTTGTCATATTTGGAGCTTGTTTAAAAATTTGACCTTTGTTGACCTTTACCGGAATTGGACATATATCTCACTAACAAAGCATGCGATATACGACAAACTATATATTTTCTTAATCCTTGTATAAAGTAGACGAGTAATTTGATATACAGATCTCCCACATAGGACCATTTTTAAATTTTGACCCCTGTTGACCTCTCACGTCAGGAGGGGGCCAAGTGGTCCACAATTTGGTAAAAAAATGTCTGACCCCTTTACGACTTCGGAACTATCATTAACTCAATAATGCCAAAAGTGGACTTACGTACTTCTTGCACACGGGTCTTCAATTGTGGTGACCATTTCAACAAAGACAGAACAAAATTTGCAGACTGAGGAAGAAGTAGATGATGGTGCATCTGTGGGTTTTGAACCAGTGCTCGATTCTACATGGATGGATAATTGTGAGTGTGATGCAATTCATGTTCGTAATCAGGGGTCGCATTCTGACGCGTCTGCGCGTCCTGGACCTCTCACTTTCTTGTTTGACGCGTCAGGTTTCAAATTGGAAAGACTTGCGGGTCCCGATCAAAATTGAAGGGACCCTTTAAATTTGACGATGTATTGAAATGGAAACCTTAAGAAATTCTGTAAATGACATATCCATCCTTTGCTCACAATATAAATTCATTAAAACTGTCCGTAAAAAAGTAAAATTTTCAAATACCTAAACTTCAGGACCCCTCATTGGGGGACCACTTTAAATTTGTTTTTGAAGTCCTACGGGGTCCTGAAAATGTCATGGGACCTCTCACATTTTTGATCCAGTGCTATCCATGTTCGTAATATCGGTAGTGCCCCAGAGATCACATTTGACATGATAAGAGCTGGACAGTTAGCAGATGAGACTATTTCACTCATCTTAGGTTGGATGGAAGCTGGAGGAGAAAGACCACTTTGGAAAGAAGTGTCACAAGTCTAGTGCATTGAAATGCTACTGGAGCCAGTGGGACTTGTTATCCGTGAAGGGAGGTGCTCTAGTGAAACGCTGGGAGAGCAGTGGCGGCACCAGACTCATTATTGTCTCTCTTTTTTTTTGGGGGGGGGGGTCAAGAGGTTTTTTAAGGGCATGAAATTGGACCATTTTACGCTAAAATTGTCAAATTTGGTCTGATACTAACTAATTTGGTAGGAAAATGCACGCTTGCGTATTATGCTAAAATTGTCAACATTTTGTCTACTTGAACCTAATTTAAGAAAATGTGCGCACATCGCGAAAAAATGCCTTTTTATGCTAAAATTGTCAATTTTGTTCATTGATGTTTTTTGGTTTTTTTGGGGGAGGGGCAAACAAATATTTTTGGGGAAAATGCCCCCTTGCCCCCTGTACTGTCGCCACTGTGGGAGAGTTCCGATGGAAAAGTTGTAAAATGGCTTACGGTACCACCGAGAGAACCTCGTGAAAGAGTATAGACCAGCTACGAAGACAGCTGCCCAAGGACGCGTACGTGAGAAGAACCTGCTGAAATTACGTGAAAGATTCTATTGGGTTGGAATGAGTGCAGATGTGGCAACTTATGTACGAAAGTGTGTGTCGTGTGCCAGGAAGAAGAACCCATCGAAGAAGCGACATGCCCCACTTCAACAATACAGCGCGAATTGCATTTGATGTTGGGTCCGATGACAGAAACACATGAGGGGAATGTGTATGCTCTAGTCGCGGGTACCCAAAGAATCAGCAAGCAGAAACAGTAGCTGAAAAGTTAGTTGCAGAGTTTGTTTGCAGATTTGGTATGCCGGTAAGTTACACAGCGACCAAGGTCGAAATTTCGAGTCGCCTGTTTTTCGCGAGATGTGAAAGATATTTGGTATCAAGAAGACAAGAACCATTCCATTTAAACCCAAGTCAGATGGCCTCGTGGAGCGATATAACCGTACAATAGTCAATGCAGTCTCTCAAATGATACAACCCCATCAACATCAGGACTGGGATGAATATCTACCATATGTGGGAATGGCGTACCGGAGTAGTGTGCAAGCATCGACAGGTCAGACTCCGAATGCAAAGATGTTGGGACGCGAGACGACCATGCCAGTGGATTAAGTTTTTGGAGCAGAGCAGGAATGTATTATATTACTGTATGGTATGCAGATGAGCTGAGAGACAAGATACGTGAGATCCATAAGCGTGTAAGACATGCGCTTAATTTGAGTCAGCAATGACAGAAGCGGAACTACGAGCGTTCGGCAATAAAGTCATTTTTTAAGCACGGGAAGTTGGTTACACAATATTTAGCGGAGACCAAGATTATTGAAGAAATTGATGCTTCCGTGGGAAAGCCCATACCTGATCATGACTGAATTGTCAGACGTGACATGTAGGATCCAGAAGACTGCTCTAGGAGCAAGCCCAAAGTTGTTCACGTGGATAGGCTAAAGTTGTATGAAGGTCCGGAGCTGAAAGGTTTGAGGTACGAGGTAGTTGTAGAGAAGGAAGTTGGTGTGAGTTGGAGGATGGAAATGGAGAACAGAATGACGAGGGTGTTAGTGGTTTGACTGAAAAGAGTGCAGACAAGGTTGAAGTGATTCAGCAGTTATGTGATGCAACAGAACAGACTGGAGAAACAGTCACGAAGAGTGTGAAAGATATATCAACGAAGGCGAGAGAAACTCAGCAGGAGCAAGACGCTACTGTAACAAACCAGCCGAGCGTATAAATCTGGATTGTACAACATAAGTATGAGATGTTAGATCAGGGAAAATTAGAGAGAGGGTCGTGTAAGAGTCTTATGATGCGTTGTATAATTGTGAGAGTATTAGGCATTCTATGATGTCGATAACGGTGTAATCCTTCTCGGCACTTGTAGAGATGTATTTTATAAGAAACCAGTAGTCGGATTTGGATTAACTTGTCATTCAGCATAGTTGCTTGAATGTATTAGGTCAGATGAAATCACATTTGTTGAAGGTACAAATGTATTTGTAAATTGATGATTAAAAAGAACCAGACATGGACTCAGAAATAAAATAGAGATCTCGCAAAACTGCCTTGTTTTGGGCAAGTGATATTCAATATAATTTGGTGGAAATTCATCTTGCAACAATAATATTCATACATCAATAATAATACACTTAAAAGATCTCTGACTGTGATGACGGTGATAGTATAATATAATAAATGACTGCCCGTCATTTATATATGAAATTTAGAAAAGCAATTTAAAATAGCTCATCAATAACTCTGGTATATTTCTTATTCAAACGTTTCATATGTTTGCCAAGCCTAAGAATTACGGATCACATCCAATTACTATAAATATTAATAAACCTAAATTCAGAAAAGGTGAGAAGAGACCCCGCTCAACCCTATCATTGCGGCATCGTAATATTTGCCTACTACGCATGCGCCAACACTCAACTCTAAATCACGGCATCGTAATAGTACGTACTACGCATGCGCCAAGTAGTAAAATGGGAATCCGTATATCCTAGCTTTGGAAAACAGTGTCAGTATAAATGTATATGATTTTCTGGTAGTAAATCATAGCTTTTCCAAAAGTAATTAATTAAACAATCCAAATGGGTGATTATTTCCTGAACTCCAAGATAACAGCATCTCTTCATAAATGGAAATGGGAAGAGAATCCACTCTTAAAACAGAGTGACTGGTATTTGAG
This sequence comes from Ophiura sarsii, assembly GCA_035610835.1. Taxonomy (NCBI): domain Eukaryota; kingdom Metazoa; phylum Echinodermata; class Ophiuroidea; order Amphilepidida; family Ophiuridae; genus Ophiura; species Ophiura sarsii. The sequence continues at coordinate 27,165,675 of CM069443.1, forward strand.
TTATGTACAGAAATTATTATATATTTACACGATCTTCTTGGAGTTCAAAACACCCGTTAATGTTGGCCTAATATTAATACCATGAATCATGAGATAATTAGCATTCCTCTAGTTTGATCTGACTAATATAAAAGTCTCATCAGAAATGAGTTGCTCTCTCCATAGAAAGATCGATCCTTATGGGAGTCAATGTGCTGGGAAGACAAATCAGTGATCCCTACGGGAGAGCACACGCAGATCATTAAAAATGTGATCCCTATGGACAAGCACACGAAGATCATTAAAAATGTGATCCCTACGGGAGAGCACGCGCGGATCATTAAAAATGTGATCCCTATGGGAGAGCACACGCAGATCATTACAAATGTGATCCCTACGGGAAAATACACGCAGATCATATTTTGGTGATCCCTACGGGAGAGTACACCTTGACTTTGACTCTGACTATTAAGACAGATCATCAACATTATAAAAGGGATTAAATTATCCATGACTGACTAAATGATACCATGAACTTGAATAGTAAAAGAAATGAAAACGTTTTAGAAGATTGAGTTAAATTTACCAGTATCTGACAGCTTTTAAGGATCAAAGATCAAGATCAAGTGAAATGGCAGGAGCGGAAAATATCTTATTCTGGAATGGTTCGGTAAAAAGTTGATCATTTTGAAAAACCCGCTCCTATATATACTTTTCTGAGCCTCGGAAAATCACATGACCTCATCCATGCCCCGCGATTGGCTGAGAGTCTGTCATACGTCAGATTAAGTTCCCAAATATGGCACACCGCGTCAGCGCTAATTATGAAAATAAAAGTAGAAAATCCTAAATGACAATGTTTGCACAAGGATGTGACGATCTAAATTCTGTAAAAATATGTGAAATTGGTATTACATGAAGGTGCTAGAAATGATCAGAAGGCCTGATATAAGCGTTACAGTAAGTTTATAAATCGTGGTTCATAAAAACCGGACGATACTTTAAGTGAGTTCGTCGCCTAAAACGATGTTCGGAAATAAATTGGTCTGTAAGCTTTTTACATGTTTACATGTACTTCAATGGGGAATATCGGAACTTTCGCAAACAGACGATCGTCAAAATACAAATATAAAATAGTGAATTTCTGAAGTTCTGAAGCACCTCAGATGATCGGACATGGTATAAAAATATGATATTGACAATGAAAAACCGCGATATGAATTTGGAATTGAATAAATAATCGGAACATTAAAAAGTAAAAATGTGAAATATCAGGCCTAAGTAAATGCCATTTCGTTACACTACTGACAGTGTAGTGGTCAATAATACCGAAACGTGCGCCGAAACCCGATCATAAGGACACGGGAAATCCTGGCGAGATATGACGTGTAGTTGTACAGTGTGAACAGTTGTTAGTCATATTTGGCAGGTAGAGTCTGTGAGTTTGTGTGCTGGGGACGGCCAACACTGAGGAGGGGGCTGTGTGATGGGATCGAGAAATACACCCTTTTAGACCGTCTGAACTACAGCAGCACCGTTAATTAACTTGATCTCCGTTTATCTGTACAATGTGTCTTCCGATTATACCATCAAAGGTAAAAGATACACAGGTTTGAATGGGGAATACTTTCACTTATTTTATCGGTTTAATCATTAACCAATCCCAATCAAAGTATAAACCGAGTGTAGAGTAAACATTTGTGATCCTATGTGGATAGTTTATATTCAAGGATGCATCCAATTTTAGTCAGATTTCGGAGGATCAATCAGGGAGTCAAGTCGGGTGTCAAATTCAAGTTAATTACTACAGCACCAAAATCAGGGCAGAACAATTATGGGTGATGTGAATGCCGTCAGTTATGTATTGTAAATGATGGGAATGATTCTACAGTGTAAATAGTGTAAATAAATTGTGTTGAAATTAAACGGAATTTCGTCAAGTCTGTATTTCGCCTCGCAAACGGGTAATTCTATTTATCCAACGAGCCTTGGTGTCGCATTGCCAACTACCAGTGCTACGCTACCAACTAAATCTGGTTGTTGGTGAGAGGCCGTCCTGGCCCCGCTACACACGCTTGGGTCCTGATGGGCGGGACCAGACTCGAGCAAAAAGCTCGAGTAACGTACGCTCAAATATAGCATGCTGAAAGAGCCATCCTTTATACCAGGTAAGTTGAATTTATTTGGCTATTGGCTGGGGAGCATGGACCCAAAGATCAGAGTTATGATTAACTGTTTTGTTCTAAACTCTCAGCCTAACAATATATGATATAGCCTACTTTTAGGGGTCTATAACCATTAGTCCATTTTTCTTCTTCTTCCTTTAGACCCTAAATCGAAGTCTTAACATCCTCGTTGGCAATGATGCCCACCTAGGTTGTGTTCTAAACTTCAAGGAACATGTTGGTATATAACTCCATGTGCCATCAACTGGGATCGGGAGCGAAAAACCATGTGTTCTCCCCAGCTATATGAATACTATTGATCTGATCGGAGTGCTTGTCATTCCAACATCAACTTGAAATTACTGACATTGTTTAGCAATAATAGTGACGTAAAGGATTCGTTGAGGTTAATCATTTGGAATGCGCGAAAATTGTGACAAAAAATGTGTTTCATCAATTTTCAGCAAGGTCATGATGACACAACTGAAATATAAAAAACACCTTAAAGTTTGGATGAGGAGAAATAAAGAAGTGTTTTTATAATCGGAGTTGATGTAAACACATGGTGCAAAGCTGAAACGAGATGAAAAGCATGCAAGAAATGACATATTTTTATCCCAAACATTGTTGGATTTTGTAACACAATTTACTTGTTACCCTCCCTTGGCTCAATTTTGTCGACCGTAGATTATAGATGGATGGTATTCTATCAGAACGTCCAGGTCCGAGCAGGGGCGTGCACAGAAAAGATATTCTGCTCCTCTCACGGTTGTCTCATATCTTCTTAGACTTCATTGGCCGCAAGCCTGATTTTATCTTCTATTATGATTTTATTCAGTATATTATCATATCATACAAATAATAGCATTGCACGGTTTACAAATATAAACATTTAGAAATACAAATAAATATACACATCATAACATGTCAATGATAACCCTTAAAAACTATAAAGAAACATTAAAGGGGTCATTATAATTTATAAAAAAAAGTAGTTATACACGCATACAAACACCAAACATTAAAACAAGAAAATATAAAATCTCGACATTCATGCGATTCAAGGGTGAGTTTTAGCATCTTTTTTTTTTAAAGTGGATTTCGGTTAAATGGATTTAACATTGTCAGGAAGCCTGTTCCAATCATTGAAGGTATTGGTTTATGTTCAAGACCAAGGTAAACCACAGATTATTTAGACTTAATAACTCCACCATCACGGAGAACAATAGCAAAAGCTGTCTAATTGTGTAGCTGACACTTCGATCCAAAAAGAATCGGCTCACTTTTGCCCATAGGCCTATAATGGCAACTTGTTTTCAATAAACCACTCATTTCATTTACGCGATCGAAGAATATAACCGACATTAATAGAGGACTATCATTAGCATAATATGGTAAATTTAGCAGTTGATAGAGTTAGGCATTTCATTAACATAGTATAAAAACAAAATGGGCCCCAAACTACTACCTTGAGGAACCCCGCATGTTATGACAATTAGAGGATCATATTCAACACCACTTATATTTACAATCTGCTTTCTGGCAAAAGGATACGAGTGGAATTAGTCGGAGATTGAACTCTCATGGATGACAGTTTATTGCACAAAATCTGGTGATCTGTCGAAAGCCATTTGGATCCATAGAAAAAATACCCTGTTCTTCGAATTTTTTCAATGTTATTTTTTGGAGACATTTTGGGGAAATATTAGAATTGTTTAAATTTTGTTGTTGACATTCTGTTGTTGATTTTTGTGAAAGGTTTTGATTTTTTTTGAAAATATCGAAAATTGTTGAAAATTGACCCAAAATGCACGAAATCTTGGTACCCCCCCCCAAACCCCCCTCCCCCCACGCCCGACCGACAGACCCTACATGAGAGGTCCGTTTTCTCGAAGAAAGTTTTTTTTATCGTCGCCTTAACGATATTATACGCTCGTACTCATATATGTGATTACATAGTTGTCCCAACCCCCATCGGTTGTCTGCCGTTGACTTCCCATTTAAGGCCATCTTTTCTCTGTGTCTATATCCCATACTTGGTTCCCTAAATCTATACACGTGTATCCTCCTTGTCACTTAAACCTTTACTCGTTGACTTTGTTCCTTCACTCTTTGCCGACGTGGATCTTGTTCCACTGCTATCCGCCATTAAAGCAGACATCTTCTTCTTCCACATAGCACGCACGCGACTCGTACATGCAAAAGCAAAAAAGATGAACACTCCTTGAAGAGAATTCAAGATGATGTAGATGTAGCTTACTACAACATTGCTCGGGAGGAGGATAAATAGGTATGCAAATATCCAAGTGATTCCGATAACGGAACTTAACTGTTGAATAAAGAGAAAAACAAATTATAATGATTAGACATTGGCTGATTCAAATTAATAACTTAAAGTATTTTTCTAACATCAAAGGACTTTAAAAACCAAAAGAATTTATGTGAATGAGGTTGAAATGATAGTCAGACCAGAACAATCCCTTTTTCCCAACTGACTTAAAAAATGCGAGTTTCAATACCTCTTTCTCGCAAAAAGCATACGTACATCATGTTTAAATGTTGTAACGATGTTAACGTTCATCAGCAACTAAACGTAACAAACTGAATCAAACATGCTCTAGAAAGGCACGCCATGTTTCTCGACATTTCCCTTTAAAATACACGATAAATCAACTATCTGCCTTTTCATGGTTATGGTCACATCTTTCAGATGCTTATTAATTGCAAAGTAAAAAGAACTCTAACAGAGCGCTGTTTAAAAAATAGGCATATACTGATATTTAAAACCCTTCTTTAAATATTACTTCTAATGATCTCAACTTATCTAGCTGGTACCAACAAGATAAATATTTGCACTTGGTATATGGGAAAAACACAGTATTCTTACCCGTAAATATATAGCCACCTCAAAGGAGATTTCCTCTGCAGTCCCTCCACTTCTAGCCATTCTGCTCGCACTGCGTTGAAGCCGTAAGTGAATAGCCATAAATAAGAAGCAACTGATACTCAGAAGTAACATGACTGAAATTGGCACCACGAAAGCGAGTAGAACTGCTCGAGCTCCTCGTAGAAAGCAGGTGTTTGCGTTGACATCGCCATATTGGAAAGTCATTGTTGTACACTGGCAGATATATAATCCAATGCAAACACCAACTACTACTGCTGGAAGGCTCCAACCGAACAGTATATACTTCCGGAAGGAACTACCCCCTGTGCGTCTCGATGAGGCGCCTCTACGGGAAAACGTCTTTGCAATATTGAAGGCAAATAACATCATCCAGGTAAATGCTGCTAACCAAAAATAATGAGCCAAAACGGCTACTGCAGCACATGCGACCCTGTTGAATAAGAACACACCAGAAAGCGAAAGACACAGGTATGCCAGACAAAGAGAAAATACTAGACTCATTACAGCTTTGCCAGCGAGATTTCTCAAAGAAGGAAAGATGAGATAAGTGATGAAAGTAGCGACAAGAGCAACTACGGACAGCCACTGACAAACCGCTGCAATAATGTCTAAAGTACTTCGCGTTGAAGTAGGATTTGTTGGCGTCTCTGTGTATGAACAGATGATTATTTTATCATCTGATAATAGAAGGTATTCGTCCCTTGAAATGGTTGTATTATACCTCAACAGGTGTAAAGAATCATCAGGCATCCATTCAAATTCGGTTTGGTTTAGGGTGATCGTTGTGCTGCAATTCAATTTCGTATGTATAAGACAAGTCATAGGAGAAAGTATTTCTTTGTAAATAGTAGTTGCTTCGTCAAAATTATACCGTGCAAATGACAGAAGAACCTTGGACATGAGATCCATAGTAAACGGTTTTTCACTGGAGTTGGCTTTAAATGATTCACACTGCGATGGTAGTGCAAATTGATCAGAGTAACTGATATAAGCTGATATATTTGTTACGTTACATATAGCTTTCCCGACTGTTCCATTGTCGTTGTCGATGTTGTTAGTTATGAAGACCGATTCTACTGCTTCTGTTAAGTTCATTAGTGGCAGGTCATTTTGAAAGAGAAATGCAACAGACACCGTAGATGTGTCTGTCGTTACGCAGCCAATATCCATAGCTTTACACGTTGTGGTTTCTTGTTTTCTCTCCCTGGTTATTATATCCGTTGCTCCGACATCAACCACAGAGCTGAATCCAAGAGTATCCAGAATACAGTTGAATGATCTCAGAGCTTCCGGGGATCCAATTACTTCCGTGTCAGAGATGACGGGGTCAGGTGGATTCAATGGTTCACACGTTGAATCAACCAGAATGAAATCTGGCGGGCAAGACAGGCTTCTACATGTCTTCAAAAAAGGATCATAAACGGCACCCTGCTCGCATGTTACAGAAACGTCGTTTCCAAACTCATTGCCCTCCAATTTCGTAAAGTCAAATAACACCTCTACTGTCAAGAAATGGTCCAATCTCGGACATACCGCCGGTGAACATCTTTCCTCTGGAAACCCAAAAGGACAAGTGACTTTGCATAAAACACAATATTCCGTTGAAAGTTCATCATCGGTTGCGCCATTGCAAATTGCACAATGTGGATTTCTGTACGGTTTTGGGTGTCCATCTAAGAAAAGGGGAGCAGAATATGACTGACATGACAATTCAAGTTTTGAATCCCTTGTATCTTCGGGACAGCTGTCAATGAAGCCATAGGGACAACTCCGAGGTCTAGCACCGTCAATATCAGGCCACCTTACTGTGTAACCTTCGCTTGGACCACCGAAAAAAGGACTCAACATTTCGGTAACCTCCCAAAACGTCACGTCGTCGAGGGATTTCCCGTGACAGAATGCACAGAAGATATTCTTATATGTTATTTGATTAGCGTCAACTACTGGGAGCAAACCTACAACATCCGTAAGATTACGCTCCACCTCACAGTTTAAGCGGGTATTTAGTTCAGTCCAAGATGTCGGGCATTTGTTCACTAAAGCATACGCATAATTGTTTCTCTCGCTCCCCGGTACACCAATGCAATCATAAAATGATATATCCAGGTTGTTTATTTCCAAATCAGATGGGTCTTCCAAGTTGCAATGTGAATTGGCATCAAAATCTGCACAGCAATCACCCAGAGCCACACAGGCACAGTCGCATTTACAGCACTGCATAGGATTGTTAAAAGGGTTTGGAGCCAATGGGTGCGCGCAATGATGACATCCACATAGAGACACTGTGACGTCATTTTGTTCATACACTGTAAATTTAATAAAGAAAAAAGACCAGCGTTGGCATCGATGTCATAATTCAATAGGTGTTTGTAAATAATTGTCAACCATAGTTATAAACTTAACGTTCATTTGGAATGAACGCGATTTAGTCTTACACTATGCGCCAGACAAAATTATACGACCAAGCACCTGCAAATGTGCAAGTTTTATCGGCTGCTGCGACGTGGCTCCGGCTATGTATAGGAATCAATGTGTTAGACGGAGAATTGCTTCTACCACAGAGGACCTGTCTTAGATCCCCAGGTATACTCTGGCGTGCTATCATTTCCAAATAGTTGGGGGGCTAAGGAATTATTTGGTTCACAATCTTCTAAAGGCACCAAATTGGACCCATATGTTGCTCATACCATACTTGATTTTTGATGGATGCCAAAATTGGAGCCTTCTGGGACGGCCATATTGGCCAATTCCAATATGGCCGCAATACTGGGGAATCAAGCATACTAAATTGTTTGTCTGAGGACAAGGATTCTAAAAATATATAGTTTGCTCCACTTCCGATGTGTGGTTACTGAGATATTGAGCAAAACGTGAAAAGATAGTTGACCTTTGCTTTTGGGGGTCAACATTTGAACATGCTCCGATTTTGACAAACGATGTCTCAAATTGTTCGTCAGATCACAAGGGTTCAAGATGGTAGTTGTTACCACCTGGAGTCGTTTTTGTGCCTTGTACAGGGTCAAAAGGTCACAATACGCCTATATACGCCCAAAAGCAAAGATCAACGACCTGTTCACGTTTTGCTCAATATCTAACTTACCACACATCGGAAGTGGGGCAAACTATACATTTTTAGAATCCTTGTGCTCAGACAAACAATTTGGTATGGTTGTCAGCTTAATTGAAGCAATTTGAATTTTTGATCTCCAAGTATGGCGACCATATTTGAATTGGCCAATATGGCCGTCCCAGAAGGCTCCAATTTTGGCATCCATCAAACTTGGTGCTTTTAGAAGAATGTGAACCAAACCTCCCCAGGATGCCCTAACAGCCCCAACTAAGATTGCTTAATCGCTTGTCGCAACTGATATAGAGTGCGCTATGTATTGAGGCAAAATCTAAACAATGCACAGATTGTGAGATTCAATCGCCTGGTACCCATGATTAACCTACTAAAAATTGTTCTTACATTCTCCGCATTCCACACCAGGAGGATTTATGTCATAGCATTCCGAATCTATATTCGTTAAGGTGCATTCTCCTAATACATCCTCGTTTCCACTACACAGTACATTATTGACGGCTACGTCTCCAATATCTGTAGTGAGTGTCCCTTGTGGATCGGTACCATATGCCCATGAAAGTCCGAGTTGCTTACAGACTACTTGAGCCTCACGTAAATCCCAATTCCTATTGTCACATACTGTTGTCCAATTGGATTGTGGACATCGTGTTTGAACATAACCATCTCCGAGGTAAAGGCCATCTACAAGTCGAACTTCGTAGTCAGCAGGGTCTGACAAGTGTAAAAAGAAATAAAGTTGAGTTAAACTTAATATCATTATACTTACTTTAATTTGACTCATTTCCGAAGAAAATCCGAATGTAGACAGCAATGAGATGATATACAATATCGCACTTTCCTTTCATATTATGCCTTTAGATTTAGTATGTAAACATATCAGTGACTGATATGTTCTTATTTGTGTATTGATCAGCCATCCTGTTTTTTTTGTAAAGATTCATCCAAAACATATCATTTTCTTCCTGAGTTGCTCTGAATAGAAACCACCAACATACGAGGGGCGGTCAATAAATAATGAAAGTGATCATGGTATGGGATGCATGAGTGATTCTATTGAGGGGATAATGTGATCCATACAAAGTATGAACCTTTGTCTTTCAAACAATACAGTTTTGGATTTTTAAGTGTGAACTATGACGTCATAGCATTGTCTCAAAGTAAGTACACTTGGGACACTGCTAAATCAGTTATTTGGCGGGAAATTTGAATTGTTTGTATGAAACAAGTGGCTACTAGATATGTATTGTGTAAGTAATCGTCACATAATTTCAATGGTTTGAGGACATTTTATGAACAGCTCCTTTTGAAATCCTCACTATTATAGCTTTACATCCCACAACAATTTATTAAATTATAATCTCTCCATTGTTCTTTATCCTTTGTTGTTTTCTAAGGTATATTATTGCGGATTTTGCTAAATAAAAGCGTATTTGAGATGGTCCCTTCTTGTTCGTATTAAGGCATTCAGATCTAAAAAAGAGTGTCAAACAGATAAGGGGCGATATCCATTCTCTCAAGTGGTTTTATACTGTTTTTATACCGATTTTACACCGGTTTTAAAACGGTATTTTTTTCTATTGTTAAAAGCATCGGGAAAAAGATCACCCCGCTTCACCCGCCTCTCTACTTATCTGGCGTTAACAATAGAACTATTGTAGTACTGTCGATGGCTCAATTAGTGAAGCAGACAGATGAAAGCGCGACGAAGGTTGTGTTATTAAGCTGACCAGTGTTCACCCGACCCCCGTTGTGACGTAAAGAGCGACCCATTTGCCAGATTGTACACCTATTGGGTTTCTAGTACAAGTGCCAGGTTTTATCATGGCAGAGGAGGATGCTAATCGCGACACTACTCAAACCCCGACTCAAACGAGATATGTTTGTAGCCGCCTATTCATTGCTAGGCTTATCGTAATCCACTCGTTAACGTCATAAGAATAATCCTCCTTGAAGTGGCCTTTAAAGACTATTGTTCAGCCGTGGATGATTTTTTAGTAAGCAGTACATGCATGGATAATGTTATCATTGAATACTAAACAATATGGGAGCCATTAAACATACAACGTGTTATTGTTTTCTGGTTTAGGCATAATGTGTGTAATCAAGTAGCATTATGAATATTACTCCCCTAAATAGTGTCATTTTTCTGCGTTTTTAGACTGTTTAAGAATGTTGCATACACTCTGAACGTGACCTAATAAATAATAAATATGAAGAAATTAAGTAATTAATGTAAATAAATAATATATAAATTAATAATTATATCAATAAAATAAACTGTATTTAGGCCTATTTATAATTAATTGATTGATAAATAATTAAATAAACATCAACAATTAAGAAAGTAAATACAAAATAAATAAATAACGTTAAAATTATGTCAATATAAATGAAAACCCCGAACGGACGTATAATGAGAGAACAATAATAAATATTATATTTCGGCATACTTAAAACCCTAACCGACCTCTACCCAGACTCGACCGCTCTACGTATAGAGCACAAGGAATATAAACCGCCACAAAGATTCGAACGTACGGCCTGCTGATTGAGAGTCCTAATCTTTAACTGAACTATTTCGATTTTCCTGAAATCCTCAGCGCTTTATACCCAAATATAGTTCTCATTCAACTATTCCCTAAATACACACGGATTTTTCAACACGGTGTTGTTGTCTGTAAAATGAGTCTATGATTTATTAGATTTAACGAATAACATATCCCGTACTTTGTGAAACGATTCTTAAGTTATTTTCGTTCGGCCTATACATAATTTTGAACAACATTAAAAGCTATTCGCGGTCTAATAAATGTACAATTTCACAAAACCCCTAGTATACCCCCCCCCTCCCAACTCAAATGTTGCATTCATGACTCAACGATTTTTTACGAAACTTATGTAAATCCCTATCGATTGCACAGTCAGACATCAGGGAATTACCTCAATAGAATCCACTTCACTCATGCGTGTCCGTAACAAAAGGTTCTTGTTCCCGTAGTATTCGTTGTTCAGATCAATTTGATGCAAGTCTTACTGTTCAAAGAATGACCTATACATTTGGCGGGTTATTTAAACGAGTATCCGTCAACATGCGTGTTGATCTGTAGTATTAGTCTTTTCAAATTTGGGAACAGACTTTAGTTCCCACAAATATGACCGACTCATGGATGGCTTCTATTGCTAGTATTCACATCACATTATCTAAATCAATATTCAATACATGTAGCATTGAATATAATTTAGATTACCAAAAGGATTGGGTTTTTCTGTCACGAGCAGGACAAGGAAAACATTCAATTGTACCTGTCCAATTACTGTATCCGATTTCGTATCGAATAATGTTAAAATCCATGTTCTGTTTCTTATAATTTTATTGCTACTACGTATGTAGCTCCTTATAATAAAACAACAAACAAAAACCACACACACAAAAAGCCCCCAACAAACAAAAACAAAAACAACAAAAACAAAAACAACAAAAAACAAATTCAACCCTCCCCCCCAAAAAAAAAGTAAGAAAAAACAGAAGAAATAAATATAAAGGGATAACATAAGTAAATATAATCATAAATATGGGTAAAAACCGTGGGACGTACAAAATAAAGGTACTACTGAGATCGAACTTACGATTCAATGGTATCTATATCATTATGAGTGTTCATTGTAAATCCGCTGCCCTACCAACTGAGCTAACCGGTACACAGCAATTTCTTGTCATGCGCATTCAAATATATGGATAGGTTCACATGATTTTTTAAAAAAAATGATAAAACAATAATAGGTCTTATGAATAACAAAGCCCCTCCCCCAAGAAAAATAAATAAAAATATTAAAAAATAACAAAACGAAAACGTTAACAAAACAGAGAAATTGGATACACAGAGAGAAAAATAAGAAGAAAAGGGAAAAACAGACAGAGAAGAAATAATGATTGGTTGAGGAATTGAACCCGGGATTCCTGCGTGTGAGCGCTAGAGCGTGGCCACTATGCTACACTAGACTATTACAATTTTGGCAAAGTCGTTGATAAATATATATTTAGTATGGAGTTATTCAAGCATCACATTTCTTATGCGTTGCTCCCAAACTTTGTTTTCAAAATTAAAATAATGAAGCGATTAACATTTAAAAAAATGGGAATTGTTCTTTAGGATTTCAGCTTCTTGCCGGTGCTGTGCCGATTCTGTAATCGCTTCAGTATTGCGTTCACTAGGGCTATGAGAATTGAGCGTCAAATGTCGCAAGTTGTATGGTGGTTTCATGTTCCAAAGGGTTACAGGCCAAATGCAATGCGATGTGACAGTTGACAACCAGCAAAGACCATTATATTCTATTGATAGGGAACATTGTATCGAAAATTGAAGAAAGGACAAAAGTCGGAAATAATATCCCCTCTAAACTAATGACTTGGATTGTATATTGTATAATACTTTCAAACACGATGGTCAATATATTACGCCCCGTCATCACCCATCCATTATAAAAATATTTTACGTGACCTATCGCCAAAATGTTTTCAGCATTGATTTCAATGGAATGAAGGGGGAAATGGGCTACTTTCATAAGACCATAGTAATACTGCGCCGAACAAAAGGACTGGGATAATTATATAGATTATTTCTAGAGCTGTACATGATGAATAGAGTGAGATTAAACAACATGCCACACTCGTGATGGAGCGGTAGCTTAATTGATATGTCTAGACGACCTGATACATAGATCGGCGGTGAACGTAAACATTTTACGATGGATTTAAAAAGCTTTAGTATTTCTTAAAGAATATAACACAACCTTCCTCGCGCTTTCATCTGTCTGCTTCACTGATTGAGCCATCGACAGTACTACAATAGTTCTATTGTTAACGCCAGATAAGTAGAGAGGCGGGTGAAGCGGGGTGATCTTTTTCCGATGCTTTTAACAATAGAAAAAATACCGTTTTAAAACCGGTGTAAAATCGGTATAAAACCACTTGAGAGAATGGATATCGCCCCTAAGTGTGTGTTCTAACTATGTGCCAAGTGTTATCTGTGTTTATGCTTGCATTGCCGAGATATACGCAAATGTATCAATCAACCCATATTCAACATATTACATATCCAGCCAAATAATTGACAGATTTCAGTCAGTGTCTGAAACCTATTGTGTTTATGTTAATGTCGTTACATAACCAAAGGTATCTAACAATCCAAAAGTGTATTGTTTGAAAGACAAAGGTTCATACTTTGTATTGATCACATTATCCCCTCAATAGAATCACTCATGCATCCCATACCATGATCACTTTCATTATTTATTGACTGCCCCTCGTATATATCATTGTTGTTTTTTCATGTGTGTAGAATGTAATAATAGCAACTCAAACATGTCCAAATCATATTAGATTATATTTAGTTGTTTGCATTCAATCTTTCTTTTCTTACCAGCCAAACATTGAATCCATATATCGTCATCGTGGCTACACGTTATTGGTGCATCGTCAAATTCCACGAGAGGGCATCCGGACAAGTCTTTCCCGTCAACAGGACACACCGCACGCATGGTCAAGCTTTGTCCTAAACCATCCTCGGGTAAATCTGAAATCGGGGTGATTGTTTTGGAACAAGGTATCGAATACAGCCAGCCAAGATCCGGACATAGCAAACTAACAATCTGGATGGGAAAATTTGCTGAACACACACTGTGCCACACGCCTGACTCTGATATGCGAATTTCAAGACGTCCTTCGTTTGGAGACTGTCCTCCTGTCAAGCGCATCTCAGTCGCGGTATAGCTTTCTGTAAAAATATATAATACAAAGACATGATGTTAGGCCTCAATATATATCTTGGGATTTTCTGCACATTTTGCTTGTTATGTTACAGTTCTTAACCTTTTCAGCTCCTCAGCAAAAAGAAATATCGGACGAAATGATTACCGAAAATATACTTAATATCTCTGAATTCCAGACATCTCAGCCTTTCGACCATTTTATTTCAATGTTTAGGTGGGGGTGTAGGGACAAAATCCGACACTAAGAGAAAACGGGGTACACATCCATTAACCAACTGAGAACAGGTGACACACACCACAGCAGTGAGCACTAAAAGGCAATGGGTGACACCGATCAAAGCCATGAACACTCAGAGACAACGGATGACACCCATCACAGCCAAAGGATCACACTCAAAGATATCGGATGACACCAATAACAGCCATGAATAATCAGAGGCAACGGGTGACACCCATCACAGTCATAAACACTCAAAAGAAAACGTGTGACACAAATCATAGCTATGGACACTCAGAAACAACACAACGGGTGTTACCAATCCTGAGAGAAAACGGGTGAAACACACCATACCCATGAAAACCCACGAGATACATCTCGGGTGACACCCATCATAGCCATGACTACTCGGAGACAAATCCAGGGTGACACCCATCATAGCCATGAACACTTAGAGACTAATCCCGGCTGACCCATCATAGCCATGAACACTCAGAGACACATCCCGGGTGACACCCATCATACCCATGAACACTCAGAGACATATCCCAGGTGACACCTATCAAAGCCATGAACACTCAGAGACATATTCCGGGTGACACCCATCGTAGTCATGAACACCCAGAGACATATCCCGGGTCACACCCATCATTGCTATGGACACTTAGAAATTAATCCCGGGGTGACACTCATAGACACATCCCGGGTGACAACCATCATAGTCATGAACACTCAGAGACAAATCCAACGTGACACCCATCATAGTCATGAACACTCAGAGACACATCCAACGTGAAACCGATCATAGTCAAGAACACTCAGACTTAAGTCTCAGGTGACAACCATAATATTTATGATCACTCTGAGACAAATTCTGGGAGTAGTATCATAGTTATGGACATTCTGAGACTAATTTTTTTAGATGACACCCTTTACAGCCATGAACCAACATCTCTTCTATGTTGACTCCCGGAATAGTCATTAACACTCAGTAACAATTCCAGGGTGACACCCATCATAGCCATGAACACTCACAGACACATCCCGTGTGACACCTATCAATCATAGTCTTGAACTCTCAGAGACAACTCCGGGTGACAACCATCATATCCCTAAACACTCAGAGACACATTCCGGGTGACACCCATCATTGTCATGAACATTCAGAGACAAATCCCGGGTGATACTCATCATAGTAATGAACACTCAGAGAAACATCCCGGGTGACACCCATCATAGTCTTGAACACTCGGAGACACATTCCGCTGACATCCATCATAGCGAACACTCAGAGACAAATCCCACGTGACACTCATCATAGCCCTGAATATCAAAGACACATCCAACGTGACATCCATCATAGTCATGAACACCATCAGAGACACATCCCGGGTGATCCCATCATAGTCTTGAACTCTCAGTTGGTTGGTTGGTACGTTTTTCTGTCATGACTGACAGGTCGTGACTTTGGTGATGACACGCCACTTTCATCGGTCAGCAGCCAATCGATAAATTACTGAAGTAGGATGTCCAACCAGACTTTTTATTCTGTCAAACCATCTTGCCTTGGCCGGCCTGGTCCGCGTGCAACCTCAATCTTGCTCTGAATGATCACCTTCTCTAGACGGTTTCCTTGACGCCTGGCAATATGACCGAAATAAGAGAGAGTTTGGGAATTGATCCGCCCAAGTAGCCTTGTCTTCACATCACACCAACCTCCTGAAGCACACTTGCGTTGGTTCTCTTCACGACCCAGGTGATCCTTAGCATCCGGCGCCAACACCACATTTCAAATGCATTGATTTTGTTGCAGCTTGCAGTTGTCGGAAAACGAGTTCTTTGAACAGACGTACCATGGTTGATATATTGATGCCTCTGTCAGCCCATATTTTTGAGAGCTGTGTCATTGCAGATCTAGCCATAGCCAAACGACGCCTGATTTCTGTATGACATCCTCCTTCTTGTGTGATGAGAGATCCGAGGAAATTAAACTATTGGATCTGATCCACATTTTGACCGTCAACTAGAAGAGGGGTAATGTTTCCATCATCACCGATGACCATGAACTTTTTTTGGGGCAACATTGAGACGTAGGCCCAAGCTCTCACTTTCATTTATGACCTTCTTCAGTAAGATGCCTAACTCTTCCTGGCTTGTGGCTAATAGTGCGGTGTCATCTGCATAACGTAAGAGACAAATCCGGGAAGACACCCATCATTGCCATGAACACTCAGAAACAAAACCAGAGTGACAACCATCATACACGTAGTCATGAACACACAGAGACAAATCTCGGGTGACAACCATCATACGAGGGGGTATCAAAAAGTTCTTGAAATCACCCAGAAGTGAAGGAGCTATATCGATTAAATTTGTCAGTGTAATCACTGGTCCTTAAAAACATTATGGTGCAAAAATGGTCTCATAAGTATGTTTAGTTTCTTTACAGGTGGCGCTAGATGCCAAGGCCATGTAAATCAATGATGTCTTCCAATGGTGCTATGTGCATGGTAAATTATAATGGTCCAATAACTGATTCTTGTGGGACGCCTTCCAAAGGAATTTTAGGCTTAGAATTTGTTTTTAATTTTGTCATTTGTCACTCGTAGGTCTCAATTTATCTCTGTAAATAACAACCTTTATAAGCCTCATACTCCTCTGGAAGGCGTCCCACAAGGATCAGTTATTGGACCATTATAATTTACCATGCACATAGCACCATTGGAAGACATAATTGATTTACATATCCTAGCCATGAACCCACAGAGAGAAACGAGAGAACCCGGGTGACACCTAACCTTTTTAATTGGCCATGAACCCACAGAGAGAAACCCGTGTGACACCTAACGTAGCATTACATTCAGAGAGGAAATCC
This sequence comes from Ophiura sarsii, assembly GCA_035610835.1. Classification (NCBI taxonomy): domain Eukaryota; kingdom Metazoa; phylum Echinodermata; class Ophiuroidea; order Amphilepidida; family Ophiuridae; genus Ophiura; species Ophiura sarsii. The sequence goes on from CM069443.1 coordinate 27,182,673, forward strand.
CGGTTGACAACCATGATAGTCACAGTCCTCAAAATAAGTAACTGACCAGGTAATAAATATACTCTGAACTCCTAGACTATTAGGTCGTACGTAAAAATGTTAAATTATAAAGTCATAAAATTCTTCACTTTATTGTTCACGAAGATCGGTTAGTAATTAAGTATCGCTACATGTACATTGAAAAGGATCTAACAAAGTGCAGTTTACATTTTCACACTTAAGGGAAGTGTCAACCCTATTATTTTGATGATCAACTTTTGCTTCTAAGTTTGAGAATATTGAATAAAAGTACATAAAAGTATACATTTTTAGAAAGGAAATTTGATAAGGAATCCGATGGTGATATCAATGTGATACCAAATAAACTAAATTTTGAGAAATGAACCAAATTTTTCAGACAGCATAACTATAAAATAAAAAATGGTAATTTGTTCTAAAACCGGTATACATTTTTTGGCACTTTTTGGTCAATATTTTCAAAACTAAAAAATTTTAAGCCCCCAAAAAAGTGCTTCCTAGATAATTCACTTTAGATGATTTTGGTGAAATTTTGAAATTTTTAAAACTGGTTTTGTTAGGTTGTCCGTAAATTTTTGGCGCCAAAAAAGTGATTTTTGGGCAAAAATGTAGAACTCACTATTTTTGGCGAAATTTAATACCAAAAATGGATTCTCCGACTCATTTCATTTGAAAAATTGTATACTTTTATGTACATTATTAGTTTTTATTATTATTATTTTTATTACATTATTAGTTTAAAAGTTACAGTGCTTGATAAATTTCATATATTTAAATAATAATAATAATAATAAAACCATGCTTATTGAGCGCACAACACAATTAAGTCCCTATGCGCTATAACAAATAAAACAGAACGCAAATATACAAAAACTATAGAAGTAACAAAATACAATACATAAAGGAAATCAAGCATTAACATTAAATAGGTAAGTTTTTAGCGATGATTTGAACTGTTCAAGAGTTTTGGCTGATTTAACATGATATGGTAATTGATTCCAAAGTTCAGCAGAAGCATCTTGAAAAGAACGGCGTCCATATGATGTAGAAGGTGAAGAAACATGAGCAAGAAGATATTGTGAGCGAGAACGGAGATTGCGTGTGGGCTTGTAATGTTGTATGAGATCTTGGGGTTGCACACCACCAAATACATCTCCCATAGGGTTACACGTGAAATGCACAATTTTAAAATGGATATTTCTCGACGTTATAAGAAACTGGTAACTTGAAATTTGGTTTCAACTTAAAGATGAAAGCCATGACTACTAACTCAACAACTCATATATGGGGGGTAACCGGCATAATTTTGAGCTAGAGCCTTTTCAAAAAGTACGAGTTGAGTTTTCCTGGTCACACGCAATTGTTGATTAAGATTATTGCGTCAGATACCGGAAATGACCTGAACACAAATGTCTCTGTTAAAATATTAAAAAATCATCATTGCATCAATTTTGTTGGACCTGAAGAACACTGATGTGTCTGTCAAAATTCACACTATATTAATTTCGCCATAACATGTAGTAATACCCTAATTTTAAACTGTAATTTACAATAGGTCTCCCGTTTCGGCATAGAAACGGGCCCGGTTTTGGACTTTTGCCTCAAAGGGGGTAGGGCCAGACGTTATTTAGTGGTGTGAAACCTATAGGGGACACTTTTTCATTATTGCCTCATTTTCTTAATCTTTTGCACTTTACATAATGCGTAGTTATGATTTTTGATCAAATATACGACTTCAAAGTGGTAAAAAACAGTGAAAGACATTGTGCGCCATATTGGCTATGTCAGTAGAAAAGTAGATTTGGTTACCATGATCCTCGTCAAAAAGGCATACGGAACTATGCTAATCAGTGGCGGATCCAGGAAAATTTTAGGGGGGGGCCCAAAAAAATGAAATGTTGCCGGTACCATCCAAGCGGTGCGCAGCACCGCCCTCCGAGCTATGCTCGGACAGGGGGGTGTCTGATGGGGGATGTGCCCCCCTCAGAAGTAGAAATTTTTTCAATTTTCGGACTCATTTGGTGCGATCTGGTGTATACTTTTGACCAACATTTTATCAAAAAGCCACCTCTTCATTTCCAATAAATATTTTGTTTTTTTATCAATGCATGAAAGAAGTTGAGCATATTATATACCAATATATTTTTTATTTAAGTATAGATGATTTGAAAGCTCGAACAGGGGGGAGTCTGAGGGGGGATGTGCCCCCCTCAGAAGTAGAAATGTTTTCAATTTTCGAACTCATTTGGTGCGATCTGGTGTATACTTTTGACCAACATTTTATCAAAAAGCCACCTCTTCATTTCCAATAAATATTTTGTTTTTTTATCAATGCATGAAAGAAGTTGAGCATATTATATACCAATATATTTTTTTTATTTAAGTATAGATGATTTGAAAGCTCGAACAGGGGGGAGTCTGAGGGGGGATGTGCCCCCCTCAGAAGTAGAATTTTTTTTCAATTTTCGAACTCTTTTGGTACGATCTGGTGTATACTTTTGACCAACATTTTATCGAAAAGCCACCTCTTCATTTCCAATAAATATTTTGTTTTTTATCAATGCACGGAAGAAGTTGAGCATATTATACTGATATATTTTTGATTTAAGTATAGATGATTTAAAAGCTCGAACAGGGAGAGTCTGAGGGGGGATGTGCCCCCCTCAGAAGTAGATTTTTTTCAATTTTCGAACTCATTTGGTGCGATCTGGTGTATACTTTTGACCAACATTTTATCGAAAAGCCACCTCTTCATTTCCAATAAATATTTTGTTTTTTTATCAATGCAAGAAAGAAATAGAGCATACTGATTTTTTTCTTAATTTAAGTATAGATTGTTTAAAAGCTCGAACAGGGGGAGTCTGAGGGGTGATGTGCCCCCCCCCTCTCTCTCTCTCTCTCTCTCTTACTAGCTTCTTCCTCTCTTTTTTTTTTTTTGGTAGAGGGGGGGGGGGTGGGGGGGGGGGGGGGGGGGGGGCCGGGCCCGTCGTGCCCCCCCTGTATCCGCGCCTGATGCTAATCACTTGTTGTAAAACATTTTGCATGGAAGTATTCAAATTACAAGGACATTCTGTGAGGTTGACCTATTCAGTAGACACAGCTTAATCAATTTACCCCCCCCCCCATGCCCTATCCCCCCATATGCCCTATCCCCCCCCCCCCCCCCCCCCCACCGCTTACGTTCAACTCTTGCTTCAAATATGTCTTTTTAAATACAATTTAGATCATGTTAGACCCCGCGCCGTTCTGAGAGGGGAGTTTACGGAAGTATGCAAAACTTGTATTCAAATCTTTTTTTTCTTCTCACTAGAGCGTAATTCGTTTAAAATTATATTTTTGATATTTAAGAAAAAAAAGTTTTTCTCCAAATTTTGTTCCTATTAGCGAAAATTAGACCCTCATATTTTGTCCATTTCGATAAATAAACATGTTAAACTTTAAATCGTTTAAAGCAATCATTTATGTCTATGGCACGTGTCCGAGAAGCGCCAATGTCGCATGATCTTGCATTAAAAGACAGTGGGGTGGAGAAGATGTGCTTTTATACAGAGCTCTATGGAACAAAATTTACATAATCGTCGATATCTCGAAAAGAAAATCATTAATCAAACATAATCTTTTTTCAAATTAACTTTTTTGGGCAGGGAATATACGGTTTTCTTCTTTAAAAAAAAAAAAAAAAAAAAAAAAGATAAAAAAAACTAGATAATGACTTTAATTAGTCAGATTGTAGCTTATTTAACCAAACGGACGGATCTTACATGATGAAACAGAAGTGTATACTAAGAGAACGAAGTATACGGGCCGTAATAATATGTGTTAGAACCAATTTTATTGCCGGCAAGTCAGTTTAGACAGCAATGCAGGGGTGAAGGTCAAAGCGCCTTGACCCTCTGTATAGGTTGCACACCACCAAATACATCTCCCATAGGGTTACACGTGAAATGCACAATTTTAAAATGGATATTTCTCGACGTTATAAGAAACTGGTAACTTGACATTTGGTTTCAACTTAAAGATGAAAGCCATGACTACTAACTCAACAACTCATATATGGGGGAGGGGGCGGGTAACCGGCATAATTTTGAGCTAGAGCCTTTTCAAAAAGTACGAGTTGAGTTTTCCTGGTCACACGCAATAAGCATGATAAGATTATTGCGTCAGATACCGGAAATGACCTGAACACAGTGTCTCTGTTAAAATATTTAAAAAACATCATTGCATCAATTTTTTTGGACCTGAAGAACGATGATGTGTCTGTCAAAATTCACACTATATTAATTTCGCCATAACATGTAGTAAATACCCTAATTTTAAACTGTAATTTACAATAGGTCTCCCGTTTCGGCATAGAAACGGGCCGGTTTTGGACTTTTGCCTCAAAGGGGGTAGGGCCAGACGTTATTTAGTGGTGTGAAACCTTGGAGGTACATCGGTGCTAGACCACGAGAACATTTAAAAGTTAATAGAAGAATCTTGAACATAATGCGTGATTTGCGTAACCAGCGGGGGGGGGGGGGGGGGGGGGGGGGGGGGGGGGGGGGCAGGGGGGGGGGCGGCGGGAGCCCCCCCCACTTGGAACCCTTGCCCCCCAAATGAAATCAAGTACGGCTGTAAATGAAATTTACAAACAAAGTACACACCAAATCCCCCCAATAATGACATCGTGTCGGTTGAGATTGGCACTGTCGGTTCATTTGACGAAAGGAATCATGGAATTATATGGTCAAAAGTACACATATGAAAAAATTTCGCGCGCTACGCGCGCATATGTCTTCCCAAATGAAATATTCTTTGGTACAAGCTTGTTTAGAGCCAAAATGTAGCTCAATCGTCCAAAAAATAGCTGTAAAGTCGAAAATGTTCGCGCGCTACAAGCGCATCTCTTGAATCACTAAAACTTAGGAGCCCCCCCATTTCAAATCACTGCCCCTTCTTGCCCCCCCAAATGAAAAAGTCTAGTTACGCCACTGATTGGTAACCAGTGTAAGTCACGAAGGACAGGAGAAATGTGACAGCGGATCTTGGAGAGAGTAACAAGTCGAGCAGCTGAATTTTGTATGCGTTGAAGTTTTGAGATCTGCGTTTCAGGGAGAGCAAATAGCAGACTGTTACAATTATCAAGTCGACATGTCACAAACGCGTGGATTAGTCTTTCAGTGGTTGGCTGGTCAAGATATCGACGAATTTGACCGATCTTGTAAAGAGCATGAGAGGCTGCACGACAAATATTATTGATATGGACATCCATCATGAGATCATTTTGAAGAATAATGCCAAGATTGCGGGCATTAGAAGCTGGTTCAATTAGAGAATCATTGATGTTTATTGATGAAATAACAGAATTGTTTCTAAAGCGAGATGTAATATGCAGAACTTCAGTTTTGTCGTCATTCAGTTTAAGGTCATTAGCTGTGGACCAGGTTTTGATATCTTTCACACAAGCTTCAAGTTTCGATATTGCACCTACTTTGTCATCATCATTTTTCAAAACAATGTATAATTGAGTGTCATCAGATAGGTCATTTTGGAAATGCCATGAGAATCGATGATATCTTCTAATGGAGATGAATACATTAGGGTTGACACTTCCCTTAAACCGAAACACGGAATTCGTTTTGGTTTTGAGCACTCAACTGAGTCAATATCCATTCAATCTTAACGTGTAATATCCTAAATTAAGGAGAAATATTTCCTCACAACTTGATGACGTCAATTAGCCATTAACTTTTAAAAGTAAATGTAGCTTTCCCTGTATGGTACAAACATGATTTTGCTCTCATTTTATAGATTATTTTATATTCTATAAGATTCTGTTTCAACAAATGTGACAACTATTGTGTAACAATTGTAATCATGAATCGATTGCATTGTCCTTGGCTTTTTCCCTATTCGCTACACAGTGAACTTGCCCTAATTCTTCGGTTTACATGCATGACTAGAACAAACAAAATATTTAACCGATGATAGCAAAGTTATACATTTTTGGAAAGCTCTCAAATAGGGGAATTCAAAAATGCCGTTTAAATCAGTAAAGGGTGCATACCCCCAAAAAGTATACTTGTAAACTCTAATAAATATGAAATTTAAACGTTTGTGCTCATTAACTTCTCGATATAGTATATTTCAACATGTTTACCATTGACAACTATTATGTTCTGATGGGTAATTGCATGAGGAACTTAAAAATGCACAGTAAATTTATGATTGGGATAGGTATAAAAATATTATTGAGCTTAAATCAAAATATGAAGAAACAAAATCGATATTTTTGGAACATTCTTAATCACAACATGTTACCATTAGGTCTTATCTAAATTCCAATAGCATATTTGGATTCCTTGTGAGATTACCGTTCAGAAAATATATACTTTTTATAGGGTAGAACAAATAGTTATTGCGATATGCTAATTCGAATCTCAGATGGTGTAAAATGTAAAAATCTGGACATGCAACGGTAAGGGTGGCGAGTTCAAAACACACGGCCCTATGGTCGACACTAGTACAACAAATCATACTTAGTGTTATTTGTCATCAGTTGGTATTATTCATCATAGGGTATTTTGCATGTTTCACTATCTGTCCCCATCCTAAAAAAACCCCTTAAAAACCCACCAACGTATGGGTTTCTTGTACTAGGTCGGCCCTATGGGAAAAGTATTTCATCATCACCGCGGACAAATCGATAACTCTGAACACTAAATATGAACTAAATAGTAAATGTCGCCATCAGTGCCAATAAGTACCTCCCTAAGAACATTGATGCCTCATACCCAATCTACCTGTCTTCCCTCCATTGATTATGTTCTTGAATGATTGTATGTATTCTGCTTTGTCATGACTTCCCTGTTGAGTGTTTTAAGCTTTAATCCATGTACTTATCTATTACACTCAGTTGAATCACCATCGATCTTATTTTGTAACACTTCTTTGAGTGCATCCATCCATGTCTCTTGATACATGCACCTATTATGTTTTTCATCTTTAGTGAGTCTCTCATTCACCTGATGAGCCTTAGGGCGAAACAGACTGCTGTGAAATAAATATGGAGTAACTTTACTTGTCTTCTTCTTCCCCGTATTATCAGTGGCGTACCCAAGGGGGGGGGGGGGGGGGGGGGGCATAACCCCGTCGGTAAAAACGACCCTCCGTCGGTAGATTTGCGATTTTGACCATGCGATTTTTTCGGCAGGTTATGCTGACAACTTAGTCGGTACATCATGCCTTTCGTCGGTACAACTATGGTCGGGCCCCCAGTTTCCAAAAGCTGGGTACGCCACTGCGTATTATTATACATGTATACGGGGAAGAACAATATGTAAATTATATATAATGTATATTAGCCATTTACACTCAGATATAGTAATAGTAATGGTTAACTACACTTACCTTGACACCAGCACATATGACTCAGTAGTAACGCTATAACAATGCATAGTGAGCCTCCAGATGAATGCATGGTTGCAGATAGGCTATATAAAATGGTACATAAACTTGAAGTTGTAGTAATTTTAGTAAAAAACTGATTTGTCGACGGTACTTAATACCCTTTGTACACTTTTAGTCTATATCTTTTACTAGGAAGTAAATGTTTACACCGGATAACTTTGGTGCCGTTCTTCCACCTAATTAGCTCGGCGTAATAGTTGAAGTTGTACAACAGTTGATATCGAGTTTTAACACGTTTAGCTGAGGCGGAGCTGCGGTCAAGTACGTGTGTGTAATGAATAATAATAACCCCGATACCCCGATTTCCTTCAAAATGGCCGTACAAAAATAAATAAATCTGTAAACATTTTGCCGTTTTTTGACAAATATTTTTGGGTATTCATTTGCACGTGAATTAACGTTTTTACACCAATTTCTAAAAATGACTTTTGCACGGGCGGTAGAATATTGATTTTTTCATCGCTTACAATAAACAAGCGAATTTTAAACTTTTAAAGTGTTTTTTTTAGCAGACTTTATGGGTTATCCTGCTGGCATTCTCGGCATTTTGATGTCTGTGTTCTTGATTTATATGTATATCTTTTGTGTCATGCATTTTTTGTATGTTGTATTTTGTATATTGTCGTTTTGCCTAATAAATAACAAACAAACAAACAAGCTATTGTGTCTTTGTACAAACGATACGTTATTCGTTCGAGCATGGATTTTTTTATACTCGCTCACAGTGCTATCAGTATGATTCATCCTATAAAAGTAGTAGGGATGACCCCGGAATTTTTAAAATAGTTCACGCATTATAATCTTTCACCCTTTTTCAGTCACATATTTGTGTGAATCGGTCTAAAAACGGTTGAGAAGTTATTATATTTATATATAAAAATTCAAGTTTTGATTTTTGAATAGCTTTTTAGAGTTTCGAGTTTCGAGTTTCGACTTAGTTTCGACCAAATATTGAATTCGAGAATCGAGTTACAAGTCTCGAGTAAAAACAAGTATCGAGTTTGAGATTCAAGTATCGAGTTTTGAGTATCGAATGAGCAAGTTACTCGTAGTTCTTACTTGAAATTCTAACTCGAAAGTGAACTCAATGATTAGCAACACAATGCTGTTTAGGCAAAATATTTAAAAAATCCCTGTTTAGCGTCCCCTCCCGCTTCCTTTTTTGGGTTTTCGTCAATTTTCTTTTTCTTCTTCTTTAATTCATTCATAACTTTTTTTGTTCAGGTTTCAGAGTTTGAGATGATTTCAACTTTGCTTCTTTCTTATAAGCTATAAAAGCAAGTTTTGTGGTGACCAAATCCCTCAGAACCATGAAATAAAAACAATTCGAAGAGGCCTCCTCCTTTTTATGATTCGCTAAGATTATCGCAAACAGGGGCGATTTTGCACTAAAAAGTAAAAAAGTAATAAAAAGGGCCGTCCTCCTTCCTTTTTTGAAAATGTGAGGATGCTTAACATTTTTAAAATTTACTTTGCCTTTACTATTACCGTACAATGTCATTGGATTGTCCATACATTCCAGTAATGGTGCAGATCAAATGTTGTTGCGTAGAGGGGATGCCAATATAACTTTTTAAGGATCGTAGTGGGATCGTAGTCCCGTGATGTGGCCCAGTGGCCGAAGATGATCTAAGTACTCACTTGGGAAGACTTAGAATTCAAGACCGACTAATCACAGTAAGTCACTCACTTATTAAGGGCTAAGGCTAGTACCAGAGTATGTATAGTTATTGTAGACCTATGGCGATATACATCTACATGTAGCACTAGTTTCATGTTCACGCCTGATAAGATGTCCAAGCGGGATCGAGTAGCAATTGTAACACACACAGGCCTATATCCACATTTGCAAGAGAAAAAGAGAGAAAGAAGTAACGAAAATAAGGCTGTGTACTTTTGGGTTGAGAGAATTGCGCGTGACACACATTTATTCAGGACGTTGATTGCGCTTCTGTGACGAGAGGAGGAAGTTTAGCCTCGGACAGATATGCAAATGAGGTTACGTAAAGCTTAGTTATAGCCTACTTCAGCTGAAGTGTAATAAGGCAGTGTTCACTTCCCACTGCTAGATATCGGAAGTGTTGGCCTTTTATTTGGAAGTAATATACGCCTCAATTGCAAGGTTAGCCGTTGGTTGCATATCAAGTTGCGTCCGGACGCGTAGGCACTGATCACCTCGAGTTCACAACGCTGTAACGGCCCCATATAGTTTGTACTTGATTCAACTGTCTTCATTTGAGCATTTGCGCAAACCAAGGAAAGCTATAAGGCCAGGCTCAAAGGCCAGAATCGGTAATGATTCTGAATGTGCAGATCGATTTGTTATCCGTAAGGTCCCAACTTTCAAGTTGATGTAAAAAGGTGGTGAGCAATCGGTAATTCAAGGGCATATGTTGCTATGAACTGTTTTTGTATTCAGTAGGCCCTAATTCGGGTGTCCCATAAGCTTCGACCTTTTAAATATTTGTATCTCTCTTAAAATAAAATAATTCGCAGTACCTAACTGAAAACACTGATAGAGTATCACTAGATGACACCCTTGTGGCGTGTGATCAATTTGGTTCATTAGCCTAGCAGATAAACCTGACCCTGATGGAAGGTCTTGAAATTAGGACATGTTTAATCATTCTCCAGTATTTATGGTTTAATATAATACCGTATGTCTACTCAGCGATGTTAGTTTGAGTAATGGTTTAAAATCTCTGCAACTCTGCTGGCAAGAGAAAAAATTATACAATTCTACATGATAAGAAAAATCCCCACCTGTTTTTGAATTGATATAAATGTATTTGATTAATACCTCTATTAAATGACATCAAACCTTGTCAGTCCTAAATCCTCCTGAATATAATTATTCTCTATATAGATGAGGTGACCTATGATGTCATGTATTTACAAATGGGACACCCTCTGTTGTTTCCCTCCAGGCAGAATATACAGTAAAGTTATGAAGACAACATGAAATTTCTTTCTAATGAATTGTAAAACTCATTTAGTTTTATGTTTTTTTGTGAAATGCGATAGCATTCCTAAGCAAGTTTGAAGACAGTTTTGATAACAATTTGCTGTGACACCACAATCTAGTTAGAAAACCTGATCTGGCCTATGTAAACTATAGGAACTCTTGCCCGGTGTGTTTTGTCTCAAACCAATAGAGGGCGTCCTAAATGTCACCTCATCTATAGGGTCATGTGTTTTAAGCTCGCCTCCTTTCGCGTTACACACGGATTTTGACTTTCGCGACATGATTTTAACTTTACACATTTATATTTGCTTATATACCCCCCTGAGGTAGTAAAAGTATACATTCTCTGAAGGGAAATTGCATGAGGAAACCAAATAAGCCATCGAAATTATAGTACGACCACGAACTAAAATGGTATGATCGAAAATGTTCGGGAAAATATCAGAGTTGTTTAACTTTTAATTTGAGATCCATATATTTTTTATACCTACCCCTATCATTTCTTTTTTACATATTTGAATTCCTCATGAAATTACCCACTAGATGATAATATCTCCAATTTTTATTTTATATATTTTTAAAATTTACAGAAATATTTGTTTAAGGATGAACCCTTCCCTGATATAAACTGCATTTCCGAATTCCTCTAGTTACAAGCTTTCCAAAAATGTATACTTTTGCTATCATAGGTTGAAAACTTTTTCTGTTATAGTCATTTTTATAAATCCGGTAAATTGAGGCTGATTATTCATGTTGACTCTGTAGCGAATAGGAAGAAAGCTGATGATCATTGTCTTATCCATAATTAATTAGTTGTTACAAATAGTTGACAAGTCTGCTGACCCACATACTTAAAGACTACTAAATATCCTTTGAAATGGGGCCAAAATGGTGTTTGTAACATTAGGAGATGACTAGTTATTGTAAAAAGAACAAAACATGGGATTATCCCCATTGAGTTTGTACAGGCGGCACCCCTTTCCAGCACCACCCCTGGTCCCAAACACCCAATTCTGATAGTCCAATACAGTAATAACTGTAATTAAAGTGCGTATTATACGAGGGGGTATCAAAAAGTTCTTGACATCACCCAGAAGTGAAGGAGCTATATCGATGAAATTTTGTCTGTGTAATTACTGGTCCTTAAAAACCATTATGGTGCAAAAATGGTCTCATAAGTATGTTTACTTTTTGGGGGGCGAAGCCACCCTTATAGCATCAGATTGCAAAAAATTCACATTTAGGTCTTTCTAGACATAAGTGGGGGCAGCCATGTTTGTAGTCTTTGTAAATTACATATATACCTATGCAGTTTATTTTAACAGTCCTGCAGTCTGTGATGGAGTCAAAGCTATATTTGTTTAGTTGATGCATAGACTGTTGATGATTCATTCAGAGAGATGTTTATAGACTCCCCACAGAGAGACATAATAGCTTATCTTGTTTGACTACTAGTACTAGGAGAAACCTCCATATTGCCTTGGGGTTGTCTAATATTGTGGTTAGTTGTGGATGTTTGAGTTTCGGGTTATATATATAATACCAATTCCTGGGTTGATTTAATGAAATGTCAATAATAACCATGATCGCGGAATGACATTTTTATATAGAAATTCTTGGACCAACGTTTTAGACCAAGTACAATGTCATTATATACCTAGATTGTTCTTCAGACGGTATCCCCCCCCCCCCCCCCCCCTGCACACAAATCAACTTGATTGGTTTCATGTACTATTTTTAGACTGCGGTGTTTTGATTTGTTTTTTGGTTTGAATTATGGAAAATACATACACCATTTCCCTGGTATTTTGGTTTGCAACAGATGCTTCAGAAAATGGTTACAAAACATGCTTCTTTCTTTTGGATCGCCCCCATTCCATTTCAATGGAATTTTTATTATACAGGTGGCGCTAGATGCCAAGGCCATGTAAATCAATGATGTCTCCCAAAGGTGCTGTGTACATGGTAAACGATAATGGTCCAAAAACGGATCCTTGTGGGTAGCCTTTCGAGTATGAGGTTTAGAAATGTTGTCATTTACAGAGATAAATTGAGACATACGAGTGACAAATGACAAAATTTAAAACAAAATCTGAGCCTAATATTCTTCTGGAAGGCGTCCTACAAGAATCAGTTATTGGACCATTATAATTTACCATGTACACATCACCGTTGGAAGACGTCATTGATTTACATGGCCTTGGCATCTAGCGCCACCTGTATATAAAGTAAACATACTTATGAGACCATTTTTGCACCATAATGTTTTTAAGGACCAGCGATTACACTGACAACATTTCATCGATATAGCTCCTTCACTTCTGGATGATGTCAAGAAATTGTTGATACCCCCTCGTATTACAGTTTTACCGTGCCTGTGTTATAACACGGTAACATGTGTTACGGTATATTACAGTTGTTACTGTCCCTGTGTTACAGGGTGTTAGCGCCCTCAACGGAATAAATCGCAATAACACTGACAATGACAGTATACGTACAGATATAAAATACGTACAGTATACGTATTTTATATTTGACACCGTTGAAATGATATTGATACATAAATATATGCCAAAACACTCAGGGGATGGCACAATCATAAACTATAAGTATTGGATATCCAACAATCTTAAACTATAAATATTGGATATCCAACAATCTTAAACAATAAATATCGGATATCCAACATTCTTAAACTATTTTCGTTATTTATTGCGATTTATTCCGTGCAAGTGAGCAATACAGCGTTTCTAGCGGGGTTTCTGGTCTGGCAATAGCCCGTTTGCGTGTTAACACAGGGACAGTAACAACTGTAATATACCGTAACACGTGTTACCGTGTTATAACACAGGCACAGTAAAACTGTAATATAATACGCACTTTAATTACAGTTACTAATGTATTGGACTATCAGAATTGGGTGCCCAAACCATCAAACAGCTGTACCTCCCTTTCTGAATTAGCTATACCATTGCCATTTGGCAGGCAGATAGCTTGTTATTAGGGCTTTAAAATGATACCAAATTTGTTGAGATAGCTTTTGTGGTTTTAAAAATATTTGAGGAAAATGACAGCATAAAGCTAACAAATGTAACAGCATCACCTATTGGGAGGCGAGTTTATAACGCGTGACCATTAGATAAATTCAGGTTCTACTAATCTAATGAAATCACATATTATCCAAGCTCAGTATTATTGAATAGTAATCACAAAGGATTATTTTGGTGAGTAACGCCTGGATGAATACTGTATAGGGGAATGTTCAGAATTAATATTATCGATATTAATAAGTTTTATAACAAACTATGGAAGGCAAATCTATTATTTGATACGATCAAGAAATTCGCTCTTTTTATCCCCTGGCTTGAAAAGTCAGGGGATATTGTCATCATGTTATGTGTGTATGTATGTCCGTCCGTAGGTAGGGGTGTGTTGTTCCCTTTTGGTTAGCCTTTTCGGTTAGGTTTGGCCTGTTCAGTGCTCGCATATGAAAAGTCAGGTTTCAATCTCAACCATCTTTGGGTAAAGGGGACTTCAGTTGCTCATGGGGTGTAGACAGATTGAACTTTAATTACCCCTACTTCACCTTTGTCCCCATTTTGCCGACACTTTAAACTGCACCTAGGCCAACAACAAAAAAGGTTTGTCTCAAATGACATGAGAGACTGAAAATCTAATGCGGTCTGCGGTTTTTTTCCTTTCAATTTAGACCTGATCGTCATTTGTTTGGCCAAAAGTAATTGGATCTTGCAAGATTTGTTTGAGAAAATTGAAAAAGAAAAAAAAATGGAAAAAAAATGGAAAAAACCTGAAAACAACAACAAAAAACCACTAAACAAAAAAGCTAACGCGGGCGGTTTCGGGAATGCGCGCGGGTCATTTGAGCCAACCTTTTTTTTTTCCTTTTAAATTGCTGCTGTTTTGGGCTCTCATGTAAAGTTGGACTTCAATCTCAGCCACACCAACTTGGTGAAAATATTCTTTGGTATAAGGGGGCTTGAGGTGCTTATGTGGTGAACACAGATTGACCTCTAATGATCCCTACAAGACATTTGACCCACATTTTGTCAACACTTTAATCTTTAAATGTAAATTCAGACTTCAATCTTGGCTAAACTTGGTGACAATAATCTTTAGGTAAGGTGACTTGAGATGTTCATGGGGTGTACACTGATTGTCATCTAATAGGGGGGGGGGGGGTTGAGTCAGGAAAATTTCTCAAATTTTACACACTTTTCAAAATTTGGTCAAAAAACGGCATTCCCAAACTCTCGCTTATTTCGGTCATATTGCCAGACGCCAAGGAAACTGTCTAGAGAAGGTGATCATGCGGACAAGATTGAGGGTGCATGCGGACCAGGCCGGCCAAGGTCAAGATGGTTTGACAGAATAAAAACTCTGATTGGGCATCCTACTTCAGTCATTTATCGATTTGATGCTGACCGACGAAAGTGGGTGTCATCACCAAAGTCACGAGCTGTCAGCCATGACAGAAAAACGTACCTACCAACCCCTTACCATGCTTACTTAAATAACGTTCGTAAATTGGTCAGGTTTTGTTCAAAATCAAAATTCTTAAACCCCGAGAACCGTTACACCCGAAAACCGCTCTAGTTTCATATTAAACATGGGTCAACATGGTCAATGAGGTGTTATCGATCTATCTCTTTGTCCATATTGTGTTCATGTCATTTTCATAATAACTGTATAAGATCAATTCAGAAAATATATTTACAAGTAAATTTTAAACCAAAATGATTTGTTGACAAGTCATAGTCCAAAGACAGGCTTGACGATCATATACCAACATTAAATTGCCTGGCCATCGACCTCCTACCAGATAGTTCTGCAGTTGATGTAGGGGCAATAGATATAATATAATAACCAGTGAAATGAAACAAGAGATCAATGTGTAAAGCTTTGTAGATTGGCTGCGTAACAATTAACTCATCCAGGGTGTCTGTAGCGTTTCTCTTTCAGAATTATAACATCCAATGCCATGGGACCTCTTCTACACCGACAATGACACGGTTGGGATACCTATTGTAACGTAACAAGTATGTCAGCTTATGTCCGGCCGATACTCCGATAAATTTGCTCTTTCCATCCGAATGTGAATTGTATAAAGCCAACTCCAGTCCGATATTCTTCTTCCATTTGTACGATATAATTTTGATGAAGCAACTAATCATTACAAAGAATAACTTTCTCCTATAGCTTGCCTTATAGATAAGAATTTAATATGCAGCAACACCATCACGCTAAACCATACAGAATATGAATCGATGCCTGATGATTCTGTCAAATTGTTGATGTATAACAAAACCATTTCGAATAGACGAATACCTTCTATTAACGGATGATAAAATCACCATCTGTTCACACGTACACACACAATCTTCCACAAATCCTACTTCAAGGCGAAGTGTTCTTGACATATTTGCAGCGGTATGTCAGGCCGCAGTGGCTGTCCGTAGTCGCTCTTCTAACTACTTTCCTCATCTTTCAGTCTTTGAGAAATCTTCCTGGCCCCTTTGTCTAGCATGATACTTTTGTCTTTCGCTTTCTGGTGTGTTCTTAATCAACTGGATCGCATGTGCTGCAATAACGGTCTTGGCGCATTATTTTTGTTTAGCAACTTAAACATGGATGATGTTATTTACCTTCAATGTTGCAAAGACGTTTTTGCGAAGTGGTGTCTCATCAACACGTATGGAAGACCGTTCTTTCTGGAAGTATGTACTTGGTTGAAGCCCTAATTCCAACAGTATAGTGGTTTGTGCGTGTTTATGTGTGACAGATGCAAAGTAACGAATTACGAAACGATGACTGTGGTTATGTTCTTTTATTGTGTGAAGATCAAACCCTGAGGTATTCCTTTGTTTATATTGAACTTTCTTGAAGTTCCCATATTTGAGGTGCTCACTGTCTATAGTTGTTGGATGTATTGACCTGTTGACTGCCAGGAATGAACGAACACTAGACAGAGTAAGGTGTGTCATGAATAAGCTATGTGGCATTGTTATTTAAATATATTTTGATAGAAGAGGAACAATTTGGACTCTGTGAGACAGGTTATGACCAAACGAAGGGGCTATATAGGCCTAATAAAGGATGACCAAAACCACATGTCACATATGTCTGTCTGCCAGTGTACACAGACAACATTCCAGTATGGTGATATTGACGAAAGTAGTGCTTTCTACGAGGAGTTCGCGCAATGTTACTCGCGTTCATGGTGCCAATTTCACTTATGTTATTTCTGACTATCAGTTGCTTTTATATGGTGATTCAAATGCGGCTACAACGCAGTGCAAGCAAAATGGCTAGAAGTGGATCAGGGACTGTAGAGGAAACCTCCTTTGAGGTGGCTATATATTTATATATTTGTTTTCCCCGCATACCAAATTTATAAAACATAAACCAGTTATAAAGGTTGAACTTAAATGTTTTATGTTTTTAACCATGGTAACAGTTTCAGTCGGGAGAGGATCAAAGAGGATATGTAGAGGTGGGTCTGGTCTGTAATTCATTTCAAACATCAAGTTGGTTGGATTTTGATTGACGTCCTAATTTATCATAATGTCCCCCTGCTAATCATAATCCACTCATTTAACTGTTTGCAATGAATGACATTCGATTTTTATCCAAATGTTCAACACAGGATGTTAATAGCGCAAGTGTCTGGATTCCTCTTTGAATTCATGGGTACTTTGAATACGTTCTGACGTCACTATACATGATAGATGGACGGATTGTGGTTGTCTGTAAATTAAGGTATGGATTATAAACACTGCACAAAAGAAAATAACCACTTTTTTCGAGACATCCTGTATTAAATTCCAAGGGCCCTAAATAAATTCAAAATACAAAAAGAAAGTAACCACTTTCTTTTTAAATTCAAAGTATGGGGAAGAACAGAAATTTCCTCCCGCACATTTTTGATACCTCATTTGTCACAATAGCACAAATATTATTGAAGCAGTGGCCATCTGAATGACAAATGATGCAGTTTCCATTGGTGCACTTAACCCTATACCCATGAAAAGAGCGTAAACAAAGCATAACATTTAAAGTGTGTCTATTATTTCTCTCTCTCCATGAAAAGAGAATCGTAATTCACACATCTCACATCATCAATTGTTTCCAACACCTCACTGTGTATGAGACTCATCATTTACAATGACCAGGGTCGATCATCATGATGTTTGTAAGCAAACACCTGTCTCTCCATATCCGAGCAATCTTCATTCTAACTCCAAATCGACGAGCAACTCTTTTCAATGACGGGTAAAGGGTTAAATGCAACTATGGAAACTGCATCATTTTTTACTAAAATGAATTTAACCCTATTCCCATGAAAAGAAGGTGAACATAACAGTTTAAAGATAACTTAAAACATTTAAAGTGTACCACTTCTTTCTCTCCAAGAAAAGTGTCTGGAGTTTCTGTAACTAAAGTTGCACTTCGATTTGGAGTTACAAGGAAGGTTGCACGGAAATGGAGAGACAGTTCAGGCCAATGACTCTCATATCTGCCCATTGTTGAGATTTGGTTCAGTATAGCGCACTCTATCAGTCCTTTACCCGGAAGTTACAGCGTAAACTGTCAATCATTCGTTGTGAATGAATATTCAGTCATGACTATTCATGACCTCACACCCAAGGGCGTCCCCAGAGGGGGGGTGTGGGGGCCCCCCATTCATCAAATCTGTCGGCAAATAATGGGGCTGTGGGCAAAAAAAAGGAAGGAGGAAGAAAAGGGAGAAAGAAAGAAAGAAAGGGAAGAGAAAGGAAAAGGGAAAGAAAAAAGAAAGAAGGGAGAAAAAAAGAAGGGAAGAAAGAAAGAAAGGAAAAGGAGGAAAGAGAGAAGAAAGGAAGAAAGGAAAGAGGAAAGAAAGAAAGGAAAAGGGAAAGAAGGGGAGAAAGCCCTATAACAGATATCGTATGCGCAAATGATAATGTTGTGTCGGCATATATAATGTTATGTTAACACAAATCAAAAATGAACAAAGGCAATGTAGGCATATAAATTTGTAGGCACTGTGTGAACGAGCCCATTTGTATGAGATTTTATGTCGGCGCAAATGAACAGCCTATAGGCCCAAATAGTGTTTTGCTAATTGTCAAGACACCTAGCAAAAAAATTGTGTCGGATTAGTATAGGCTAGGCCTAACGGGCAATGTGTGGGACCTGTATTGCTCTTTAATTAAACTAACTAGGCCTATATCATTGTCGTTGTCAATGCAAACCCAAGTCAATAATGTCGCCAATGGCCAATCATGTTGGCACATAGGTTACGAGATATTAAATAATTCGCCTATACTTATGATGTAGGCCAATTGCTCTCATTGTACTGATTGTAGACTCTGCAAGCCCACTATCAGTCTATCGCAAAAGTAAGTCCAACTCCAACGATTAGGTGTCAATGCAATGTAAGAGCTTAGACTCTGTCTTAACTTAGACTTGAACAATGCAAATTATCATTATAATTAAGACAATAAGCACAGCTGTCGTTATTTGCGCGAGACCAGAATTTGTGTGTGCACCAGGGGCACAATCGATATCTCACGCAGTGGCGTAACCAGCGGGGGGGGGGGGGGGGGGGGGGGGCGCAGCCCCTCCACTTCACTTGGAACCCTTTCCCCCCCCCGCTTTCCCCCCAAATGAAGAAAAAAAATTCGCGCGCTACGCGCGCATGTCTTCCCAAAATGCAATATTCTATGGTACAAGCTTGTTTAGAGCCGAAATGCAGCTCAATCGTGCAAAAAGTAGGTGTAAAGTCGAAAATTTTCGCGCGCTACGCACGCATTTCTTGACACTGGAATGGAGACCACCCATTAGGAGCCCCCCATTTTAAGTTACTGCCCCTTCTTGCCCCCCCCCCCAAATGAAAAAAAAAGTCTAGTTACGCCACTTATCTCACGTAATGGTATAGGTCTATATGTCGAGTTTTCCATGACCATTTTAGTTTAAAAATGAAAATCTTTGTGCACTTCGCGCGCATTCTTTCTACAGGTATCAACATTATGATGGTCTCGAACCAAACCAAATATTATATGTGGGACGTTAAAAACGTTATACTGGACCCTTTAAGTGTTACAAATGCAAAATTTTGCGCGCGATTAGTTTCAATGTTTCAAAATTTATAGTATCAGAAGGCTTCAACCAGTTTTCAATGACCATTTTAATTCAAAAACTGAAAAATTGGGCGCGCTCTGCGCGCATATTTTCTACAGGCTTTAATATTTTAATGGCCCTCAAACCATACGATTTGGATTTGGACTTGATATATATGTAACTATGCAATATCAAACCGTCAAAAACGTCATACTTGACCATTTAAGTGTTAGAAATGCCAATTTTTGCGCGCTTCGCGCGTATTAGTATCAATGTTTCATTATTTAAGCTTTAACAAGACAGTTTTCCATGACCATTTTAGTTCAAAAACTGATAAATTTTGCGCGCTTAGCGCGCATATTTTCTGCAAGTTTAAACATTAAAATGGCCCTCAAACCACAACAAATATTCTAAATGTGGAGTAATTCTGTTATACTCTTCACAGGGGTATTCACAGTGCATGAACGACGCATACTACTAATGTAGGGTGTGGATGGTATAACAGAATTATGCCCTAAATGTTATGTGGAGGACATTTAAACGTCATACTGTACCTTTCAAAATCACAATTTTTGCGCTCTTTGTATAGTTTCAACGTTTCAATATTTAAGATTAACAAGATGGCTTGAGGATTTTTGCACCCCCCCCCCCCATCAAAACAGTCCTGGATACGCCCTTGGCTCCCCCAGAACTATTCAATCAGCGCTATATGCTGCTTTATGTTAACATTTCAATTATCATTATCAAACTTGTGTACCCCCTCCCCCCCCCCCCCCCCCCCCCCCCCCCAATGTGATGTGTCTGAAAACGGATTGACGCCTCTGACCACACAGTTCATTTTAAAATATGCGTGTACGAATTCCGGCGAGCGAAGCGAGCCAAAAAAAATTAGTGTCGGCACAAATGGCTTTGTCGGCAATTGATGACCTTTACACCACCCCAATGAAAAGGGTCTGGGGACGCCCTTGCTCACACCATGTGATCGTCGCGATCTGGCGTCCTTCCTAACTGATCTGATTACAATATTCATAAAACGCAAATAAAGCCACGCCCTCCTCTGTCACTGCCAGACGAAGCCATCGACAATTTAGAATTCGTATTGTGTTCTACGTAAATTAATTTCAAATAACCAATTCTGAATGTTTCGTATCATATAAGAACTAAATTCTGCCATCAATGCAAATCAGTTCTACTCTAAATCACAATCAGCTTTTTTTTACCATTAATGTACTATTTTTGTGCCACAAATCATGTTTTGAGCCGATAAAATCAACCACGTCTTAGGTCGTCTGGTTTGCTACGGCCATGATAGTGCGCCCTCTACAAAACCTTCACCCGTGAATTTGGTTTTAGTAGGCGAAATTTTGTCTGAGGAGTGACCTCTCCCATAATTATAGACTCCCTGGACAGTTACAGGTGTGTTAGCTTACAAACATCATGGATGATTCTGGTCAATGATGGATGAGTCTTACATCAGTAGATACAGGTGTTTGAAACAACTGATGATGTGAGATTTTCGGATTACGATTGACTTTTCACGCAGAGAGGGTCACGCGTTATGAACTCGCCTCCCAATAGGGTAGGGTGGTGCTGTTACATTTTTTAGCTTCATGCTGTCATTTTCCTCAAATATTTTTAAAACCACAAAAGCTATCTCAACGCATTTGATATCATTTTAAAGCCCTAATAACAAGCTATCTGCCTGCCAAATGGCATTGGTATAGCTAATACAGAAATGGCGATACAGCTGTTTGATGTTTGGGGACCAGGGGTGGGGTGCTGGAAGGGATGCCGCCGGAAGGGGTGCCGCCTGTACAAACTCAATGGGGATAATCCCATGCTTTGTTCTTTTTACAATAACTAGTCATCCCCTAATGTTACAAACACCATTTTGGTCCCATTTCAAAGGATATTTAGTAGTCTTGAAGTATGTGGTTCAACAGACTTGTCAACTATTTGTAACAACTAATTAATTATGGATAAGACAATGATCATCAGCTTTCTTCCTATTCGCTACACAGTCAACATGAATAATCAGCCTCAATTTACCGGATTTATAAAAATGACTATAACAGAAAAAGTGTTCAACATATAATAGCAAAAGTATACATTTTTGGAAAGCTTGTAACTAGAGAAATTCAGAAATTCAGTTTATATCAGGGAAGGGTTCATCCTTAAACAAATATTTCTGAGAATTCTAAAAATATATAAAATAAAAATTAGAGATATTCACTAGCCGGTATAATAACCATACCGACGTGTTAACTTTGACAATTATATATTATCTAATGGGTAATTTCATGAGCAATTCAAATATGTAAAAAAATTAATGATAGGGGTAGGTATAAAAAATATATGGATCTCAAATTAAAAATTAAAAAACTCTGACATTTTCCCGAACATTTCCGATCATACCATTTTTGTTCTTGGTCGTACTATAATTTTAATGGCATATTTGGTTTCCTCATGCAATTTCCCTTCAGAAAATGTATACTTTTACTACCTCAGGGGGGTATACAAGCAAATATAAATGTGTAAAGTTAAAATCATGTCGCGAAAGCCAAAATCCGTGTGTAACGCGAAAGGAGGCGAGCTTAAAACACATGACCCTACAGACGACGATGGACACGCGAAAACCTAAATTTTGAATTCGTATTGGAATAACACGTAATCGCGAATGTTGATCTAATCATTTTGAAAATTTCATCAGGTTAGAAGAAAATGTTTCCAATCCAAAACCGTTGTGGGTGGCTAACCACCCGCAGTGTCAGTATCATTTTTTGAATTTAAACCGTTGTTAAGCGTTCGTCCCATTCACTTGAACACGTAACCTCGTTCGCATATTTTAACGTGAATACTCGTGAATACGCCCGTGTCCAGCGTCGTCTGACCCTATAGATGAGGTGACATTTGTTGACATTTAGGACGCCCTCTGTTGGTTTGAGACAAAACACACCGGGCAAGAGTTCCTATAGTTTACATAGGCCAGATCAGGTTTTCTAACTAGATTGTGGTGTCACAGCAAATTGTTATCAAAACTGTCTTTAAACTTGCTTAGGAATGCTATAAGCTATCGCATTTCACAAAAAAAACTAAAACTAAATGAGTTTTACAATTCATTAGAAAGAAATTTCATGTTGTCTTCATATAACTTTACTGTATATTCTGCCTGGAGGGAAACAACAGAGGGTGTCCCATTTGTAAATACATGACATCATAGGTCACCTCATCTATATATAGAGAATATTTATATTCAGGAGGATTTAGGACTGACAAGGTTTGATGTCATATAATAGAGGTATTGATCAAATACATTTATATCAATTCAAAAACAGGTGGGGATTTTTCTTACCATGTAGAATTGTATAATATTTTCTCTTGCCAGCAGAGTTGCAGAGATTTTAAACCATTACTCAAACTAACATCGCTGAGTAGACATAATTATATTAAACATGTCCTAATTTCAAGACCTTCCATCAGGGTCAGGTTTATCTGCTAGGCTAATGAACCAAATTGATCACACGCCACAAGGGTGTCATCTAGTGATACTCTATCCGTGTTTTCAGTTAGGTACTGCGAATTATTTTATTTTAAGAGAGATAGAAATATTTAATAAAAGGTCGAAGCTTATGGGACACCCGAATTAGGGCCTACTGAATACAAAAACAGTTCATAGCAACATACTGTATATGCCCTTGAATTACCGATTGCTCACCACCTTACGTTTTACATCAACTTGAAAGTTGGGACCTTACGGATAACAAATCGATCAGTGCACATTCAGAATCATTACCGATTCTAGCCTTTGAGCCTGGCCTTATAGCTTTCCTTGGTTTGCTCAAATGAAGACAGTTGAATCAAGTACAAACTATATGGGGCCGTACAGCGTTGTGAACTCGAGGTGATCAGTGTACGCGTCCGGACGCAACTTGATATGCAACCAACGGCTAACCTTGCAATTGAGGCGTGTATTACTTCCAAATAAAAGGCCAACACTTCCGATATCTAGCAGTGGGAAGTGAACACTGCCTACACTTCAGCTGAAGTAGGCTATAACTAAGCTTACGTACACCGTAAAAAATCATTGTAGAATTTACATGTAAAACACTGTAAAATGATGGGAATATGACAGTATTTTACCGTTTCTAAAAAAACGGTCAAATACTGTATTTTCACACTTGATTCTTTAAGCCATCGTTGACTAAAATGAAAAGTTGAGCTAGTGACTTAAGACTTAACATTCTCAACATTAGCTATCATAGTTGAAAGGCAAGTTAGCGGTGAACAATAGCGTAGGTCAATTTATCACAACAACGAACCGCGCAATTTCGAACCGCGCACTTTGGGTACCAACACCGAGTTAAACTCCCGCGGAAATTGAACCGTCGGTTTCAAGAGTGATCTTGAGGTGAAATCAAAGTTTTTCATTAATATTAAGGTCTTGAAATACTCCTGATAAGTGGACCTGTCTTGCAAACGTATTGAATCCAGTCTATGACATCTACAAGCAGATCATTTCACATCAGCATTTTACAAATCCGTCGATATCGAAAATGAAATGCGTCCGAGTAGTGTCTACATTGATATGCCAAACAGCTGTCTTAAACAGCGAAATTACACAATTTTCGTGTATTGAGATATATGAGGGTTTTAGCAACTATTATTCTTAAATCGGTTTTACGGCGTGATCATTTAAGTACATTAAAAGTTATTTGAAATGAGAGCAAAATTTGGAACCATTGGCATTTTTTCATTTGTCCATTCGTGTGCGATCGCGTTATATTTTCATTTTTAAACGGTTGCGGGATATGTGCATAAGGAACAAGTTTCGTGGAAATCTTTTTCAACTGACTAACTAAAATAACTGTGATTTCCTTTTTATTTAACAGAATAAATGAAGTTTTTACATTATGTGGCTCTAGAAACGGAATTGATAAATGGTTTGAATCTTTGCAACGTTTGTATAGTTTCCCTTGATAGCTCGGTCGGTAGAGCGATCGCCTTCAGAACAGGAGGTCCGGGGTTCGATCCTGTCGCTGACCACAATGTCATACGATTCTTTGTTCCGTCGTCAAAATGCATGTTGTTGGTTTTGCTATAATTCTTTTTTTTAATATTTAATGTATTTATGATTGTTTGGTTGATTTCTTTCATGAGTTAACAGATCCCACCATTCTATAATCCCAAAGCGATAGGCCTCGATATGCTGCTCGGGAGTGACTTATGCTCGGGATCAGTGACTTGTATTCATAAATATTTTAAAAGACGTATTACGGTCCATGGTTTTTCATGACAAAAATTAATGTTTTGCTGCTCGTACACCTGATTTCCTCATTTATTGTGCCATTATGTGTCGTATGTCTTTTGAAACTAATATTATTTGAGTGGGTGAAGGAATAACTTCAGCACAATCGCACGCACCCAGGCGGACCATTCGATTGAGCGACTGGCCATTGCAGAAGTGTACTGTCAAAAAGGTTCCGAATTTTGATGTTGGATTAGAGCTCAAGTTGATATGCCAAACAGCTGTCTTAAACACTCAAAAAAAATCTCAAAGGAGGAATATGAAACATCTTATTATAATCTATCATCCTGTGAACTGATTTTTTACGGCGTTCAAAAATAAGATATTTACGGACATTTTCCACCTGATTTTGACACAGTTTCATCCCGTTCATGTCAATTTTTACTCTGATGTAGCTGCATGTTTTCACACATTTCAGGTAAACTGTACTTTATAAATTAATTCAATGGAAAAAATATTGAATGTGAGGGATATATACTTCAATGTATGTTAATTGATCAACGATCGAATGTCTTGTTTTGACTATATTTCGGCATGAATAAATTCTTCTTATTTTGATCTACGCAATTTTGTAAATTCATTTTTCTGTATTTACCGCAGGGCGCCCTCGCA
This sequence comes from Ophiura sarsii, assembly GCA_035610835.1. NCBI lineage: Eukaryota > Metazoa > Echinodermata > Ophiuroidea > Amphilepidida > Ophiuridae > Ophiura > Ophiura sarsii. Next base: position 27,208,142 of record CM069443.1, read on the forward strand.
CTTGATAATTTGGGGTCAACTCGAAGATGCCTTTCAACTAATCACACAAAATAAAATTGTCAATTTTTTTACCAAGTCCTAAATTTCATCAATGTAAATTTTACAGGGGTTTGTTGGCAGATTGGCTGCCAGCCTTTTTACCGTTAATTTTACAACATTTTCAACAAACACCTGTAAATTTTACTTTGCATTGTAAAAAAGCAGCAAAATACTGTACATATACAGTATATTGTTTTTTGTGCATTTTTACAGTAATTGGTTTAAGAAACTGTAAAATTTTACAGTGTCCCATTAGATTTGCCAGCTATTTACTGTAAATTTTTACAGTACAATGTAAATTTTACATGGGTTTGTTGGAAGATTGGCTGCCAGCCTTTTTACCGTTAATTTAACAACATTTTTTTAACAGTGTAACCTCATTTGCATATCTGTCTGAACTTCCTCCTCACGTCACAGAAGCGCAATCAACACGTCCTGAATAATGTGTGTCACGTGCAATTCTCTCCCCTGTCATTAAGACAATTACTTTATAGATTAACCCAAAAGTACACAGCCTTATTTTCGTTACTTCTTTCTCTCTTTTTCTCTTGCAAATGTGGATATAGGCCTGTGTGTGTTACAATTGGTACTACGATCCCGCTTGGACATCTCATCTGGCGTGAACATGAAACTATAGTGCTAGATGTATATCGCCATAGGTCTACAATAACTATACATACTCTGGTACTAGCCTTAGCCCTTAATAAATGAGTGACTTACTGTGATTAGTCGGTCTTGAATTCTAAGTCTTCCCAAGTGGGTACTTTAGATCATCTTCGGCCACTGGGCCACATCACGGGACTACGATCCCACTACGATCCTTAAAAAGTTATATTGGCATCCCCTATTCCCCTCTACGCAACAACATTTGATCTGCACCATTACTGGAATTTATGGACAATCCAATGACATTGTACGGTAATAGTAAAGGCAAAGTAAATTTTAAAAATGTTAAGCATCCTCACATTTTCAAAAAAGGAAGGAGGACGGCCCTTTTTTATTCCTTTTTTTAAACTTTTTAGTGCAAAATCGCCCCTGTTTGCGATAATCTTAGCGAATCATAAAAAGGAGGAGGCCTCTTGGAATTGTTTTTATTTCGTGGTTCTGAGGGATTTGGTCACCACAAAACTTGCTTAAAAGCTTATAAGAAAGAAGCAAAATTGTTGAAATCATCTCAAACTCTGAAACCTGAACAAAAAAAGTTATGAATGAATTAAAGAAGAAGAAAAAGAAAATTGACGAAACCCAAAAAAGGAAGCGAGAGGGGACCCTAAACAGGGATTGTTTAAATATTTTGCCTAAACAGCATTGTGTTGCTAATCATTGAGTTCACTTTCGAGTTAGAATTTCAAGTAAGAACTACGAGTAACTTGCTCATGACCAGAGAGAAATAATAGACACACTTTAGATTTACTGTTATGTTTACGCTCTTTTGATGGGTACAGGGTTAAGTGCAACAATGGAAACTGCATAATTTGTCATTCAGATGGCCATTGCGTCAATAATATTTGTGCTATTGTGATAAATAAGGTATCAAAATGTGCGGGGAAAATCTCTATTCTTCCCCATATTTTGAATTTAAAAGGAAAGTGGTTACTTTCTTTTTGTGCAGTGTTTATGTAACTTTCTATTAATTGCTATCGGAATCACTTGGATATTTGCATACCTATTTATCCTCCTCCCGAGCAATGTTGTAGTAAAGCTAATCTAGGCCTAAATCATCTTGAAATTCTCTTCAAGGAATGTTCATTCTGATTTGCCTTTACCTGTATGAGTCGCGTGCGTGCATTGTGCCGTGATGTAGAAGGAGAAGATGCCAGCAGCAATACAACAAGATCATCGTTGGCCAGGAGTAAAGGAATGAAGTCAAAGGGTAAATAATGGGGAATTGACAAAGAGGATACGGCCCTATAAGTTTATGGAAAATCAGAGATAGGACGAGATGGTGGATGGAAGATCATTTGTTCGTTCAAATTACCTTCAGAAGAAATACCAATACACAAAGTACAATACCAACCAGCTTGATAACTAATCATACCAGCAAATTCTTGAAATAATATAAGTTTTTAAAGTGGTTGGCACCTCAAGAGGATGTTGTAATGGGGTGAAACGGTATGGTTCTCTCGTTATTTTTAGTATGATGATTACAGAAACGGATCTAGTAAATAGGTAAAACTTGAAAAATATGTTCGTTGTCCATGTATTTTATCTGCGAAGGTATCATACATCCAATCTGATGATCGATGGTAAAAGCTGTACCACAAATCTAGCCATGTGAGGTTCTGCAATAATAATGAGTGAGCTTGATATTTCTTTTCCAATCTGTATCAATTTTCAAAACATCAAATTTTCGCTAGTATATCTATAGCTTTGTTTTTGATAAGGTAATCCGCTCATGCTTAATACATAAGTTTTACCAAATCTTACAAGCTATGCACAAACTTATTTCCCATATACGCCTCCTGCCTATCTTCTCGTCTATTTTTAATGTCCATGAAGAAACCAGACTTCTCGTGTCCAAAATACGCTTTTCGAGGAATGGCTGGAACAATGTCCTTTGGTCATGTTGGTCGGGTTAAAACAGGGAAATAAAATGATCATATTAATTGATGATCTACGACGACATGATCAATGTGTTCATCTTTCTCTTTATAAACACCCTTTCTCATTTCCATATCACCATTGATGACAGCCTTCTTTGGTACTGCTGTTTTCCCTAAACTTGCAAGATAAGCAACACTAGTCCCAAACATTAGCATTAATAAGGCGTACAGATTGCCGAGAAGTGTTGACGTACCGTGGACAATGTAGTTTGGACTGAAATGAACAATAGTTGGAAACAGCGAATTAGATCTCAGAAGACAGGAACTACGCTACGCTATGTATCGCGGTTGTATTCGCCAATTTTTCATTTCACCCTACTGAAAAACCTTTTCCAAACCTAATCTTAACTTAAACCCTTACTCTTATTTTACCATAACCCTTTATTAACCTAACCATAACCCTATTGGATAATCGGCGAACTCTACAATTGGCCTTAATATTAATTATGTTAATGCAGGGCTTTCGTTTTCAACGTGATCAAACCCGTTGTGTTTTACGACAACACATGGCCGGACGGACGCGGATCCACAATTAGCAAGCACGCTAAAAAAGTCGGGGTTTGGAAATGGCGCCTTATTAGGGGGCTGTTAACCCTCAGCATAGCCTCCGTAAAACTGCTGTAACTCCTTTATTATTCATTTATTAAACGTTTTTTGACCCATTTTAGGTTCTGCAAAGATAACTCAAAATATATTTTGTCAAATTCTGTCATACTAGTTTTATTATATTCCTAATACAATTCCCTAGGAATCGTTTTTTTGTTGTTGGGAAAATGTTTGTTATTTTTTGAATTATCGACCCAAAAGTACCAAAAAATGTGATTTTTTTTTAACCTCCAAAATCATGAAGATTTTCAAAAAAAACCAAAAACGATTCCTAGGGAATTGTATTAGGAATATAATAAAACTAGCATGACAAAATTTGACAAAATATATTTTGAGTTATCTTTGCAGAACCTAAAAGGGTTCAAAACACGTGTTTTTTATAATTTTCTCCAAAATGGTCAATTTCATGATCATGGTTGGATTAATTGAACCCTTTTCTGCAAAATACTTTTATATAGATTAAATGAATAATGAAGAAGTTACGGCAGGTTTACGGAGGCTATACCTGAAGGTGCACAGCCCCCTTAACTGTGATAACATCATGCAATCCATCTACGGTTATTATAAATAACAGCAAAAAACCTAACACATACCAAAGCACTAGAATCGGTGGTATTCTTACAAAGCAAACGATTCTCGCAATGATCAACTTTGATACTTGCAAATCCCTTACGGGAATCTATCTGAATTTCTAGCCACGTCTTTAACTAAAGTCAGATCAGTTTTAGCAAAATAATAGGTAACATTTTATTTAAAACTTGTAGTACTATAATTGAAAATGAAATATTGTTTGCTTATCATCTTTATCAAGGTTAACTTACTCATATAGTTGTAGGCAGCGGTCCATTCCCGTCAAACATGACGCTATCGCCATGGCAAATATCACAAATCCGAAAAACGAATGAATGGACGTGAAGCGGATCATAAACCGCGGAGAGAACAACCTCGTTACGTACGATAGAATGTAGAAGAACATGGCGACTCCGTACTATAGGAATAAAAAGTATGAACATTGCAGTTTGTGAACAAGACGAACAAAGCAACTTTGTACTTTCGTTATCATGAACACTATTTGTTGCGAATGGAAATCAACAAAGTTAAGTAGACTTGTTTCAAAAAATATGCAACTGTTAAAAGGAAGTGTGCAGCAAGCACAACATTAATGTGCATTATATAAATCTTAGATTTTTTTTATTGAGCCCAAATCGCGTTATTGGTGCTCAAATTTGCACATGTGCATTGTATAACTATGACTTCGTTGATACACCGGGACTTTCGATCGCCACGAATTTTAAAAATTGCATGTTGAGAGATGGCAGTTTTAATTATTTTTATAATAAGTATGATATTTTAACTACGCAATTTGGGCTCGATAATTCTTTTTCTAACATATATGCTGTGCTCGCTGGACACTGGCCTCCTTGAAGAATTATTATTATCATGTAGCCAATCTATAACTAATAATTGCATTGGGTATTACTATAGTGCACTGTTTTCCCTGAGAAAACTTTGAACTTTACAAAAAGTCTGTAAATTCCCGATATTAGCATAAACTTGGAAGTCCTTATATCCTCTGTATAGGTAGTGTAAGGATTCCTATGTGACATTGAATTTGAACGTTTCCTGCACACAGAAAACACTATGTAAAAAATTATGTAAATATAGAACTCCATAATTATTATGTAAGAGTTTACATAAAACATGTAATATATACCCAAGCTTGTGTAAATTCCTATGCAAAAG